>JAAALK010000085.1:9393287-10048077 GCA_019279435.1 Zizania palustris
GAAGCAACTCTGAGCAAAAAGAGAGTTTTGTCCACAGAACCCATCACAAAGCCCTTCCCCAACAAAAATTGCTTTAACCGGTCATACCAAGCCCTGGGGGCTTGCTTCAACCCGTATAAAGCTTTGTGCAACTTAAAGACATGTCGAGGAAACTTGGGGTTCTCAAAACCGGGGGGTTGCCTAACATAAACCTCCTCTTCTATATACCCATTCAGAAAAGCACTCTTAACATCCATTTGAAAATGCTTAAAACCCTTTGAAACGGCAAAAGCTAGAAGAATACGAATGGACTCAAGACGAGCAATAGGAGCGAAGGTTTCTTCAAAATCAATACCTTCCTTCTGGCAATAACCCTGGGCAACTAGTCGAGCCTTGTTGCGCACCACAACCCCATCTTCACCTTGTTTGTTCTTGAACACACACTTGGTGCCTATGGGGTTGCATCCTGGTGGCGGCTCAACTAGTGTCCAAACCCGATTACGGACAAAATTCTCAAGCTCTTCTTGCATAGCATTAATCCAATTAGAATCAGAAAGAGCATGAGAAACGTCTCTGGGCTCAAAAGATGCAACAAACGCAGATTCAGCAAACACAGCAAGAGAGGCAGAAGAACGCAAAGTTCTCTCAGTCAGATCACCTATGATGAGCTCTGAGGGATGGTCACGTTGAACTGCTTGGGTTCCCTGGTGATCTGAAGTCACCTCACCAGAGTCAGCAGCTGGCACCTCTGGACTCGACTGAGGGGGCTCGATCGTAGTGGAAGAAGTGATCAGAGGTTCGCCCTCATCCTCAGTCGAAGTCTCAGAAGGTGTGGGCTCTGCGGGGGATGCAGAAGGCCCACCCTCATTAGCGGCTGGAGTGTCATCATCTTCCTCGAAGATGGACTCTCCGAGCTCACCATCAGACGGCTCAAAAGAAGGAGTCAAAGAAGGCAAGGACTCATCAAAAGAAACCTCACAAGTCTCGACAAGCAGCTGGGATTCGAGGTTCCAAACACGGAAGCCTCGAGAATACAATGCATAACCAAGAAAAACACCATCTCAGCAACGAGACTCAAACTTGTCCAAATGCCCTCCCTTCTTGAGCACAAAGCACTTGCAGCCAAACGCTCGCAAGTGGCTCACCTTGGGTTGTCTGCCAAACCGTAGTTCATATGATGTCTTACCAAGGTAAGCTCTAAGAAAGATGCGGTTGGCCAGATAGCAAGCCGTGTTCATGGCTTCAGCCCAAAAACGCCTAGGAGTCCTGTGCTCATCGAGCATCGTCCTGGCCATCTCGACTAGCGTGCGGTTCTTTCGTTCCACAACGCCGTTCTGTGGGGGAGTGTAAGGAGAAGAAAACTGATGGTCCAGACCCTGATCACTACAAAAGCTGATGAACTGAGAGTTCTTGAACTCAGAGCCGTTGTCGGAGCGAATTGCTCGCATCCGACCATTGTTCTCATTCTTCAGCTTCAAAATCAGGTCATGAACAAACTGAAAAGTTTCATCCTTAGACTCCAAAAAGAAAACCCACGAGAATCGAGAAAAGTCGTCAACAATCACAAGTGCATACCACTTCCCACCGACTGAACGTACCCGAGCTGGACCAACAGTGTCCAAGTGTAAAAGCTCGCCCGGATACGAAGTCATCACCTGAGTCACAGGTGAGTGAGAAGCGGCAACCATTTTCCCATGATGACAGGGATGGCAGACTGGATCCTTCTCCATCTTAAGCTTGGGCAATCCTCGGATAAGGTCCATAGAGCTCAATCTGACTAGCAGATCAAAACTCAAATGACCTAACCTCCTATGCCACTTCCAGAGCTCAGAAGAAGATCCAGCTATCAAACAGCGAGAAGGGCCAAAAGAACTAGAGAAGTCAATTCGAAAAACTATACCAAAAGGTAAAATCTGGCAAACCAAAGACCCTCTAGAATCAACTACAGAAGAATTGCCCTTCTTAAAACGCACTTCCAAACCATCCTCAAGAAGTTGCGAAACAGAAATCAAATTGAAGTTCAAATTCTTAACCAAAGCAACATTCTTCAAAGAGAAATGATCTGAAATGCGAATTGAGCCTATGCCACTTACTTTCCCTTGACCGATGTTCCCGAACGTGATGTATTCTTTGGAGCTCGGGGAAGTGAGACTGGAGAACCATCTGCGATGTCCCGTCATGTGGCGAGAGCATCCTGAGTCCATGATCCAAACATCCTCCAGTCCTCGGTCCTGCACAATCAGTGGCTGTAAGTGGGAGCAAATGGTCCGGCACCAGGTTTAGCAAAAGAGCTAAACCAGTGTCGAGCCATCTGCTCAAAAGATGGAAAGCGAAAACCATCAAAAGAGTTTGGACCAAAACGCGGCTCAAAGCGCGGTCCTTGGTTCTGCGTAAACCTGCGGCCACGAGGTCCAGGATCGTAGCCAACACGATCTGGAGCTCTGCCGGAACGGACACCACCAACTGGAGCACGGGCAAGAAAGCCGTCTCCTCTACCACCACCTACACGACGCGGCCTAGCCTCCAGCCTCTCCCCACGTCGAGGAACACGCAGTCTCCCACCCTGCTGGTAGAACTGCTCCTGATCACCACGAGCTCTCTCTGCTCTCTCAACCCGCTTCCTCCTGAAGCAAAACTCCGCAAGATGCCCGTCTCTCTGACAATACTCACAATGATAGGTGGGCTTCTTGGGATGTGGTTGAGGCTTGGGATGTTTGGGCTTAGTGGTGTTTGGTGTTGTCTTCTTGGGTTGAGAGGGTCCAGGAAGAGAGTCAAGAGAAGTGTGGAGATTTTTGGGCTTTGGAACCCAGATAGGTTTCTTGGGTGGAGCTTTAGGTGGTTCATGGATCACTCCATCCTTGGGCTGACAAGCCTGGGAAGCCTCAGTGGAGTGAGTCTTGGGATACCTCTGCTCTGGAGTCATTTTACTCCACTCCACTGCCCGGCTAATGGCACTCTCGAAGTCAGCCTTGGTGTAGGTGTAACCTACCCCAAACCCATCCTGCCTCTTGAACTGCTGGATCATCATGCCAAGCTGTGGCTCTCTGGCACTGATCCAACTCAGGATAGAACGGAGGTAAAAGTTCTCATTCTGAGAAACTGCTAGCTCCTCTCTCAAGGAAGCTAGAACCTCCACCTGAGACAAGCAGGTCTCACACTCACTCTCTACTTGGACAGACTTTTCGGATTTCAGCTTAATCAACTCCATTCTAAGAGACAGACAGTTCTCACAGACAGTGGGTGGAACTGACAGTGTCTCAAGCTCTAGCCTAGTCTGTGCAAGCTCAGCTCTCAACCTCTCCAAAACACACAATTGTTCATCGCCCTTGGATTTCAGCTCAGCTAAGACAGCTAGATGAGATGGGCAATCAACACAGGGTGCGACGACAGTGGCTTGAGCATCTTTCAGCTCCAGCTGAGCGCTTTCAAGCTCAGTGGCCAAAGCGTCCCTCTCATCAACCCTTTCTGTATACCTGGACTTCAGAGTCGACAGGTCACACAGAAGCACCTCACACTTCGGGCACTCACTGCTATCACCCAAGCAAGGAGAAGAAGATAGACTCTCAATTCTGCCGTTGGCCACGGCAAGCTCACTCTCTAAATCATCTATCCTCTTCTTAGCCCCCCTAAGCAGTTTTTCCCGATATTTCAACTCCTGACGATTGCTTTCAAGTAAATCAACGATTTCGCATTCATAAGATGATACCTTTTCGTTATCGTCGTCGTCGGAGTCGTCGGAGGAGCTCTTTTCTTCCTTATCCCCAAGAGCCATTGAATAGAAGCTCTTGCGGGATCTTCGGCGCTGGTGTGAGCGGCTCTTCGGCTTATCCCCGAAAGCCATGAAGCAGAGGCCCGCCGGATCGTCCTTGTCCTTCCCCTTCCTGATGGCGATCTCCTCATCGCTTGAGCTCGATGAAGAGGAAGAAGACGTGGACCGTTCGGAGTAGCTCTTCTCCATCTCGGCAAAGAAGGCCTTGTCACGCTTCTTGTTCTCTCGCCGGTAGTCCTTCAGGGCCTTCTTGAAGAATCGGGTCTTCGGCTTGCCCTTGTTGAAGGATGAGCTCTCATGCTTGCCGGAGTCGTGGAAGCTGCCACCGGTGCCCTTCTTGTGTCCATTGCGTTTGGGGCAGTCGGCGATGAAGTGTCCTGGATCACCACACTCAAAGCATCCAGATTTTGTGCCGTGTCTTTTGAACATTCTCTTGTCATAGACACGACGCACCCGGTTGTTAAACAGACACAAATCATCATCTCCCAAAGACTCAAGCTGGTCCTCAGTGATAGACATCAAAGAGAACCCAGCACAACTCACAGCAGAGGGATCAACAGAAGGTGTAGCAAGGGCCAGGGATTTTGATCCAGAACCAGTGAGATTTGATCTCAACTGGATATCTACCTCAGTGGCCTTCAGCTTGCTAAATAACTCAGAAATGGTCAAGGTATCGTAAGAAGTGCTCTCAACGATAGAGGATACCTTGATCTCCCAGATCTTTGGGTCCAAGGTATGGAGAACCTTGAGCGCCTGCTCGTGATCTGAGACTAACTGAGCTCCCTCAGCCTTGTTGTCTCGAAGCTTGTTTATGATCGACTGAAAACGACCAAACAGAGCCTCAACAGATTCACCCGGCTTCTGTGTGAAATTCTCATATTCACGCCGGTAGGTCTGATAGAGCCGAGCCTTGACCTGTGCTGTTCCCTCATGGTGTGCCTTGAGGGTAGCCCAGATCTCTCTCGCAGTGGAGAGATGACTCACACGCTCAAACTCAGCGGGACCTAAATCAGAAAACAGAATGTTCACAGCCTTACTGTTGCTCAGATGCTGAGCAATGATACCATCAGTACCCTGCTCAGTGACTGGCAATATGACAAACGTGGTGTGAACGCAAATGTCCCAAATGTCCGAACCCTGGCTCATGAGATAGGCTCGCATGCGAGTCTTCCAATAGTTATAGCCATAGGCTTCCAAGGACGGGACCTTGCCAGGAGACGTCATGGTCACTACCGGGGTTTAGAACCGGTTAAGGTATGGAAAAACCCTAACCAGGCTCTGATACCACTTGTAGGACCGAAAGTAGCGACCAGAGGGGGGGTGAATGGGCGCCTTAAAAATTCTTTCGAAACTATGGCCTGTTCCCAATACCCAACACACCTCAAAAGACTAAGCAGCAGAAAATAAACAGATAGCCTAAGTCTAAAAGGTATCTAGCCTAGAAGCAGCTGATGACAAACAGAAGACTATCAAAGCAGTGCTAATAGATAGATAAACAGTATACACAAGACTAGGCAAGACAAACTTCTCAGTAAAGCAATCTTGGTGCACTAAGAGTGAGAATAGAAGTTACCTGTTCAAATCTGTCTCCTGTTCGAAACTCGCCGAAGCCTGCTTCGTAGATCGAAGCCTGCTTCGGAGGTCTATGCCTACTTCGCAGGTCAAAGACTGGTTCGGAGGTGGTAGTCGAAGTCTGTCAAAGGTGGTGTGAAAATGCCGAAGGTGTTTTGGTCTAGCCTAGTTCGAAGTGGCAAGAAGCGAAGTATGCTTCGAAGCGGACTATGACACCGCCGGAGCCTGCTTCGAAGTATGTACTTCGAAGGCAAGGCTTCGTACACAGCTTCGAACCGAGTGCTTCGAACTTAAACCTTCGAACAGAGAGCTTCGAAAGCAACACACTGACGGACTACCTTCGAACAAAGAAGCGAGGCCTGTCACACGACAGAGGCACCAAATTCGAATCCTACACTCTACCTTCGAAAAGAGCAAGCTTCAAAAAGAGAAGCGAAGGCTGACACGCTACACAGAAACCAACACGAAGCCTAGCAGAACGACAAGCTTCGAAGTCGACTTCGAAACCTATCGAAGTGTGGACTTCGAACAGCTATAGCCGGAGTACCTTCACACTGTCGTTCGAAGTAAGCGATGCTGTCCGTTCAAAGAGTACTTCGAAGATAGCAATGGAGGACACAAAACGAAGTTCGAAGTTTGAACGAAGCCTTCGAGGATGTTTGATCTAAGCCTGCCTCACGGAGCTGAGGGGCTTCGAACAAAGAAGGGGCTTCGCCAGAAACATACCCAAAAAAGAGACTTCGGACCTGTCAACCCGATCAAAAAGTCGAGCAGTAAAAGCAAAAAGCTGGCACAAGAGTACTGTTGCTACAGTGGAAGAGTACTACTTGCAAACAGCAAGAACTAGTACCCTGCTCGTGAAGAACAGAAGCAACCCCACGCCAGCCGAAGCCCAAAAACTCATCAAAACTGCTTGTGCACTTGAATCGAAACAACAAATAATGCTGTGCACGGATGGAGAATCAAAGCTTCAAAGCACTGTAGGAAAGAAATAAATGCAAGGCAAAAATCCCATGAACAGCAGCCTGGCTACGCACAACAAGAGAGAGAAGAGAGAGTGCAAGAGACAAAAAGTGACCCAAAGGAGTAGTATTGATTTCAGCAAAAAGGGTAGTCCAAACCCTAGGGATTGGGGTCCTATTTATAGGCACCCAACACTAGGAATATTCCACCTGTCCCTTAGGGTTTTTACAGACACAAGAATAAAGGAAAAGACTCTACTGCCCTTATGTATTTTTACAGACACGACTGACTGACTATGGGCCTAGAGTTACAGATGACTTATCCGGAAGCTCAGCTTTCGTAGCGTCTACGGCTTCTCTTCTGGATAGTCGGATACAAGATCAACGGTTGTCAATTTTGCGATGAAACTGACAAAGCCTCCACCGACTTTGCACCAGGTACCCGGATTGGGCCAGCCCGACTCCACAGCTCTCTCAGCCCGGCAATCGCTCACCGCCCGTGTACCTGAGTCAGTCCTGGTCAACAGCCCAGTGGGTCTTCTACTGCTTCTGGCCCATGTACCCGGATTGGGCCAGCCCGACTTCGCAGCCTCCTCTGCCCGACAGTCGCTTGCTGCCCGTGTACCTGAGTCACACGCGGCCCATGAAACAGCAGATTTCTTCTTCTTCTGTCCTCTTTGACTATCGTTGACAATGACTCATCACTTCTGGAGCCATGAGGCCCACGCTATTCAGCATGGCTCCTCTGTGGGCTCGGCACGTATCTGGGTCGGGGTACCCTCCGCAGACTGACCCTATGCCTTGTTTTCCTTCGGAGTATTATGGATGGCAGGGGCAAACAAATGCAGCGGAGGGGGGCATCATCCACAAACTATCTGTGATACCTCCAAATAGGGCACTGCAGAGCGAAGCCGAAGGGTGCGAGCACGCAGAGGCCGAAGTCAGGCAGTCCAAAGTCATAACTATCAGAGTTGGGTCTCAGGAAGTCCCAATCCCAAAGGCTTCGCCGCCGAAGGCTAACGAAGGTAAGCCGCATGCTTCGGCTGGACTCCGCGTCGAAGCTTGGTTTGATCGGCCGAATGGGGCCGATCCGTTCGACGGGGTTCGCAGCGAAGCCCCCTTCGAACACAGGGCGCCCAAGGCCGAAGGGCAAACTTCGGGCAAAATTAACAGGGGACAAACAGTAGCTCCAGGCACCAAGCCGAATCCGTCTTGGGCTCCTTTGGGCATATCCAAATCGCAGAAAAGATGCCTACAAAGGCTGCAGGCACGGGAGATGCGCGAGAAGGTAGCTGAGGCCGAGCATGACGCTATCTTCGAAGAGATCCGCCCTCGGCCAGCCACAAAACAGGTATGGAGAGAGAAGCCGGTTGAGATGGCCAACCCGGCTCCCAGTCCAAGCGACGACGAGGATGACATGCTTGATGATGATTACTCGCCCGTCTCTGAGGGACCCGCACCTCAAGCGATGGACATCAACATCATCACATTACCCACCGAGTTTGCACCACCACGGGATGAGGCCGAGATCGCTCAGTTGAACATCGGTCCACGCAGCGCCATTTTCGAGAAGCCCAAGGACTCGGCACGCCATCTGAAGCCCCTCTATGTCAGGGGTCACATCGATGGGAAGCCGATTTCTTGGATCCTCATTGACGGTGGCGCCACGGTTAACCTAATGCCTTATTCATTGTTGAAGAAACATGGTAGGGACGAAGATGATCTGAAGAAGACCAACTTGATGCTCAATGGCTTCAACGGCGAGAGCTCCAAAGCCAAGGGAGTACTCTCTATGGAGTTGTCGGTGGGCAACAAGACGTTGCCAACAGCGTTCTTCGTCGTCGACGTACAAGGTAACTATAGTGTGTTACTCGGACGTGACTGGATACATGCGAACTGTTGCATCCCCTCTACACTACACCAATGCTTGGTACAGTGGGATGGCGATGAGGTGGAGGTCATCCCCATGGATACTTCGGCCCAAGTAGCTTTGGCCGATGTGTCGGTTGACACTGTCCATAACAAAGTAGAGTGTCTATCAGGTAGAGATCTTTCGAATTATGACTTTGTTCGTGTATCCGGAGGACGGTTTATACCAGTGTCTGTAAAGCCGACTGGAGTAGCACGACTATTTTTGTATTAGTAGTCATGTCTAGCAAGGATAATCTAGATTGGCTAAAGTCCCACGTGGAGCAGTATCGGTATAGTAAAGACGGTATTGCCGAGGCCATCGAGGACTTTAGAGAAGTAGAAAAGTTAGGGCAAGGTTTTGCGTCGGCCGACCCCATGGAGGAGGTTGATATAGGCGATGGTAGCATCCCAAGGACGACTTTTGTAAATCAACATTTACAGCCCGATGTAAAGGCTAAAGTAATAAAGTTACTTCGGTCGTATGTCGATTGTTTCGCATGGGAGTATAGCGAAATGCCAGGGCTAAGCCGCGAGCTCGTGGAGCATCGGCTGCCCATCAAGCCCGGATTTAGGCCTTATAAACAGCCTCCCCGTTGCTTTAATTCGGCCGTCTATGACCGAGTTAAAGAGGAAGTAGAGCGACTACTTAAGGCTAAATTTATTAGGCCATGCAGGTACACGGAATGGGTTGCTAACATTGTGCCTATAGAGAAGAAAGGGAGCGGCAAGATACGGGTATGCATTGATTTCAGGGATCTGAACAGAGCCACTCCAAATGACGAGTATCCAATGCCAATAGCCGACAAGTTGATCAACGATGCTTCAGGACACAAGGTACTAAGTTTTCTTGATGGCAATGCCGGTTACAATCAAATCTTTATGGCCGAAGAGGACGTCTATAAGACTGCCTTTCGATGCCCTGGTTTTGTCGGTTTATTCGAATGGGTCGTCATGTCTTTTGGGTTGAAAAATGCTGGCGCCACGTATCAGCGCGCTATGAACTTGATATTTCACGACTTGTTAGGAGTCATGTTAGAAGTTTACATCGATGATGTCATGGTCAAATCGGACGCTATGGGAAACCATTTAGCTGATTTGAAGTTTGCTTTCGATAGGATGCGGCAGTATGGGTTGAAAATGAACCCACTCAAGTGTGCTTTTGGCGTGTCAGTGGGTAAGTTCTTAGGTTTCATGATTCATGAGAGAGGTATAGAGATTGATCCTAAGAGACTTGAGAAGATTAGAAACGTTGCAGCGCCGGCATGCAAAAAAGATGTGCAAAAATTGTTAGGCAAGTTGAACTATTTGCGTTGTTTTATATCCAACTTGTCCGGCAAGATTAATGCCTTTGTCCCCATACTCTGGCTAAAAAATGAAGACGAGTTCACTTGGGGGGCAAGTCAGCAAAGTGCTTTTGAGAAGATCAAAGAATGCTTGTCATCACCGCCCGTGGTGAGAGCACCCAAGGCCGGGATTCCGTTTCGGCTATACATCGCCGCTGAAGACAGCGTGACTGGAGCCGTGCTGACCCAGGATGTGGAGGGGAAGGAGTACATCGTCACATTTCTGAGCCGCCGCCTGCTGGACACCAAAACCAGGTACACATTCGTGGAGCGATTATGTTTATCACTTTATTACGCATGCACCAAGTTGCGTCATTATCTTTTCCCCACCACATGTGTTGTCGTTTGCCAAACCGATGTTATAAAACACATGTTACAAAAGTCAATTCTAAGTGGAAGAATCGGAAAATGGGCTTACGCATTGATTGAGTACGATTTGGCCTACGAACCCTTAAGGGCGATGAAGGGCCAAGTCGTAGCTAACTTCATAGTTGATCATCACATAGATGCTAGCTGGAGTGATTCTATTGCTCTAGTTGAGGTTGTGCCATGGAAAATCTATTTTGACGGTTTGGCTTGCAAGAATGGCCAGGGTATTGGAGTGGTTCTCATATCACCTAATGGTATGTGCTTTGAGACCTCGGCCCGACTAGAGTTTTCTTCCACTAATAACCAAGCCGAATACGAAGCTTTGTTGTTGGGTCTTGAACTACTAGGGTCAGTAGGCGCTAAGCATGTTCACGCATACGATGATTCATTATTAGTAGTACAACAAGTGGCCAAGGATGCTAAATGTTTTAATGGCTTACTGAATAGCTACTTGGACAAATGTCTAGACATAGTTTTTACTTTTGATGATTTCAAAATATCTCACGTGTCGAGGGAAGCCAAATCGATTGCTAATGATTTGGCTTAGCAAGCATCTGGCTACCAAGTCAGGAGAGGGAAATTCTCTGTGTTGAAAAAGCCGATGCTTGGTCTCATTGCCAAAGCCAGTGATGCTGGACTGGCACACCCTTTGGGTCGAAGCCTTCGGGTCACCGAGGGCCATCACATGCCGGAGCCCCTGGATCGGAGTGCTCCGCCCACCGAGGGGTCCGGCATGCCGAAGCCTATAGTCCGAAGTCTCTTGGATGGGGAAGGCTCTCTAGGGTCTGAACCCTCTGAAGGGCTTCGGTCCAGCACACTCCGAGCGGAGACTTCGGCCGGGCTTCGACAAAAGCTAAAATGGCTCGGGGGGCACCCCGAAGTCGGTGTTTTAGAAGTTCTTCCAGAAGGTGAACCAGTGAAGCCATCTGAAATCTATAAGGGCGATTGGAGAATCCCAATAGTCCAGTATTTGAAAGACCCTAGCCGAAGGGTTGATCGGAAGGTTCGGCGACAAGCGTTAAAATTTGTGTTGGTAGACAACACATTGTACCGCTGAACCATTGACGGAGTGCTATTGAAGTGTTTAGACCATGAGCAGTCCCAGGTAGCTATAGGAGAAGTCCATGAGGGGCTTTGCGGCACTCATCAGTCGGCCCAAAAGATGAGTTGGATGCTCAAAAGAGCAGGTTTTTATTGGCCGATTATGACTGAAGATTGCTTCAAGTACTACAGAGGGTGTGAGGCGTGTCAGAAGTTTGGCAACATCCAATTAGCTCCTGCCTCATTACTCAATCCTATTGTTAAGCCATGGCCATTTCGAGGTTTGGGTCTAGACTTCATCGGCCAGATCTATCCTCCTTCCTCAAAAGGGCATCGGTTCGTGTTGATGGCAATGGATTACTTCACCAAATGGACCGAGGCCGTACCTCTCAAGAACATGACTCACAATGAGGTACGTGATTTTATTTTAAAACACATCATACATAGATTCGGCATCCCTCAAACTCTTACTAAGGATCAAGGTAGTTCCTTTGTTTCTAAAGAGGTAAAGGACTTCGCTGAATACTATGGCATTAAGTTGATAAACTCTTCACCTTACTATGCAAAGGCCAATGGTCAGGTCGAGTCTAGTAATAAAACTATGATTAAGCTTATTAAGAAGAAAATTGAGGAGTTTCCTAAAAGGTGGCTGTTGGGGGAAAATATCTCATCTTCGGGGTTATTGCCGAAGCAACATAAAGGCAGACAGCGGATTCGAAGGTTCCCAGACGATCATCTTCGAAGATACCCGGAACCAAGTTCGAAGTACGAAAATAGGCATTGGTTCGGAGTACATCTTCGAACTAAGGCCCTCCAAGATCTTTTCTGCCAGCTAAGATGGAAGACTTATCTTCTTTCTCATTAGATTAGTCGTTTACCATTTTAGCCCTATTAAGGGAACCGAATAGTTTCCACTATGTCGGTTGTAATAGAGGGGTAAATAGGTCTTTTCCTTAATGTTTGGGCCTATAAATACCCCCCATTTCACCCTGTAATACGGACTGAATACAAGTTATTCAATACACACATTCGAACTATTCTAAGTTATTATCCTTTCGGAGGCTTAGAACAGTTTGCTTCACAAACACTTCGTTTGTTAGTTTCTTTTTCACAGAAACCTGTTAGCGTAATCTTTTACGCCAACAGTTGGCGCCGTCCATGGGGAACCTAGTCCGAAAAACTTCGTTCTCTACCAACTTCTTACATCATGCCTCCTAAGCGGAGCGCACCCCGCAATCCCTCTCGGAGGTCCTCTCGGATCTCCGGAGAGATACCCTTCGACACAGTTGAAGTCGGAGGGCCTTCGACTTTCCCTCCACACACTCTGGAAGGGGCTTCCATCCCTCGCTCATACGAAGCTTCTCCGCCAACCCCTTCCATTCTCCGACCGCCCGGAGTCCCTTCTCCACCCTCCATCCCAATTCGAACTGATCCTACCAGTTCTCAAGACCCGGAAGATCCTTCCAGAGGAAACGAAATTAATCTTGGAGATATGGCCACTCAAATGGCCAACCTTCAAGCTGAAGTGGCAAGGTGGCGACAGGAAGCTGCGAGCAGGCTTCGCTCTCAAGCCACCCCAACTATCCCAGAAGTGCCCGAAGACGATGATCTCGATTATCCCGAAGCACCGGAGAACGCCTCTTTTGACAATGAATCTCCGCTGCATCCTGAGCTGCAGAAGGTTCGCTTTGATCCAAAGTTCAAAACTTCGAAGCTCTGTAAGTATGCCGGAGATGAAGATCCCGGAGAGTTCGTTCGGTCTTATGCCCTAGCAATTGAGGCTAGCGGAGGTGTTCGAGACACCATGGCGAAGTGCTTTCCTTTGGCTCTTCAAGGAGTGGCATTGAGATGGTTCTTGTCCTTAAAGCCAGGATCGATCAATTCATGGCCGCAGCTGAAGAAGAAGTTTATAAGCAACTTTCAGGGTACCTTCGTACCTCCTATGTCAACAGGAAGCCTTTTCCAGGTGAAACAGCTCCCCGGAGAAACATTGAGGCAGTACTTTAAGCGCTTCGCTAATACGAAGTCGCAAATTCGGGGGCTGTCCACATCTTCAGTGGTTGATGCAGCTCGGGAAGGCGTCAGTCATCAAGGCCTTCTGGATAAACTGCATCGGAAGAGCATCTCCTCGGTCTCTCAGTTGATGTCATACTTCGAGGAGTATGCGAGGTCAAAAGAGGGTTGGCTTCGGAGGACTGCTGCTACTTCGTCCATATTGCAAGAAGTCAAAGTAGAAGTGAAAACTTCGGCACAACCGCAGGAACCAGTATTCAAAGTGCAACATGATCGGAGAAGAGGGCAAAAGCACCCTCATTCTGAAGTCATGAATATTGCACCCCCACAGAAGTTTGAACCAAGAGCTCCACAGTCTATGGGGAACAAGGCCAGCGGCTGGAGGCCGCCAGGGAAAACGGCTGGCAAGGGCCAGACCCTTTTCTGCTGCATTCACGGAGAAAATCGAAGCCATGCAACTGATACTTGCAAGGCTATACTTACCCTGAGGGGAGAGTACTTAGAGAGAACTTCGGGTCGAGGCAGTACCGACCGAAGTCCAGCGACAACGCGCCCAGAGCCGGTCTAGGCTGTGGCGCGGATAGAAAATTTTGATGCTGCAAGACACCCTCCGGTGGCCAATGTTATGCCACCTCCGAAGCAAGAGGAAGGGCAAGATAGAGGAAAAAGAGTAGTTCTTCCTATCTCCGGAGGAGGTACCCTCGGAAGCATGTCCAAGAGACAGCGAAGAGAGTACGTTCGGGAAGTAGGTCATATTGGGACTTCGTCATCTGCAGCTGCAATGCCGGAGTGGTCTCACGTTCCGATATCTTTCTCTGCGGAGGATGCAGCTGGTATTAAGTTCCCGCACCCAGATCCATTGGTTATCACTGCTGATATTGCGGGCACTGAAGTCCGAAGGGTGTTAATTGACGGAGGTAGCTCGGCAGATATCATTTTTGTTCAAGCCTTCGATCAGTTATGCATTTCCAGGAAGCATCTTCTTCCAGCGGCTCGTCCTTTGCAAGGCTTCGCAGGACCCCCGCTTGATGCACTTGGTCAGATAGGCCTGGAAGTTACCTTCAGAGAAGGTTTATTAGCCCGGACTGAAGAAGTAATTTTCGATGTGATAGATGCCCCGTATGCTTATAACGTCATCTTCGGAAGGGGCATGCTGAACCAGTTCGGAGCTGTGGCGCATCACAATTACTTGTACATGAAGATGCCCACACAAGCGGGAGTCCTTACAATCTTCGGAGATCAAGCCATTGCTCGGAGGGCGGAATATGGTCATGGTCCCCCTCTTGATCCGAGGCAAGTAAACAGTGTGCAAAATAATGAAGAAATTTTTTCAGCCTCCTCCGAAGCTTCGAAGAAGTCTTTTCCGAGACCAAGTCCTGAAGGAGAGATTGCAACGAAGGTCATTGTTAAAAATGGTAAAAAGTACACTTTTCAATTTGGTAAAGATTTACCTCCTGAAGTTGCAACCTCCATGGAAAAGGTGGTGGAAGAAAATTTGGATGTCTTCGCTTGGTCTGACGAAGATATCATCGGAGTCGATCGGGATATCATTGAACACAGTTTACTTGTAAACCCGAAGGCCCGGCCTATTCGACAAGGACTCCGGAAGATGTCCGCAGAGAGAGCTGCTCTAGCTAAGGATGAAGTTGAAAAATTGTTGAAGGCTGGAATTATCAGAGAAGTGGCTCACACAGAATGGTTAGCCAACCCAGTCTTCGTCAGAAAGAAGTCCTCCGGAAAGTGGCGCATGTGTATTGATTTCACATCCTTGAATAAAGCATGCCCACGTGACCCCTACCCTATGCCCCGAATTGATCAACTGGTTGACTCCACCGCAGGTTCGGAGTTACTAAGCTTCCTCGACGCGTATTCTGGTTATCATCAAATATGGTTGAAGCGCGAAGATGAAATCAAGACAAGCTTCGTAACTCCTTTGGGAGTCTTCTGCTATGTAAGAATGCCCTTCGGCCTAAGAAACGCCGGGGCTACTTTTTCGAGATTAGTTGCTAAGGCTCTAGGTCATCAACTAGGTCGCAATGTGGAGGCCTATATGGATGATATTGTAATAAAGAGTGCTTTAAAGCACCAGCATAGCCTAGACTTAGGAGAAACATTCAATAGCCTTAGGGCATGTGGGATCCGTCTTAACCCCGAAAAATGTATATTCGGAGCTAAGGCTGGAAAATTGTTAGGGTATTTAGTTTCAAGCAGGGGAATTGAAGCTAGCCCTACTCAAATAACTGCGCTGCAGAAGATGGCTCCTCCGGAGAATTTAAAGCATGTGCAAAAGCTGACTGGGCGTCTGGCCGCACTTAGCAGGTTTTTATCAAGGTCTGCGGAGAGGAGCTTGCCAATATTCAAAGCTTTGAAAGGGTCCGAAGATTTTGCATGGACACCGGAGTGTCAGAGAAGCTTCGAAGATATTAAAGATTATCTCAGTAATCTTGCTACACTCACGGTGCCTATTGCGGATGAAACCCTACTCCTGTACCTTGCAGCTACAGGTTCAGCTGTCAGCGCAGTCCTTGTCAGAGAAGTGGATTTCAATGGGAAGTTGGTCCAAAATCCTGTTTATTTTGTATCCGAAGCATTATCAGGAGCGAAGACAAGATACTCCGAACTTGAGAAGTTCGTTTATGCTCTGATAATGGCTTCGAGGAAGCTAAGACATTACTTTTTGGCTCATAATGTAATTGTACCAACTTCGTATCCCTTAGGAGATATGCTCCGAAGCAAAGATTCCACTGGAAGGATTGGAAAGTGGGCAGTCGAGTTAGCACCCTTCGGCATATCTTTCTTGGCAAGGACAGCTATCAAATCCCAAGTCCTAGCAGACTTCGTAGCAGAGTGGACTCCACCTGCGAATTTGACTTCGGAGAAATCAAGTGACGGAGTTTGGACTGTTTACTCCGATGGGGCTTTCCAAGCATCCGGAGCAGGCATTGGGGCAGTGTTGATTTCACCGTCAGGGCAAAGAGCAATGTACTCCGCAAGACTCAACTTTAAGTCTACCAATAATATAGCGGAGTACGAAGGGATTTTATTGGGACTCCGGAAAGCACGTGCTCTAGGGGCTACAAGAATAATTATAAAGAAAGATTCTCAGATAGTAGCAGGGCACGTAGACAAAAGTTTTCATGTTCGGCATCCACAGCTTGCAAAGTACATAGAAGAAATCCGCAAAATCGAAGCACACTTCAAGGGTATTTCCATTCGGAGTATACCAAGAACGGAAAATGTGCAAGCGGACATTTTAGCGAAGGCTGCAGCCGGAGCTGTGGATGTGCCTGAAGAAGCTTTTTATGAGGAGCTCAATATACCTTCGGTGCCACAAGTTGCCTTTGCGGAGATTCTTTGCATTCCTAGTGCAGATTGGAAAAATTCGATCATGGAACTCTTGCAAGGAGGAACAAATTTGCCCGAAGAGCCCCAATTGTCAAGATTAAAGCTCAGAGCCAGAAACTATCAGTTAATCAACGGTATATTATACAAGGCCGGAGTATGTTCCCCTCTACTCCGATGTATATCTCAAGCCGAAGGCCAAGAAATTCTTCGAGAAATTCACGAAGGCCTTTGTGGAAGCCATTTAGCCCCTAGAGCTCTGGCAGGAAAAACACTTCGCCAGGGGCTTTATTGGCCCACAATAACAGCTGATGCGGAGAGCTTGGTCCGCACTTGTCAAGGATGCCAGTGGATGGGTCGACGGAGTCATCGCCCACCAACAGCTCTTCAAGTCATTGCTCCGGTATGGCCTATGGCCAGATGGGGTATGGATCTAATTGGTCCCTTTCCGTTAGCAAAGGGAAATCTGAAGTTGCAGTGGTAGCTATTGAATATTTTTCTAAGTGGGTGGAAGCAGAACCCTTAACAGCTATCACTTTGAACAATGTGCAGAAATTCTTCTGGAAGAACATTATTTGTCGATTCGGAGTGCCTAGATACCTCACAGTTGATAATGGAACACAGTTCGACGAATAACCCTTCAGGAAGTTTTGCGAAGACCTAGGCATTCAGCTATGTTTTGCTGCAGTGAGGCATCCTCAGTCGAATGGAGCCGTAGAACGAGCCAATGGAAATATTTTATCAGGGCTAAATCGAAGAATAGTAGGATTAGCAAAGGGACTGTGGACCGAAGAGCTTCTGAAGATTATGTGGTCCATTCGGACTACGCAAACAAGGTCCACAGGTTTTACTCCGTTCAGACTACTATTCGGAGATGAAGCTATGACTCCAACGGAGCTCAAAGGGGGATCATTTCGCAGCACCGAACCGGACATTGAAGAAGAAAGACAAGCTTCGTTAGATTTGTCAGAAGAAACAAGACTTCGGGCTGTAGCTAATTTATCAAAGTATCATCAGTAGACGAAGACTTGGTATGACCCGAAGGTTAAGCTCAATGAGTTAAGGCCGGGTCATCTTGTTCTACGAAGCATTATAGCACCAGGGAAGTTAGGCAATAAATGGGAAGGTCCATACCTAATTGTCCGCTCAGGGCGTCCTGGTTCATTTAAATTAGCTAATTTAGAAGGTGAAGAGTTAGCACATACTTGGCATGCGGAGCACCTAAAGCGATACTTCGCATAAGGGCTCCTTGTAATTCGCTTGTAATCATCTTCTAAATTAATAAAGCATATGACCCTGATAGTTGCCTTCCCCTCATAGACTTCCAGCTTCCGAGTGGACGCACTGGAACCGCGGGGTCGACCGAGAGGGAAGTGTCATTAAGCTGGGTTGTATTTTCGGACTTCGAACCCATAAAGTTCGAAGCATCCGACGTGGGGGCTGACATAATCTGGAGCCTAGGCCACCGGCTTGTAGGCATCCGTAAAAGAGCCCAAAACCACACCCTACGGAGTCCAAGCCATTGGCTGGTAGACTTCCGTAAAAAGAGCCGAAGGTGGCCAAAACCCTACGGAGTCCAGGCTGCAGCTGGTAGACTTCCGTAAAAAGAGCCGAAGGTGGCCAAAATCTGTGAAGTCCAAGCCATTGGCTGGTAGACTTCTGCAAAAAGAGCCGAAGGTGGCCAAATTATACGGAGTCCAAGCCATTGGCTGGTAGACATCCGTAAAAAGAGTCCAAAGAGACCATTGCAAACTCCGAACCATTGGTTCGTTAGAGATCGCAAAAATAAGCCGAAGGTGGCTAAAGCAAAACAGCATTTGAGCCATGAGCTTCGAATGTCTATTAACATAGTCCAAAGTGACAAATTTTTTAAGACACTAAAGTGTCCTGAAAGTTATCTTAACTGATTTCTTTCATAAAACAAAGGTACTAAATTACCATTCTTCTGACTACAAATAGTCGAAGACATTTCATAAGATTTTAAAAGATCTTTAAATGACAGAGGGGCTCCGAACCCCCAAAAAATTGTACTCCGAAGTTTTTTCTTTGCGCATAACCATCTTTGAATACATTTCGATGTTGCTTATACCCAAAGAGGGGCTAGTAAATATGGAGACAATTTTAAATCGGCATTCATTATTGAAATAAATGTGTTTACAGATTACACTATGAAAAATTGGTATCTATACCAAGAAGGAATCGAAGACCTCTTCGGTCCCGAGAGCTAGGGGTGGAACGACTAGTTCCACCATCGGAAGTTCTAAGAACTTTATGTTTAACTCTCTTCCTCCCCTTCGAAGCTCTAAAATCCTTCTGCTCTTGTTGAAGCTCGGCCCAAGTTCGAAGCCGTTCGGGGCTTCTTTCCCAGCTTCTAAGATCTTCAGATCTTTTATTTCGAGCTTCACCTTCATCTTCAGACCAAATAGTGTCTTCAGAAGACGAGGTGTTTGCGTTAACCTCTTTTTCTTCCTCTTTAATATAAGACAATACGTCTTTGATTACTTCGGGCGCAATTACGCCGGAGTCATATCGAGGAATAAGAAATCGAGGATGCTTATAACTCTTTAGAAGTTCGAAGGTGTTCCATAATGAGTGAAGTTCGTTGTTAAGCTCTAACACTTCGATGTCTTCCATAAGAGGCAAAGCCTAAAAATATAACAAACAAGATTTTCATTGATAAATGTTTACAAGCATGAGCTTTACATAGTCAAAAAATCCTAAATAATTCCTAAACCTGCGAGTTCGGAGGAGGCTGACTGCTCGAAGCTTGGCTCCGAACTTGCTTCTGGCGTTGGCCTTCATGGATCCAAGCCTTGATCGCGGAACGACCTTCGGCTCTCCATGAGGTTTGAAAGGCTCGCCAGGCGGCAGTCACGCCTTCGGAAGGATTCAAAAGCCACTCGTCATCGAAGGTAATGGAGCCCTCTGCGCTCGGAGTGATTGTTCGGCCCAAATCCTCGTAATAACGAAGTAGTCCGAGGGCAGACACTTGTCCCGAGAGTTCTCCATAACAAATGCCTGCCGTCTTCATTTGCTTCGCTGCTCCTTGGATCCTTTTTAGCCGACGCAGCAGAGTCACGTTGTCATCCGAAGGAAGTGATCCAGTAGTACCGAAGTACTCCAGAACACCTAGCATCTGTTCGATGACCTCCATAGCTACCTTCTCCGACTTAAGCTTTTCTTCAATTAGTGCATCCTTGCTCGAAGTCATTTCTGCCAAAACTCCGGAAATCCTAGCATTCTCCGTAGTTAAAATATTCTTCTGGTTTAGGAGTTGGCTAGCTTCCTCTTGGAGCCTTACAAGTTCGGACCCAGCACTAGCATGCTCCAACCGCACTTTTTCAATTTCAGCCCGAAGCACGATTCTTTCTGCTTCGAGCTCCTTATT
Source organism: Zizania palustris (assembly GCA_019279435.1). Lineage (NCBI taxonomy): Eukaryota > Viridiplantae > Streptophyta > Magnoliopsida > Poales > Poaceae > Zizania > Zizania palustris. Next base: position 9,412,977 of record JAAALK010000085.1, read on the forward strand.
AGCAGCCTCCAAGCCCTGTCTGGCCCTACGCTCCGTTGAAATCACATTATCCATTTGAAGTACTCTAGCTTCGGAGAAAGATAAGTTGCGTTTAAGAGCTTCATTTTCTTCCCGAAGCTGAGCAATTTCATTCTCGCTTGATAAAGTTGCAGCGCGGGCCAAGACTGCTTGCTGAGAAAAGAAAAAACTAAAGTAAGAAATTATTCATGTATAATTTCCTACTGGTTCGAAGATGTACTCCGAACCCAATATAATTCGCTAAAGATATTGGCTCGAAGGTGCTCCGTACCTGGTAGGCCGCTCGTTCCAGGGCAACGTTAAGCTCCGAACTCTTCGCCCTGCTTAATTTTGCTACCAGCTCTGTCTCCCCGACTTTGCGACTCACTCGACCTAAAGGTTTGAGCAGAGTCCGAAGCCCAGTTTGCTCCAAGAAAGGAGTTAAGAGAGGGAGCATTGCCGAAGCTTTTTGGTCATCCCTGCTTGGCGAAGGTCCGGAGCGTTCTCCTGAGGTCCTTGGAACTTCGGAAGATGGCCCCCCCTTAGTTGATTCACCTTCATCTGTTGACTCAGACGAAGTTGATCCTTGAGTAGGGAGAGGCTCTATGTGTCTTTTACCCCTTCCAGGCCCCTGTTGAGTGACCTCTGGGAGCGGCTCCGAAGTTGTCGAAGGCCTTTGAATTGTGTCTTCGTGATGTACTTCTTTCGAAGGAGGCTCTGCAAAAGCAAAGGTATTAAACATTGTATAATTTTGCAGAAAATAATAAGAGAATTATGCGAAGTTTACCTTCGACATTTTGGGGGCATTCGAGCACCGGACTGCTCGGAGGATCGAAGGTGAGATCTTCGTCTGAATCCACAGTTAAAATTTCAGCTGCCGGAGTATCTCCGTGAGCAGTCCTCCCTTCATCCACAACTGAAGTTGTAACTTCAACTTCATCTTCGCCCATAGGGGCTTCGATTTGCTCTTCTTCTTGAGCATCCGGAGCTCTCACTTCTTCAATATTAGCTTGAGGCTCCGGCATACCTGCAGTATCTTCAATGTGAATATTTTGTTGAGCTGCATCTTCATCAATCAATCTCACTAATAATATACCTTCATCTTCTTTAGAACCGGAGATTGAGGTTCTTGAGCTCGAAGGCGCAGGATTCGAAGGTGCGAGATTTTTCGGCTTCCGAGCCACCTTCTTCACCGGAGTCTTTGCGGAGCTCGAAGCTCCGGCTTCAGCTATCCTCTTCTTGGGTCCTTTCTCCAAAGGCACCCAGTCCATCAGAGGGGGCGGAGTCAACTCCAACATTCACCATACTCTGTTAAACCTCTCCCAACTCCCGACCAATTTAACTCTCCATTCTTTTTCAGTCGGAGTTGGGGCACCCAAAATCTTCTCCGAAGCCCTTACAATTTGCTCTGAAGTAATAGGGGCTGAAGAAGCTAAAAAATAAATCAAATTAGTCTTTCTTCGAAGTAAATATGTATAATGCATGTTGGTTTCGAAGTTACCTGCAGGGCTCGAAGTTAAGTTGATCTTGCGGAGACCACCTTCCGAATCATCCTCGAAGACGATAGGCCAGTTGGCCATCAGCGGAGAAATTTGCAGTCCGAGGAATTCTTCGGCTAAGTCTCGCATGCTTAACCTTCGGCAAACTTTTTGAAGCAGGTTAAGACGGGCCTCGAGCTGACCTTCGTTGGGCTGCACTAAGGCTTCTTTCCGGAATTGAATTTCTTTGAGGGGCCCGGCCAAAGGACTGCTTGCCCCAACTTCGGCATAGAACCATCTTAGAATCCAATCAGTATACCATCTGGCATTGATGGCCTTGGCAGGAAATTGAAGAGCATACTCATCTCGAAGCCTAAAGTTAATACTGCCGAAGGATACCACTACTTTTTCACCTCCGGAGCCTACGAAGGTTTTTGGTTGGCAAGTTGCTCTATGTAGTGCAGCGAAGATTTCTGCCCTCCCCTCACAACCTTCGGCTCTCAGCGCCCATTCGAAGATAGCTAATCTAGCTACCGCATTCGGAGATAGTTGGGGGAGGGTTACATGGAACAGATCAAGTACCTCCGCCAGAAAGTCCACTGCAGGGAGGCCCAAGCTAGCTTCGAAGAAAGCTTCGAATACCACTACTTCTCCGGGTCTTGGCGTTGGAATCATCTCTTTGCCTGGCTTCCGAATCATAACTCCATTACTGATTTTTCCTCCCGCTGCAATTGCTAGTGACTCTCTTTTGCAGGTAGAAGACCCCAACTGGAAGGACTGATCCAAATACTTTGTTGACGGTGGGCACAGACCTTGGTCATCGGCGATTTGGGGATTTCTCCCTTCTGCCGCCATGGATGTCCCCGCCGGCATCGAAGATCCCGCCGCCAACGCTGCCGCAGCTGCTGCTGCAGCCGCCTGCTGCCGAGCCAAGGCCAACGGAGGCGCAGATCCCTTAGTCTTCACCATTGCGGCTGCTGAATTGCTTTGAGGAAATGGAGGCTAGGGCTCAAGAACTCGAAGGGCTAAAAAGTTTTTGATTGCGAGAATGCGGTGAAAAGGTAACCGGGTAACTTCTAGGCCTTCTATTTATAGCCTAGATTTCACTTTTTTACCGTTAGTTCGTGTCGTTTCGCATTCCTGCCGTTACTTTTCCCCGAGATTAACGCTTACTACAGTTTCCGTTAGAAACAGAAACTTAACGGCTATTTTCTCTAAGTCTAAAAGACTTTCGAACTTCTTGAGTCGGTTCTAAGATAGTTCGAAAAGCAATTACCTTAAGACTGATTCGAAGTTCATATCTTCATGCATTTCGGAGATAAAATAAAAACCAATAACCCCTATGTTTGGTTATATTTTCCTTCCGTATACTGCTCTCCTAACGTTACAGGTCAAACGGAGAAGCGTATTCGAGGGGCTACTGTTGGGGGAAAATATCTCATCTTCGGGGTTATTGCCGAAGCAACATAAAGGCAGACAGCGGATTCGAAGGTTCCCAGACGATCATCTTCGAAGATACCCGGAACCAAGTTCGAAGTACGAAAATAGGCATTGGTTCGGAGTACATCTTCGAACTAAGGCCCTCCAAGATCTTTTCTGCCAGCTAAGATGGAAGACTTATCTTCTTTCTCATTAGATTAGTCGTTTACCATTTTATCCCTATTAAGGGAACCGAATAGTTTCCACTATGTCGGTTGTAATAGAGGGGTAAATAGGTCTTTTCCTTAATGTTTGGGCCTATAAATACCCCCCATTTCACCCTATAATACGGACTGAATACAAGTTATTCAATACACACATTCGAACTATTCTAAGTTATTATCCTTTCGGAGGCTTAGAATAGTTTGCTTCACAAACACTTCGTTTGTTAGTTTCTTTTTCACAGAAACCTGTTAGCGTAATCTTTTACGCCAACAGTGGCATTAAGTGCTTTCCGAGGCATTATGGGCTTGTAGGATTGCAAAGAACGGTGGCACCAAAGTCAGTCCATATGAGTTGGTATATGGACAAGAGGCCGTTCTGCCTGTAGAGGTAGATCTTGGCTCCTTAAGAGTGTTGAAGCAAGACGGCTTATCGGTTGATGGATATGAAGCTCTTCTGAAAGATAATCTGGAGGAAGTGACCGATGAGGGACTAAGAGCTTTAGAAGCCATAGAGGTAGACAAGAAGAGAGTATCTAAATCCTATAATAAGAAGGTTAAACAAAAATTGTTTCAAATAGGAGACTTGTTATGGAAGACGATTTTGCCTTTAGGCACGAAAAGTCCCAAATTTTGCAAATCACCCAGTTGGGAAGGTCCTTTTAAGATAGCCGAAATCGCTCCCGACAATACATACGTGTTGGAATCCCTACAGGGAGAGCAGTTTCGAAGGGCTTTGAATGGTAGATACTTAAAAAGGTATTTCCCGAGTGTGTGGCAAACGTCATAGAAATGTCGAAAAGCCGATATGAAGAGTATCGTCTCAAGCTCGCTGTGCTTTTAGTTCACTAGTTCACTAAAAGGCAGGGGGCATGTGTTGATAGCAAAAAATGGCATTAATGGCTCGATTATCAAAATATCAATTTTTGGTGATTTGGGCCGAAAATACACATGTCTAGGGTCTGACCGAAGCCCTACGGGGCCGAAGCCCGTCGATCTATGGGCTCCGAAGGCCTCCGGCCAGCCCATGGGCTTCGACCAGGAAGCCTTCGGAGGCCCACGCTGCCGAAGCTTCGGGCACCTTCGGAGGCGGCCCACGCTACCGAAGCTTCAGCCCGAGGAGCAGGCCTCGGCGGGCCTGACCGAAGCCAACCTCGGCAGAGATAGAGTTGGACGCGTTGCCAGCTCAATCTTTATCTCTATCCGGGCGGATTAATAGCAGATTAGATTAGAGTTAACCATGTATAAATATAGAGGTCTGACCGACGTGGAGAGCCCCCCAACTCAAACCAAACCAAACCATAGCCATGCTTTGATCGTACCTTTACTTTACCTTTACTTTTCTGTACCTCTTGTGGGTTTTCTTGGAAGCCCTCCGTCTACCACTACGGAACAGTGGTAAGCCTTGGTACTTCGCCCGTGAAGTCCCCGTTAATCTACGTAACAGATTGCTATCGCCTTGTTACTTCGCCTGTGAAGTATCCGCTAATCTGCGTAATAGATTTCTACCTTTGCCACCCGTGCAACACCTCGCAAATTTGGTCCTAAGGCCGAATTGGTACTTTGCTCCACCCCTGTTGCAGGTTCGCATGTTCAGAGCCCCTTCGCCGGAGGTGTCCGGAGCTGAGAGATCGGTTCTGGAGGTCCCCAGGGCACCCTTCGACAGGACCGCAGGCTTCGATCAGCACACTTCGTCACAAGCTCCGCCACAAACACATTCCGCACCAAGACGAAGTTGCACCCGTGCATGGCCATCGCGTCACTTTTCTGTACTTCGCTGCATCGGATATCGCACGTCGAACCCCGCTGTTCAGAGGTGATCACCGTGTCTAGATCCGTTCGGAGTTTACCTTCGGCCAGATTAGTCCGAACACCGAAGCACCCTTCGGCGGAGCACTTCGCACCAGACGCCGAAGGTACCCTTCGGCGCACCCTTCGCTACAGACTTCGAACCAGGAGGGCTCCGACTGGTTTGCTAATTTTAACTCGTTTAATCTATTTCTTTCGGCTAATTGGATTATTTCTTGTAATCTGGTTGTCTGGCGACTCCACCCCCCTTATCACTATTAAGGGTAGTCGGAACGTGGTGTCGGTGCTACGTCACGCTTAGGCCCGTCCCTAAGTATCCGTGCACTTTTGGATCGCCGGACTGACCCAAGTGCGGGGGCACATTTCCGTGTCAACATCTTTATTCAAAGATGTAAATCAATACAAATGCGCCACTTCCCGGAGGATTTTTTCCTGATGAAGACCTGATTAGCTAACCACTTCGTATGAGCTACTTCTCTGATGATCCCAGCCTTCAGTAATTTCTCCACTTCTGCTTTAGCAAGGATGGCTCTTTCTACGGATAACTTCCGAAGTCCTTGTAGAACAGGTTAAACCCTCGGGTTCACAAGCAAGCTATGCTCAATGATATCTTGACTGAATCCCAGAATGTCTTCATCAGACCAAGCAAAGACATTCAAATTTTCTTCAACTACTTTTTCTAACGAAGTAGCGATTGCTGGAGGCAAATCTTTGCCGAACTAGAATGAATAGTCTTTGCCGTCTTTTACAATAACCTTCGTTATGATTTCTCCATCGGGGCTGGGTCTTGGGAAGGATTTTTTCGAAGAATCGCCTGAAGCAGAGATATCCTCCGAATTGCCTTGTACATTATTCACTTGTCTCGAGTCGAGAGTGGGGCTATGACCATATTCTTCTCTTCGCGTAGTGGCTTGATCTCCGAAGACAGTGAGTACTCCCGCTTGCGTGGGCATCTTCATACATAAATAGTTATGATGCGCCACGGCTCCGAACTGATTTAACCATCCCCTTCTGAAGATAACACTATATGCATAAGGGGCATCTACAAGATCGAAGATTACTTCCTCCGTCCTTGCCAGGAGCCCCTCTCCGAAAGCAACCTCTAGACCTATCTGGCCGAGAGCATCAAGAGGAGGTCCTGCGAAGCCTTGCAGGGGACGAGCTGCAGGGAGAAGATGTTTCCTGGAGATACAGAGCTAATCGAAGGCTTGAACGAAGATGATATCCGTTGAACTCCCTCCATCAATCAGCACTCTCCGGACTTCAATCCCCCCTATATCAGTAGTAATAACAAGGGGATCTGCATATGGAAACTTTATGCTAGCTGCATCATCTCTAGAGAAAGATATCGGCACATGGGACCACTCGGGCATGGTAGCCGCAGACAAAGAAGTTCCAATATGGCATACTTCCCAGACATATTCTCTTTGCTATCTCTTTGACATACTGCCGAGGGTCCCTCCTCCAAAAATAGGAAGGACTACTCTTTTGCCCCGATCTTGGCCATCTTCTTGCTTCGGAGGTGGCATAATATTGACCACCGGAGGTTGTCTTGCGGGGTCGAAGTTGTCTACTTGTACCACAACCTGCACAGGCTCCGGACGTGGCTCGGAAGGGATTCGGTCCATAATGCCTCGACCAGAGGTCCTTTCAAGGTACTCGCCTCTTAAAGCGAGTATAGACTTGCACGCATCAGTAGCATGACTCCGATTTTCACCATGAACGCAGCAGAAGAAGCCCTGGCCTTTGCCAGCCGGCTTCCCTAGCGGCCTCCAGCCGCTGGTCTAGCTTCCCGAAGCTTGTGGATTTCTAGGGGCAAATTTCTACGGAGGAGCAATGTTCAGGACTTTGGAGCGAGGATGCTTTTGCCCCCGACGCCTGTCATGCTGAACATCGATATTAGGCCCATGCGAATGTGTTGAAGTCTTTACTTCGAGCTTGACTTCTTGCAGGATTGATGGAGTTGAAGCTATTCTTCGGAGCCATCCTTCTTCCGACCTAGCATATTCTTCAAAATAGGCCATCAGCTATGCTACAGAAGATATCTGTTTCTAATGAAGTTTATCAAGGAGGCCCACATGGGTAACTCCCTCTCGGGCTGCATCAACAATGGACGATGTAGACAACCCCCATATTTGTGACTTAGTATGAGCAAAACGCTTGAAAAATTGTCTCAAAATTTCCCCAGGTAGATGCTTCACCTGGAAAAGACTTCCCGTAGACATAGGGGGTACGAAGGTACCTTGAAAGTTACTTATAAACTTTCTTCTTAACTTCTCACAGGTTCTATTTGATCCTGGCTTCAAGGACCAAAACCAACGCAAAGCAACCCCTTAGAGAGCAAGGGGTAAACATTTGGCCATGGTGTCTCGGACTCCTCCACTGGCCTCAATCGCCAAAGCATACGAACGGGAGAACTCCGCTGGATCCTCTTCTCCGGAGTACTTACAGAGCTTCGAAGTTTTAAACTTAGGGTCGAAGCGCACTTTCTGTAACTCGAGATGCAACGGAGACTCGCTATCGAAGGAAGCGTTCTGTAGGGCTTCGGGATAAAGAAGAGAGTCGTCGTCTTGAGGCACTTTGGGAATGACCAGGGTGGCCTGAGAACGAAGCCTACCTGCGGCTTCTTGCCTCCACCTCCCCACTTCAGCATGGAGACTAGCCATCTGGGTCACCATGTCGCCAAGACTGTCTTCATTTCTTCCGGAAGGATCTTTCGGGTCTTGAGAACTGTACATGTCAGTTCGAAGTACAATCAGAGTTGGAGGAGGGACTCCGTCTGGCCGAAGCATAGATGGAGTTGGAGGAGGAACTTCGTATGCTCGAGGAAGAGAATTCCCTTCGGGGGTCTGAGGTGGAAGAACTACTGAAGGTCCTCCGACCTCGACTGTATTCGAAGATCTTGCTCTGGAGGTCCGAGGGGACCTCCGAGTAGGACTACCACCTGAACTCCGCTTAGGAGGCATGGTTCTAAGAATTGGTAGAGAATGAAGTTTTTTGGACTAGGTTCCCCACGGACGGCGCCAACTATTGGTGTAAAAGATTACGCTAACAGGTTTTCAGAGATTAAGAACTAACAAACGAAGTGTTTGTAAAGCGGACTATTTCAAGCCTCCGAATTGGATAATAGCTCGAAGTAGTTCGAAGTTGAGTATTGAATAACTGAGTGTTCGATCCTTATTACAGGGTAAGAAGGGGGTATTTATAGGTAAAAATCTTAAGGAAAAGACCATTTTACCCCTGAATTACATCTGACATAGTGGAAACTATTTGGTACCCATAATAGCGTTAAAATGGTAAAAGACTAATCTAATTAGAAAGAAGATAAGTCTTCCATCCTCGCTGGCAGATAAGCTCTCTGAAGATTCAACCATCGAAGTCATACTCTGAACAAAAGTCCGCATGGATTCTTCGAGCTTGATCATGTACTAAACCAGAGTTAATACTGAAACTTCGGTTTAGTAGATTGGCTTTGTCTTATTGCTGTAGAGACCCCGAGGATAAAGTATTTTCCCCCAACAGCTATCATTTGGTGGACTAGTTTCACTTCTGTGGGGCTTGCACCTACTACATGGGACGAACTTAAGGTTTCTATGCGCGATAGATTTGTTCCCCCTTCTTATAATAGAGATCTGTGTATTCGCTTGATGCGCTTAGAACAGGGCGATAATTCTGTGCAGACTTATTATGGTGAGCTTCAAAAGGGTTTGATGTGTTGTGGCATAGTAGAGGGCCTCGAGGATTCTATTTGTCATTTTTACTCGGGTTTGCGGTGTGAAATTCAGGACATAGTGTATTATATGGAGTTTAACACTGTCAACCAGTTGTTTTAGTTGGCTATGTTTGCAGAAAAAGAGTTGAAGGGATGGGCTTTGCAGGACAAGAGCAAGGTCGGCTCCTCATACACGTAGCGTTCGACGACATCTTCCGGCCTGACCAAGCCCTCCTCCTTTCGGGCGCCCCCTCCATCGAGCAAATGACCAATAGATGCCGGAGTGGATGCACCACCTAAACCTTCGGATTCAGGTAAAAAAACTTGTAGGTTCCAGCGGCAAGTGCCTCCTCGGTGCCATCTACAAGACGCACGCCTGGCATTCAGTGCCATCGCTGCCTTGGATTTGGCCACATGCAGAAGGATTGCCCAAGTCAGCGGACATACATCACTACGGACAACGGGTACATCATCACCTCTGACATCGAAGATGATGCGACAGAAGATGCGACAGCGGACGATGGCGATGTCCTTGGCAGCACGGAAACGGCGGGTTTTCGGAGCATCATCATGCACCACGTGCTCAACACACAGTTGCAACAACCAGAGAAGCTTCAACGCCACAACCTTTTCCAAACCTTCTTCATCATCCACAATCGATGAGCTCGTGTCATCATTGATGGAGGTAGCTACAAAAATTTGGTGAGTTCAGATTTGGTAAAGAAGCTTGACTTGCCCAGCCGTCACCACCCACATCCATACCATATCATGTGGTTTGATGATGCTGGAAAAGTTAAGGTAACACATACTTGCAGAGTTTCTTTTTCCATTGGTTCCTATGCTAGTCATGTTGATTGTGATGTGGTACCTATGGAAGCTTGTTCACTTTTATTGGGTCGTCCTTGGGAATTTGATAATAATGCTACACACCATGGTAGAAGTAATAAATACACTTTTATGTATAAAGGAAAGAAAATTACTTTGCTACCTTTGACCCCTGCTGAAATTGTACAAGCTGATAAAGACTGTGCTGCTAGTTTGAATGGTGCTAATTCTGAAAATCAACAAGTTGCTAAGTCTCTTTACCCACCAAAACAAGATAATCAAATTAAATTAAAGGGTGCTATCATACTTGCTAGAAAATGTGACCTTCCTGAAATTTCTGATGATGATGTTTGCTATGCTTTGGCTTGCACGCAGACCTTGTTCTCACTTGATAACATTGCTAGTTCAATACCTCCCGCTGCCACTAACCTTTTGCAGGAATATGAGGACATTTTTCCATCCGAGATACCACCGAGGCTACCACCTATTTGAGGAATAGAGCATCAAATTGATTTGATTCCAGGTGCAACATTGCCAAACATTGCCAAAAGTAAATTCAGCGACAAGTCCAAGACCTTTTGGACCGTGGGTATGTACGTGAAAGCCTTAGCCCTTGTGCCATTCCTGTACTTTTGGTTCCTAAGAAAGATGGTACTTGGCGTATGTGTGTTGATTGTAGGGCTATAAATAATATTAATATTCGGTATCGTCATCCTATTCCTAGACTTGATGACATGCTTGATGAATTATGTGGCTCTATAGTTTTCACAAAAATTGACTTGCGTAGTGGTTACCACCAGATTCAAATGAAACATGGCGATGAGTGGAAAACAACTTTTAAAACCAAATTTGGGTTGTATGAGTGGTTAGTAATGCCTTTCGGTTTAACTAATGCACCTAATACTTTGATGCACTTAATGAATGAGGTTTTGAGGGCTTTTATTGGTCGATTTGTAGTGGTTTACTTTGATGATGTCTTGATTTATAGCAAGTCTTTGGATGAATATATGGATCACGTACGTGCTGTTTTTAATGTTTTACGCGATGCACGTTTATTTGCTAACCTTGATAAGTGCATATTTTCACGGATCGAGTATCTTTTCTTGGATATGTTGTCACTCCACAGGGAATTGAGGTGGATGAGACAAAAATGAAGCCATAAAGAGATGGCCGACCCCCAAATCCATCACACAGGTGAGGAGTTTTCTTGGTATTGCAAGTTTCTATCGCCGCTTTGTTCCGGATTTCAGCACCATCGCTGCGCCACTGCACGAGTTGACATAGAAGGGTGTGGTGTTTCATTGGGGACAAGCACAAGAGGAGGCATTTACCACTTTGAAGAACAAGCTAACACATGCGCCACTGCTACAACTTCCAAATTTTGGTAAGACATTTCAGCTTGAATGTGATGCTAGTGGAATTGACATTGGTGGTGTGTTGATGCAAGAAGGTAAGCCTGTTGCATACTTTAGCGAAAAATTAAATGGACCTATTCTAAACTACTCTACGTATGATAAGGAATTGTATGCTCTTGTACGTTCTTTAGAGACGTGGCGTCATTATTTGTTGCCTAAGGAATTTATTATACATTCTGATCATGAATCTCTTAAGTATCTTCGCTCTCCAACAAATCTGAATCGTAGACATGCTAAATGGGTTGAATTTATTGAGTCCTTTCCTTACGTCATCAAGCATAAGAAAGGGAAGGATAATGTCATTGTTGATGCTTTGTCTAGGTGCTATACTTTGTTGTCCCAACTTGTTTGTCGGATTTTTGGACATGAATCAATAAAAGAACAATATGCAAATGATCCTGATTTTAAAGATGTGCTGCTAAATTATAAAGAGGGACATACATGGAACAAATTCATGATCAATGATGGGTTTGTGTTTAGGGCTAACCACTTGTGCATTCCAGTTGGTTCTGTTCGCCTTTTGTTGCTGCAGGAAGCACATGTGGGAGGCTTGATGGGGCACTTTGGTGCTAAAAAGACAGAAGATGTTTTGTCCTCATTTCTTTTGGCCAAGAATGAGGAGAGACGTCGAGCGGTTCGTCGGTCGGTGCAATACATGTCAAAAAGCTAAGTCTCGATTGAATCCACATGGTTTATACATACCTCTCCCTGTTCCTTCTATTCCATGGGCGGATATTTCAATGGATTTTGTGTTGGGATTGCGACGGACAAAGAGGAGGAGGGATAACATTTTTGTTGTTGTTGATCGATTTTCTAAGATGGCACATTTTATACCATGTCATAAAAGTGATGATGTTGTCCATATTGCTGAGCTCTTTTTCAAAGAAATTGTACGTTTGCATGGTATGCCTTCTACTATTGTTTCAGATCGTGGTGCAGAATTTTTGAGTCACTTTTGGCGTACTTTGTGGAACAAGTTGGGTACCAAATTTTTATTTTCTACCACTTGTCACCCACAAACTGATGGCCAAACGGAGGTGGTCAACCGCACTTTCGGCTCCATGTTGAGGGCTGTTTTGAAGAAAAATTTGAAGATGTGGGAAGAATGTTTGCCTCATGTGGAGTTTGCATACAACCGAGCAACACATTCTACCACCAAGGTAAGTCCTTTCTACGTAATGTATGGTTTTAACCCTCATGCTCCTATCGATATTTTGCCTTTACCTACTAGTGAGAGAATACATAATGATGCTAAAGAACGTGCTGAATTTATTTTGAAACTACATGAAACAACTAAGGAAAACATTGAAAAGATGACTAAAAAATATAGGCTTGCTGGTAGTAAAGGTAGAAAGGAAGTTAAGCTTGAACCGGGCGATTTATTTTGGTTACACTTGAGGAAGGATAGATTTCCAGATTTAAGAAAGTCTAAGTTGATGCCTAGAGCTGATGGTCCTTTCAAAATACTTGAGCAGATTAAGGATAATGCATATAAACTTGAGTTGCCTCCCGAGTTCGGGGTCAGTCCTACCTTTAACATTTCAGATTTGAAGCCTTACTTGGGGGAAGATGATACATTAGAGTCGAGGACGACTCCAATTCAAGAGGGGGAGGATGATGAGGACATCACTTCTCCGCTGGACATTCAAGGTCCGATCACTAGAGCTCATGCACGACACTTGAATTTAGAGGTGAGCTCGTTCCTAAGCATTTCAAATTATGAATTTGAGAATAGATTGCTACCTAATGATTATATTGTGATTAGGAACCAAGGAGAGGACCAGGATATTCATGAAGAAGGACTTGGAGGTGGGGAGGTACAGCAAGGGAGTGCAAGCCAAGTTGGAGATCCGATCCAAGTCGACCTCGAGTCCAATTCGGACTCCAGGACCACCTGACATTAAACGGATGCCCAAGATGCATACAACCTCCGATTTTGATGTTCCACATATGGTTGGAAATATGAGAAGATAATATTTCCAGTGGGACCAACCTCACATCAATATAAAATGGGAGTCGTCGGCAATTGTCAAAACAGTACCAATTTCCAGAACCGTTTCAGTGCTGCGTCACTAGTTCGGGCCTTTCTCCCATGTACCGAGTTGGAGTCCCTTAAGGACACGTTTTAGGGTTAAACCACGTTCATTAGCCTATATAAACAGCAGCCGCCACTATCTCTCATGGGTTTTTCTTAGATTATTCTGTCCAGAACAATTTCGCCGTCATATCGGTTTGTAGAACCACAATTTGTGAGTTTAATCATACATCTGCAATTAGGTTGCATTATTCTTGGTTCTTGCTTGTGTTCTTCGATTCACAGGCAAGGATTAGCCTTCTTGGTGAGGTTGACCGAGCACCGTTTGGTCGATAACTAGAGGAGATGTTGTGCTGCGATTGCGGGCTCAAGACGTGTCGTCCAGAAGCCGGGTCGATTTGTGTAGTGACTAAACCAAATCGAGAGATATCAGAACCTTTCAGAAGATTGGGAACCCTAGTTTAAATCATCAAGGAACACACCATTTCGAGCGACAAACACTTTTCCCTCCTCTCTATTATAGAAATAGTATCCTTTTATTTCCTTAGGATATCCCACAAAGAAGTACTTGTCAGACATAGTACTGAGCTTGTCAGACGTCATACGTTTGACATACGCCTCACATCCCCAAATCTTTAGAAAAGACAAACTGGGATGCCTCCCAGACCACATCTCATATGGCGTCTTCTCTACTGACTTAGATGGAACTCTATTAAACGTGAAAGCTGTGGTTTCTAGACCGTGACCCCAAAAGAATAATGGAAGATCAGTGTGACACATCATGGACCGCACTATGTCCAACAAGGTGTGGTTTCTCCGTTCGGACACCCCATTCCATTGAGGCGTTCCAGGTGGAGTCGGTTGTGGAACAATTCCACACTTCTTCAGATGATCACTCTTGTAACAATTGCGTTAGTTACAAATAGGTTTCTATGAGGTGTTGTATAATGTAAGGTATGAACCTCGAAGGGTTCTCATAGAGAGAGAGATAGGGTTTTATACTGGTTCGGGCCTCCCAAGAGGATAATAACCCTATGTCCAGTTTACAGTGCATTTGTCATAATTTTGCCTCTACTCAGCATGTGTCCCATAACAAGGGCATGGCCCTAATTTTATAGGCATGCAGGACAAAGGAAAAGACCCAAATACCCCTACATGCCATAGACTTTATAGGGGTAAGAGGGAAAAAAGGCTAGGCAACTATACATATAACTTTAAAGTCGTGGTAGATATACATCACTTCAGGAGTAGGTGTACGAAATACCAGCAGCTGGGGTGACTGGTATGGCTTTTACATTGTAGCGGTAATAGGATATTATTCTGGACCAGAGTACCTATTGGAGGATATCGTTAGGAGCTCAATGGAGGGGCTCCAAAGAGGACTCCGAAGGGGACCCGAAGAGGGCTCCGAAGTGGACTCCAAAGCGGCTCTCGGAGAGGACACCAAAAGGCTCCGGAGAGGGCTCCGAAGAGAAAACCGGAGGAGGGCTCCGAAGAGGAGTATGGAGGGATCCTGGAGGTTTGGCTCCAGAGGGGTCCTAGAACACTTGATTCCGGAGGAGTCCCGGAGGGGTCTTGGAGCACCTGGATCCAGGGGTAGCCCGGAGGCCTAGCCTTCAGTCAAGTAATTCTTGCTGTACTTGGAAGTAATCTTCGATGGAGGGGTCAGAGTTCGTCTTTAGGCTTCACTAGCCAGTGGGCTCTGAGCCCGAGGCCTTTGGAGGCTGACGTCATTTGACCTTTGTTAAGGAAAAACTATTTCCCCCAACAGTAGCCCCTCGCACGTAGCCCTTGACAACAAAGGGGTGCGTGCGTCTCGGGGCAAATGACACTGAAAAAATGATTCTTTGGGAATGGCAAGCCTTCGGAGCCTAGGGCCTAAGGGCAGCTTCGAATTGCGCAGGCAATAAATGCTCATATGGAGTGGATGGGACACCCTCGGGGAGTCCAAGCGGCCCCGCAACGGTCGAAATTCGAGTCGTTACAGTGCGAGGGTGTGACAGTTCGCTTCAAATTTTACCCTGGCCCTAGTGGTCAGAGACTGCGGGGGTCGGGATTTTGGTGAAAAAATCTCGGCTGCAGGGTGCACAGTCGCTTTTTATCGCCTATAAAAAGCCTTGACGTACCACGGCACCGCTCACACCTTCATCTGCTCCATGCATTAGCTCCTAGCCACCTTTGTCTTTTGTTCTCCACCTTCAGCTTCGTGCATACTTCGCTCCAAAGCCCCTTAGCATCCTTCGTGCCGAAGAAGGCTTCGGCCTTAGGCGGGAGCTCGAGCTCTGTTCAAGTCCAAGCGGCGTCTGCGGCTGCAGCGAAGACTACGACAAGGCGCCTCGAGCCGAGGGACCTCCGGTCACCGTCAGACAAGTTCGAGTAGACGTTGGACATGCAGGCTTCGGTTTCGATGGAGGAGTCTATTCGGTGGATCTGTGAAGGGAAGATTTCCGAAGAGATCCATCTTCGAGTACCTGAGAAGTCCGAGAAAATCCTGAGGCCTTGGCTTGACTAAGTTGTTGTATTCGAGGACTTCTTTGAGGCAGGGCTCAGGCTACCTATAGTGGACATGCGGAGTGAGGTATTAAAGGCTTACAACTTCGAGCTCCCTCACTTGTCTCCTAATGCAGTGGCGAGCTTGTGATCTTTGAGTGGACCATGAGGGCCAAAGCCTGCGAAGGGCGAGAGGTTGTCTTCATTTCCCTTCACGACGCTAGCTTCCAACTGAAGCAGATGGAGGGGTCAGATGGCGTTGAGAGGGCCTTGGCCTTTGGGAGCGTCAATTTCTAGCTCCACAAGGAATTCTTGAATGACTTCCCGACGAGGGCAGTCAACAATAGGTGGTATTCGAGGTGGGACCAGGAGTGGTTCTATGCTTTGGTGGGCGCAGATTCCCCTCTTCGGAGTACCAATGCTCTCATCTCATACCGTCATGAAGGCAAAATGTCGATGAGCTCCGAGGCACTCTAGTCAAGGATTTTGTTGCTGCAAAGGGTGGCAACGAAGATGAGCATGCGAGACTTGGCTGAAGAGTTTATCACCCTTCAACTTAGCCCCCTCGCAAGCTCCGGGCTAGAAGACTTGTTCCAGGCTCTAGGCCTGGAGGGTCCAAGCAAAGTATCATCGGAGTGTCTTGGTAAGGCTTCAAACTCTTCTGCCTTCGAACTTGTTGAAGTTTGGCTTGTGTTGACTTATAATTTTTGTTGAAGCTGCGCGTGAAGTACGACCTCCGGAGGAGGCCATGGTGGTGGCAGAACACATCATGGGACCTCTGACACAAGACGAGAAAACCTGGAGGCTCGCCCTGGTGTGGTCTTGGGAGAGATGGAATCGAGTGTGGACCTGGCTCGGTGCCGAGGGGGTCCAGGCACTTCCATATTTTGCCGACTCGGCTCCTTCGGCGAGCGGTTCGAACAGGAAGAGGGTAGACGACGAGGAGCCCGAGACCTCGAAGTCCGCGAAATCTTCAACGGTTCGCTCAGAGCCCTCGGCATAAGAAGACCCTAGCGTGGCAGAGCAAGTATCTCTGGACCTCGCTGCCGAAAGGAAGCCGGTGGATGCCCCCGCTGTAATGGCCGAAGCATTTGCACCAGAGGCGGCTGCGGCGATCGAAGTATTGGCATCGAAGGCGACGGTGGAGCCAATGTCGATGGAGGCATCAGGGGCGGCCCATTCGAGTGCGGAGCCTGGTGCCCAGCCAGCCCAGCAGAGGGACTAGGGGACACACATCGCTCCCACAGCATTCGAAGACATCTCTTCGAGCGAAGAGGAAGCTAGCGGAGGTAGATGCTTGATCACCTTTATTCTTATACTTGTATGTGCTGACTTGTATTTTTCTCAGGTGTTGTTGATAGCAAAAAATGGCATTAACAGTTAAGATTGTCAAAATATCAATTTTGGTAATTTGGGCCGAAAATACACATGTCCTGGGTTGGGCTGAAGCCCTACAAGGCCGAAGGCCCACAAAACTATGGGCTTCGGAAGCTTTCGACAAGTCCTGCAGCCTTCGTCCTGAAGGCCTTCGGAGGACCACTCCGCCGAACCTTTGGCCCGAGGAGCAGGCTTCGGCGGGCCTAGCCGAAGGCCCACTTCGGGCAGAGTTAGAGATTGAGTCCGATTTTGACTAAGTCTTTTTCACGCGTGATTAAGCCAAACCTTATCAGATTAGGCTTAGAGATTAGAAGTCTGGCCCCTATAAATATAGGGGTGAGGCCGGTTCAGAACCCCCCAACACAAATCAACACAGAGCCCTAGCTTTGAACCGTACTCTACTTTATCTTTACTTTTCTGTATTCTTCGTGGGTTTGCCTGGAAGCCCTCCGACGGCCACTTCGGAACAGTGGTAAGCCTTTTTACTTCACCTGTGAAGTATCCGTTAATATACGTAATAAATTGTTATTGCCTTGTTACTTCGCCTGTGAAGTATCCGTTAATCTACGTAATAGATTGATATCGCCTTGTTACTTTGCCTGTAAAGTATCCGCTAATCTGCGTTATAGATTGCTACCTTCGCCCTTAGTGCAACACTTAGCAGAATTCGGTCCTCAGGACGAATTGATACTTCGAATCCACTCTGTTGCAGGTTTCCACGTTCAGAGCTGCTTCGCTGGAGGTGTCCGGGACTGAGTGATCAGTTTTGGAGGTTGCCAGAGCACCCTTCGGCGACACTGCTGCCTCGACTGCCAGTGCCAGACCATCACACTGTTGTAAGTTTGGCCAAGTCCCGCACGCCGACACGCTTCGCCAATAGGCTTCGTCACGACAGGCTTCACCAGGCTCGTACTCCGCTCCAAATGAAGTCACGCTCGCGTGTTGTGTCTAAGACATTATTCTGTATCTTACTGTATCGGAGACTTCACGCCAAACCCCACTGTTCAGAGGTGATTATCACGTCTAGATCGGTTCGGAGTCCATTTTTGGCCAGATCAGTCCGGACACCAAAGGCAACCTTCGGTGGAACACTTCGCACCAGATGCCAAAGGTACACTTCGGCGACACCCTTCGCACCATACTTCGAATCAGTCAGGCTCCGTTCAGTTTATGACTTGTTTTGTCTAGTACATTTATTTTGGCTAATTGGATTATTTATGTGTGATCTGATTACTTGGTGACTCCACCCCCTTACCATGGCTAACGGTAGTCGGAACACGACGTCGGTGTTGTGTTACGCTTAGGCTTATCCCTAAGTATCCACACACTTTTGGATCGTCGAACTGACCCAAGTGCGGGGGCACATTTCTGTGTCAACACACTTTTTGGCGACTCCACTAGGGAAGGCTATGCCAACATGACAGGTACATCTACATCGGCCGCCGGTACATATACTATGTCAACATCGCTGATGGATCCCATGGGAGGCGTGGATATCGACAACCGTAACATCGTGACACCTACCCTTGAAGATATTCCCGTTGAAGACCGAGTAGAAATTGAGGCTAAGGTGAAGGCGCTCCAAGACATGATGCTTGGAGGCTATGTCAAGACATGCGCGGGCTTCATCAAGCGCGACATCATCGTACCCGACCTTGCTTGGATCCAGGTAACACTAGTATAGCCTCGTTTATCTTCTTTAGAAATTGAGCAAAAGATAGCCGCATCGGTAGATCAAGCCATTAACGCTTCACTAGCTCCCAAGTAGAGGCAACGCTTAGAAGGTTTGGCTTTACTAAGGCCGTGCCATCGGCCCCTATTGCTAGTATACTGAGAAACCAAGGGTTGGTTTCGGAGTCTGTGATGAGTGATTGACAGTATTTACCCTCTGATTCGAAGGGGTCCCTCCGAAGGGGTTCGGAGGTTGGTTCTCCGAAGGGGACTTCAGAGGCTGTTTCACCGAAGGGTTCAGTGGGGTTGGTTGCTGCAGCTGTAGCAGCGGAGTGTGCCTGTCGGAGGGGTCCGACAGTACAAGATGACTGGGTTTGTACCGAAGGTCTCGATACTTTGGGCGGTACACCGGAGTGTGTGCTGAAGGTTGCTAACCCGGAGAGGTCTCCGGAGTACTGGATACACTTGTCTGCTTGTCTGTGGTGCGCAGGGGACTGCAGAGGCGACGGACGGGTCGTAGCAGGTGAACCTAGGTCAAGCGGGAGGCTTGATGCCAGTGGAGCGGGGAGCTCCGTCACGAAGGCTACGAAGGGGTCTAGGTCGGTCCTCGGGTCGAGGTGCACCAGGTGAAGGCAGTAAGTGCGGAGTGTGGCTCCGGGTGAAGGTACTCCGAGACGAAGTCCTCGGAGGCGAGGCACTTTGAAGGATACTCCGGAAGGAGTAACTTCGGAGTATGGTGGATCAAGTCCTCAGCAGAGGCAAGGTGTTCGAAGTGTGCTCTGGAGGGAGACACTCGAAGGTACCCGACGAAGGTCTCAGAAGTCGAGGTGCATCGAAGGCATGGTCCGGGTGAGGCTTGTCGAGGAGTGTGCTCGGGGAGAGACACTGCGACGAAGTGCTCATGGAATGCTTCATGCGAAGGCCTCGAACGAAGGAGGGACTTCGAAGGGTGGTACTCCGAAGGTGGGGCTTCGGAGTGAAGAAGGCTTCGGAGCGAGGCTAGCTCCGGAGCAAGGATGTCTTGTGGTACTTCGGCCATGCATGGCTTCGGTACACGGACTGACGGAGTTCGAGCTAGGAGGAGCTGCGAAGCCGTGGTGGTCCACTCCGAAGGTGGTGGTGCGAAGGCCCAAGGGCTTTGATGGCTTCGGCTCAAAACCGTCACTGTATCGGAGGCTAACTTCGGTGAAGCGAAGGTCGTCAGGCTCAAGGCTTCTCACCGAAACTACCGCACCCCTCGCGTGCGAAGGGGGGCTTCAGAAAGGTCAAAGACTGCAAAGGCTGACATTGTCTGCTTTGCAAAAAGCTGACGCTGTCCCCTCTGCAAAGCTGACAGAGAAGCCTCCAGAATAAAGTTGACTACCTTTTGTACCCCTCTGTTTTGTAGAGAAAAAACCAATGTAAACCCTAGGGGTAAAGTAGTCAATTCACTTGGGTGAATAGTGGCTATAAATATGGGGGCTGGGTAGGTAACATTTAACACTTTGAGCATTTACTGTTGAGCTCCTGTACTAGCTACCACTCTTTGTATTCATCCAGTGAGTTCTTTTATTGTGTTCCTTGTTCAAGCAACGAAGCCCTGCATCTGTGTTGAGTTTCTGCTTGAGCTTGTTTGCATACCTCGCTAGTAGTAGTGCACCGAAGCCTGTCTAGGCGAAGTGGGTTTTGTGCGAAGTGTGATTTTCAGTGTGCGTTCGCTCTGTGTAACAGGAGGCTAGACCTCGCTGCTTACTAGCGAAGCCCTGATCGAAGCCCGTTTTGCTTCTCGTGTTGAAGCTCTTAGCGAAGTCCGCATAGTGTGTGTTTAGACCTTCGAAGTACGAAGCCCAGCACAAGTTGTTGTCGCTAAGTATTTGGTCGAAGTCCTCAGAGGGTAGTCCAGTTGTGCGAAGGGTGAAGTGCGAAGCCTGCTCGAAGCACCCTGTGTGCGGAGCCTGCACTGACTTAGCTGAGTTGATTTTTTGAGGTTGTGTGGAGCGAAGTCTTCTTGACTTCGAACTTTTGCTCCCTTGCGAAGCCTGTGTTCGGAGCTGTAAACTACCTCCGAACCAGACCTTCGAAGGTTGTGTTCGAAGCCTGTTCCGCAGAAGACAGAATTAAAACAGAAGGCTGTTCTTAGCCAGAATTTTTAAAAGCTCCCATTCACCCCCCCTCTGGTCGCCGTTTCCGGTCCAACATATACTTACGATAAATCATGTTTACAACAGAACTGATGGTAGTACTGGCAAAACCGTTACGTCTCCGGTCTCAACATCCATGGTCGAGACCAGTCATTATGCTCACGGCCAAGCTAGCACCACATACCACGCACCGCCACCACCTACGTCGGCGCCATCTTTGCCCATGGTGCCCGCACCACATGCACAGGCACCTAGGCTAGAGAACGTCGTACAACTAGCGCACGAGGAGGGAACCCATGGCCGACACGCTGACATCCCACCGCATGAGAGGCATGCGTAGGCAGCGGCCAAGATGACCTTGAGGAGAGAATCCACACACTATTTAGGGAATGCACCAGCTTCGTACCTAGGGGTCGGGCTAGTGTTTACCGGAAGCCATATCCCGATCATTTTGATACAATACCCTACCCTCGTGATTATAGAGTTCCTGAATTCACTAAGTTCGACAGCGAGGGTAACAAAACCACACTAGAGCATCTCAGTCAATTTTTAGCACAGTGTGGAGGAGCTAGTGGGTCGCACGCTCTTAAACTTAGACTATTTTCTCTCTCGCTATCTGGCACCACTTTCACTTGGTTTTCGGCACTCCCGCCGAACTCCGTCCAGACATGGGATGAATTGGAACAAAAATTCCATGACTACTTTTACACGGGTGAAACAGAACTTAGGCTCTCATACTTGACATTGGTTAGGCAGAAATCTAACGAGGGAATCTCTGAGTATATCAAGAATTTTAGGAATACTAGAAACCGATGTTTTAGCCTTAACATTTCAGAAAGGGATTTGGCGGATCTAGCTTTTAGTGGGTTGCGTTTCAAGATTAAAGAGAGACTAGACAACCAGAACTTTTTAGAGGTTAGCCAAGTCTTGCAGCAGGCTCTGGTTCAGGAAGGCTGAGCTAAAGATAAAAAGTTTATTAAGACGTTTAACAAGCCTAAGGCTGAAATCCACGTCTTGGAACACTCCGACGAGGAGGAATCAGAAGAAGAGGATTTGGCCGACATGTACGCAGACGAATGAGTTTGGAATGCCAAGAGTAAACCTATCACTTGCTCCGAGTTACAACCATCTCCCACCAAGAATCAGCCTAGTGAGGTCAAGTACTCATTCGATATAACTAAGTGTGATAAGATATTTGATTTTCTCTTGATATTTGATTTTCTCTTGAAGAACCAGCTTCTCAGATTGCCCAAAGGTCAAGTCATTCCATCTGCCGACGAGTTGAAGAAACATCCATACTGTAAGTGGCATGATTCACATTCGCATAATACTAATGACTGCAATGTTTTTCGATGGCAGGTTCAATCGGCCATAAAAGAAGGACGATTGAAAATAGACGACAATTCAAAGATGAAGCTATACAAAGATCTATTCCCTGTCAACACCGTCGACCTCGACGGTAAGAAGATGTTGATTCGACCAGAAAAAGGCGAGTCAACTAAAGGGAAGGCAGTAGTTGTTGGAGAACCGCGCACACGCACACTCATACCTAAAAACCTAAAGTGGGAGTGTGGAAGCAAAATGTTAGCACATCGCCTTCGGCTAGGGATCGCAAGAAGCCGAAGGTGACATATAAGATGTTGTTAAACAAACACCAAAAAAAGGCCAAGGAAATAGACCCCCGAGGCAAAAAAACTAAGCCAGCCGAAGGGCCCAAGGCATCCGGAGGGTGGCTTTGGACCACAGTGGCCGAGCCCTCTGCATGATAACTTTAGGCCACAGTGGCCTAACACCCCCTATGGTGGCTTCGTTTAGGACCGAAAGTAGCGACCAGAGGGGGGTGAATGGGCGCCTAAAAATTTCTTGCTAAACTATATTTTAATCCCAACACCCAAATGAACTAAACCAGACAAATAATATTTGCAAAGCAAATTTCAGTAATTAAAGGTTGTCTAGCTTAAAAAATGACTGATGTCTTAATTGAAATGATATTTAAGATAAACTAAATAAAGATACTGCAGTAAATAAAAGCAC
Organism: Zizania palustris; assembly: GCA_019279435.1. NCBI lineage: Eukaryota > Viridiplantae > Streptophyta > Magnoliopsida > Poales > Poaceae > Zizania > Zizania palustris. The sequence continues at coordinate 9,435,580 of JAAALK010000085.1, forward strand.
TTAAATATATTACTGAATATTTATATTGCAGTCTAGAAATGAAATATTAATCAACTGAATAAAAACATGAATCATCCAGAAATTTATTTAGAAATGAACCTAAAATATTTCAGATAAATCTAGAATAAAAATAATGTGGCAACTAATAATAAAATTTTATTTTTATACGATCAGATTTAAAGGATATTGAAAATAAAAATATACTAAAAAAATTATTTATGCGGATTAAAATACGATGATATTTCTAAACAAATTTTTCGCTAATTAATTAACATATGATTATCTCTAAAAATGATCTACTAAAAAATAGGAGATTAAAACTTTTTACCTGCATGAGGCGCTGTGGAGATCTGCGATATGTTGTTGCTGCTTGCCGTGTGCTACTCGCCTACTCCATCGTTTCGCTGTACGCCGAAAGATGTCGCACGGGGTACAACGCCAAAAACCATCGCAAAACGTCGTTCGGTGGCCAGCTCCAGTCTACAACCAGCCGCCGTGAAAAACCGCACCGCCGTGGGGCCCGCGCGAGAGCTCGGCCGCCGCGCTTGTGGCAGCAGAAGCCTGCCGGCTAGGCCTCCCGTGGACCCCGCACCCTGCAAAAGAAAAAGACTGCAGCCTGCTGCTACCGCCCGGAGAAGCTAGCATTTGGAAGCTCTGCGCATGGCTTCACGCGAGGAAAAAAACAGCAATTGTTCTGCGTACGATGGAAACTGCGGCCCGAGAGGATTTCGCCGGCCGGTGAGAAGGATCACAGAGAAAAAACCAACGATGGACTGAATATTGTAGATTGATCTTAAAAACCAAAACAGTCACCTATCCCCAGGGGGATAGGGGCCTATTTATAGGTGACTCCTAATACATAAAAGTCTAATTTACCATCGGGTAAAATTAAACTGACTATAAAATAAATTCCAAAAATTACTAAAATATTCTTAGAAAAATCACCTGACTCAAATAAAAATATTCTAAACTTAAAAACTAAATATTAATATCCTAAAAACGAATTAATCATAGATTGTCAGTTTTGCACCGAAACTGACAAAGCGTCCACCGTCTTCGCACCGGGTACCTGGATTGGGCCGACCCGACCCCGCAGCTTCCTCAGCCCGGCAATGGCTCGCCGCCCGTATACCCGAGTCAAAACCAGTCAATGGACCAGTGGATCATCTGCCGCTCCTAGCCATGTACCCAGATTGGGCCAGCCCGACTTCGCGGCTCCTCTGCCCGGCCGTCGCTCACTTCCCGTGTACCTGAGTCACATGCGCCTAGACTCGGCAGGTCTTCATTTCTCTTCCATTGACTTCCGTTGACAATCACTCATCACATCTGGAGTATCAAAACCATATTCTTCAACATGGTTTCTCAATCTCCCCCTTGATGAGTGCATTGTCAACACCCTTTTCAGCTCATCTCTAGAACCTGCAAAACATGTGGAAACAGAGAAAAACAAAGACAACAGAAAATAGAAGAAAGAAAATAAAAGTTTAACCCTAATGACCAAAAGCCAAACAAAAGCACGAAAGCAGTCATTATGGTTAACCAAAAATAAAGACTCAAAGACAAGTGCAAATCTCAGAATTACCAACAAGGAACTCCCCCTGAAATGTACTCCAAAATTTATCCCCCTTGTTGACAATTGGACTCATCAAGAGAGACTAAATGCACTCTAAAGAGACATAAACACAAACTCCCCCTAAAATGCAGCCCCCCCTCAAAATATGCCATGAATGCAGATGTGGTGCAGGTGGAGTGTGAAAAGCATGCTTCTTAGATATAATTAACTGCAATTACAACATCTAACAGGCATAGCAAAAGATATACTGTCTAAGATACATGACATGATCAGTGCAATAGATGATATCTTAAGAAAGTCATTAGCACGCATTTTTCGATTTTTGCAAAACAAAAGCATCACCACATTTTCTAGTTGACAAGCAAAGTAAAGCATGAAATGCAAAAGCTAACTTATGTATACCAAGATAAGCATTGTCCAAAACAAAGTGCTTCAGCAAACTTGTCATCTTTTTAAATTTTTCAGATTATTTCTTTTTCATTTCTGCTAGGGGTTATTTGCATATCAAACCTTATGCTAACCGACCAAGTCAAGCCTAGGCCAGAACTGGACCATCAGAAGCTTAAGACATTGGTCTTGGCATACATTACACTGTCCTAGTTCATACCAACGTGCTATGGTAGCCAGTCCAGAACAATGCAATGCGACAAAGCAAACCCACCTGGATCTTTTCTAATAATCATAAAAATGCATAAATTTTTCATTTTTCTGAATTTCTATCATATTTATAGCACATTTTTCATATTTAAAGCATATAGATGTCCAAGTTGCATATCTGCATCTAGGTAAGGATCTAGCTACAAGGCATGTAAAAGATAGCAAAAGCATTCAGCCTACACATGCTAGTTACCAGAAGCAATGGTGATCATTTTTTAATTTTAAAACATAAAAGCCATGCATATGACAAATATCAGATATATCATGTGAACTAAAACAGAACATGATCATCGATAAGTAATCAAAAACATATACTAGCTAGAGAAGGTAAAGCAGATTAATCATATGACAGAAGCAAGCTCAAAATGTGATTGATGAATATGCATAATATGAACGCACACAAAAAGACTCAATAAAAAATAAAAAAGAAAATAAAACTGATACCAATGAAAAGATGACTCAAAATATCCAAAAAAAGATACACAACTCCCAAAACAAGATCAAAAGTCATGAGTGGGAACAAACGGTCCAACGCTAGGTTTGGCAAAGGTGTTAAACTAGTGTAGAGCCATCTGCTCGTATGTAGGAAAAGCAGAACGACTCATATGAGTCTGGACCAAAATGCGGCTCAAAGCGTGGTCCTCTGTTCTTTCTAAATCACGGTCACGAGGTCCAACACCGTATCCATAACGATTTGGAACTCTGCCGAAACGAAAAGCACCCTCCGGAGCACGATCATAAAAATCGTCTCCTCTACCACCACCTACACGACGTGGCCTGGCCTCTAGCCTCTCTCTACGTCGAGGAACTCTCTATCTACCACCCTGCTGGTAGAACTGCTCCTGCACAACTCGAGCTCTCTCTGCTCGCTCAACCCGTTTCCTCATGAAGCAAAACTCCTCAAGATGCCCGTCTCTCTGACAAAACTCACAGTGATAGGTAGGCTTCTTGGTATGTGGTTGAGGCTTGGGATTCTTAGGCTTGGTGGTGTTTGGTGTATCATCTTTGGTGTGAGAAGGTCCATGTAAAGAATCAAGAGAAGTGTGAAGAGTTTTAGGCTTAGGGACCCAGATTTGCTTCTTAGGTGGAGCTTTAGGTTGTTCTTGGTACACTCCATCCTTGGGCTAACTATCCTCAGTGGAGTGAGTCTTTTGGTGTCTCTGTTCTGGAGTCATCTTACTCCACTCCACTGCTCGGCTAATAGCACTCTCAAAGTCAGCCTTGGTATAGGTGTAGCCTACCCCAAACCCATCCTGTCTCTTGAACTGCTGGATCATCATGCCGAGCTGCGGCTCTCTGGCACCAATCCAACTCAGGATCTGACGGATGTAAAAGTTCTCGTTCTGAACATCAGCTAGCTCCTCTCTCAAAGAAGCTAAGACCTCCACCTGAGACAAGAAGATCTCACACTCTCTATCAACATCGACAAACTTCTCTGCTTTTAGCTTGATCAACTCCATTCTAATGGACAAGTAGTTCTCAAAATAGTGGGTGGAACTGACAAGGTCTCAAGTTCTAGCTTAGTCTGTTCCAACTCAGCTCTCACTCCATCTAACTTGCTCAACTGCTCATCACTCTTGGCTGTCAGCTCAGCTATACTAGCTAAATGGAATGGGCAGTCTACACAAGGGGCGACGACAGTGGCATGAGCATCTTTTAGCTCCTGCTGAGCGCTCTCAAGCTCAGTGGCTAATGCGTCTCTCTCATCTACTCTCTCTGTGTACCTGGACTTAAGAGTTGTCAGGTCACACAACAACCCCTCACAGTTAGGGCACTCACCACTATAACCAAAGCAAGGGGAAGAAGACAGACTCTCAATCTTGCCATTTGTCGTGGCAAGCTCACTCTCAAGCTCATCTATCCTCTTCTTAGCCCCTCTAAGCAGTTTCTCCCGATACTTCAACTCCTGATAATTATGTTCTAGTAAATTAACAACTTCTTGTTCATAGGATGATACCTTCTCATCGTCGTCGTCGTCGGAGTCGTCAGAGGAGTCCTTTTCTTTCTTCTCCCCAAGAGCCAATGAGCAGAAGCTCTTGTGGGGTCTTCGGCTGTGACGTGAGCGACTCTTCGGCTTGTCCCTGAAGCCCATGAAACAGAGGCCCGCCGGATTGTCCCTGTCCTTCCCTTTCCTGATCATGATCTCTTCATCACTTGAACTTGAAGACGAGGAGAAAGACGAGGATCTCTTGGAGTATCTTTTCTCCATCTCGGCGAAGAAGGTCTTGTCTTGCTTCTTGTTCTCACGCTTGTAATCCTTCAAATCCTTTCGAAAGAATCTTGTCTTGGGCTTGCCCTTTGTGGAAGTGGACTTGTCATACTTGCCGAAGTTGTAGGAGTTGCCGCTGGTTCCCTTCTTGTAATTCTTCTGCTTGGGGCAGTCGGCCATGAAATGACCTGGGTCACCACACTCAAAGCATCCGAATTTTGTGCCGTGTCTCTTAAACATTCTCTTATCATAGACGCGTCTCACCCGATTGTTAAACAAGCACAGATCATCATCTCCTAGAGTATCAAGTTGTTCCTCGGAGATAGACATCAAGGAAAAGGCAGTACAACTCATGGCATTAGGATCAGCCGACGGTGTCGCAAGCACCAGAGTCTTTGAGCCAGAATCAGTGAGATTTGATCTCAACTGAATATCGACCTCTGAGGCCTTGAGCTTACTAAAAAGCTCTGCGACGGTCAAGATATCATAAGACGCGCTCTCAACAATAGAAGAGACCTTGATCTCCCAGATTTTAGGGTCCAAGGTATGAAGTGCCTGCTCATGATCCGAGACCAGCTGATCACGCTCGGCCTTGTTAACACGAAGCTTGTTAATGATCGATTGAAAACGACCAAACAAAGCCTCAACAGTCTCACCCGACTTTTGTGAAAATTTTTCATACTCACGTCGGTAGGTCTGGTAGAGCCTAGCCTTGACCTGATCTGTCCCCTAATGGTGTGCCTGGAGGGTAGCCCAGATCTCTTGAGCGGTGGTGAGATGGCTAACACGCTCAAACTCACTAGGACCTACACCAGAAAATAAAATATTCACTGCCTTACTATTATTTTGATGCTGTGTAATTACATCTGCAGCAGTATCCGCAGCAATATTCGTTATGGTGAAACTAGGATGAACACAAATCTCCAATATGTCCGAGCTCTGGCTTATAAGGTATGCTCGCATGCAAGTCTTCCAATAAGTATAGCCAAAAGCTTCTAGGGACGGGATTTTGCCAGAAGACGTCATGGTCACTACCTAGGTTTAGAATCGGTTAAGATATTAGAAAAACCTAACCTTGCTCTGATACTACTTATAGGACCAAAAGTAGCGACCAAAGGGGGGTGAATGGGCGCCTAAAAATTTCTTGCTAAACTATATTTTAATCACTACACCCAAAAGAACTAAACCAGACAAATAATATTTGCAAAGCAAATTTCAGTAATTAAAGGTTGTCTAGCTTAAAAAATGACCGGTGTCTTAATTGAAATGATATTTAAGATAAACTAAATAAAGATACTGCAGTAAATAAAAACACTTAAATATATTACTGAATATTTATATTGCAGTCTAGAAATGAAATATTAATCAACTGAATAAAAACATGAATCATCCAGAAATTTATTTAGAAATGAACCTAAAATATTTCAGATAAATCTAGAAAAAAAATAATGTGGCAACTAATAATAAAGTTTTCTTTTTATACGATCAGATTTAAAGGATATTGAAAATAAAAATATACTAAAAAAATTATTTATACGGATTAAATTACCACGATATTTCTAAACAAATTTTTCGCTAATTAATTAATAGATGATTATCTCTAAAAATGATCTACTAAAAAATAGGAGATTAAAACTTTTACTTGCATGAGGCGCCGTGGAGATCTGCGATATGTTGCTGCTGCTTGCCGTATGCTACTCCCCTACTCCGTCGTTTCGCTGTACGCCGAAAGATGTCGCACGGGGTACCGCGGCAAAAACCATCGCAAAACGCCGTTCGGTGGCCAGCTCCCGTCTACAACTAGCCGCCGTGAAAAACCGCACCGCCGTGGGGCCCGCGCGAGAGCTCGGCTGCCGCGCTTGTGGCAGCAGAAGCCTGCCGGCTAGGCCTCCCGTGGACCCCGCACCCTGCAAAAGAAAAAGACTGCAGCCTGCTGCTGCCGCCCGGAGAAGCTAGCCTTTGGAAGCTGTGCGCACGGCTTCACGTGAGGAAAAAAATAGCAATTGTGCTGCGTACGATGGAAACTGCGGCCCGAGAGGATTTCACCAGCCGGAGAGATGGATCGCAGAGAAAAAACCAATGATGGACTGAATATTGTAGATTGATCTTAAAAACCAAAACAGTCACCTATCCCTAGGGGGATAGGGGCCTATTTATAGGCGACTCCTAATACATAAAATGTCTAATTTACCCTCGGGTAAAATTAAACTGACTCTAAAATAAATTCCGAAAATTACTAAAATATTCTTAGAAAAATCACCTGACTCAAATAAAAATATTCTAAACTTAAAAACTAAATATTAATATCCTAAAAACGAATTAATCATAGATTGTCAGTTTTGCACCGAAACTGACAAAGCGTCCACCGTCTTCGCACTGGGTACCCGAATTGGGCCGACCCGACCCCGCAGCTTCCTCAGCCCGACAATCGCTTGCCGCCCGTGTACCTAAGTCAAACCCAGTCAACAAACTAGTGGATCATCTCCCACTCCTAGCCATGTACCCGGATTGGGCCAGCCCGACTCCGCGGCTCCTCTGCCCGGCCGTCGCTCACTGCCCGTGTACCTGAGACACATGCGCCTAGACTCGGCAGGTCTTCATTTCTCTTCCTTTGACTTCCGTTGACAATCACTCATCACATATGGAGTATCAAAACCATATTCTTCAACATGGTTTCTCACTTCGGACCTCAATAGCCGAACGCCCAGTTCAGTGGCTTTGGGCCCTAGTGGCCAAGCGTCGCGCGAAGCGAGTTTGGCCCTCAATGGCCGAACCCTGCACCACTCTAGATGAGCCCTTCGACAGGAGGCTTCGGCTCGCACTGGCCAAACATACCTCTGGCCTAGCAAGGCCTCTCACTGATATGGTATGAGACACCGTCGACTCTGCCGAACCCCCCTCCGGGTAATGGGTTCAGCTCACAGTGGTCGAAGCCACTGGAGCCGCCGATGCCTCCGCTGGACAACTAGGCAGGGACTCCGTGGGCTCCATACATATCGCAACTGAAGTACCGTCCGCAACTTAATGCTATGCCTTGTTTTCCTTCAGAGTATTATGAATGGCAGGGAGAAGCAGACGCAGTAGAGGGAGGCATTGTCCACAGGCTGTCCGTGGTGCCTCTGAATCGACTCATGCAGAACGAAGTTGAAGAGGCAAAGGACAGGGAGTCCGAAGCTATCACAGTCAGAGTAGGGTCTTAGGAAGTTGTAGGACCGAAAGTAGCGACCAGAGGGGGGGTGAATGGGCGCCTTTAAAAATTCTTTCGAATCAATGGCCTGTTCCCAATACCCAACGCACCTCAAAAGACTACACAGCAGAAAATAATCAGAAGGCCTAAGTCTAAAGGTTTCTAACCTAGAAGCAACTGATGATAAACAGTGTAAATCTAAAGTAGTGCAACTAGGCAGATGAACAAGGTATAACAAGCCTAAACTTCTCAATGAAATGACCTAAGAATGTGTAAGATGAAAAGAGAAGTTACTGTCCAACTTTGTCTCCTGTTCGGAACTTGGCGAAGCCCCCTTCGCACGTCGAGGTCTGCTTCGGAGGTTGGTGACGGAGCCTGTCCGAGATGCCGAAGGTGTCACGGTCTAGCCTAGTTCGAAATGGCAAGTTGCGAAGTGTACTTCGGAGCGAAGTATGACAAAGCCGGAGCCTGGTTCGAAGTATGTACTTCGAAGACAAGGCTTCGAACACAGCATCGAACCAAGAGCTTCGGAGCAAAGTGACAGAGTCGGAGCCTGCTTCGAAGTGTGCACTTCGAAGACAAAACTTCGAACACAACTTCGAACCGAAAGCTTCGAAGCAAAACCTTCGAACAGAAAGCTTCGGACACACCACACAAACGGACAACCTTCGAACAAAGAAGCGAAGCCTGTCACACGACAGAAAACCAAGTCCGAAGCCTATACTCTACCTCCGAAACGAGTTAGCTTCGAAAAGAGAAGCGAAGGGTGACACATCACACAAAAGATAGTGCGAGGTCTAGCGGAGCTACAAGCTTCGAACCCAACTTCGAAACCTGTCGAAGTATGGACTTCGAACAGATAGAGCCAAAGCTCCTTTGCACTATCGTTCGAAGTATGCGATACTGACGTTCAGAAAAATGCTTTGAAACTTAGCAACACAGAACGCAAACCAAAGACTGAAGATCGAACGAAGCCTTCGAAGGAGATAGATCGAAACCTGCCTCACGATACTGAGGGGCTTCGATTATAGAGTGGCTTCGCTCGAAACACAGCCAAAAAGTTGACAGAGCCTGTCAGCCTCGATCTAAAAGCAGAGCAGTAGAAGGTGAAAAGCTGCACAGCACACTGTAGCTACAGGAAAGTAGTACTACTTGCACCAGCAAGAACTAGTACTCGGTTTGTGAAGAACAGAAGCAAAAAGAGAAGATTCCTCTCACAAAATAAATTCAGGCAGCCTGTAGCCGAAGCAATAACTCCCCAAACCAAACAATGTGCACCAAGTAAAATCAGCAGGGACCAAGGCTTTAATGCAACCAAAAGATTAGAGCAAATGCAAGGCAAAAACAGGAACGAGCAAGAGCCTGGCGGCGCACACAGGAGAGAGAAGGAGAGACAAAATGACCCAATAGAGTGGATGTGATTTCAGCCAAAAGGGTAGTGCAAACCCTAGGGATTGGGGTCCTATTTATAGGCTCCCAACACTAGGAATATTCTACCAGCCCCTTAGGGTTTTTACAGACTCAAAATAAAGAAAAAGACTCTACTGCCCTTAGGAATTTTTTACAGACACGACTGACTGACTGTGGGCCTAGAGTTACAGATGACTTATCCGGAAGCTAAGTTTTTGTAGCGACTACGGCTTCTCTTCTGGACAGTCGGATACAGAATCAATGGTTGTCAGTTTTGCGCCGAAACTGACAAAGCCTCCACCAGCTTTGCACCAGGTACCCGGATTGGGCCGGCCCGATTCCGCAGCTCTCTCAGCCCGGCAATCACTCACCGCCCGTGTACCTGAGTCAATCCTGGTCAACAGCCCAGTGGGTCTTCTGCTGCTCCTGGCCCATGTACCCGGATTGGGCCAGCCCGACTTCGTAGCCTCCTCTGCCCGACAGTCGCTCGCTGCCCGTGTACCTGAGTCACACGCGACCCATGAAACAGCAGATCTCCTTTCTTCTTCAGTCCTCTTTGACTATCGTTGACAATGACTCATCACTTCTGGAGCCATGAGGCCCACGCTGTTCAGCATGGCTCCTCAATCTCCCCCTTGATGAGTGCATTGTCAACACTCCTCTTTTCTCGGCTCTTCAGCACCTGCGAACAAATGTGGAAACACGAAAACAAAACACAAGAAAACAGAGAAGAAGAAAAATAAGGTAAAAGTTTAACCCTAATGACCAAAAGCCAAACAGAAGCAAGAAACGGTCATTATGGTTAACCAAAACGTAAAAGCTCAAAATGAGTGCGAGTTCAGAATAACAAGGATATCGACAGAGTAAGAACTCCCCCTTAAACTCTGATCCCAAATTTTCTCCCCCTTGTTGACAAGTGAACTCATCAAGCACTCAATAGAGACACAAACTCCCCCTGAAATGCAACTCCCCCTCAAAATATGCAGTGAATTCAACTGGAGTGCATAAGGAGTGTAGAAAGCATGCTTCTTAAATATGATTGACTGCAATTACAACATCTAACAAGTATAGCAAAAGAAATACTGTCTAAGACACATGGCATGATCAGTGCAACAGATGATATCTAAAGAAAGTCAGTAGCACGCATTTTTCAGTTTTGACAAACAAAGGCATCACCACATTTTCTAGTTAATAAGCAAGGTAAAGCATGAGATGTAGAAGCTAACTGATATCTACCAAGATAAGCAATCCAAAACAAATGTGCTTCAGCGAACTTGTTATCTTTTAAAAGTTCAGGCTTTTTCAATTTTCCTTTTTCATTTCTGCCAAGGGTTATTTGCATGTCAAACCTTATGCTAACCGACCAAGTCAAGCCTAGGTCAAAACTAGACCATCAGAAGCTTAAGACATTGATCTTGGCATACACTACACTGTCCTGATTCATACCAAAGTGCTATGGTAAGCAGTTCAGAACAATGCAATGCGACAAAGCAAACCCACTTGGATCTTTTCAACTCAGGCATAAAAAGGCATGGAATTTTCATTCATTTTGATTGTTATCATTTTTATAGCTCATTTTCCATGTTAAAGCATAAAGATGTCCAAGTTGCATATCTGCATCTATGCGATGAACTAGCTACAAGGCATGTAACAGATAGCAAAAACACTCAGCCTACGCATGCTAGTTACCAGAAGCAATGGTGATCATTTTTCAGGTTTAAAGCATAAAAGCCACGCATATGACAGATATCAGATATATCAAGTGAACTGAACCAAAGCATGATCATTGACAAGTAATCAAAAGCATGTACCAGCTAGACTAAGTAAAGCAGTTCAGTCATATAACAGAAGCATCTCTAAAGTGTGATATGTGAATATGCAAGGTATGAACACACACAAAAAGACTCAAGAAAAGAGTAAAGAAGAAAGAAAACTGACGCAAAATATCCTAAAAAGGATACACAACACCTAAATCCCCTCGTAAACGCTCGAATGTAGACTGATCTAGGGGTTTGGTGAAAATGTCAGCCAACTGAAGATGGGTATAAACATGAACAAGGTCAATGACACCTTTCTCATATTGATCCCGCAAGAAGTGAAAGCGCACATCAATATGTTTGGTTTTTGAATGGAGACACGGGTTTTTCCCTACACTAATAGCACTAGTGCTGTCGCAAAACAATGGAACCCTGGTAGGAAAGAACAACCCAAAATCTCGTAGAGTGGAAATCATCCAAACCAATTGCGAGCAGCAGCTAGCAGCAGCTACGTACTCAGCCTCAGTGGTCGAAAGCGCAACTCCAGATTGCTTTCGAGAAGACCAAGAGACAAGAGAAGAACCAAGAAACTGGCAAGTACCGGAAGTCGACTTGCGATCCAACCGGCACCCACCAAAGTCGGCATCCGAAAAGCCAGATAAATCAAGAGATGATGATGCTGAATAATAAAGACCAAGATCAGGCGCATAGGTAAGATACCTAAGGATACGCTTGACAGCTTGCCGATGAGACACGCGTGGTGAAGACTGGAAACGCGCGCACAGTCCTACGGCGAACTGTATATCTGGCCTCGTTGCTGTCAAGTACAGCAGCGAACCGATCATCCCTCGAAACTCTCTCTCATTGACCTTGACGCCGCTCTCGTCCTTGTCCAGGCCCCCAGATGTACCCATTGGGGTCATCTGAGGTTTCAGCTCTCCACCAAAGTCGAATTTCTTCAACATGTCCCGAGTATACTTACCCTGGTGGATGAAGGTGCCGTCCTTGGTCTGCTTGATCTGGAGCCCTAGAAAATACTTGAGCTCACCCATGAGGCTCATCTCAAACTCACTGTGCATCTGCTCAGAAAACTTGGACACAAGATCGTTAGTAGTACCGCCAAAGATAATATCATCCACGTATATCTGAGCGACTAAAAAATTTGAAGCATCTCTGAGCAAGAAGAGAGTCTTATCCACAGAACCCATCACAAAGCCCTTTCCCAACAAAAACTGCTTCAACCGGTCATACCAAGCCCTAGGGGCTTGCTTCAACCCGTATAAAGCTTTGTGCAACTTAAAAACATGTCGAGGAAACTTAGGGTTCTCAAAACCGGGGGGTTGCCTTACATAAACCTCCTCTTATATGTACCCGTTCAGAAAAGCACTCTTAACATCCATTTGAAAAAGCTTAAAACCCTTCGAAACGACAAAAGCTAGAAGAATACGAATGGACTCAAGACGGGCAACAGGAGCGAAGGTTTCTTCAAAGTCAATACCTTCCTTCTGGCAATAACCCTGGGCAACTAATTGAGCCTTGTTGCGCACCACAACCCCATCTTCCCCTTGTTTGTTCTTGAACACCCACTTGGTGCCTATGGGGTTGCATCCTGGTGGCGGCTCAACTAGTGTCCAAACCCGATTACGGACAAAATTCTCAAGCTCTTCTTGCATAGCATTAATCCAATTAGAATCAGAAAGAGCATGAGAAACATCTCTGGGCTCAAAAGATGCAACAAACGCAGATTCCGCAAACACAGCAAGAGAGGCAGAAGAACGCAAAGTTCTCTCAGTCAAATCACCAATGATGAGCTCTGAGGGGTGATCACGCTGAACTGCTCGGGTTCCCTGGTGATCTGAAGTCACCTCATCGGAGTCAGCAGCTGGCACCTCTGGACTCGACTGAGGGGGCTCGATCGAAGTGGAAGAAGTGATCAGAGGTCCGCCCTCATCATCAGTCGAAGTCTCAGACGGTGTGGGCTCTGCGGGGGATGCAGAAGGCCCACCCTCAACAGCAGCTGGAGTATCCTCATCTTCCTCGAAGATGGACTCTCCGAGCTCATCATCACCAGAAAGCTCAAAAGAAGGAGTCAAAGAAGGCAAGGACTCATCAAATGAAACCTCACAAGTCTCGACAAGCAGCTGGGATTCGAGGTTCCAAACACGGAAGCCTCGAGAATGCAATGCATAGCCAAGAAAAACACCATCCCAGCAACGAGACTCAAACTTGTCCAAGTGCCCTCCCTTCTTGAGCACAAAGCACTTGCAGCCAAACGCTCGCAAGTGGCTCACCTTGGGCTGTCTGCCGAACCGCAATTCATATGATGTCTTACCAAGGTAAGCTCTAAGAAAAATGCGGTTGGCCAGATAGCAAGCCGTGTTCATGGCTTCAGCCCAAAAATGCTTAGGAGTCCTGTGCTCATCGAGCATCGTCCTGGCCATCTCGACTAGTGTGCGGTTCTTTCGTTCCACAACGTCGTTCTGTAAGGGAGTGTAAGGAGAAGAAAACTGATGGTCCAGACCCTGATCACTACAGAAGCTGACGAACTGAGAGTTCTTGAACTCAGAGCCATTGTCGGAGCAAATTGCTCGCATTCGACCATTGTTCTCATTCTTCAATTTCAAGATCAGGTCATGAACAAACTGAAACGTTTCATCCTTAGACTCCAAAAAGAAAACCCACGAAAATCGAGAAAAGTCGTCAACAATCACAAGTGCATACCATTTCCCACCGACTGAACGTACCCGAGCAGGACCTACAGTGTCCAAATGTAAAAGCTCGCTCGGATACGAAGTCATCACCTGAGTCACAGGTGAGTGAGAAGCGGCAACCATTTTCCCATGACGACAGGGATGACAAACTAGATCCTTTTCCATCTTAAGCTTGGGCAATCCTCGGATGAGGTCCATAGAGCTTAACCTGACTAACAGATCAAAACTCAAGTGACCTAACCTCCTATGCCACTTCCAGAGCTCAGAAGAAGATCCAGCAATCAAACAACGAGAAGGGCCAAAAGAACTAGAGAAGTCAATTCGAAAAACTTTACCGAATGGTGAGATCTGACAAACCAAAGACCCTCTAGAATCAACCACAGATGAATTGCCCTTCTTAAAACGCACTTTCAAACCATCCTCAAGAAGTTGCGAAACAGAAATCAAATTAAAGTTCAAATTTTTAACCAAAGCAACATTCTTTAAAGAGAAATGATCTGAAATGCTAATTGAGCCTATGCCACTTACTTTCCCTTGACCGCTGTTCCCGAATGTGATGTACTCTTTGGAGCTCGGGGGAGTGAGACTGGAGAACCATCTGCGATGTCCTGTCATGTGGCGAGAGCATCCTGAGTCCATGATCCAAACATCCTCCAGTCCCCGGTCCTGCACAATCAGTGTCTGTAAGTGGGAGCAAATGGTCCGGCACCAGGTTTAGCAAAAGAGCTAAACCAGTGTCGAGCCATCTGCTCAAAAGATGGAAAGTGAAAACCATCAAAAGAGTTTGGACCAAAACGCGGCTCAAAACGCGGTCCTTGGTTCTGCCTAATCCTGCGGCCACGAGGTCCAGAACCGTGGCCAACACGGTCTGGAACTCTGCCGGAACGAACACCACCAACTGGAGCACGGGCAAGAAAGCCGTCTCCTCTACCACCACCTACACGACGCGGCCTGGCCTCCAGCCTCTCCCCGCGCCGAGGAACACGCAGTCTACCACCCTGCTGGTAGAACTGCTCCTGATCACTACGAGCCCTCTCTGCTCTCTCAACCCGCTTCCTCCTGAAGCAGAACTCCGCAAGATGCCCGTCTCTCTGACAGTACTCACAATGATAGGTGGGCTTCTTGGGATGTGGTTGAGGCTTGGGATGTTTGGGCTTAGTGGTGTTTGGTGTTGTCTTCTTGGGTTGAGAGGGTCCAGGAAGAGAGTCAAGAGAAGTGTGGAGATTTTTGGGCTTTGGAACCCAGATAGGTTTCTTGGGTGGAGCTTTAGGTGGTTCATGGATCACTCCATTCTTGGGCTGACAAGCCTGGGAAGACTCAGTGGAGTGAGTCTTGGGATACCTCTGCTCTGGAGTCATTTTACTCCACTCCACTGCTCGGTTGATGGCACTCTCAAAGTCAGCCTTGGTGTAGGTGTAACCTACCCCAAACCCATCCTGCCTCTTGAACTGCTGGATCATCATGCCAAGCTGTGGCTCTCTGGCACTGATCCAACTCAGGATAGAACGGAGGTAAAAGTTCTCATTCTGAGAATCTGCTAGCTCCTCTCTCAAGGAAGCTAGAACCTCCACCTGAGACAAGCAGGTCTCACACTCACTCTCTACTTGGACAGACTTCCCGACTTTTAGCTTGATCAACTCCATTCTAAGAGACAGACAGTTCTCACAGACAGTGGGTGGAACTAACAGTGTCTCAAGCTCTAGCCTAGTCTGGGTAAGCTCAGCTCTCAACCTCTCCAAATCACCCAACTGTTCATCGCCCTTGGATTTCAGCTCAGCTAAGACAGCTAGATGAGATGGGCAATCAACACAGGGTGCGACGACAGTGGCTTGAGCATCTTTCAGCTCCAGCTGAGCGCTTTCAAGCTCAGTGGCCAAAGCGTCCCTCTCATCAACCCTTTCTATGTACCTGGATTTCAGAGTCGACAGGTCACACAGAAGCACCTCACATTTCGGGAACTCACTGCTATCACCCAACCAAGGGGAAGAAGATAGACTCTCAATTCTACCGTTGGCTACTGCAAGCTCACTCTCTAACTCGTCTATCCTTTTCTTAGCCCCCCTAAGCAGTTTTTCCCGATATCTCAACTCCTGACGATTGCTCTCAAGTAAATCAACTATTTCCCGATATCTGAAGCTCTTGCGGGATCTTCGGCGCTGGTGTGAGCGGCTCTTCGGCTTGTCCCCGAAAGCCATGAAGCAGAGGCCCGCCGGATCATCCTTGTCCTTCCCCTTCCTGATGGCGATCTCCTCATCGCTTGAGCTCGATGAAGAGGAAGAGGACGTGGACCGCTTGGAGTAGCTTTTCTCCATCTCGGCGAAGAAGGCCTTGTCGCGCTTCTTGTTCTCTCGCCGGTAGTCCTTCAGGGCCTTTTTGAAGAACCGGGTCTTCGGCTTGCCCTTGTTGAAGGAAGGGTTCTCATGCTTGCTGGAGTCGTGGAAGCTGCCACCGGTGCCCTTCTTGTATCCATTGCGCTTGGGGCAGTCGGCGATGAAGTGTCCTGGATCACCACATTCAAAGCATCCGGATTTTGTGCCGTGTCTTTTGAACATTCTTTTATCATAGACACGACGCACCCGGTTGTTAAAGAGACACAAATCATCATCTCCCAAAGACTCAAGCTGGACCTCAGTGATAGACATCAAAGAGAACCCAGCACAGCTCACAGCAGAGGGATCAACAGAAGGTGTAGCAAGGGCCAGGGATTTTGATCCAGAACCAGTGAGATTTGATCTCAACTGGATATCTACCTCAGTGGCCTTCAGCTTGCTAAACAACTCAGAAATGGTCAAGGTATCATAAGAAGTGCTCTCAACGATAGAGGATACCTTGATCTCCCAGATCTTTGGGTCCAAGGTATGGAGAACCTTGAGCGCCTGCTCGTGATCTGAGACTAACTGAGCACCCTCAGCCTTGTTGTCCCGAAGCTTGTTAATGATCGACTGAAAGCGACCAAACAAAGCCTCAACAGATTCACCCGGCTTCTGTGTGAAATTCTCATATAGAGCCGAGCCTTGACCTGTGCTGTTCCCTCATGGTGTGCCTTGAGGGTAGCCCAGATTTCTCTCGCAGTGGAGAGATGACTCACACGCTCAAACTCAGTGGGACCTAAGCCAGAAAACAGAATGTTCACAGCCTTACTGTTGCTCAGATGCTGAGCAATGATACCAGCAGTACCTTGCTCAGTAACTGGCAAAATGACAAACGTGGTGTGAACGCAAATGTCCCATATGTCCGAACCCTGGCTCATGAGATAGGCTCGCATGCGAGTCTTCCAATAATTATAGCCATAGGCTTCCAAGGACGGGACCTTGCCTGGAGACGTCATTGTCACTACTGGGGTTTAGAACCGGTTAAGGTATGGAAAAACCCTAACCTCGCTCTGATACCACTTGTAGGACCGAAAGTAGCGACCAGAGGGGGGGTGAATGGGCGCCTTTAAAAATTCTTTCGAATCAATGGCCTGTTCCCAATACCCAACGCACCTCAAAAGACTACACAGCAGAAAATAAACAGAAGGCCTAAGTATAAAGGTTTCTAACCTAGAAGCAACTGATGATAAACAGTGTAAATCTAAAGTAGTGCAACTAGGCAGATGAACAAGGTATAACAGGCCTAAACTTCTCAATGAAATGACCTAAGAATGTGTAAGATGAAAAGAGAAGTTACTGTCCAACTTTGTCTCCTGTTCGGAACTTGGCGAAGCCCCCTTCGCACGTCGAGGTCTGCTTCGGAGGTTGGTGACGGAGCCTGTCCGAGATGCCGAAGGTGTCACGGTCTAGCCTAGTTCGAAATGGCAAGTTGCGAAGTGTACTTCGGAGCGAAGTATGACAAAGCCGGAGCCTGGTTCGAAGTATGTACTTCGAAGACAAGGCTTCGAACACAGCTTCGAACCAAGAGCTTCGGAGCAAAGTGACAGAGTCGGAGCCTGCTTCGAAGTGTGCACTTCGAAGACAAAACTTCGAACACAACTTCGAACCAAAAGCTTCGAAGCAAAACCTTCGAACAGAAAGCTTCGGACACACCACACAAACGGACAACCTTCGAACAAAGAAGCGAAGCCTGTCACACGACAGAAAACCACGTCCGAAGCCTATACTCTACCTCCGAAACGAGTTAGCTTCCAAAAGAGAAGCGAAGGGTGACACATCACACAAAAGACAGTGCGAGGTCTAGCGGAGCTACAAGCTTCGAACCCATCTTCGAAACCTGTCGAAGTATGGACTTCGAACAGATAGAGCCAAAGCTCCTTCGCACTATCGTTCGAAGTATGCGATACTGTCGTTCAGAAAAATGCTTCGAAACTTAGCAACACAGAACACAAACCAAAGACTGAAGATCGAACGAAGCCTTCGAAGGAGATAGATCGAAACCTGCCTCACGATACTGAGGGGCTTCGAACATAGAGTGGCTTCGCTCGAAACACAACCAAAAAGTTGACAGATCCTGTCAGCCTCGATCTAAAAGCAGAGCAGTAGAAGGTGAAAAGCTGCACAGCACACTGTAGCTACAGGAAAGTAGTACTACTTGCACCAGCAAGAACTAGTACTCGGTTTGTGAAGAACAGAAGCAAAAAGAGAAGCTTCCTCTCACGAAATAAATTCAGGCAGCCTGTAGCCGAAGCAATAACTCTCCAAACCAAACAATGTGCACCAAGTAAAATCAGCAGGGACCAAGGCTTTAATGCAACCAAAAGATTAGAGCAAATGCAAGGCAAAAACAGGAACGAGCAAGAGCCTGGCGGCGCACACAGGAGAGAGAAGGAGAGACAAAATGACCCAATAGAGTGGATGTGATTTCAGCCAAAAGGGTAGTGCAAACCCTAGGGATTAGGGTCCTATTTATAGGCTCCCAACACTAGGAATATTCTACTAGCCCCTTAGGGTTTTTACAGACTCAAAAATAAAGAAAAAGACTCTACTGCCCTTAGGAATTTTTTACAGACACGACTGACTGACTGTGGGCCTAGAGTTACAGATGACTTATCCGGAAGCGAAGTTTTCGTAGCGACTACGGCTTCTCTTCTGGACAGTCGGATACAGAATCAATGGTTGTCAGATTTGCGCCGAAACTGACAAAGCCTCCACCAGCTTTGCACCAGGTACCCGGATTGGGCCGACCCGATTCCGCAGCTCTCTCAGCCCGGCAATCACTCACCGCCCGTGTACCTGAGTCAATCCTGGTCAACAGCCCAGTGGGTCTTCTGCTGCTCCTGGCCCATGTACCCGGATTGGGCCAGCCCGACTTCGCAGCCTCCTCTGCCCGACAGTCGCTCGCTGCCCGTGTACCTGAGTCACACGCGACCCATGAAACAGCAGATCTCCTTTCTTCTTCAGTCCTCTTTGACTATCGTTGACAATGACTCATCACTTCTGGAGCCATGAGGCCCACGCAGGCCACACAGGTATGCAAGAATGGGTCGCTAACATTGTGTCTGTAGAAAAGAAAGGGTGCAACAAAATACGAGTTTGTATTGATTTTAGGGATCTAAACAAGGCCACTCCGAAGGACGAGTATCTGATGCCGATAGCTGACATGCTAATCAACGATGCTTCAGGACACAAGGTACTAACTTTCTTGATGGCAATGCTGGTTATAATCAAATCTTTATGGCCGAAGAGGACGTCTACAAGACGGACTTTCGATGCCCTGGTTTTATCGGTTTATTCGAGTGGGTCGTTATGACTTTTGGTTTAAAGAATGCTAGCGCTACGTATCAACTTGCTATGAACTTTATCTTTCATGACTTGCTAGGAGTTATGTTAGAAGTTTACATTGATGATGCTGTAGTCAAATCGGATGCTATGGGAAACCATTTAGCTGATTTGAATGTTGCTTTTGATAGGATGTGACAGTATGGCTTAAAAATGAACCCACTCAAATGTGCTTTTGGCATGTTGGCAGGCTAGTTCTTAGGTTTCATTATTCATGAAAGCGGCATAGAGATTGATCCTGGGAGGCTTGAGAAAATTAGAAACGTTGCGGCGCCTAAATGCAAGAAAGATGTGCAGAAGTTCCTAGGCAAGATGAATTATTTGCGTCGCTTTATATCTAACTTTTCTAGCAAGATTGATGCCTTTGTCCCCATACTCCGGCTAAAGAATGAGACCTAGTTCACTTGGGGGGCAAGTCAACAAAGCACCTTTGAGAAAATTATGGAGTGCTTGTCATCGCCGCCCGTGGTGAGAGCACCCAAAGCCGGGATTCCATTTTGGCTATACATCGCTGCTGAAGATAGCGTGATCGGGGTCGTGCTAACCCACGAGGTAGAAGGAAAAGAGTGCATCATCACGTTCTTGAGCCGCCGCCTACTGGACGTCGAGACCAGGTACACATTTGTGGAACATTTATGTTTATCACTTTACTACGCATGTACCAAATTACGCCACTATCTTCTCCCTACTACATGTGTTGTCATTTGCCAAACCGATGTTATAAAGCACATGTTACAAAAGCCGATTCTAAGTGGAAGAATCAGAAAGTGGGCTTACGCTTTGATTGAGTGTGATTTGGCCTTTGAACCCCTAAGAGCTATGAAAGGCCAAATTGTAGCCAACTTTATAGTTGATCACCACATAGATGTCAGTTGGAGTGATGATGTTGCTTTAATTGAGGTAGTACCGTGGAAACTATACTTTGTTGGTTCAACTTGCAAAAATGGCCAAGGTATTGGAGTGGTTCTCATATCACCTAGTGGAGCGCACTTTGAAACTTTGGCTCGTTTAGAATTTCCCTCTACTAATAACCAAGTTGAATATGAGGCTTTACTGCTAGGGCTTGAATTGTTGGAATCCATGAGTGTTAAACATGTTCATGCGCATGGTGATTCCCTGTTAGTGGTGCAACAAGTGGCTAAGAGTGCCCAATGTTTTAATGACTTGCTAAACAGCTACCTAGATAAGTGCCTAGACATAGTTGCTACTTTTGATGACTTCAAAATTTCTCATGTGTCAAGAGAGGCCAATTCAGTTGCAAATGATTTGGCTCAGCGAGCATCTGGCTACCAAGTCAGGAGAGGAAAATTTTCTGTACGAGAAAGTCGATATTTGGTCTCACTACCGAAGCCAATGACTTCGGACAGGCGCACCCTATGAGTCAAACCCCTTTGGCCACCGGAGACTACCACGTGCTGAGGCCCTGGGGCCGAAGTACTCTGCCCACCAAAGGGTCTGGCACACCGGAGCCCGTGAGTCGAAGTCCACATGACAGTGAGAATTTCTGGGAGCCCGGACCCTTCGGTAGGAGGCTTCGGCCTGAACAGCTTCACACAGCCAGTTCAAGCAGGCTTCGGCAGAAGCAAGAAGGGCTCGGGGGGCACTCCGAAATCAGTAGATTATACATTATTCCAAGGAGTGAGCTAGCAAAACCCTCAGAAGTCCATAAGGGCGATTGGAGAACTCTAGTAATCTACTATTTGAGAGACCCTAGCCAAAGGGTTGATCGGAAAGTTCGGCGGCAAGCGGTTAAATTTGTGTTGCTAGATGATACACTATATCGCCGAACTATTGATGGAGTATTGTGGAAGTGTTTAGACCATGAACAATCCTAGGTGGCTACGGGAGAAGTTCATGAATGACTTTGTGGCACTCATCAGTTGGCCCAGAAGATGAGCTGGATGCTCAAAAGAGCTGGTTTATATTGGCCGACTATGACCGAGGATTGTTTCAAGTATTATAGAGGATGTGAAGTGTGTTAGAAGTTTGGAAATATTCAATTAGCTCCTACTTCATTACTTAATCCTATTGTCAAGCCATGGTCATTCCGAGGTTGGGGTTTAGACTTCATTGGCCAAATTCACCCTCCGTCTTCAAAGGGGCATCGGTTCGTGTTGATGGTGACAGACTACTTCACCAAGTGGGCCGTGGCCGTGCCTCTCGAGAACATGACTCACAACGAGGTACATGAATTTATCTTGAAGCATATCATACATAGATTCGACATTCCTTAAACTCTCACCACAAATCAACGTAGTTCGTTTTTTTCTAAAGAAGTGAGATACTTTGCCGAATATTATGGTATTAAGTTGATAAACTCTTCACATTACTATGATCAGGCCAATGGTCAAGCCAAGTCTAGTAATAAAATTGTGATTAAGCTTGTTGGTGTAAAAGATTACGCTAACAGGTTTCTAGAAGTTAGAAACTAACAAACAAAGTGTTTGTGAAGTAAACTGTTTTGAGCCTCCGAAAGGATAATAACTCTAAACAGTTCGAAGGTGTGTATTGAATAACTTGGTATTCGGTCCCCATTACAGGGTAAAACGAGGGGTATTTATAGGCCCAAACATTAAGGAAAAGACCCTTTTACCCCTCTATTACAACCGACATAGTAGAAACTATTCGGTACCCTTAACAGGGCTAAAATGGTAAAAGACTAATCTAATAAGCAAGAAGATAAGTCTTCCATCCTAGCTGGCAAAATGGCTCTCTGAAGAGTCCACGTTCGAAGATATACTTCGAACTAGCGTTCGCCTTCATGCTTCGAATCCTATCCAAAGTGCTCCCGAGGTTTAAACATTAAAAGCCTTTGATTAAACCTTCTGCCTGTCTTGTTACAGCAATGGCTCTGAGGATGAAGTATTTTCCCCCAACAGTAGCCCCTCTAATACGCTTCTCCGCTAAACCTGTAACGTTAGGAAAGTAGTATACGCAAGAAAAATAATCATGCATAGATGCTAACAGTTTTAATCAACCTTCGTAATATGCGGAGATTCGAAACTTCGAATCGACTTGTAAGAAAATTATATTCGAACTATTTCAGAATTAACTTAAAAAGTCCGAAAGCTTTTTTAGGCTTAGAAGAAATAGCCGTTGGCTTTTTTCTCAACAAAAATTAAATGAATGCGTTAAGTTCGCACAAAGATAACGGGCAAGAATGTGAAACGGCAGAACACCAAACAGTAAAAAATCATGGCTGGGGCTATAAATAGGGGCCCAGATCCTTCCTGAATACCTTCTCACCGCTTTCGTGCAACAAACCAACAAACAAGCCCTAGCCTCCATTTTTCTCCTTGAGCAATCCGCACGATTTCATGGCAAAGACAAGCTTCAAAGTCCCGAGGGCGGCTTCAGCCCTAGCCCGGCAGCAGGCAGTGGCAGCAGCAGCGGTAGCAGCTTCGGCAGTGGCAGTGGCAGCACCAACGGTGGCACTAGGAAGAAATCCTCCTCATGGTGATCCCCATGATCTTCTTCCAGCATCGTCGAAGTATGCGGATCAATCTTTCCAACTGGGACCTTCGACCTGCAAAAGAGAGTCGCTCGCAGCAGCGATAGAAGGGAAGATTAGTTCGGGAGTTATGATCCGCAAACCTGGAAAGGAAGATATTCCCTCGCCTAGGCCTAGAGAAGTAGTTGTCTTCGAAGCTTTTTTCGAAGCAGGATTAGGACTCCCAGCCGTCGACTTCCTAGCCGAGGTACTGGAGATATTCCATGTTACTCTCCCCCAACATTCTCCGAACGCGATAGCACGCCTCTCCATCTTCGAATGGGCCTTGCGAGCTGAAGGATGTGAAGGCAGAGCAGAAATCTTCGTAGCTCTACATCAAGCTTCTTGTCAACCCAAGACCTGCGTAGGCCCTGGAGGTGAGAAGATGGTGGTGGGCTTCGGGAGTATTAACTTCTGGCTTCGAGATGAGTATGCACTTCGATTCCCAGCCAAGGCTATCAATGTCCGATGGTATACGGATTAGATCCTTCGATGATTTTATGTCGAGATTGGGGCAGGGAGCCGCCTAGCTGGACCTCTTCAAGACATAAACTTCCGGAGGGAAGCCCTTGTTCACCTGGATCCAGGTCAGCTCGAAGCTCGCCTTAGCCTGCTTCAACGCATTAGCCACCGCCTGAGTATGCGGGATCTGGCGGAGGAGTTTATTGGACTTCAGATTCCGCCTCTGATGGCCAACTGGCCCATCACCTTCGAGGAAGATCCGGAGGGCAGCCTCCGAAAGATCTCTTCAAGCTCAAACTATGTAGGTAACTTCGAAAACAACATGTTTCATATATATTTATTCGAAGAAATAACTATTAGTAACTTATCTCTCAACTTCTCTAGCTCCGATGACTTCGGAGCAAATCGTGCGAGCTTCGGAGAAGATCTTGGGAATTCTGACTCCGGCCGAGAAAGAATGGAGGATAAAGTTAGTGGGTACTTGGGAACGGTTCAACCGAGTATGGGGGTTACTCGAAGTTGTTCCCCCTCCTCTTCTGGATTGGGTGCCTTCGGAGCAAGGGCCTAAGAAAAGAAAAGCTGAAGTTGGACCTTCAGCCCCTACCAAGACTCCATCAAAGAAAGTAGCCCGAAAGCCAAGAGCTGCAGCGCCTTCGAGTACAATAGCTTCGGTCTCTGATTCCTCAGAGGATGAAGGTTGAAGGTCTCTGATCCCACTTAGACAACATGGTCTCAGTGGAGCGGAGGGCCAGACAAGGCTTAGAAGCTGCAAATAAGACTCTCGAAGCAGAACAAATTGTGCTTCGGACGGAAATAGAAAGGATGCAGACCGAACATGCTATGGCTGGGGCTGAACTTATCAAGCTCCAGGAGGAAAAGGCCAAAGCTACGGAGGAGGCTAGCAACCTACTTAGCCAAAAAAGCTCTCTATCTACAGAGGCAGCTAGGCTCTCCGCTATGGTGGATGAGTTGACAGCCTCGAAGGACGCTTTACTCGAAGATATGCTGAAATCGGAGAAGGTAGCTGCAGAAGTCCTGAACCAACTCCTAGGTGTTCTAGAGTACTTAGGTACTACTGGGACACTTCCTTCAGATGACAACATTTCCCTACTGCGATGGCTGAAAAGGATCCAAGGAGCGGCGAAGATGATGAAGACAGCAGGCATTCGGCATGGAGAGATCTCCGGCCAAGTGGCTGCTCTCGGAGTGCTTCGCTACTATGAAGATCTCGGATTATCGATAACGCCAAGCTCAGGGGCAGCCCCAATTTCCTTCGACGAAAATCAACTTCTTAATCCTTCTGCAAATGTAGCTACTGCTTGGCAAGCCTTTCAAGCTTCATGGAGAGCCGAGGATCGCACTGCGATCAAAGCTTGGATTGATGAAGGGCAACGCCAGAAGCAAGCTCGCTCGCAAGCTTCGAGCAGCCAACCTCTGCCGAACCCGCAGGTCTAGACTTGTTTTAGGATCCTGACTATGTAAAGAATCATGTTTTTATACATTATGAATGAAAATTCACTTATCGTGTTTTTAGGCTTCTCAACCTCGTATGGATGATGTCGAAGTGTTAAAAATTACCGAAGAACTTCGCCTGTTATGGGCTACCTTTGATCTTTTAAAACTTCACAAGCGACCTCGATTCTTAATTCCTCGAGATAACTCCGGTGCAATTGCGCCCGAAATATGTAAAGACATTCTATCTTATATTAAAGAGGAAGAAAAGGAGGTTAACTTAGAAACTTCATCATCTGAAAATGTTGCATGGTCCGAAGATGAAGGTACTACTGAAGCTCAGGGGAAAAAACCTGAAGAACTTGGAAGCTGGGAAAGGAGCCCCGAACGACTTCGAACTTGGGCCGAACTTCAACAAGAACAGAACGATTTTAGAGCTTCAAAGGGAAGTAAAAGAGTTAAACGCAAGGTTGTTAGAACTCCCGGCTCTGGAACTAGTCGTTCCAACCTTAGCAATAGCTCTAGAGATCGAAGGAGTCTTTGATTCCTTCTCGGTATAGACACCAATTTTTCATGATGTAATTATAACTTGTTCGGATAATAAATACTGATTCTTAAAATTGTCTCCTTACTTTCTAGCCCCTCTTTGGGCGTAAGCAACTTCGAACTATATTCAAAGATGGTTAGGCGCAAAGAAAAACTTAGGAGTACAATTTTGGGGGCTCGGAGCCCCTCAGCCATTTTAAAGATTGATTAAAATCTTAAAAAGTGTCTTCGACTACTTGTAGTCTGAAAACTGGTAACTTAGTACCTTTTGTTTTGAACGAAATCACCTTGGGCAACTTCGCGGACACTTTAGTGTCCTAAACTATTGGTCACTTTGGACTCTTTTCACAGATATTCGAAGCTCATGAGCTCAAACTCTGTTTTGTTTTGGCCTCCTTCGGCTCTTTCTGTGAATGCTATCAAACCGGTGGTTTGGAATTCGCAGTGGTCTCCTTGGACTCTTTTTACGGATGCTTTCAAGCCGAAGCTTGGAATCCGCATTATTTGGTCTCCTTCGACTCTTTTTACGGATGCTTTCAAGCCGGTGGCTTGGAATCCGTTTTTCAGTGACTTTCCCACCTCGTCGGAAGCTTCGAACTGGTGGTCCGAAGTCCGAAAAATGATTCAAATTAATGACACTTCCCTCTCAGCCAACTTCGTTCTTCCAGTGCGTCCACTAGAAGTAGGGAGCGGTGGGGTTAGGCATTATCTGAACCATGAACTTTATTAATTCAGAAGGTGTTACAAATGATTACAAGGAGCCCCTATGCGAAATAACGCTTTAAGTGCTCTACATGCCATGTATGAGTTAGCTCTTCACCTTCTAAAGTAGCTAACTTAAAATACCCAGGACGCCCTGAACGGACAATTATATATGGACCTTCCCACTTATTTCCTAATTTTCCTGGTGCTATAATACTTCGCAAAACAAGATGACCCGACTTAAGCTCATTAATCTTGACTTTTGGGTCGAACCAAGTCTTCGTCTGCTGCTGATACTTTGTCAAATTGGCGACAGCTTGAAGTCTTGTTTCTTCTGTTAAATCCAGCGAAGTTTGTCTTTCTGCTTCTATTTCCGGTTCGGTGCTGCAAAGTGATCCTCCTTTGAGCTCAGTTGGTGTCATAGCTTCATCTCCGAATAATAGTCTGAAGGGAGTGAAACTCGTGGACCTCGTTTGAGTGGTCCGAATGGACCATAAAATCTTCGGAAGCTCTTCGGTCCACAATCCCTTTGCCAATCCTACTATCCTTCGATTTAGCCCTGACAAAATATTACCATTGGCTCTTTCTACAGCTCCGTTAGATTGAGTGTGTCGCACTGCAGCAAAGCATAATTGGATCCCTAGATCTTCACAAAATTTCTTGAAAGGTTCTGCATCAAATTGTGTTCCATTGTCAATTGTGAGTTGTCTAGGCACTCCGAACCGGCAAATGATATTCTTCCAGAAAAATTTCTGTACATTGTTCGAAGTGATAGCTGTTAAGGGCTCTGCTTCTACCCACTTAGAAAAATATTCAATTGCTACCACTGCGAACTTTAAATTTCCTTTTTCTACTGGGAAGGGACCAATCAGATCCATACCCGATCTGGCCATGGGCCATACTGGAGCAATAACTTGTAGAGCTGTTGGTGGGCGATGACTCCTTCGTCCCATCCACTGACATCCTTGGCAGGTGCGGACTAAGCTCTCCGCATCAGCTACTATTGTAGGCCAATAAAGCCCTTGGTGAAGTGTTTTTCCTGCCAAAGCTCGAGGGGCCAGATGGCTACCGCAAAGTCCTTCATGAATTTCTTGAAGAATTTCTTGACCTTCGGCTTGAGATATACATCGGAGTAGAGGGGAACATACTCTGGCCTTGTATAAAATACCGTTGATTATGCCATAATTCCGGGTTCTAAGCTTTAACCTTGAAAGTTGTGGCTCCTCAGACAAGCTTGTTCTTCCTTGCAACAGTTCCATAATTGAATTTCTCCAATCTGTACTTGGAATGCAAAGGATTTCTACAAAAGGAATTTGTGGCACCGAAGGTGTACTGAGATCCTCATAAAAAGCCTCTTCTGGTATGTCCATAGCTCCAGCTGCAGCTTTTGCTAAGATATCAGCTTGCACATTTTCTGCTCTAGGAATACTCCGAATTGAAATCCCTTTAAATGCTGCTTCGATCTTACGGATTTCTTCTAAGTACTTTGCAAGCTGTGGATGCCGAACTTGGAAACTCTTGTCTACGTGCCCTGCTACAATCTGGGAATCTGTCTTAATAACAACTCTTGTAGCCCCTAGAGCACGTGCCTTTCGAAGTCCCAGTAAAATCCCTTCATACTCCGCTATATTATTGGTAGACTTGAAATTGAGTCTTGCGGAGTACATTGCCCTTTGCCCTGAAGGCGAAATTATCACTGCTCCAACACCTGCTCCGGATGCTTGGAAAGCTCCATCAGAGTAAATAGTCCAAATCCCTTCACTTGGCTTCTCCGGAGCCCACGCTGCAGGGGGAGTCCACTCTGCCACAAAGTCCGCCAACACTTGTGACTTAATTGCTGTCCTTGCCACAAAGGATATGCCGAAGGGTGCCAATTCAATGGCCCACTTCCCAATTCTTCCAGTGGAATCTTTACTTCGGAGCATATCTCCCAAAGGATACGAAGTTGGTACAATTACATTATGTGCCAAGAAATAATGCCTCAATTTTCTCGAAGCCATTATCAGAGCATAAGTGAATTTCTCAAGCTCGGAATATCTTGTTTTTGCTCCTGACAATGCTTCGGACACAAAATAGACTGGATTCTATACCAACTTCCCATTGAAATCCATCTCTCTGACAAGGACTTGCGCTGACAGCAGAGCCAGTAGCTGCAAGGTAGAGGAGTAGGGTTTCGTCCGCAATAGGCACCGTGAGTGTAGCGAGATTACTGAGATAACTTTTAATATCTTTGAACCTTTTTTGACACTCTCGTGTCCATGCAAAATCTTCGGACCCTTTCAATGCTTTAAAGATGGGCAAACTTCTCTCCGCAGACCTTGCCAAAAACCTGCTAAGTGCTGCAAGACAACCAGTCAGCTTTTGCACTTGCTTTAAATTCTTCGGAGGAGCCATCCTTTGCAGCGCAGTTATCTGAGTAGGGCTAGCTTTGATTCCTCTGCTCGAAACTAAATACCCTAACAACTTTCCAGCCTGAGCCTCGAAGATACACTTTTCGGGGTTAAGACGGATTCCGAATGCCCGAAGGCTATCAAATGTTTCTGCTAAGTCTAGTAGGCTATGTTGGTGCTTTAAAGCACTCTTTATTACAATATCATCCATGTAGGCCTCTACATTGCGACCTAGCTGATGACCTAGAGCCTTAGCAATTAATCTTGAAAAAGTGGCCCTGACATTTCTTAAGCCAAAGGGCATTCTTACATAACAAAAGACTCCCGAAGGAGTTATAAAGCTTGTCTTGATTTCATCTTCGCGCTTTAGCCAGATTTGATGATAACCGGAATACGCGTCGAGGAAGCTTAATAACTCCGAACCAGCAGTAGAGTCAACCAATTGATCAATTCGGGGCATGGGATAGGGATCACGGGGGCATGCTTTATTC
This sequence comes from Zizania palustris, assembly GCA_019279435.1. Lineage (NCBI taxonomy): Eukaryota > Viridiplantae > Streptophyta > Magnoliopsida > Poales > Poaceae > Zizania > Zizania palustris. The sequence continues at coordinate 9,464,331 of JAAALK010000085.1, forward strand.
AAAGATGTAAAATCAATACACATGCGCCACTTCCCGGAAGATTTCTTCCTAACAAAGACTGGGTTGGCTAACCACTCCATATGGGCCACTTCCCTGATAATCCCAGCCTTCAACAACTTTTCCACTTCATCTTTGGCAAGGATAGCTCTTTCTGTAGACAGTTTCTAGAGTCCTTGCCTAACAGGCCGAGCCTTTAGGTTCACAAGTAAACTGTGTTCAATAATATCCCGACTGACTCCGATGATGTCTTCATCAGACCAAGCAAAGACATCTAGATTCTCCCCAACTACATGCTCTAACGAAGTAGCAACTCCTGGAGGCAAGTCTTTACCAAACTAAAAAGAAAACTCCTTGCCACCCTTGACAATGACCTTCGTTTCAATCTCTCCTTCAGGGCTTGGCCTTGGGAAGGACTTCTTCGAGGATTCGCTTGGAGCAGAAAAAACCTCCGGGTTATCTTGCACACTGTTCACCTGTCTCGGGTCAAGAGGAGGGCCATGACCATACTCTGCTCTTCGTGCAGTGGCCTGATCTCCGAAAATAGTGATCACTCCCGCCTGTGTGGGCATCTTCATACATAAGTAATTATGATGCGCCACAGCTCCGAATTGATTCAACATGCCCCTTCCGAAGATAACATTGTATGCATACGAAGCATCCACAACATCAAAAATTACTTCCTCCGTTCTGGACAGTAGCCCCTCTCCGAAAGTAACTTCCAGACCGATTTGGCCAAGAGCATCAAGGGGAGGTCCTGCTAAGCCTTGCAAAAGACGAGCTGCTGGGAGAAGGTGCTTCCTGGAGATGCAGAGTTGATCAAAAGCTTGGAAAAAGATAATATATGTCGAACTCCCTCCGTCGATTAGCACCCTTCGAACCTCAGTCCCTGCTATGTCGGTAGTGATGACAAGTGGGTCTGCATGTGGAAACTTTATGCTAGCTGCATCATCTACGGAAAAAGATATCGGCACATGTGACCATTCAGGCATAGTAGCTGCAGATGAAGAGGTTCCAATATGGCCCACTTCTCTAACATATTCTCTTCTTTGCCTCTTCGACATACTTCCGACGGTGCCTCCTCCGGAGATGGGGAGGACTACTCTTTTTCCTAGATCTTGACCATCTTCCTGCTTCGGAGGTGGCATAACATTGACCACCGGAGGCCGTCTTGCAGGGTCGAAGTTCTCTATCCGTGCCACAGCCTGAACAGGCTCCGGACACACTTCGGTCGGAACTCGGTCATTAGTGCCTCGACCCGAAGTTCTTTCCAAATACTCGCCTCTTAAAGCAATTATAGATTTACATGCATCAGTCGCATGACTCCGGTTCTCACCATGGACACAGCAGAAAAAGGCCTGGGCTTTGCCAGCCGGTTTTCCTGGCGGCCTCCAGCCGCTTGTCTTGTTTCCTGAGGGCTGCAGAGTTCTTTGGGAAAATTTCTACGGGGGTGCAATATTTAAAACTTCTGAACGAGGATGCTTTTGTCCTCGACGCCTGTCGTGCTGAGCCTCGAAGCTAGGCCCCTGCGGCTGTGTTGAAGTCTTCACTTCCAACTTAACTTCCTACAGGATTGACGGGGTTGCCGCAGTTCTCCGAAGCCACCCCTCTTCCGACCTTGCATACTCTTTGAAGTAAGACATCAACTGAGCAACTGAAGATATCTGCTTCCGGTGAAGTTTATCGAGGAGCCATGCATTGGTAACTCCCTCTCGAGCTGCGTCAACTACAGAAGATGTAGTTAACCCCCGAACTTGCGACTTCGTATGGGCGAAGCGCTTAAAATATTGCCTTCAAGTCTCTCCGGGGAGCTGCTTCACCTGGAAAAGACTTCCTATTGACATTGGGGGTACGAAGGTACCCTGAAAATTGCTTATAAACTTCTTCCTTAGCTGCTCCCAGGTTCTAATTGAACTTGGCTTTAAAGACCAGAACCACCGCAGCGCCACTCCTTCTAGAGAGCTAGAGGAAAGCATTTGGCCATGGTGTCTCGCACCCCTCCACTGGCCTCAATTCCTAATGCATAAGAACGAGAGAACTCCCCAGGGTCTTTGTCTCAACCATACTTGCAAAGCTTCGAAGTTTTCAACTTTGGATCAAAGCGCACTTTCTGTAGCTCTGGATGCAGCGGAGATTTAGTCTCGAAGGATGCGTTCTCCGGGGCTTCGGGATATGAACTTCGTCGTCTTCGGGCACTTCAGGAATGACTGGGGTGGCCTGAGGGCGAAGCCTATCTGCGGCTTCTTGCCACCACCTTGCTACTTCGGCTTGGAGACTGGCCATTTGAGCAGCCATATCACCAAGACCATCTTCATCTCCTCCGGACGGACCATCCGGGTCTTGAGAACTATATGCATCAGTTCAAAGTGGAACTTGAGGTGGAAGAGGAACTCCGGGCGGCCGAAGTATGGATGGATTTGGAGAAGGAACTCCGTATGCTCGGGGAAGATGAGTTCCTTCCGGAGTCTGAGGTGGAGGAAAAGTCGAGGGTCCTCCAGCCTCAACTGTATCTAAAGATCTTGCTCCGGAGGTCCGAGGTTACCTCTGAATAGGACTACCACCTGAACTCCACTTGGGAGGCATGGTTTGGAAACTTGGTAGAGAACGAAGTTTTTTGGACTAAGTTCCCCACGGACGGTGCCAACTGTTGGCGTAAAAGATTACGCTAACAGGTTTCTAGAAGTTAGAAACTAACAAACAAAGTGTTTGCGAAGTAAACTGTTTTGAGCCTCCGAAAGGATAATAACTCTAAACAGTTTGAAGGTGTGTATTGAATAACATGGTATTCGATTCCCATTACAGGGTAAAACGAGGGGTATTTATAGGCCCAAACATTAAGAAAAAGACCCTTTTACCCCTCTATTACAACTGACATAGTGGAAACTATTCAGTACCCTTAACAGGGCTAAAATGGTAAAAGACTAATCTAATAAGAAAGAAGATAAGTCTTCCATCCTAGCTGGCAAAATGGCTCTCTGAAGAGTCCACGTTCGAAGATATACTTCGAACTAGCATTCGCCTTCATGCTTCAAATCCTATCCAAAGCGCTCCCGAGGTTTAAACATTAAAAGCCTTTGATTAAACCTTCTGCCTGTCTTGTTGCAGCAATGGCTCATAGGATGAAGTATTTCCCCCCAACAAAGCTCATTAAGAAGAAAATTGAAGAATTCCCTAAGAGGTGGCATGAAGTGCTTTCTGAGGCACTATGGGCTTGTAGAATTGCAAAGCACGGTGCTACCAAAGTTAGTCCATATGAGTTGGTATATGGACAAGAAGTCGTTCTACCCATAGAAGTAGATCTGGGCTCTTTAAGAGTTCTAAAGCAAGATGGCTTATCGGTCGACGAATATGAAACTCTCTTAAAAGATAGTCTAGAAGAAGTGACCGATAAGAGGTTGAGGGATTTAGAAGCCATAGAAGTAGACAAGAGGAGAGTAGCTAAAGCCTACAATAAGAAGGTTAAACCAAAATCCTTTCAAGTAGGTGACTTGGTTTGGAAGACGATTTTGCCCTTAGGCACTAAGAGTCCTAAATTTGGTAAATGATCACCTAGTTGGGAAGGTCCTTTTAAAATAGCCGAAATCGCACCCAGCAATGCTTATGTGTTAGAGTCTCTGCAAGGAGAGTGGTTTCGAAGAGCTTTGAACGGTAGATACTTGAAAGGGTACTTTCCAAGTGTATGGCAGATAGCTTTAAGGTGTCAAAAAGCCGATATGAAAAGTATCGTCTTTAGCCCGTTATGATTTTAGTTCACTTAGTTCACTAAAAGGCAGGGGCATGTGTTGATAGCAAAAAATTGCATTAACGGTTAAGATTATCAAAATATCAATTTTTGTAATTTGGGCCGAAAATACACTTGTCCTGGGTTGGGCCGAAGCCCTACAAGGATGAAGGCCCACAAAACTATGGGGTTCGGAAGCTTCCAGCAAGTCCTGCAGCCTTCGGCCTAAAGGCCTTCAGAGGCCCACTTCGCCGAAGCTTCGGCCCGAGGAGCAGGCTTCGGTGGGCCTAGCCGAAGGCCCACTTCGGGCAGAGTTAGAGATTGAGTCGGATTTTGACTAAGTCTTTTTCATGTGTGATTAAGCCAAACCTTATGAGATTAGGCTTAGAGATTAGGAGTCTAGCCCCTATAAATATAGGGGTGAGGCCGGTTCAGAACCCCCCTAACACAAATCAACACAAAGCCCTAGCTTTGAACCGTACTTTACTTTATCTTTACTTTTCTGTATTCTTCGTGGGTTTGCCTAGAAGCCCTCCGATGGCCACTTTGGAATAGTGATAGCCTTGTTACTTCGCCTGTGAAGTATCCATTAATCTATGTAATAGATTGTTATCGCCTTGTTACTTTTCCTGTGAAGTATCCGTTAAACTGCATTATAGATTGCTACCTTCGCCCTTAGTGCAACACTTAGTAGAATTCGTTCCTCAGGACGAATTAGTACTTCAAATCCACTCTGTTGCAGGTTTCCACGTTCAGAGCTGCTTCGCCGGAGGTGTCTGGGGCTGAGTGATCGGTTTCGGAGATTGCCAAAGCACCATTCAGCGAGACTGCTTCCTCGACCGCCCGTGCCGGACCATCACGCTATTGTCGGTTTGGCCAAGTCCTGCACGCCGACACGCTTCACCAACAGGCTTCATCACGACAGGCTTCGCCACACTCATACTTCGCTCCAGACAAAGTCACGCTCACGTGTTGCGTCTAAGTCATTATTCTGTCTCCTACTGTATCGGAGACTTCATGCCGAACCCCACTGTTCGGAGGTGATTGTCGCGTCTAGATCGGTTCAGAGTCCATCTTTAGCCAGATCAGTCCCGATGCCGAAGGCACCCTTCGGCGGAACACTTCGCACCAGACGCCAAAGGTACACTTCGGTGACACCCTTCGCACCATACTTCGAATCAGTTAAGATTCATCCAGTTTCTGACTTGTTCTGTCTAGTACATTTATTTCGGCTAATTGGATTATTTCTGTGTGATCTAATTACCTGGAGACTCCACCCCCCTTACCTCAGCTAAGGGTAGTCGGAATGTGACGTCGGTGTTGTGTTACTCTTAGGCTTGTCCCTAAGTATCCACACACTTTTGGATCGTCGAACTGACCCAAGTGCGGGGGCCACATTTCTGTGTCAACAGGTATTGGCGATGATGCGAGGCCTACGTGGCAAATGGAGAGGGGACCACCGATAGTAGTGGAAGCAGCAATAGCTCGGGGTCCGAGGAGAGCTCTTCATCCGAAGAAGACGAGGGGGGCAACCGCAGTGAAGGGACTCATCGGGAACATCAGGAAGAAGATGTCAATGTAGTAGACCGGAGCCCTACTCCGGCGGGGCCTCTGTTCCTAGCGTCTTTGATCCAGCACCTGATTCTGAAGGGGCTTGTGATGGAGGCGACCATCGATGCCTTCTACAATGGCTGCGTGGCTTCGGTGACGGGGGACTTGGTGGAGAAGTTCAGCAACACCTACCAAGTCGACCTCTTCGCAAATGCAGGCGAAGCCCTTCAGGTGAGCGAAGCTTCGCACAAGCTTTGTGCAGTACTTAGCTCTTTTAGCAATGCTAAATATTTCTTGAATCTTGCCAGGCCTTCGCACTGACTACGGCGGTAGTGACCTCCGTGGGCTGTTGGTAAAACTTCTTGGTGGAGGAAAGTGAAACCCTTCAGCGCTAGGCTTCAAAGGCCGTCAAGAGGCAGAAGCAGGCCAAAGCTGTGGCCGAGGCAGTGAGGTCGGAGGTAGCCAAGGCAAAAGAAACCCTAGAGACAATGGCCTCAGAGACGGAGATGCTTCAGGAAGTGCTTCGGGCTTCAGAGGAGGCCAGGGCGAAGCTTGCGGTGGAGTGCTCTGATCTTCGCGCCACTAGCCAAGCTCTGGAGGGCTTCGTGGTCTGAGGGGTTGACAAGGCCACCTCGAGCCTGACCGAAGTTCTCGAGCGCTTGGGTGCTGAGTGTCGGGCTCTGGACTTCAATCCCTAAGATCTTATTGCGGACCGGCTTGAGTTTCTCCAAATGGCTGCGGTGACGGTGGGGGTGACAAAGGAGGGCTTCGGGCTGATGGCCAAGTGGGTGGCTAGCCAAGGGGTGCTGCAGATGCTTCATGACGAGGGGTGCAATCACCTCGAGGCAGCGACCTTGGCCACATTGGTGGCCTTCAGAGGCCCTCACCTGACTTCGCCATCCTCGGCAGTCCACTGAGTGTGGCGTAGGCTTCGAGAACCCTAGAAGACCCAAGAGTGTGAAGAAGTCCTCGAGCTTCAACGAGTGACCCGCTTACGCCGAGCAAGGGCGCTGGCCACACTAGCTCGACCTTCGGCATCGAACCCTCCACCACTGAAGGTGTAGATCTCCTTAGGCTTCTTGTAATACGGGGGTATTTTGTACCTACCCAGGCTCAGCCTTCGTATGTTGACTTCAAAGTGCTGGAGGATTCAGAAGAGCTTCGTCAGCTTTGGGTAGTGCTCGTGGTAGCTAGGTCCGAAGGCCCCCCTCAGTTCAAACATCGGAGGTGTCCTAGGAGTGAAGTTATTCGTGAAGTAGCTCAAGAGCTGCTAGCCTCTATGAAGATGGAGCCCCTTCGGAGTCCTTCGTCTTCACTAGACTTAAGCTGTTTTGAGGTAGGCTTAATAGGTGAGGGGGTGCAGTCTTCAGGTACGGGTTTACAAGGTGATGATGCCCTAGACTTATCTACCTTCGATGCGGCACCTCCTGTGCTTCGAACTTGGGCCGACCTGCAAGAAGAAAAATGAGTTATGTGGGCTTCGAAGCGTGGATAGTACGGCTGCGGGAGGTCTGGCTCTAATGGGGCTTCGTCCAGCTGACGGGGCCTGGCCCGAAAAAAGAGCAAGCGAGGGTCGAGTTTGTCGGGGCCTCGGGTCCATTTTTTCTTAGGCTTAGACACATATTACTCGTAGTATATTAGCTTTCGAGGTGTACTTATAAACGTACTTCGTATTTATACTTGGCATTCAATGAATGGAAATTGTATTTCATAAACACACACTTCGTTTGCATGCTTCACATGTATCACGTGCTTCGTACAGATAGTTTGTATGCTCATATCGCAAATTTCATTTGCACACTTCACATACATATACCTCGCCCCCCCCTTGGACATGGCGGTTTGGGACTTGGGCATTGCCGGTGCATGCAATTATAAAATGCGAAAGGGTGCGCCTTGGGCGGCTTCGAATATATACATTCACAACATTTGGAGGCCTTGCTTGGGCTTAGAACGCTTGAATTTAAACGAAGCATAGCTTCGAAGACTAATTTGAAGTAAGCGAAGCAAGGCTTCGGCATGCTTAATTCTCAATAGATCTTAAATTTTTACACGCGAAGCAAGGCTTCGAAGTGTGTTTATATGGTGAAGCAAGGCTTCTGAGCTTGATTCTGGAATGAGAATGGAATGAGTGGTGTGGATTCACCGAACTTGTGATAGTGTTAGCCATCACCTTCAACTCTGAGACACCTTTGACTCTGGGTCACCTTTGACCCTGGGATGCTTCAGGTACAGGACCCTAAATCTTGGACTCATTGGGCCAGTGGCCTTGAATCCTTTATCCCATTGCTATGGACCTGGAGGGGTTATGCAGCCTTCGAAGCAGCGCTTTTGTTTTAGATAAAGCGAAGCATGGCTTTGGTTTTAAATAGATCGAAGCAGTGCTCTCTCCCTTATTAATACAACGCGGTTATCTCGATTCTTAAAAGAACGAGGCCTTGACTTCGGGTCTTAATAAGGATACAGTAAAGCTTCGGTTTTATAATAAGGTGAAGCAAGGCTTTGGCATTCCATAAAATGAAGCAAGGCTTCGACATTGGATAAAGTGAAGCAATGCTTCAGCTTTTAATAAAACGAAGCAAGGCTTCAGCTTTTAGTTGAATGAACCAAGGCTTCGGGATTTAATAAAGTGAAGCGAGGCTTCTGTTTGTGTACATACCTTTGGGAACTTGATTGGGTTCAGAGATCGAGTGGCTTTGCGTAGTGGAAGGGAGCTTGCCTCGTAGCCCCTAGGGCTCCCGAGGCCTTCGATGAGCGCCCGAAGCCCCATGTCGAAGGGTGTACTCCGAGGCACGAGTGGTGGCAGAGACACTAGCTTTTAGTACTAGGGTCCCCACGGACGGCGCCAACTGTTGTAACAATTGCGTTAGTTACAAACAGGTTTCTATGAGGTTGTGTATAATGTATGGTATGAACCTTGAAGGGTTCTCATAGAGAGAGGTAGGGTTTTATACTGGTTTAGGCCTCCCAAGAGGGATAATAACCCTACGTCCAGTTTACAGTGGATTTGGCATAATTTTGCCTCTACTCAGCATGTGTCCCATTACAAGGGCATGGCCCTGCTTTTATAGGCACGCATGCCAAAGGAAAAGACCCAAATACCCCCTACATGCCATAGGCTTTATAGGGGTAAGAGGGGAAAATGCTAGGCTACTATACATATAACTTTACAGTAGTGGTAGATATGCATCACTTTAGGAGTAGGTATACGGCATACCGACGGCTGGGGCGCTTGGTATGGCTTTTACACTATAGCGGTACTAGGATATTTCTTCTGGACCGGAGTACCTATCAGAGGGTATCGTTAAGAGCTCATTGGAGGGGCTCTAAAGAGGACTCCGAAGGGGACATAAAGAGGGCTCCGAAGTGGACTCCGAAGCGGCTCCAGGAAAGGACTACGAAAGGCTCCGAAGAAAACCCGGAGGAGGGCTCCAAAGAGGAGTCCGGAGGGATCCTGGAGGTTTGGCTCCGAAGGGGTCCTAGAACACTTGATTCCGGAGGGGTCCGGAGGGGTCCTAGAGCACCTGGCTCCGATGAGAGCTCGGAGGTCTGGCCTTCAGTAAGTAATTATTGCTGTACTTGAAAGTAATCTTCGATGGAGGGGGTCGGAGTTCGTCTTTAGGCTTTGCTAGCTAGCGGGCTCTAAGCCCGAGGCCTTCGGAGGCTGACGTCATTTGACTCTTCTTAAGGGAAAACTATTTCCACCAACAATCACTAAACTCATGGTTCAAATATTCACCCCCACGATCCGATTATAGAAATTTAAATGTCTTGCCCGTATGATTTTGTACCTCGTTCTGGAACTCCTTGAACTTTTCGAAGGATTCCCACTTATGCCTCATCAAGTAGACATAGCCATATCTACTAAAGTTGTCGGTAAAAGTGATAAAGTACTAAAATCCTTTCCTAGTCGTGTGACCCATTGGACCACACACATCAGTATGTACTATGGCCAAAAGATCACTCGCCCTCGCACTCTGTCCAATGAAAGTTGTCTTTGTCATTTTACCAAGTAAACGAGACTCGCATGTGTCATGTGATTCAAAATCAAATGACTCCAAAAGTCCATCACTATGGAGCTTCTGTACACGCTTCTCATTTATATGACCCAAACGACAATGCCAGACATAGGTGGGATTCAAATCATTGAGTCGTTGTTTCTTTGTACTAATGTTATAAACGTGTGCATCATCAAGACTCAGAATATACAATCCATTCACTAATCGACAAACACCATAGAGCATGTCATTCGAAAATATTGAACAACTCTTGTTCTTTATTACAAATTCAAAACCATCTTCCTCTAAACATGAAGAAGAGATAATGTTTCTGCCTAAGACGGGAATGAAATAACAATTATTTAACTCCAAAACTATTCCTGATGGCAGCGACAATGAATAAACACCGACGGCCAATGCTGTAACGTTTGCACCATTCCCGACGTGGATATGCAGCTCGCTACTTGCACACTTTCTTACTCTACTCCGCCCTAGCAATGATTTGCAAGTATGAATCATCGATCTGGTATCAAATACCCATGAATCATTTCGATGAGTAGAAAGATTAATTTTAATTACATTAATACCTGAAGAGGAAGTCCCACTTCCCTTCTTGTTCTTCTACTCTTCCAAGTACACCTTGCAATTGCTCTTCCAATGCCCAGTCTTGTGGCAATGGTGGCACACATTAGAGTTGGTAGGACTAGACCTGGACATTCCAGTCGGTTTAGACTTCACACTAGAGATCGCATCTATAGTCTTAACCTTTTTCCTCCTCTTTTTTCCCTCATTCTGAACAACCATCACATGTTTCGGAGTCTTCCAGATACTCTCATCAGCAGATTTAAGCATCCCATGCAACTCAACTAGTGTCTTCTCTAGTCCAACCATGTTATAATTCATGATGAACAACTCAAAGCTCAGTCGGAGCGACTGGAGAATGACATCGACAGTCAGGTATGGATCCAGTGGAGTGCCCAGTCTCTCTAGAGTCTCTATGCAACCAATCATCTTGATCACCCGAGGGCTCACTGGACGCCCTTCAGCTAGCCTGCTACTAAAGAAGCATTTAGACACATTGTATCTTTCTGCCCTTGCTTGGTCCTTAAACATTCCCTTAAGACATACGATCATATCGTAAGCATCACATTCCTCATACCGTTTCTGAAACTAAGAGGACATGCAGGCAAGCATTAGGCAACTGACATCCTCGGAATCACAAGCATGCTTCTCATAGGCACGCTTATCTACTACAGAAGCATCCTCTCCTGGATCATCAGGGTGAGGTTCCTCTAGAACATAATCCTTTTTATCTTGCTTGAGAACAATTGTCAAGTTTCAATACCAATCCATAAAGTTTGTTCCAGACAATATATCTCGTTCAAGAATAGATCGCAAATTAAAAACTAGAGTGCTCTTAACAGTAGACATAGTAGGTGCCATCATCTACAAAAGATTAAATGTGAGGTTTAGCACTATGCAATGTTTATCTTCTATCTAATACAAGATGTTCCACTATCTAAAACATTCACTTTCTCTCTCATGACTAATAGTGGTGCAAGATCCATGGTCACGCTATCTCCTTGTGAGCTTTGGCATCACTGATAGAAGCTAGTTGACATAGGTAAGCAACTCCTTGCTAATCACATCATATATGACTCTTGTCATTGGAGAAGCATCCAATGCTTGACCCCAACTCCTATGCTCCACGGCCCAAAACCATGTTGATAGACTTGTCAAGTGAGCCAACACTATGAGTGCAGAAGTCCGACTTCTGCCCCAACTAGTCGAGATAAAAGATAGCACCCTACTTTGGCAGACCCACTATCGATGAGCACAAACCTTGGTGGGTGCAGCTATTGGGAAGAGCATCGATATTTAATTTTCTGAGGGAAAAATATTCTAGCATCGTAACATCCCTAGCACACATGAAAACATGCAAGAATAGAATAACAGGAACATAAGAAAGCATCACATGCAATCATATTAACTGTGACATAGCATGGCCTTCTTCACATGGCGATCTCCATCTACATGACTCCCGTCATCGAGCGTGTGCTCCCGGCCTCCATGAAGAGTACTAGTCCATCTCGCATAGTCTATAAAAATTACATGGGCCGAAGCACCATGGAAACTACATGCAAGCTGTAATAAATTTTACATCAGCCTTGGGCTGTAAATAACCATGACATGTAGGCCATATTTAATTTACATTCATTGCATGCATCTCATACATCACATTTAACCAAGGCCATGCCAGTCACGACATTCTCTGCAAAACAAAGTTAGGCGAGCAATCTACAAGTGACTGGATGTAGCGCCCAGATTTAATAAGAACCAGACTTTATTGAAATTCCATAGAAAATCAATAATCACAAGATATTCATCAAACGACGATGCACATACGTCAAACATTCATGGCTCGCAGACCACATTATTACACCAAGGTTAAAATAAAATAAAATATGAAAATAATAAACTCGATGAACATCTTCTCCAGGGTCGCTTCCTTGACTAGGTCGCTACTCCAGACCATCCTCATCGTAGTACGCCTCGGAAGTGGTTTTTTCCAACGGGTGCGTACAAACGTACTCAACAGGCCACCGAGAGATGCAATAATAATGCAAGGTAATAACAAAGGGAGCTAATGGTTTAAAGTATGGAAAAGTACATTTTTATCTTGCACCCTTTAATGTGAGTAAGGTTTATTCATACAAACTATTTAAGTCATGGATGATGCAACATCTTCTAACTAAAGGAGTACAGTCAGCCATCCTCACTCGACAGTCCTTACATGCCCAATCAATCATACAACACTCCTCAAACATAAACTAACTGTGGGATGTCACTCCACTCGCCGTTGGCTGCGGGCTCGGCTTTTTGAAAAGATTTAACTCTGATCAGAGGTGTACCACTATACCCACAAGGCACTAATTCCCACACACTACAGTGTGTCAAATGACCCAAGTCACAGGAACTTATGCCGAAACCATTAGTATGAATTGCTCCAACTCAATGATACACACTATAGGTTTCGTCGGCGTGTCGGCGCACCGGACCAACGTCGTGCCCCTTTTGTGCCACATGGCCCTGTTGACACAGAAACGTGCCCCCGCACTTGGGTCAGTTCGACGATCAAAAAGTGTGCGGATACTTAGGGACAAGCCTAAGCGTGACGCAGCACTGACGCCGTGTTCCGACTACCCTTAGTCGTGATAAGGGGGTGGAGTCGCCAGGCAATCAGATCACACAAAATAATCCAATTAGCCGAAAGAAGTATATTAACCAGAATAAAATCAGCAAACCGGTCGGAGCATGTCTGCTTCGAAGTCTAGTGCGAAGGGATCACCGAAGTGTACCTTCAGCGTCTGGTGCGAAGTATCCATCCAAAGGGTGCTTCGGCGTTCAGACTGATCCGGTCGAAGATGGACTCTAAACGGATCTGGACGTGGCGATCACCTCCGAACAGCGGGATTCAACGTGAAGTCTCTGATACAGCAAATTACAGAACGATGACGCAGGGCCACACGCAGGCGTAACTTCGTCCAATGCGGAGTGTGATCGTGGCGAAGCCTGTTGTGATGAAGTATGCTGGCGAAGCCTGTCGTCGAAGCCTGCAATCTCGCCAAAGGGTGTCCTGATGACATCCGAAACTGATCTCTCAGCTCTGAACACCTCTGACGAAGTAGCTCCAAATGTGAGAACCTGCAACAAGAGAGTTAGAAGTACCAATTCGGCCTGAGGTCCGAATTCTGCTAAGTGTTGCACAAGTGGCGAAGGTGGCAATCTATTACGCAGATTAGCGGATACTTCACAGGCGAAGTAACAAGGCGATAGCAATCTATTACATAGATTAACGGATACTTCACAAGCGAAGTAACAAGGGTCACCACTGTTCCGAAGTGGCCGGCGGAGGGCTTCCAGGCAAACCCACGAAGAGGTACAGGAAAAATAAAGGTAAAGTAAATACGATCAAAGGTAGGGCTTTGGTTTGATTTGTGTTGGGGGGCCTCTACGCTGGCCTCACCACTCTATTTATAGGGGCTTAATCTCTGATCTAATATGCTATTAACCCGGCCAGATAGAGATAAAAACTAAGCCAGAATCGCATACAACTCCGTCTCTGCCGAAGTGGGCTTCGGCCAGGCACGTCGAGGCCTGCCCCTCGGGCCGAAGCTTCGGTGGCGTGGGCCTCCGAAGGCTTCCCGACCGAAGTACATGGGCTGGCTAGAGGCTTTCGGAGCCCATAGCTCAATGGACCTTTGGCCCTATAGGGCTTCGGACGGACCCTGGACATGTGTATTTTTGGCCCAAATCACCAAAATTGATATTTTGACAATCTAGCCATTAGTGCCATTTTTTGCTATCAACACACGCACCCTGCCTTTTAATGAACTGAGTGAACTAAAAGCACAATGAGCTGAAGACGATACCATCCATATTGGCTTTTGGACAGATTTTATGATGTTTGCCACACACTTGGGAAATATATTTTCAAGTACCTACCATTCAAAGCTCTTCAAAACCGCTCTCCTTGAAGAGATTCCAACACGTAGGCATTGCCGGGAGCTATTTCGACTATCTTAAATGGACCTTCCCAACTAGGTGACCATTTACCAAATCTGGGACTCTTAGTGCCTAAGGGTAAAATCGTCTTCCAAACCAAATCTCCTACTTGAAACGATTTCAGTTTGACCTTCTTATTGTAGGCTCTAGCTACTCTCTTCTTGTCTACTTCTATGGATTCTAAAGCCCTTAGTCTCTTATCGGTCACTTCCTCCAAATTATCCGTCAGAAGAGCTTCATACTCGTTGACCGATAAACCGTCTTGCTTTAACACCCTTAAGGAGCAAAGACCTACCTCTACAGGCAGAACGACCTCTTGTCCATATACCAACTCATATGGACTGACCTTGGTAGCACCGTGCTTCGCAATTCTACAAGCCCATAGCGCCTCGGAAAGCACTTCATGCCACCTTTTAGGAAACTCTTCAATTTTCTTCTTAATGAGCTTAATCACAGTTTTATTACTAGACTCGGCCTAACCATTGGCCTGAGCATAGTAAGGTGAAGAGTTTATTAACTTAATACCATAATATTCGGCGAAGCCCCTTACTTCTCCAAAAACAAATGAACTACCTTGATCCGTAGTAAGAGTTTGAGGAATGCCAAATCTATGTATGATGTGCTTCAAAATAAAATCACGTACCTCATTGTGAGTAATGTTCTTGAGAGGTACGGCCTCGGTCCACTTAGTGAAGTAATCCATTGCCATCAACACGAACCGATGCCCTTTTGAGGAAGGAGGGTGAATCTGGCCGATGAAGTCTAGACCCCAACCTCGAAACGGCCATGGCTTGATAATAGGATTGAGTAATGAGGCAGGAGCTAACTGAATGTTGCCAAACTTCTGACATGCTTCACACCCTCTATAGTACTTGAAGCAATCTTCAGTCATAGTCGGCCAATAAAAACTTGCTCTTTTGAGCATCCAACTCATTTTCTGGGCCGACTGATGAGTGCCGCAAAGTCCTTCATGGAATTCTCTCGTAGCCACCTGGGATTGTTCGTGGTCCAAACACTTCAATAGTACTCCGTCGATTGTTCAGCGATACAATGTGTCGTCCATCAACATGAATTTAAACGCTTGTCGCCGAACCTTCCGATCAACTCTTTGGCTAGGGTCTCTCAAGTACTGGATGATTGGGATTCTCCAATCGCCCTTATGGGTTTCAGAGTGTCTTACTGGCTCACCTTCTGAAGAAACTTCTAAACTACTAACTTCGGGGTGCCCCTCGAGCCATTCTTGCTCCCGCCGAAGCCTGGCCGGACTGTCCGTTCGGAGTGTGCTGGGCCGAAGCCCTTCGGATGGTTCAGACTCACGGGAGCCCTCACCGTGCGAGAGGCTTAGACTTACGTCCTCCGGCACACTAGGTCCTTTGGTCGTCAAAGTACTCCAGCCCAGGGACCCCGGCGCGTAGTGACCTTCGGCAGCCGGAGGGGTCCGACCCGGAGGGTGCGCTTGCCCACTATTACCAGCTCCAGCAGTGAGACCAAACATCGGCTTCTCCAACACAGAAAATTTTCCTCTCCTGACTTGGTAACTAGATGCTTGCTGAGCCAAATCATTCGCGACTGAATTGGCTTCTCTTGACACGCGAGATATCTTGAAGTCATCGAATGTAGCAACTATGTCTAGACATTTATCCAAGTAACTATTCAGCAAGCCGTTAAAGCATTGAGCACTTTTAGCTACTTGTCGCAATACTAACAAAGAATCACCATATGCGTGGACATGTCTAGCACCTACAGATTCTAGTAATTCAAGACCTAGCAGTAAAGCTTCGTATTCGGCTTGGTTATTAGTGGAAGAAAATTCTAGACGGGCTAAAGTTTCAAAGTGCATTCCATTAGGTGATATGCGAACCACTACAATACCTTGGCCACTCTCGCAAGCCGAACCGTCAAAATAAAGCTTCAATGGAACCACCTCAACTAGCGCAATGTTGTCACTCCAGCTGACATCTATGTGGTGATCAACTATAAAGTTGGCTACGATTTGGCCTTTCATCGCTCTAAGGGGTTCAGATGCCAAATTGTACTCAATCAACACGTAAGCCCATTTTCCGATTCTTCAACTTAGAATCGGCTTCTGTAACATGTGTTTTATAACACCGGTTTGGCAAACGACAACACATGTAGTGGGGAGAAGATAATGGCGTAATTTGGTGCACGCGTAGTAAAGTGATAAACATAATCGTTCTACAAACGCGTACCTGGTTTCGGCGTCTAGCAGGCGGCGGCTCAAGAATGTGATGATGTACTCTTTTCCCCCCACCTCCTAGGTTAGCACGACCCCAATCACGCTATCTTCAGCAGCGATGTATAGCTGAAACGGAATCCCGGCTTTGGGTGCTCTCACCACAGGCGGTGATGACAAGCACTCCTTGATCTTCTCGAAAGCACTTTGCTGGCTTGCCCCCCAAGTGAAATCGGCTTCATTTCTTAGCCAGAGTATGGGGACAAAGGCATCAATCTTGCCGGACAAGTTGGATATAAAGCGACGCAAATAGTTCATCTTGCCTAGCAACTTCTGCACGTCCCTTTTGCACGTCGGCGCTGCGATGTTTCTAATCTTCTCAAGCCTCTTAGGATCAATTTCTATGCCTCTCTCATGAATCATGAAACCTAAGAACTTACTCACTGACACACCAAAAGTACACTTGAGCGGGTTCATTTTCAAACCGTACTGCCACATCCTATCAAAGGCAACCTTCAAATCAGCTAAATGGTTTCTCACAGCATCCGATTTGACTACAACATCATCGATGTAAACTTCTAACATAACCCCTAGCAAGTCATGAAAAATTAAGTTCATAGCGCGCTGATATGTGGCACCAGTATTTTTCAAACCAAAAGTCATGACGACCCACTCGAACAAACCAATGAAACCAGGGCATCAAAAGGCAGTCTTGTAGACGTCCTCTTCGGCCATAAAGATTTGATTATAACCAGCATTGCCATCAAGAAAACTTAGTACCTTGTGTTCTGAAGCATCGTTGATCAGCATGTCGGCTATCGGCATTGGATACTCATCCTTTGGAGTGGCTCTGTTCAGATCTCGGAAATCAATACAAACCCGTATCTTGCCGCTCCCTTTCTTCTCTATAGGCACAATGTTAGCAACCCATTCCGCATACCTGCACGGCCTAATAAATTCAGCCTTGAGTAGTCGCTCCACTTCTTCTTTAACTCGGTCATAGACGACCAAATTAAAGCGGCGGGGAGGCTGCTTATAAGGCCTAAATCCGGACTTGATAGGCAGCCGATGCTCCACGAGCTCACGGCTTAGCCCTAGCATCTCGCTATACTCCCATGTGAAACAATCGACATACGACCAAAGTAACTTTATTACTTCAGCGTTTTCATCGGGCTGTAAATGTTGGTTTACAGAAGTCGGCCTTGGGATGCTACCATCACCTATATTGACTTCCTCCAAGGGATCGGCCGACGCAAAACCTTGTCCTAATTTCTCTACTTCGCTAAAGTCCCCGACGGCTTCGGCAATACCGTCTTTACTAGACCGATATTGCTCCACACAAGACTTTAGCCAATCTAGATTACTCTTGCTAGACATGAATATTAATACAAAAACAGTCGTGCTACTCCAGATGGCTTTACAGACACTGGCACAAACCATCCTCTGGATACACTAACAAAATTGTAATACGAAAGATCTCTACCTGACAGACACTCTACTTTGTTATGGACGGCGTCAACCGATACATCGGCCAATGCTACTTGGGCCAAAGTATCCGCGGGAATGACTTCTACCTCATCGTCGTCCCACTGTATCAGGCACTGGTGTAGAGTAGAAGGGATGCAATAGTTCGCGTGAATCCAGTCGCGCCCGAGTAGTACGCTATAGTTACCTTTTACGTCGACGACAAAAAATGTTGTTGGCAACGTCTTGTTGCCCACCATCAACTCCATAGAGAGTACTCCCTTGGCCTCGGAGCTCTCGCCATTGAAGCCGTTGAGCATCAAGTTGGTCTTCTTCAGGTCATCCTCGTCCCTGCAAAGTTTCTTCAGCAACGAGTAAGGCACTAAGTTAATAGTGGCGCCGCCATCGATGAGCATTCGGGAAATCAGCTTTCCATCGATGTGACCTCTGACGTAGAGAGGCTTTAGATGGCGAGCCAAGTCCTCGGGCTTCTCAAAGATGGCGTTGCGCAGACCGAGGTTCAATTGAGTGACCTCGGCCTTGTCCTGTGGTAGGGCGAACTCGGCGGGCAACGTGACGATGTTGATGTCCATCACCTGGGGTGCGAGCCCTTCAGAGACGGGCGAGTAATCATCGTCGAGCAGGTCATCGTCTTCATCGCTCGGACTAGGAGTCGGGTTGGTTATCTCAACCGACTTCTCCCTCCATACCTATTTTGTAGCTGGCCGAGGGCGGATTTCTTCGAAGATAGCATCGCGCTCGGCCTCAGCTTCCCTCTCGCACATCTCCTGTGCCCGTAGTCGTTGTAGGAGTCTCTTCTGTGATTTGGACATGCCTGGAGGTGCCCAAGATGGTTGCGGCTTGGTGCCGGGTGCTACTGTTCGGCTTCCATTAATTCTGGCCAAAGTAGTACTATGCCCTTCGGCCTTGTGCACCCTGTGCTCGGAGGGGTCTTCGCTGCAAACCTCGATGGATGGACAGGCTTCGTTTGGTCGATCGAACCAGGCTTCGGCGTAGAGCCCGGCCGAAGCATGGGACTTACCTCCGTCAGACCTTGGCGACAAAGTCTTCGGGATTGGGACTTCCTAAGACCCAACCCTGATGGTGATGGCTTCACACTCCCTGACTTCGGCCTCCGCACGCTCGCACCCTTCGGCTCCGCTCTGCATGGTCCGATTTGGAGACACCACGGACAGTCTGTGGATGATGCCCCCCTCCGCTGCGTCTGTTTGTCCCTGCCATCCATAATACTCCGAAGGAAAACAAGACATAGTGTTAGGTTGCAGAGGGTACCCTGACCCGGATACGTACGGAGCCCACAGGGTTCCCTCCTAGTCGTATGGTGGAGGCATCGGCGGTCCTAGTGGCCTTGCCCACTGAGAGTCGAGCCCATTACCCGGGAGGGGGTTCGGCAGAGTGGATGGCGTTTCGGACCACACCAGCAAAGGGTCTTGCCAGTCCAGAGGTACGTTCGGCCAGCGTGGGCCGAAGCCTCTCATCAGAGAAGTCCAACACGGTGTAGGGTTCGACCATTGGGGGCCAAAGTTACTGTACGGGGGGTTCGACCATTGTGGCTCGAAACCACCATGTGGAGTGTCAGCTCACCGTGACCCGAAGCCTCCACGCTTAAGGTTCGGCTCCTTCGGTCCGAAGCTACCCTCCGAGAGTCCTAGACCTCTCGGCTGCTTTATCCTCTTAGTGTGCGGACCTGCTTCCTTGGCTTTTCTTTGATGCTTATCTAACAGCATATTGTACGTTACCTTTGGCCTCTTGCGAGCTTTAGCCAAAGGGGCATTAATATTTTGTTTCCACACTCTTACCTCGGTGTTCTTTGGTATGAGTGTGCGAGTGCGCGGTTCCCCAACAATTACACTCTTCCCCTTAGCCGACTCAGCCTGTTCTGGCTGAATCAACACCTTCTTCTCACCGAGGTCGACGACGTTGACGGGAAAGGGGTCCTTATCGAGCTTCATCTTTGGATTATGGTCTATCTTCAATCATCCTTCTTTTATGGCCGATTGGATCTGCCATCGAAAAACATTGTTGTCGTTAGTATTATGTGAATGTGAATCATGCCACTTACAGTACGGATGCTTCTTTAACTCATCGGCAGATGGAATGACTTAACCCTTAGGTAACCTGAGAAGCTGGCTTTTTAAGAGAAAATCAAATATCTTATCACATTTAGTTATATCAAATGAGTATTTGACCTCACTAGGTCGATTCTTTGTGGGAGATGGCCGCAACTCAGAGCAGGTGATGGGTTTATTCTTAGCGTTCCACACCCATTCAGTTGCGTACATGTCGGCCGAATCCTCCTCCTTTGACTCTTCCTCATCAGAGCGTTCCATGTTGTGGATCTCGGCCATAGGCTAGTTAAATGTCTTAATGAACCTTTTATCTTTAGCTCGGCCTTCCTGGACCAGAGCCTGCTGTAAAACTTGGCTAACTTATAAAAAGTTTTGGTTATCTAACCTCTCTTTAATCTCGGAACGCGGCCCATTAAAAGCTAGTTCCCCCAAGTCCCTTTCTGAAACATTAAGGCTAAAACATCGGTTTCTAGTATCCCTAAAATGCTTGATGTACTCAGAGGCGCTCTCGCTAGATTTCTGCTTAATCGATGTCAAATGTGAAAGCCTAAGTTCAGTCTCACCTGTGTAGAAGTAATCATGGAATTTCCACTCTAAATCATCCCACATCTGAATAGAGTTCGGTGGGAGCGTCAAAAACCAAGTGAAAGCGGTGCCGGATAGCGAGAGAGAAAATAGTATAACCTTTAGAGCATCTATCCCGCTAACTTCTCCACACTATGCCAAAAATTACTAATGTGTTCTATAGCCGCGGGGGTAGGGTACCGTATCAAGATGATCGGGGTATGGCTTATGGTAAACCCTAACTCATCCCTTGGGAACGAAGCCGGCACACTCTCTAAATAGTGCGCGGACCCGCTCCTCTATGTCATCCTAGCATGTTGCTTGTGTGCGTCTCTCATGCGGGGGCGCGACACGCAGTGGGATGTCGGCGTGTCGGCCATGAGCTTCTTCCCTGCGCGCCATTTGTATGATGTGCTCGTTGTCTGGGTGCCTGCGCATGTGGTGTGGGCAGCGCGGGTACCGGCACAGGTAGTGGTGCATGGTACGCAGTGTTAGTTTGACCTCAGGTGTAATGATTGGCCTCGTCCATAAGTGTTGAGGCCAGAGACATGATTGTGCCAGCGCCGCTGTTAGCTCTACGTACACGTGGTTTGCCGGAGGTGCACTAGCAATAGGAACCTGGGGTGCGGCCTTAGTAAAGCCGAACCTCCTAAGAGTCGCCTCTACTTGGGAGTTGACCGCCGAATCTAAATGGTTGGCTAGCGAAGCGCTAACGGCTTGATCTACCGATGCGGCTATTTTTTGCTCAATCTCTAAAGAAGATAAATGAGGCGATACAGGTGTTACCTGGACCTGAGCGAGGTCGGGGGTGATCATGTCGCGCTTGATGAAGCCTGCGCGTGTCTTAACATAGCCCCCAAGCATCATGTCTTGGAGTGCCTTTAACTTTGCCTCGATCTCTGCTTGGTCTTCTGCGGGGATATCTTCAGGTGTAGGTGTCAAGATGTTGCGGTTGTTGATATCCGCGCCTCCTATTGTGTCCATCGGCGGTGTAGACGTAGTAGTCGATGTAGATGTGCCGGTGGCCGATGTAGATGTACTTTTCATGTTGGCATAGCCTTCCCTAGTGGAGTCGCCAAAAAGTGTGTTGACACGGAAATGTGCCCCCGCACTTGGGTCAGTTCGACGATCTAAAAGTGTGCGGATACTTAGGGACAAGCCTAAGCGTGACGCAGCACCAACGCCGCGTTCCGACTACCATTAGTCGTGATAAGGGGGTGGAGTCACCAGGCAATCAGATCACACAAAATAATCCAATTAACTAAAAGAAGTATATTAAACAGAATAAAATCAGCAAACCGGTCGGAGCTTGTCTGCTTCAAAGTCTGGTGCGATGGGATCACCGAAGTGTACCTTCGGTGTCTGGTGCGAAGTATCCCGCCAAAGGGTGCTTCGGCGTTCGGACTGATCCGGCCGAAGATGGACTCCGAACGGATCTGGACGTGGCGATCACCTCCGAATAGCGGGGTTCGGCGTGAAGTCTCTGATACAGCAAATTACAGAACGATGACGCGGGGCCACACGCAGGCGTAACTTCGTCTAGTGTGTACTATGATCATGGCGAAGCTTGTTGTGATGAAGTATGCTGGCGAAGCCTGTCGTCGAAGCCTGCAATCTCGCCAAAGTGTGTCCTGACGACCTCCGAAACCGATCTCTTAGCTTCGGACACCTCCGACGAAGTAGCTCCGAACGTGAGAACCTGCAACAAGAGAGTTCGAAGTATCAATTCGGCCTGAGGTCTGAATTCTGATAAGTGTTGCACAAATGGTACAGGAAAAATAAAGGTAAAGTAAATATGATCAAAGCTAGGGCTTTGGTTTGATTTGTGTTGGGGGGCCTCTATGCTGGCCTCACCTCTCTATTTATAGGGGCTTAATCTCTAATCTAATATGCTATTAACTCGGCCGGATAGAGATAAAAACTGAGCCGGAATCACATACAACTCCATCTCTGCCGAAGTGGGCTTCAGCTAGGCCCGTCAAGGCCTGCTCCTCAGGGCGAAGCTTCGGTGGCGTGGACCTCCGAAGGCTTCCCGGCCGAAGGCCATGGGTTGGCTAGAGGCTTTCGGATCCCATAGCTCAATGGACCTTCGACCCTACAGAGCTTCAGACGGACCCTGGACATGTGTATTTTTGGCCGAAATCATCAAAATTGATATTTTGACAATCTAGCCATTAATGCCATTTATTTCTATCAACAGGCCCAAGCCACCCCAGGTGCTTCTTTCCCCTCTCCACATAGTGCCTCGGGTTGGAATGACCCATACCTCTAGTTAAGACTTATCCACTAGACTTGTGGTTGGTACGGAAGTGCTTTGCGACGAATCCCACAGACCGGTCCTTATAGTGCCTCAAGTGCGACTAACCAATACCCTCGCTTGCACCCAAAACCCACCATGCTAACTTATCAAACCAATTCCAACACCAACAGAATACCAGGGTGAGAGACATAGGGGATCATATATCAGAATCCAAGTACCTACTACTCGTTTTTAAGCCTATAATAGTTGTGTCGATACATTGGACACTTCTAATATTAATAAGTATACTGGTGACAAGGAATTTAGGATCGATAGCATGGCTTGGGTTTGCACATCAAGGTCAGGAATCCGATAAATATAATGTAGGGTTATTCCTTTGACTAATGCAAATATAAACTATGAGTTTTAGCGATATTTAATTGAAAACTAGGCTCAATATGCTCAAAATGGGGTTGGTGACTTGCCTTGTTCAGGGAAAGGAGAAGGGTGAGCTTCAGGAAAGTATTCCGGCTCTTCAACGACGTCGTAATCTTCTCGTACGCAAATCGAGAAATAACAATCAATCAAAACAATATAAAATCACAACACAAGCATATAAATTTTATTGAGTCAAATTGAATGGGATAAAATATAAAGCCTCTGAATTTAAAATAGGGATTTTTAGAGTTAATTTAAGGGAGTTATGGATTCTTGAAGGTATAAAATGATTTCTCAAATTCTATTTTAATTTCCAACTAAATAATGTAAAATGTTTAGTATAAACATATAAATTTTATTGGATGAATCTGAAGATAACAAAAGTAAAACTTTTCTAAAGTTGGAATTATAATTTTTAGAGTTAATTTCCAAGGAGTTGTGAATTTTTGAAGTTAGGAATTCATTTCTTCAATTTTATTTTAATCTCAATTAAATAATATAAAATATCCAATGTAAACATATAAATTTTATTGGATTAATAGGAAGAGAATAAAAGGATAAACCTTCTGAAATTTGAATGGTCAAATTTGAAGTTAATTTGAGTAAGTTATGAATTTCTAAAGTTTAAACTAATTTCTGGAATTTAATTTAAATCATAATTCGGCCTGTGGTCCACGGTGGACTAGGTTTACGGCATTGTGCTGTGAACTGGTGGACTTCAAGTGAAAACGGACGGGTGAGATCTCTTTGTACACCTTCATTCGAATCAAGCAGCCAGGATTAAACCGTAGATACGATTTAATCCTTATTGTTCGATCACGATCAGGCGGCCGAGATCAGATTCGACACGGCACCATATAAATATTGTGCTAGTCATCTTCTCCAGTGACAGCCGAGTACGGTGAGAGCTCTAGCGGCGGTGATAGTGGCCTAAAGTTCGACCTAAGCCCAAAAATGCGATGAGAATAGTGAGAGGGTCCTGATGGTACCGTCGGCGATGCTCGGGGTCGACTGGACGAGGCCGACGACGTGCGTGGTGACGGCGATCTCTCGTGTCCTCGATGGAGACAATGTTCCGATGGCGATGAGCTTGAGTGAAGTGGTGGCCTAGGTCGAGGGGATGATGGGGATCACTCTGGTGGCGTTGGCGGGGCGAGGGGAGTACTCTGGTGACGGCGAGCGGTGGTTGGAGGCAGAACAGAGGGGTGGCGCTAGAAAGGCTAACATCGCTCGACTTTGGGGAAAGAGAGGGAAACTTAATGGTGTGGTGAACGCGGTGTGGCTAGGGGCCTTTTTATAGTTCTCCAGCGAGGCTAACAACGACGAGAAAGGGGGAAACCGAGGATTAAACCTCTTCACTTCGGCGAGGTTAATCCTGTTAATTGCGGCCCTCTGGAGCATAACGGCGACGGGATCTGAGGGCATTCAAGCACGGAGCTGATCATATTTCACTGCGGTGGCCGGGGATCTCGGGCGCTCGAGGTTGAAGACGACTGACAGGGCAAGGCCACCGGTCAGTGAGCGGATGAGGTCTAATGGTGCAACGGTCAACGCCAACAGGTGGGCCTAAGTGCGTAAGCCGTGAGGGGATTAGGCGGACAGGTGGGCCAATGTTCCAGTGAGACTGAGTGCGCCGATAGGCCGATAGGCAGGGCCTGCTTGTTAGTGAGACGATGGCGTGGAGGATGAATTGGGCCGACTGGGGAGAGAGAAAGGAGGGGAGCGGCCCATTAACTTTTAAATTGATTTTCTGAATAAAAAGAATTGCAAATATTGTTTTTAAATTATGGACTAGCATCCAAGGTTGGAAAATTTTGTAAAAATTCCCAAAATTGTACCTTGATCTTAGGAACATAACATAAATTTTTTACACCATGATTTGAAATATTTCTCTGGATTCTATTTATTTAGGCATTTATGACCTTTATGATAGTTAAAATAAATCCTTTTTCTGAAAATTTTGATTTTCCTGAGTTTATATTATTGCTCTAAAATTTGGGGTGTTACAAACATGTCCCCCTCACAGAGAATCTCATTCAAAGATTCAAAAAGTTCCTAGAATAGCTTAGGGTATTGGGCTTTTAGGTCATCATCTTTTTCCTAGGTGGCTTCTTCAACGGTGTGGTTACTCCACTGAACCTTGCAGAAACGAACCACTCGATTTTTGGTCACTCTTTCCTTGACCTCTAGGATCTGGACGGGATTCTCAATATAGGTTAGGTATCCTTGGATATCGAGCTGCTGAAGATCCGCTCGTTCAGTGGGTACTCAAAGACACTTCTTCAATTTTGGAGACATGAAACACATCGTGTACTCCGACTAAGGAGGGTGGTAGCTCCAACTGGTATGCGACCTCTCCTTGCCGACGGAGGATCGGAAAGGTTCCACCGTAATGGGGAGCTAATTTTCCCTTCATGTTGAACCTCTGAGTGCCTCGAAGTGGAGTGAATCAAAGATAGACATAATCGCCTTCCTCAAATGCTACATCTCTACATCGATTGTCGGCATAGCTCTCTTGATGGGACTGGGCTATCTTCAATCGGTCTCTAATGACCTTGACTTTAGCTTTGACCTCTCGCATAATGTCCGTACAAAACAACTGAGATTCACCATCTTGATCCCATAGTAGCGGTGTTCGACACTCACGCCCATATAATGCCTCGAACGGTGATATCTACAGGCTGAACTGATAGTTGTTGTTGTAGGAGAATTCCACATAGGTCAAACTCTTGTCCCACATTCCACCAAAGTCTATGGCACATGCCCTAAGAATATCTTCCAACATTTGGTTTACCCGTTCAGTCTGACCATCGGTATACGGATGATACGTTGTGTTGAAGTTCAGCCTAGTTCCGAGCTCTTCCTGAAGATTCTTCTAAAACTTGGAGGTGAACTGACTACCTTTGTCGGACACAATCTTCCTTGGAACCCAATGTAAACACACAATCTGGGTCATGTATAGCTCAGCTAGTTTTGAACCACTGTACGTCGTCTTGATGGGGATGAAATGAGCCACCTTGGTGAGTCGATCGATGATGACCCAAATGGAATCATACCCGGCCTGGGTCCTGGCCAGTCGAGTGATGAAGTCCATCCCTAATTCTTCCTACCTCCATTCGGGAACCTTGAGGGGTTGCAATAGACCAGCATGCCTCTGGTGCTCCTCGTTGACTCGCCGACACGTGTCACATTTGGCTACATATTCGGCTATCTTTCTCATCATGCTGACCCACCAATATTTCTCTTTCAGGTCTTGGTACATCTTGGTACTCCCGGGATGTATGGAGTACAAGGTCTCATGGTCTTCTTTGAGAATGAGAGCCTTCAGCTCGGGTTTGTTGGGAACGCATATCCTGCTTTCGAACCATACGGTGCCAACTTCATCTTCAGAGAACCTTGGGACTTTTCCCCTCCTCATATTCTTCTGGATCTCTACTATGTCGGGGTCTTCGTTCTATGTCTAATGGATCTGGTCCATTAGGACAGGCCTTGCTTCCAATATAGCGATGTACTCCCTAGTGGTGATCCCTAAGTTCAATCTTTCCATCTCTTTATATAGCAAAGGGGCCTGATCTTGTATTGCGAGGGAATTGCAGTATCACTTCTGGCTTAGAGCATCTTCCACTATATTCACCTTATCGGGATGGTAATGGATGCCTAAGTCATAATCCTTGATCAGTTCCAACCATCTACCCTGCCTGAGGTTCAAATCTGGTTGGGTGAATATATACTTGAGGCTCTTGTGGTCGGTGAAGACTTCACATCTATTACACACAAGGTAATGCCTCCATATCTTCAGCGCATGAACTACTACAGCCAATTCTAGATCGTGCGTGGGGTAGTTCATCTCGTGTCATCTCAATTGTCATGAGGCGTATGATACTATTTTCCCGTCTTGCATGAGAACACACCCTAGTCCAAGGTGAGAAGCATCACAGTAGACATGGAAGTCTTTCCGGATGTCCAGCAGTGTCAACACTAGGGATGATACGAGTCTCTTCTTGAGGGTCTGGAAGCTATCCTCACAAGCTGGAGTCCATTCGAACTTTGCTTCCTTTTGTAACAATCTGGTCATGGGCTTGGCGAGCTTGGAAAAAATCTCGATGAACCATCGGTAATACTCAGCCAATCCTAGAAAACTCCAGATCTCCGATACATTCTTAGGTTGTAACCAGTTTGTTACTGCTTCCACGGTGGTTGGGTCCATGACTATCCCTACGGCAGATATAACATGCCCTAGGAACTTCACTTCGGATGACTAGAATTCACACTTGCTATACTTGGCATACAACTGATGCTCCCGTAGCTTTCCCAAGGTCAGATGAGATGAGCTTCATGCTCTTCCTTGGTCTTGGAGTAGACGAGTATATTGCCTATGAACACCACAATGAACTTGTCCAAGAACTCCATGAAGACATTGTTCATCATGTTCATGAAGAATGTGGGGTATTCGTGAGTCCAAAAGACATCACGATATACTCGTATAGTCCATAACAGGACGTGAAGGAAGTCTTGGGGATGTCCTCTTCTCTGATCCTGAGCTGATGGTAGCCAGATCAGAGGTCAACCTTAGAAAAGACTGAGGATCCCTTGAGTTGATCGAACTAGTCGTCAATCCGTGGTAAAAGGTACTTGTTCTTGATGGTTACATCATTCAGAGCCCTATAGTCCACACACATCCTCTTCGTCTTGTCCTTCTTCATGGCGAATATGACTGGTGCTCCCCAAGGTGAGGTACTCGGTCGAATATAACCTTTCTATTCGAGCTCTTCAATGTTATGTTTCGCTTCTGCTAGCTCATTTGTGGCCATGCAGTATGGTCGTTTGAAAATGGGTGTGGTTCTGGGGATGAGCTCGATCCTGAATTCAATGTCCCTCTTGGATGGCATTCCTGGCAGTTCTTCTAGGAAAACATCCGCATATTCTTGGACTACATGTACTTCTTCTACGGCCAATTGGTGGAGAGAAGTCCTTGTCAGACCCTGGGTGGCCATCTCAAAGGTGATGGTGACTCCATCCTCGTTGGTCATTGTGACGGACTTGCTAGCGTGGTCTATCATTCCCTTCCACTTCATTAACTAGTACATACCAATGATGAGATCTAGGCCCTTGCAATCTATAAGGATTAGGTCTGCCCAAAATAATACCCCTTGGATTTCTATCCTTATCCTTGGGCTAAATAGGGTGGTTAGATTTTGGCTGTCGGGGGTGGCAATTACCAAGGGTTTAAGTAGTTGGAGTACTTCTAGTCCATTAGTTTTCACAAAATTCTTAGATATGAAGGAGTGTGTTGCTCCAGAGTCGAACAATATTACCGCAAGTATGGAATTTGTGTAAACATACCGAGGACGACTTTCGGGGCTTCGTGGGCTTCTTCCGCAGTGACGTGATTGACACGGGTGCGGATCGCTGGGTTGGGAGCGGCTCCTTGGGTTTGCTTGGGGTGTGGACACCGATGGGAGTAGTGCCCTTCCTTGCAGCAGTTGAAGCACACGACTGGCTTACAGTTCCGGTCCTTCAGAGTGTTGGCCTTGATGGTCGGCGCTGATGGGGCTGAGGGAGTTGGTGGAGCTAGCAAAGCTGGGTGGGGTTTCCCGGTACTTGGACCGTCAAAGTTGTACTGCGGCCTAAGGGCGGGACGAGGGTGATGGCTTGGCACATGAGCTAGAGGAGTGAAGTGAGGCCTCTGAAGTATCCCCTGGTTGTGCTTGAAGGCTATCATTTTCCTCTTCTTAAGGTCCAATCATTTCTGCTCGGTCTCCTAGATAATAGGTTTATTCACCAACTGTTGGAAGTTGACATAGTCCACTATGACAAGCTGGACGGATAGCTCATCCTTCAGTCCCCGGAGGAACTTGGCTTGGCGGGCGGCGTCGGTGCAGACTTCCTCTAGCGCATAACAGGCCAAACGGTTGAACTCGTGGGGGTATTCTGTGACCGACTTGCCTCCCTATTGCAAGTCGTGGAATTCTTGCTATGTCTAGGTCATGATTCCAACTGGTACATGGGCGGCACGGAAGGCGGTGGAGAATTCCACCCAAGTGATTAAGTCACCTTCGGGTTGGGACTCCCAGTAGTTATCCCACCATTCTGCCATCGGTCCCTAGAATTGATGGGTGGCGAAGGCCACTCGCTCTGAGTCAGAGCACGGGAGGAGGTCCAACTTATTCTCAATCGTTCTTAACCAATCCCCAGCCTCCATAGGGTTGGTTGTACTCGAGAATGTGGGAGGTCGCACCCGTAGGAACTTTGACAGTTGGGTGGCGGGGGCTGGTGCGGGGGCTTGAAAGTGCAGAGGTAGCTCCAGGTGGTGCTGTTGCTGCAGACAATTTATCTGAGCCTGCTGCTCATGCATATGGGCTTGATGCTGCTGCATCTGAGCCAACAGCATGGTGATGAGTTGATTCTGGTTGGCCATCATCTCGGCCAAGGTTGGGATGTTGGTTACGGGTGCTCCAATCTGGCATTGCCTTGAGACTTCTCCTTTGGGCACTGCGTGGCTTGGTAGGTTGCGGGTGTAGGACAGGTTCTGATCGTTGGCCATTTTGAAGATGGGAATACCCCCAAGATCATAAGAGAAGGTTTAGAAAATTTATACTAAAAATAACTCATAGATTCTTTATTAAGTGTGATATGAAATATTTCATTACAATTCAGTTCTTATTTCCTATCTCACCCATAGCACAAATCGCTATGGATGGTATCACAAAGAAGAAAAACAAACATCAGGTGTCTAGCATCTACTAATCGCCATCAGAGGCAGTCTCGGTGCTCTCTGACCCATGGGCATCTCGGGGAACACAGGCTCGATGAAGTTTTCTATCATGGAGTCTGTGGAGATGACCGGTCCTAGAGCGTTGGTGCTGGTGGAGGGATTTCTGGAGTGTGACGGGGGTAGGGTGATCCACTTAGGTCGAGGGGTGGGCTTCTTGATAGCCTTCTTTCTGTGAGGAGGTAGTGACGCCAACTCTTCAATAGCTTTCTTGACTTCCTAGACCTATCGTCGGAGCTCGGTATTCTCGACGGCACTTTGTCGTAGCTCGATGACCTTGTGTTGTAACTCCCCATTCTCTCGGGTTAGGCCGGTCGCCGTATGGCGATAGAAGTCGATAGTGGCTTGCTGATCGTCGGCTTCAAGAACAACCTTTGTTTGAAGGTGCTCCATGGCCTGAAGAAGGTGAGTGCTTCTGGCTATGATAGTGTCGTGGTCCGAAACGATGCTGAAGTAGATGCTACGGTTGGCTCCCTGGGTGCGCATCGGCATGAAGCGGAAGGAAGATTCTCGGAGCTGGACGTCGTACATCAGTCTCAACTCGATGAGAGCCTGGAAAGCGGCGCGCTGACACGCCACTTCGAAGGTCGGGCCTCCAACCGTGGATGTGAGTAAGGGAGGGTGCTCTCCTGAGGAACGAATGGTGATGGTGATGTCACAAGTGCCTGCGAACTAATCCGGGTAGAGTCCATGGAACTGAGGCTCGTGGATGAACCCGAGGAAGGACACGAGCATCGGAAGCTCGCGGAAGAATCCATGGTGGCCCGAAGGTACCCGTGCACGTGATGGCCTGGCATCTACAAAGAATCCAAAGTTTAGAGAGTAAGGAAGAGAGAAAAAAATTATGGAATAGATTTTGATGAAATAGTTTTACAAAACTAAGTATAAGGAGGGTCCGTTTGGCTTCCTACAGTCAAGTCAGCTCTGATACCATCTTGTAGTGCCTGGATTTAATAAAACCCATACTTTATTGAAATTCCATAGAAAATCAATAATCACAAGATGTTCATCACATGACGATGCACATATGTCAAACATTCGTGGCTCATAGACCACATTATTACACAAAGGTTAAAATAAAAGAAACAATGAAAATAATAAACTCGATGAACATCTTCTGCAGGGTTGTTTCCTTGACTAGGTCGCACCTCCAGACCATCATCATCATAGTACGCCTATGAAGTGGTTTTTCCAATGGGTGGGTAAAAACGTATTCAACAAGCCACCGAGAAATGCAATAATAATGTAAGGTAATAGCTAAGGGAGGTAATGGTTTAAAGTGCAGAAAAGTACATTTTTATCTTGCAGCCTTTAATGTGAGTCAGGTTTATTCATACAAACTATTTAAGTCATGGATGATGCAACATCTTCTAACTCGATTAGTACAGTCAGCCCTCCTCGCTCGACAGTCCTTACATGCCCAATCAATCATGCAACACTTCTCAAACATAAACTAACTGTGGGATGTCACTCCACTCGCCCTTGACTGTGGGCTCGGCTTTTAGAAAAGATTTAACTCTGATCAGAGGTGTACCACTATACCCACAAGGCACTTATTCCGGCACACCGCAATGTGTCAAATGACCCAAGTCACAGGAACTTTTGCCGAAACCGTTAGTATGAATCTCTCCAACTCAATGAAACACACTATAGGTTTCGCTGGTATGTTGGCGCACCGGACCAACGTCGTGCCCCTTTTGTGCCACATGGCCCAAGCCACCCGCAGGTGCTGCTTGCCCCTCTCCACATAGTGCCTCGGGTTGGAACGACCCATACCTCTAGTTAAGACTTACCCACTAGACTTGTGGTTGGTATGGAGGAGCTTTGCGAAAAATCTCGTAGACCTGTCCTTATAGTGCCTCGGGTGCGACTAACCAATGCCCTCGCTTCCACCCGAAACCCACCATGCTAACTTATCAAACCAATTCCAAGACCAACAGAATACGAGGGGTGAGAGACATAGGGGATCATATATCAGAATCCAAGTACCTACAACTCATTTTTAAGCCTATAACAGTTGTGTCGATACATTGGACACTTCTAATAGTAATAAGCATACTTGTGACAAGGAATTCAGGATCGATAGCATGGCTTGGGTTTGCACATCAAGGTCGGGGATCCGATAAATATAATATAGGGTTATTCATTTGACTAATGCAAATATAACCTATGAGTATTAGTGATATTTAATTGAAAACTGTGCTCAATATGCTAAAAATGGGTTGGTGACTTGCCTTGTTCAGCGAAAGGAAAAGGGTGAGCTTCGAGAAAGTATTCCAGCTCTTCGACGACGTCGTAATCTTCTCGTACGCAAATCAAGAAATAACAGTCAATCAAAACAATATAAAATCACAACACAAGCATATAAATTTTATTGAGTCAAATTGAAGGGGATAAAACATAAAGCCTCTGAAATTAAAATAGGGATTTTTAGAGTTAATTTAAGGGAGTTATGGATTCTTGAAGGTATAAAATGATTTCTCAAATTCTATTTTAATTCCCAATTAAATAATGTAAAATGTTTAGTATAAACATATAAATTTTATTGGATGAATCTAAAGATAACAAAAAGACAAGTTTTCTGAAGTTGGAATGGTAATTTTTAGAGTTAATTTCCAAGGAGTTATGAATTTTTGAAGTTAGGATTTCATTTCTTCAATTTTATTTTAATATCAATTAAATAATATAAAATATCTAGTGTAAACATATAAATTTTATTGGATTAACAGGAAGAGAATAAAAGGATAAACCTTCTAAAATTTGAATGGTCAAATTTTGAGTTAATTTGAGAAAGTTATGAATTTCTAAAGTTTAAACTAATTTCTGGAATTTAATTTAAATCCTAATTCGGCCCGTGGTCCACGGTGGAATGGTTTTACAACACTGTGCTGTGAATAGGTGGACTTTAAGTGAAAATGGATGGCTGAGATCTCTCGGTACCCCTTCGTTCGGATTAAACCGCAGATATGATTTAATCCTTATCGTTTGATCGTGATCAGGCGACCAAGATCAATTCTGACACTGCAATGTATAAATATTGTGTCGGTCATCTTCTTCAGTGATGGCCGAGTACAGCGAGAGCTCTAGCGGTCTCTCGGGTCCTCGACAGCGACAATGTTCTGGCGATGATGAGCTTGAGTGAAGTGGTGACTGAGGTCGAGGGGACGACGGGGATCACTCCGGTGGCGTTGGCAGGGCGAGGGGAGTACTCCAGCGATGGCGAGAGGCAGCTGGAGGCAGAACAGAGGGTGGCGCTAGAAAAGCTAACAACGCTCGACTTTGGGGCGAGAGAGGTGTGGTGAACGCGGTGTGGCCAGGGGACTTTTTATAGTGCTCTGGTGAGGCTAACAACGGAGAGAAAGGGGGAAACCGAGGATTAAACATCTTTACTCTAGCGTGGTTAATCCTGTTAATTGCGGTGCTCTAGAGCATAACGGCGAGGGGATCCGAGGGCTTTCAAGCGCGGGTATAACAACGACTTAATTCCGGCGATTAACCGGAGCTCAGGCCCATGGTGGAGGCGATTGTATTTCACTGCGGTGGCCGGGGATCTCGGCGCTCGAGTTTGAAGATGACTGATAGGGTGGGGCCATCGGTCAGTGAGCGGATGAGGTCCAACGGTGCAACGGTCGGCGCCGACAGGTGGGCCTAAGTGCGTAAGCCATGAGGGGAGGAGGCTGACAGGTGGGCCAGGGTTTGGGTGAGACTAAGCGCGCCGATAGGCAGGGCCTGCTTGTTAGTGAGAGGATGGCGTGGAGGATGAGTTGGGCCGGTCTGGGAGCGAGAAATGAGATGAGCGGCCCATTAGCATTTAAATTGATTTTCTGAATAAAAATAATTGCAGATATTGATTTTTAAATTATAGACTAGCATCCAAGGTTGGAAATTTTTTAAAAATTCCCAAAATTGTATCTTGATGTTAGGAACATAACATAAATTTTTCAGACCATGATTTGAATTATTTCTTTGGATTCTATTTATTTAGTCATTTATGACCTTTATGAGAATTAAAATAAATCCTTTTTCTAAAAATTATGATTTTTCTGAGTTTATTTTATTGCTCTAAAATATGGGTTGTTACACTGGATTCTAGATCTGAAAAACCCGATTCAACAGGCTTGATTTTGCAAAATCGTGCAATTTAGAACTTCCGATCTAGCATCGGAACTTCCCATCACTCGAAACTTCTTATCAATATCGGAATACTGCATCACAACAACTGCCTTCTGTGTCGAATCATTATTCGATATCGGAACATCTGATCACTATTAGAACATTTGATCTGCCATCGGAACTTTCGATCCGCCACGTGCAGAAATAGTTCTAATCTATTTTTCCGCCATGTATCTCAATACATGAGGGATCTAGATCGAACACTACACATGTAGGCTCTGATACCACTATTGGGGAATAGGGGAGCTACGCTAGCCAGCAAATTCAAAATTTACGCCCTAGGCACAAGACTCATGCGCGTGTGAGACCATAGATCAGTACCTTCTAGCATGATACGTGCTAGGTGTAGCGGAAGAAGATGTTGGAGCAGCGCGTCAAGCCTCTCCTCACTTTGTCCTTGACGTCGCTCGCTAATCCGATCGATGAAGACGACGTGGTCATTCACATGTAGATGTCCACGAGCGTCGCTATTGGAGCAACCCCTCCGCTGAGTCCACACGTACAGGGATGGAGTACCTCCCATACAGTATTGTGCTAGCACCGCACGTGAGAGACGAGGATGCTTAACCTCAACGTTTGAGATCAAGACAGGAAGGAGAGAACTCATGGGTAGCTAGGTCGAATCTAGGCTTATTGCTTGTTCCAAGACATCCTCCTCCTCTCCTTTTATAGGGTTGAGAGGCCCCCTGGTCGTGCTCATACCGAAACCCTAAAAACCATAATAGATCCAATCTGTTTGCCCACATCCGAACTTCCGATCCTAAATCGGAACTTTCGATAGGGTATTTTAGGTTTCCTCATATAGTATGGCACACAACAGATCCAAGCTATTATCACCCACCTCGGAACTTTCGATACCATATTGGAACTTCCAATCAGCACAAAAATTCCCCGATTTCGAATCAAAACTTCTGGCTCGTCGGAACTTCCGATACCATATCAGAACTTCTGAAGCAATATTTGCTCTCTGTATCGAGACTAGAAAATAACCAGAACTTCCGATGCTTCATATCGGAACTTCCAATCCATGGAATTTTATTAGGCATAACCTTCACATGAAGGTTGTGGCTTAATGCCGTGCGCCACAAACTTGATCCTAGAAGTTTTGGCCGAATGGGAAGTGCCCAGATTGGCCTCGACATTTTTGCGCTTAGCGGCAATTTGTTCTTGTACTTTGTCGGTTGGACCGACCTTATTGGGTCGGTCTGACCAGGTGCTGTCGGTTGGACCAGCCATGATGGGCTGGTCTGACCGACTGGTGTCGGTTTCCTAAAAAATGCTGGTTGGACCGACCACAGTAGGCCGGTCACACTGAAGTGGTGAGGGCGGTCTAACCGGCCGAGGGCTGCGGTCAGATCGGCAGCCTTCTCCTATTCTGCTGTTTTTTTTGCGGCTAGCCTCCGTCTCACTCCAAGGAGCCCCCCTTAGGGATTGGGACGTCCTAGGACCCCACCTTGACCACAATGGCCTCGGATACCTCCTCCGAACGCCGTCGTGGTGTCACAGACAATCTGTTGAATACTTCGCACCACGTAGCGCCCATTTGATTATGCAGGTTATAAAACTTAGAGGGCACAAATGGAGCAATATATTATGGGGTAGGATACCCGGGAGGTTGAAAATAACATGGAGGCCACTATGCCATCGTCAAGTGATACGGCGGTCGAGGAAACGGTGGCTCGAATAGTCTCGCCGATCATGCGCCGAACCTACTCTTTTGAGGAGGGTTCGGCCTCGCTGGAGGTTATGGCCGAGTGTTCGCCTTCTCGACCCTCTTCTTGTGTTTTCAAAGCAGCATGTTATATGTCACCTTCGGCTTCTTGCGGGTCGCAGTCGAACATGTTGTGTTGGTGTTCACTTTCCACACACCTACCTCAGGGTTCTTCGGCACGAGTGTGTGGAACGTCAAAAACGGAGTCCGTATGTGGCCTGGGCGATGATTTTAGTGCACGTTGCTCCTGGAATCTGAGTTGGACACGAATTGTAGTTGGATTGGACTCTCAAATTGGCTTGGACGTCCTTCCTAGTTTTTCTCCAACTCTTTGTTTACCTATAAGTGATTTTCATCATCTCCATGGTTCCTAACAATAATAATAATATTAGGTAGTAATTTATTCCCAACATAATATACTAAGAAACTTAGAAACGGGTTGACCTGGAGATTTAATCGTCGTGCTCGAACTCGAATAATTAGATCTTGGCATATCGAAAAATAGTTAAAAAATATCGAAAAAAGAAGAATATCGAAAAAAAAGCTTGGAAGATATTAGTTTTGTATGGTGCTGTTTTCGGTACTGTTTTGGGCTGATTTTATCAATCTATTATCCATCCTTAGAGCCTCAACCACTCTCTCATTTAAGCCTCGGTGTCATAGGGATCACTTTTAGGCCAGCAATTAGTACATGTATTTTGGACATTTACTTAATATTACTATCTGGTTCTGATTAGTGTTCCACCATATAGATTACTCTTCTTTAACCGCCTAGACTCCACATATATACTTCTGATCAGTGCAGCTTGAGTCTTTGCAATCACATACCACTATCTTTGGAAGTCACCAACCAGTCAAGAATTGTTCCACGACCAAGATTGTTCCATCCACTGCCCTGCGATGGTAAGAACCTTGTAAGATTGTGGTTAGATGCTTGAGTGTGAGAGAGAACACCTTCCACTACCTAATAGTTGATAGGGCTAATATTTTTTCTAAGTGTTTTTCCTTTTCTACTAACCATGGCAGGTATGGAAGGTGCGACAAATCATAATCGTGGTAACAATGTTTCTTCTATCAAAAGTAAGTTTACCATCCCATCTTTTTATGGTAAATATGATGCTGAAGAATACCTATATTGGGAGATGACCGTAGAACATAAATTTAACTTATATCTAGTTCCTGAACAACATAGAGTTAACAAACAACTGGTATGTTTAAAAATCGTGCTTTAATCTGATGGGAAGATATAAGTGAACTTCAATTACAACCTGATACATGGGGTCACTTAAAAAGAGCTATGCGATGTAAATTTGTCTCTCCTTATCATCATGAATTGTGTAAGAAACTACAATGCTTAGTTCAAGGTAACATATCTGTGAAAGAGTATTATGCTGAGCTTCGAGAGAGAATGACCCATTTTGGTGTTGTGGAGCACTCGGAGGACACGATGTGATGCTTCTATGATTGATTAAGGCATGAGATTCAAGGTATCATTTATTATAAAGAATTAGTACTCTTAGTCATTTGTTCCATCTTGCCATCATTGCAGAGAAAGAATTGTAGGAACGACAGTACAAGGAAAGAGACTCCTATCCACCATGAGTGACAAGCACACCGGCACTAACTAAGCCTTTCTCTTCTTCAAGTGTTCATCATGCACCTGCACATGTACCTGCACCAACATCAACAAGCATATGGCCTTCCATCTCTACACGAGTTGACGTGTTAGGTAAAAAGTCCTTATAGGTACCCGTTGAAGTTGCTTCATTAGCTGAAATAATAGAACACTCTTTGCAATTTGATAATGATGCACTTCACCATGATAGGACTAATAACTATACCATTGTGCATGAGGATGTGAAATATACTTTGTTACTTTCAACTTCTGATGAAATTGTTAAAGATGATATTGATACGGCAACTAATGAGAGCAAACAACTTGATATTAGATCTAAAATTCAGCATGAAATTGAATTAAAAGATTCTTCTATCCTTGCACATAAAACTGATAAAACTGAAATTCATAGTCAAGCTGTGTTCTATGTTGTGATTTGTGAAACTCCTTATTATTCTCTTACTAATATAGTTTATACTTTGCCCCTAGTTATCACTAAGTATTTATCTCATATTGAGCTACATAAGTGTAAATTTGATACGCCTCCCGAGTTTTTATCTTATGTTGAGTTACATAAATATAAACTTATCTTGTCTCCTAAGTTTTGGGATAGTTCCACATTTAACGTTGCCGAATTGAAACCAACCATGGGAGCAAAAGATGAGTATGAATCGAGGACGACTCTATTTCAAGAGGGGAAGAATGATGAGAACATCACCAGTTGGGATAGGATCATGATTTTGAGGAAATAAGTTAAGGTGCATGTTTTCCATGTTAGATTTCATTTTTATATATTTGAACTTCAGATGCTACACCATGAGATGCATTCATTTTCAATTTTAGAAATACTTTCTTGGATTAATAGAAGAGATGCATGTATATGGAACTCTTGTATTATCATGGAAGTTGATTGGGGACCAATAGACGTTGAGTCGAGTACGACTCTAAATCAAGAAGGGGAGGATGATGTGGACATCCCTATCAATGATACAACCATACATGAATGCCAAGATCCAATTATTCGAGTTCGAGCACGACGATTAAATCTCCAGGTCAACTCGTTTATAAGTATCTTATTATATTATCTTGGGAATAAATTACTACATAATATTATTATTATTGTTAAGAACCATGGAGATGATGAAAATCACTTGGAGATAAACAAAGAGTTGGAGAAGAACCAGGAAGGACGTCCAAGCCAAATTGAGAGTCCAATCCAACTACAATTCATGTCCAACTTGGATTCCAGGAGCAGCGTGCACTAAAATCATCGCCCAGGCCACATACGGACTCCGTTTTTGACGTTTCAGCCAGCCACGGAAATATATCTTAATAAACTTTCCAATTCTACTGGTTTCATCTCAAAATTCATTCTATATCAATGAGAATCGTCAAAACAAGATAGAGTGCAGAATCTGTCAGCATGCCATTTTCTGCGTTATTGGGCCTTTGGGTCGTGTATCTAGTTGAGCCCATTAGGGGTGCATCCCAAACTACTATATAGGGTGTTTCTACAACCATCTAAGGTTTTTTGGTTTAGTTTACATGTTTCTTTGATAGCCACTATTTTGCCGGATTTGTAAGTGAACCCCAATTCATAGATTCCAATTGTGTTTTCTGCGTTCTTGCTTGTGTTTTTCGATTCATAGGCAAGGATTAGCCTTCTTGCCGAGGTCAATCAGGCTGTGCTTGGTTGATAACCAACGGAGCAGTGGTGTAGTGATTGCAAGGGCCAATCTCATGGATTGGAAGCCAGATCGTCAATGTCGAGTTCTCCACAAATCGTTGTTTATCCCCCACCCGACGGAAGATCAGGCACCCCCTCCATTAGGGGCCCTGGCAAGCTTCATTTTAGGATTTTATCCAACTTCAATCGTCCTTCTATGGCCGATTGAATCTATTGATGAAAAACAT
Source organism: Zizania palustris (assembly GCA_019279435.1). Classification (NCBI taxonomy): domain Eukaryota; kingdom Viridiplantae; phylum Streptophyta; class Magnoliopsida; order Poales; family Poaceae; genus Zizania; species Zizania palustris. The sequence goes on from JAAALK010000085.1 coordinate 9,503,338, forward strand.
TGCAATCATTAGTAGAATGAGAATGAAAATTATGCCTCTTACAGTAAGCTCGCTTCTTCATGCTGTCGGTAGTCGAAATGACGTGACCCTTCAGCAATTTGATGAGCTTGTTCTTCAACAAAAAATCAAATATTATGTCACACTTGGTCATGTCGAAGGTGTACTTTACTTCGTTGGGGCGACTCTTAGTGGGAGACGGCCGTAACTCAGAGCAAGTAACGGGCTTGGCCTTGCTAGACCAAGTCCACTCTACGGTGTACATGTTGGCCGAGTCATCCTCACTCTATGATGATTCCTCATCGGAGTTCTCCATGACGTGAACCTCATCCTTGGGCTTGTTAAATGTCTTTGTGAATTTTCTACTTTTGGCTCGGCTTTCCTAAACTAGAGCCTTCTGCAAAACTTTACTAACTTCAAAGAAATCCTGGCCATCTAGTTTCTCCTTAAGTTCGGAGTGTAAACCATTAAAAGCTAGGTCGACCAAGTCCCTACTAGAAATATTAAAGGTAAAACATCGGTTTCTGGTGTCCCTAAAGTGCTTAATGTACTCGGAGACACTCTCCTTAGCCTTCTACCTAACCGATGTCAAATGTGAGAGCCTATGTTTAATTTTCCCAATATAAAAGTAGTCATGGAATTTCTGCTCTAACTAGGCCCAAGTTTGCACAGAGTTCAGCAGTAACGCCGAAAACGAAGTGAAAGCGGTGCCAAAAATAGATAAAGAAAATAGTCTAACTTTCAACGTGTCCGACCCAATAGCCTCGCCACACCGCACTAGGAATTGGCCTATGGCTCTAGGGTGGTCTTACTACCTTCACCGTCAAATTTTGTAAATTCAGGAACCCTAAAGCCGCATGGGTATGAGATCATGTCGAAGTGGTCGTGATATGGCTTGTGGTAAACCCTAAATCGACCGCTAGGTGTCCAACCCACACATTCCCTAAATAGTGTGCGAATTTGCTCCTCAATGTCATCTACACCTCCTTCCTGCATGCCTCTCGTGCGGGGGCGTGACATGCGGTGTGGTATATCGGTGTGTCAGCCGTGTGACTCCTCCTCTCGTGCTGACTCATGACGAGGGACGTGTGAGGAGCCATGCTGAATAGCGTGGGCCTCATGGCTCCAGAAGTGATGAGTCATTGTCAACGATAGTCAAAAAGAACAAAAGAAGATGAGATCTACTGTTTCATGGGCCGCGTGTGACTCAGGTACACGGGCAGCAAGCGACTGTCGGGCAGAGAAGGCTGCGAAGTCGGGCTGGCCCAATCCGAGTACATGGGCCAGAAGCAGTAGAAGACCCACTGGGCTGTTGACCAGGACTGACTCAGGTACACGGGCGGTGAGCGATTGCCGGGCTGAGAGAGCTGCGGAGTCGGACCGGCCCAATCTGGGTACCTGGTGCAAAGTCGGTGGAGGCTTTGTCAGTTTCGGCGCAAAACTGACAATCGTTGATCTTGTATCCGACTGTCCAGAAGAGAAGCCGTAGTTGCTACGAAAGCTTAGCTTCCGGATAAGTCATTTGTAACTCTAGGCCCACAGTCAGTCAGTCGTGTCTGTAAAAATTCCTAAGGGCAGTAGAGTCTTTTCCTTTATTCTTGTGTCTGTAAAAACCCTAAGGGGCAGGTGGAATGTTCCTAGTGTTGGGAGCCTATAAATAGGACCCCAATCCCTAGGGTTTGGACTACCCTTTTGACTGAATTCAATACTACTCCTTTGGGTCACTTTTTGTCTCTTGCCTTGCCTCTCTCCTCTCCTGTTCTTGCTTGCGCCGCCAGGCATTTTTGCCCCTGTTTTGTTGCCTTGCATTTATTGTTCAGTGAAGGTTCTAGTCCCAAATCGTGTGCAGCAACTGCAGATTTTTTATTGGCCTCATTTCACTCACTCAGCAAGTTTTTCCATTGATTTTGAGGCTTCGGAAGCTTCTCTGTTGCGTGTGTTCTTCGTGAGAAGTAGTACTAGTTCTTGCTGTTGCAAGTAGTACTGCTACTGTAGCTACAGTACTCTGTGCCAGCCTTTTTACTTTCTACTGCGTAGCTTTTTGATCGAAGTTGACAGGCTCTAGAAACTTTTCTGTCTGTTTTCTGGCGAAGCCATCCTTCTCTGTTCGAAGCCCCTCTGCTCCGTGAGGCAGGCTTCGATCTAACATCTTCGAAGGCTTCGTTCAAACTTCGAACTTGGTTTTGAGTCCTGTGTTGCTGGCTTCGAAGTACTTCTTGAACGGACAGCATCGCATACTTCGAACGACAGTGCGAAGGTACTCCGGCTCTAGCTGTTCGAAGCCCACACTTCGCGTTGGTTTCTTTGTGGCGTGTCAGCCTTCGCTTCTCTTTTCGAAGCTTGCTCTTTTCGAAGGTAGAGTGTAGGCTTCGAATTTGGTGCCTCTGTCGTGTGACAGGCTTCGCTTTTTCATTCGAAGGTAGTCTGTCTATGTGTTGCATTCGAAGATCTCTGTTCGAAGGTTTAGGTTCGAAGCACTCGGTTTGAAGCTGTGTCCGAAGCCTTGCGTTCGAAGTACATACTTCGAAGCAGGCTCCGGCGTTGTCATACTTCGCTTCGAAGCATACTTCGCTTCTTGCCACTTCGAACTAGGCTAGACCAAAACACCTTCGGCATTTTCACAACAGCCTTCGGCAGGCTTCGCAACTGACCTCTGAAGCAGGCTTTGTCACCAACCTCCGAAGCAGGCTTCGACCAGCGAATCAGGCTTCGCCAAGTTTCAAACAGGAGACAAATCTGAACAATAACTTCTCATTTCACTTTACATATACTTAGATCATTTCATTGGGAAGTTTAGGCCTGACATACTTTGTTTATCTACCTAGTTGCACTTCTTTGATAGTTCTCTGTTTGACATCAGTTTCTTCTAGGTTAGATACCTTTAGACTTTGGCTTTCTGTTTATTTTCTGCTGCTTAGTCTTTTGAGGTGCGTTGGGTATTTGGGAATAGGCCATTGATTCGAAAGAATTTTTAAGGCGCCCATTCACCCCCCCTCTAGTCGCTACTTTCGGTCCTACAAGTGGTATCAGAGCTTGGTTAGGGTTTTTCCATACCTTAACCGGTTCTAAACCCCGGTAGTGACCATGACGTCTCCTGGCAAGGTCCCGTCCTTGGAAGCCTATGGCTATAATTATTGGAAGACTAGCATGCGAGCCTATCTTATGAGCCAGGGTTCGGACATTTGGGATATTTGCGTTCACACCACATTTGTCATATTGCCAGTTACTGAGCAGGGTACTGCTGGTATCATTGCTCAGCATCTGAGCAACAGTAAGGCTGTGAACATTCTGTTTTCTGGTTTAGGTCCCATTGAGTTTGAGCGTGTGAGTCATCTCTCCACTGCGAGAGAGATCTGGGCTACCCTCAAGGCACACCATGAGGGAACAGCACAGGTCAAGGCTCGGCTCTATCAGACCTACCGGCGTGAATATGAGAATTTCACACAGAAGCCGGGTGAATCTGTTGAGGCTTTGTTTGGTCGTTTTCAGTCGATCATAAACAAGCTTCGGGACAACAAGGCTGAGGGTGCTCAGTTAGTCTCAGATCATGAGCAGGCGCTCAAGGTTCTCCATACCTTGGACCCAAAGATCTGGGAGATCAAGGTATCCTCTATCGTTGAGAGCACTTCTTACGATACCTTGACCATTTCTGAGTTATTTAGCAAGCTGAAGGCCACTGAGGTAGATATCCAGTTGAGATCAAATCTCACTGGTTCTGGATCAAAATCCCTGGCCCTTGCTACACCTTCTGTTGATCCCTCTTCTGTGAGCTGTGCTGGGTTCTCTTTGATGTCTATCACTGAGGACCAGCTTGAGTCTTTGGGAGATGATGATTTGTGTCTGTTTAACAACCGGGTGTGTCGTGTCTATGACAAGAGAATGTTCAAAAGACACGGCACAAAATCCGGATGCTTTGAGTGTGGTGATCCAGGACACTTCATCGTCGACTGCCCCAAGCGCAATGGATACAAGAAGGGCACCGGTGGCAGCTTCCATGACTCCGGCAAGCACGAGAGCTCATCCTTCAACAAGGGCAAGCCGAAGACTCGATTCTTCAAGAAGGCCCTGAAGGACTACCGGCGAGAAAACAAGAAGCGCGACAAGGCCTTCTTCGCCGAGATGGAGAAGAGCTACTCCAAGCGGTCCACGTATTCTTCCTCTTCATCGAGCTCAAGCGATGAGGAGATCGCCATCAGGAAGGGGAAGGACAAGGACGATCCGGCGGGCCTCTGCTTCATGGCCTTCGGAGACAAGCCGAAGAGCCGCTCACACCAGCGCCGAAGATCCCGCAAGAGCTTCTGTTCAATGGCTCTTGGGGATAGGGAAGAAAAGAGCTCCTCCGACGACTCCGACGACGACGACAACAAGGTATCATCTTACGAGCGCGAAATCGTTGATTTACTTGAGAGCAATCGTCAGGAGTTGAAATATCGTGAAAAACTGCTTAGAGGGGCTAAGAAGAGGATAGATGAGTTAGAAAGTGAGCTTGTCGTGGCCAACGGCAGAATTGAGAGTCTATCTTCTTCCCCTTGCTTGGGTGATAGCAGTGAGTGCCCGAAGTGTGAGGTGCTTCTGTGTGACTTGTCGACTCTGAAGTCCAGATACACAGAAAGGGTTGATGAGAGGGACGCTTTGGCCACTGAGCTTGAAAGCGCTCAGCTGGAGCTGAAAGATGCTCAAGCCACTGTCGTCACACCCTGTGTTCATTGCCCAACTCATCTAGCTGCCTTAGCTGAGCTGAAATCCAAGGGCGATGAGCATTTGGGTGATTTGGAGAGGTTGAGAGCTGAGCTTGCCCAAACTAGGCTAGAGCTTGAGACACTGTCAGTTCCACCCACTGTCTATGAGAAATGTCTGTCTCTTAGAATGGAGTTGATTAAGCTGAAAGCCGAAAAGTCTGTCCAAGTAGAGAGTGAGTGTGAGACCTGCTTGTCTCAGGTGGAGGTTCTAGCTTCCTTGAGAGAGGAGCTAGCAGATTCTCAGAATGAGAACTTTTACCTTCGTTCTATCCTGAGTTGGATCAGTGCCAGAGAGCCACAGCTTGGCATGATGATCCAGCAGATCAAGAGGCAGGATGGGTTTGGGGTAGGTTACACCTACACCAAGGCTGACTTTGAGAGTGCCATTAGCCGGGCAGTGGAGTGGAGTAAAATGACTCCTGAGCAGAGATACCCCAAGACTCACTCCACTGAGTCCTCCCAGGCTTGTCAGCCCAAGGATGGGGTGATTCATGAACCACCTAAAGCTCCACCCAAGAAGCCTATATGGGTTCCTAAGCCCAAACACCTCCACTCTTCTCTAGACTCTCTTCCTGGACCCTCTCAACCCAAGAAGACCACACCAAACACTACCAAGCCCAAACATCCCAAGCCTCAACCACATCCCAAGAAGCCCACCTATCATTGTGAGTACTGTCAGAGAGACGGGCATCTTGCGGAGTTCTGCTTCAGGAGGAAGCGGGTTGAGAGAGCAGAGAGGGCTCGTAGTGATCAGGAGCAGTTCTACCAGCAGGGTGGTAGACTGTGTGTTCCTCGATGCGGGGAGAGGCTGGAGGCCAGGCCGCATCGTGTAGGTGGTGGTAGAGGAGACGGCTTTCTAGCCCGTGCTCTAGTTGGTGGTCTCCGTTCCGGCAGAGCTCCAGACCGTGTTGGCTACGGTCCTGGACCTCGTGGCCGCAGGTTTAGGCAAAATCGAGGACCGCGCCTTGAGTCGCGTATTGGTCCAAACTCATTTGATGGTTTTCGCTTTCCATCTTTTGAGCAGATGGCTCGACACTGGTTTAGCTCTTTTGCTAAACCTGGTGCCGGACCATTTGCTCCCACTTACAGCCACTGATTGTGCAGGACCGGGGACTGGAGGATGTTTGGATCATGGACTCAGGATGCTCTTGCCACATGACGGGACATCGCAGATGGTTCTCCAGTCTCACTCCCCCGAGCTCCAAAGAATACATCACTTTCGGGAACAACGGTCAAGGGAAAGTAAGTGGCATAGGCTCAATTTGCATTTCAGATCATTTCTCTTTGAAGAATGTTGCTTTGGTTAAAAATTTGAACTTCAACTTGATTTCTGTTTCGCAACTTCTTGAGGATGGTTTGGAAGTGCGTTTTAAGAAGGGCAACTCTTCTGTGGTTGATTCTAGAGGATCTTTGATTTGCCAGATTTTACCATTCGGCAAAGTTTTTCGAATTGACTTCTCTAGTTCTTTTGGCCCTTCTCGCTGTTTGATTGCTGGATCTTCTTCTGAGCTCTGGAAGTGGCATAGGAGGTTAGGTCACTTGAGTTTTGATCTGCTAGTCAGGTTAAGCTCTATGGACCTCATCCGAGGATTGCCCAAGCTTAAGTTGGAGAAGGATCTAGTTTGTCATCCCTGTCGTCATGGGAAAATGGTTGCCGCTTCTCACTCACCTGTGACTCAGGTGATGACTTTGTATCCGGGCGAGCTTTTACATTTGGACACTGTAGGTCCAGCTCGGGTACGCTCAGTCGGTGGGAAGTGGTATGCACTTGTGATTGTTGACGACTTTTCTCGATTCTCGTGGGTTTTCTTTTTGGAGTCCAAGGATGAAACTTTTCAATTTGTTCATGGCCTGATTTTGAAGCTGAAGAATGAGAACAATGGTCGGATGCGAGCAATTCGCTCCGACAACGGCTCTGAGTTCAAGAACTCTCAGTTCGTCAGTTTCTGTAGTGATCAGGGACTGGACCATTAGTTTTCTTCTCCTTACACTCCCCCACAGAACGGCGTTGTGGAACGAAAGAACCGCACGCTAGTCGAGATGGCCAAGACGATGCTCGATGAGCACAGGACTCCTAGGCATTTTTGGGTTGAAGCCATGAACACGACTTGCTATCTGGCCAACCGCATCTTTCTTAGAGCTTACCTTGGTAAGACATCATATGAACTGCGGTTTGGCAGACAGCCCAAGGTGAGCCACTTGCGAGCGTTTGGCTGCAAGTGCTTTGTGCTCAAGAAGGGAGGGCATTTGGACAAGTTTGAGTCTCGTTGCTGGGATGGTGTTTTTCTTGGCTACGCTTTGCATTCTCGAGGTTTTCGTGTTTGGAACCTCGAATCCCAGCTGCTTGTCGAGACTTGTGAGGTTTCATTTGATGAGTCCTTGCCTTCTTTGACTCCTTCTTTTGAGCCTTCTGATGGTGAGCTCGGAGAGTCCATCTTCGAGGAAGATGATGACACTCCAGCCACTAATGAGGGTGGGCCTTCTGCACCCCCCGCAGAGCCCACACCTTCTGAGACTTCGACTGAGGATGAGGGCGGACCTCTGATCACTTCTTCCACTACAATCGAGCCCCCTCAGTCGAGTCCAGAGGTGCCTGCTGCTGACTCCGGTGAGGTGACTTCAGATCACAAGGGAACCCGAGCAGTTCAGCGTGACCATCCCTCAGAGCTCATCATAGGTGATTTGACTGAGAGAACTTTGCGTTCTTCTGCCTCTCTTGTTGTGTTTGCTGAATCTGCTTTTGTTGCATCTTTTGAGCCCAGAGATGTTTCTCATGCTCTTTCTGATTCAAATTGGATTAATGCTATGCAAGAAGAGCTTGAGAATTTTGTCCGTAATCGGGTTTGGACACTAGTTGAGCCGCCACCAGGATGCAACCCCATAGGCACCAAATGGGTATTCAAGAACAAACAAGGTGAAGATGGGGTTGTGGTGCGAAACAAGGCTCGACTAGTTGCCCAGGGTTATTGCCAGAAGGAAGGTATTGACTTTGAAGAAACGTTCGCTCCTGTTGCCCGTCATGAGTCCATTCGTATTCTTCTAGCTTTTGCCGTTTCGAAGGGTTTTAAGCTTTTTCAAATGGATGTTAAGAGTGCTTTTCTGAACGGGTACATAGAAGAGGAAGTTTATGTTAGGCAACCCCCCGGTTTTGAGAACCCTAAGTTTCCTCGACATGTTTTTAAATTGCAAAAAGCTTTATACGGGTTAAAGCAAACCCCCAGGGCTTGGTATGACCGGTTGAAGTAGTTTTTGTTGGGGAAGGGCTTTGTGATGGGTTCTGTGGACAAAACTCTCTTTTTGCTCAGAGTTGCTTCAGACTTCTTAGTTGCTAAGATTTACGTGGACGATATTATTTTGGCGGTACTACCGATTCTCTTGTGTCCAAGTTCTCTGAGCAGATGCACAGTGAGTTTGAGATGAGCCTCAAGGGTGAGCTCAAATACTTCTTAGGGCTCCAGATCAAGCAGACCAAGGACGGCACCTTCATCCACCAAGGTAAGTACACTCGCGACATGCTTAAGAAATTTCACTTTGGTGGTGAGTTGAAGCCGCAGATGACCCCGATGGCCACTTCTGGGGGTCTGGACAAGGATGAGAGCGGTGTCAAGGTCAATGAAAGGGAGTTTCGAGGGATGATCGGTTCGCTACTGTACTTGACGGCAACAAGACCGGACATACAGTTCGCCGTGGGACTTTGCGCGCGTTTCCAGTCTTCACCACGCGCGTCTCATCGGCAGGTTGTCAAGCGCATCTTCAGGTATCTCACTTATGCGCCCGATCTCGGTCTTTACTATTCAGCATCATCATCTCTTGATTTATCTGGCTTTTCGGATGCCGACTTTGGTGGGTGCCGGTTGGATCGCAAGTCGACTTCCGGTACTTGCCAGTTTCTTGGTTCTTCTCTTGTCTCTTGGTCTTCTCGAAAGCAATCTGGAGTTGCTCTTTCGACCACAGAGGCTGAGTACGTAGCTGCTGCTAGCTGCTGCTCACAGTTGGTTTGGATGATTTCCACTCTGCGAGATTTTGGGTTGTTTTTTCCTACCAGGGTTCCATTGTTTTGCGACAGCACCAGTGCTATTATTGTAGGGAAAAACCCGTGTCTCCATTCAAAAACCAAACACATTGATGTGTGCTTTCACTTTCTGCGGGATCAATATGAGAAAGGTGTCATTGACCTTGTTCATGTTGATACCCATCATCAGTTGGCTGATATTTTCACCAAACCCCTAGCTCAGTCTACATTTGAGCGTTTACGAGGGGATTTGGGTGTTGTGTATCCTTTTTAGGATATTTTGCGTCAGTTTTATTTCTTCTTTACTCGTTTCTTGAGTCTTTTTTTGTGTGTGTTCATATCTTGCATATTCACATATCACACTTTAGAGCTGCTTCTGTTATATGATTGAACTGCTTTACTTATTCTAGCTGGTACATGCTTTTGATTACTTGTCAATGATCATGTTTTGTCTCAGTTTGCTTGATAAGTCTAATATCTGTCATATGCATGGCTTTTATGCTTTAAAATTGAAAAATGATCACCATTGCTTCTGATAACTAGCATGCGTAGGCTGAATGTTCTTGCTATCTGTTACATGCCTCGTAGCTAGTTCCTGACTTGGATGCAAATATGCAACTTGGACATCTGTATGCTTTAATCATGGAAATGTGCTATAAAATAATGAAAAACCAGAGAAATGAAAATTCCATGCCTTTTTATGCTTAAAATTGAAAAGATCCAGGTGGGTTTGTCTTGTCGCATTGCATTGTTCTGGACTGCGTACCATAGCACTTTGGTATGAACTAAGACACTGTAGTGTATGCCAAGACCAATGTCTTAAGCTTCTGATGGTCCAGTTCTGGCCTAGGCTTGACTTGGTCGGTCAGCATAAGGTTTGACATGCAAATAACCCCCGGCAAAAATGAAAAAAAAGGGGGGAAAGAAAAAGCTTGAAAATTGAAATGATAACAAGTTTGCTGAAGCACTTTGTTTTTTGGACAATGCTTATCTTGGTAGATATCAGTTAGCTTTTGCATCTCATGTTTTACCTTGCTCGTTTATTGGAACATGTGGTGATGCTTTTGTTTGCAAAAACTGAAAAATGCGTGCAAATGACTTTCTTTACATATCATCTGTTGCACTGATCATGCCATGTATCGTTACAGTATGTCTTTTGCTGTATCTGTTAGATGGTGTAATTGCAGTCAATCATATCTGAGAAGCATGCTTTCTACACTCCTTGTGCACTCCAGTTGAAATCACTACATATTTTGAGGGGGAGTTGCATTTCAGGGGGAGTCCGTGTCTCTATTGAGTGCTTGATGAGTTCACTTGTCAACAAGGGGGAGAAAAATTTGGGATCAGAGTTTAAGGGGGAGTTCTTACTCTGTTGATATCCTTGTTGTTCTGAAATCGCACTCATTTTGAGCTTTTACGTTTTGGTTAACCGTAATGACCGCTTCTTGCTTTTGTTCGGCTTTTGGTCATTAGGGTTAAACTTTTTACCTTATTTTTTTCTTCTTCTTTGTTTTCTTGTGTTTTGTTTTTCGTGTTTCCACATTTGTTCGCAGGTACTGAAGAGCTGAAAAAAAAGTGGAGTGTTGACAATGCACTCATCAAGGGGGAGATTGAGGAGCCATGCTGAATAGCGTGGGCCTCATGGCTCCAGAAGTGATGAGTCATTGTCAACGATAGTCAAAAAGGATAAAAGAAGATGAGATCTGCTGTTTCATGGGCCGCGTGTGACTCAGGTACACGGGCAGCAAGCGACTGTCGGGCAGAGGAGGCTGCGAAGTCGGGCTGGCCCAATCCGGGTACATGGGCTAGAAGCAGTAGAAGACCCACTAGGCTGTTGACCAGGACTGACTCAGGTACATGGGCGGTGAGCGATTGCCGGGCTGAGAGAGCTGCGGAGTCGGACCGGCCCAATCCGTGTACCTGGTGCAAAGTCGGTGGAGGCTTTGTCAGTTTCGGCGCAAAACTGACATTCGTTGATCTTGTATCCGACTGTCCAGAAGAGAAGTCGTAGTCGCTACGAAAGCTTAGCTTCCGGATAAGTCATCTATAACTCTAGGCATTTTACAGTCAGTTAGTCGTGTCTGTAAAAATTCCTAAGGGCAGTAGAGTCTTTTACTTTATTCTTGCGTCTGTAAAAACCCTAAGGGGCAGGTGGAATGTTCCTAGTGTTGGAAGCCTATAAATAGGACCCCAATCCCTAGGGTTTGGACTACCCTTTTGACTGAATTCAATACTACTCCTTTGGGTCACTTTTTGTCTCTTGCCTTGCCTCTCTCCTCTCCTGTTCTTGCTTGCGCCGCCAGGCATTTTTGCCCCTGCTTTGTTGCCTTGCATTTATTGTTCAGTGAAGGTTCTAGTCCCAAATCGTGTGCAGCAACTGCAGATTTTTTATTGCCCTCATTTCACTCACTCAGCAAGTTTTTCCATTGATTTTGAGGCTTCGGAAGCTTCTCTGTTGCGTGTGTTCTTCGTGAGAAGTAGTCCTAGTTCTTGCTGTTGCAAGTAGTACTGCTACTATAGCTACAGTACTCTGTGCCAGCCTTTTTACTTTCTACTGCGCAGCTTTTTGATCGAAGTTGACAGGCTCTAGAAACTTTTCTGTCTGTTTTCTGGCGAAGCCATCCTTCTCTGTTCGAAGACCCTCTGCTCCGTGAGGCAGGCTTCGATCTAACATCTTCGAAGGCTTCGTTCAAACTTTGAACTTGGTTTTGAGTCCTGTGTTGCTAGCTTCGAAGTACTTCTTGAACGAACAGCATCGCATACTTCGAACGACAGTGCGAAGGTACTCTGGCTCTAGCTGTTCGAAGCCCACACTTCGATAGGTTTCGAAGTTGGCTTCGAAGCTTGTCGTTCTGCTAGGCTTCGCATTGGTTTCTTTGTGGCATGTCAGCCTTCGCTTCTCTTTTCGAAGCATGCTCTTTTCGAAGGTAGAGTGTAGGCTTCAAATTTGGTGCCTCTGTCGTGTGACAGGCTTCGCTTTTTCGTTCGAAGGTAGTCCGTCTGTGTGTTGCATTCGAAGCTCTCTGTTCGAAGGTTTAGGTTCGAAGCACTCGGTTCGAAGCTGTGTCTGAAGCCTTGCGTTCGAAGTACATACTTCGAAGCAGGCTCCGGCGTTGTCATACTTCGCTTCGAAGCATACTTCGCTTCTTGCCACTTCGATCTAGGCTAGACCAAAACACATTCGGCATTTTCACAACAGCTTTCGGCAGGCTTCGCAACTGACCTCCGAAGCAGGCTTCGTCACCAACCTCCGAAGTAGGCTTCGACCAGCGAATCAGGCTTCGCCAAGTTTCAAACAGGAGACAAATCTGAATAGTAACTTCTCATTTCACTTTACATATACTTAGATCATTTCATTGGGAAGTTTAGGCCTGACATACTTTGTTTATCTACCTAGTTGCACTTCTTTGATAGTTCTCTGTTTGACATCAGTTGCTTCTAGGTTAGATACCTTTAGACTTAGGCTTTCTGTTTATTTTCTGCTGCTTAGTCTTTTGAGGTGCATTGGGTATTTGGGAACAGGCCATTGATTCGAAAGAATTTTTAAGGCGCCCATTCACCCCCCTCTGGTCGCTACTTTCGGTCCTACAACGTGCTTGGGTCTATATTGGTGCATGGGTGCAGGAGGTGTGGGAAGCGCGGGAAAAGGTAGCGTAGGCGCGGGTGGCGGCGATGCATAATAGGTGGTAGGGGCGGTCTGACCGACCATGGGGCCGGTATGATGGAGGGTATAGTAGTCGGTCAAACTAGTCTAATGGTCGATCTGACCGACTGTTGCTGGCTATAGAGGCTGGCACACGCTGGTCTAACCGGCCCAAGGGCCGGTCTAATTGATAGGGCCATACGTGGTCTCGACCATGGATGACGTGGCCGGAGACGCGATGGCTTTCCTAGTACTCCCGTCAGTTCTATTGTATATGCGATGAATAGGGGGTACACTTGCGATCAGAGTTGGAGAAGCGGCCTCAGAAAAGCCAGATCTCTTCAACATCGCCTCTATTCTAGAGTCGACTATGGCCTCCATGTGATTTGCAACAGTAGCGCTAACGGCTTGGTCCACTATGGCAGCTATCTCTTGCTTTATATCTTGAGAGGATAGGAGGATAGTAGAGGGGACGACGGTGTTACCTTGCTCCTAGAGAGGTCGGGGACATCGATGTTGCGTTTGACGAAGTCCCCATGAGTCTTGGTGAAGTGCCCAAGCAGGAGAGCGTGTAGTCCCTCCGTCTTCGCCTCGATCTCTGCCCTATCTTCCTCAGAGAGGTTGGCGATGGTGGGGATGATGATGTTGCTATTGTCGATCTCCGCGCTCCCCACCGGATCCATCGGCGTCGAGGGTCCCGTTGATGTAGATGTAGTCGATGCACCAGTCGCTGATGTATTAGTGCTTGCCATGTTTTTCCCCAACGGAGTCGCCAAAAAATGTGTTGACACTAAAACCTGACGGTCAAAGCGCCAAACATACTGACACCGATTCGACGATCCAAAAGCGTGTGGATACTTAGAGATGGACCCCTAAGCGTAACACAATGTCGACGTCACGTTCCGATGACCCTATAGTGACAAGGGAGGGTAGAGTTGCGAAACAATTAAACAATAATAAATATTATACAATTAATCGAGTTGTAGATGAAAATACCCAACTGGCCAATTTACGACCGGTTGGACCGAAGCTAAGTTGTCAGTCAGATCGGCCTTGGCAAGCCGGTCAGACTGAGGGTACACCACTTGTTGGACCGATGACATGATGGTACTGTCGAAGGGTCTCCGGCCTAGTATGCGAAGGGTACCGACACGAAGTGGCCGAAGGGAGGCTCCGGCCTTTGACCGGTCCGACTGGTGTCAAGGCTCCGGTCGGACCGAAGAGCGCGAGGGCTCCGAATGTGTGGCTCTGGCGTCCGGTGCGATGCGTCCCGAGGCCCTCTGTGAGGCCCAGTCAGACCGGTCTTGTGCTACCGGTAAAATGACAGCATAACATGGGCTGGTCAGACTAGGAAATGCCTCCGGTCATACCGACAACTCCTAGTTGTTGATCTCCGGCATCCAGCGACCAACTTAGAGAGATTAGATGGATCTAAAACTTCTTGGTGATCAATATGAAGAAGAAAGCACTGCAAATGTGAAACCAAGTGAGGTCACACTTTGGTTTGTCTTTATGATCATTGATTAACAAGGTTGAGCGATCTGGTGAGATGAGTGAGTGATGACTTGATTGCATCGATGGGATCGATGTGTGGTTATGGATGATGCCGAGGGGATCGGTGTCTGTCGCGTTTCGTGTTTTGGCTTGTCTCATGTGTGCAGGGTGGAGATGCTAACCAACTGTCAGCGGCGGTGATCAAGGATCGAGCGGGGAGCTCGATGCCAGAGGATCAAGGATGCCGGGTGAAGTTGGAGATGATCTCAGGAGTGCACGAGGAGATAGAGAGAGACATGGATGGATGGATGGTCGAGACAGCGTGATGGTCAAGTCAGTGAAAGGGAGGTCAGTTCAAGTGATCAGGCGGCTCGAGGGGATCGAGAGCGGGAGAGAATTGCTGGCGGTCGAGTTCGCGGATTGACGTCACATGTTAGCAATCGAGGAGACTTTGTCGGTTTTTGCTGAAAATCGTCTCATCTCTAAATGTTTTTTAAATTCCAATAATTAGGAGTTTTTTTTCGTTTAGTAATTTAGATTAATTGTAAACTTTTAGTATTTTTCAGAATTTTCAAATTCTGAAAATATATTAAAAGTATAGGGTCAAAGTTGTAATAAATTTGAGTCAAAATTTGGGTATTTTTCAGAATATGTTATTCTGAAAATACTTCATGGTCTTTTAGTTAAACTGAAAAAACTCAAGGGTTTCTTTTTAAGTTTCCCACTAGGTTATTTCTATTTAAAGGCCTCCATGCCCAAGGGTTGGGGCTACCCATTTGATGAGAAAACCAGAAATTTCCTTTCAGCAGTAAACTCATCTTCTTTAGAAATTCCTTTTCATCTCTTTGGTCTAAATTCTTGCAAGTTTTTGTTGATTGCTTTTGAAAGTATTTCTCCGGCTGTAGTGTTTTCAACACGAGATACAGTGCCATGAAGCATTGTGGCTTTTGTCAGCCGGCAAAAACTTGTTACTGAATGATGCTTTAATTTGCACTGTTTTTCCTTGCTTCGATTAACTGAAGACATCTGTGTTCTATCCGATTGTTTTCAGTTAACAGCAAGAAATTTTTATGCAGGATTAGTTGTTCTGTCTTGGAGCAAGAGTGGTTCAGCTTTCAAAAGTGATTCATGTGTTGTTTTGTCTATTACTTCCAGAGAAGGAAAACCTGTGGCTTTTTGCTCAGTCTGCTTTCCGATTATCTTCTTTCAGCCAACAAGCAAAAGCTGTTTTTTCCTTTATAGAACTTTCTGGTGAAAAGTAAGAGCTGCCATATTAAGAGGCTTTTGAGGCTGATGAGTGAATCTAGAAACTTCTTTTAGCTTTTTCTGTTTTTGTGGCTGAGTGCATTTTTCAGTCTAGGAACAGAAGCGTCACCTTGGTTCATCTCTGTTGCTGGGTGAAGAACATCATCACCATGAGCATCACTCCAACCAAAACTAACTGCTAGGTCATCAAAGTTGCTGGTTACCAGGTACCACTAGCACTGCTTTGATTTCTCTGAGATTTTTCTGCACAGTCGATTTTCACTGCTTATTACTTATCTGGATAGCTTTTTGGTTGTTGTTGCTTTCGTCTTGAGATCCAAGTGCCTCGTGCATGTGTGTGACCTGTTCTTCTGCCGTCAGACAAGAGAGCTAAGCACCTGGTGTTTTCCTGTGAAAATGGTTGATTCACAGTTTTGGTCATGTATGACTTTCTGCTGATTTTCCTGTCTCTGCTGAATGTTAACACCACTGAACAAGTATGATGCGAAGACAGCTTCTTTTGTGAATGATATCCAAAAACACTACTGCAGTTTTAGTCATCCCTGTTCATTATCATATTTAGGCTGAGCATTGTACTAATTTTTGAGTATGAGAATTGCTTGATTCAAAATTGCTCATCATTCAGTTCAGGAACAAACATTGCCTGATTTCTGGTTCTTGTCCTTTGCCTTTTTGAAATGAATGTTTCACTGTCAAGTACTTCTGCATTTGATATTTAGTCATTGCTCTGTGTTGCTGCGAAGTAGATAAATTTAAGCAATTGTTCCCATTCTAGTTCAGAACAGATTTTTAATTTGAAACTGTTCTAATTACTTTTATCTGATTCATGGTCTGATTTCAAATGATTATTTTAAATTAGTCTATGTTCACTATGATCAAGTACCAAACATCCTAGCACTATTCAACATCTAGTTTTCAGCAGTATTTGAAGTATACATGTCCTACACACATATTCCCTGGTCTGAACAGCGATTAATCAGTTTTTTCGGATTTGCTACAGTGATTGTAGGTTGTAATAGAAGCAAGACATCTATCAAAAATCAAATTTGATAATTCAAATTCATCTGAAAGTTTCTATTGGTCATCAAATTTTAATTCTCAATTTTTAGAGGAGTGTTGAGTAATTTGGAGTAGTCCATCTAACTTACAAAAAGTTATCGAGGTGTCTATTCACCCCGCCCTCTAGTCACCAATCCGATCCCAAAGAAAAACACCAAGAAACCAGAGGCAATTTGGCCAAGAGACTGAATCACTGGTAAACACCGATAAAACAATAGAAATTCGTTGTGTGGATGAAACAGATGATTCACAAACGAATCAACAAGGCTCACTGTGATTACAATGCAGAGGATGGAGTGTTTACAGCGCAAACTCACAAAGATGTACATTACTTGGCTAATCCTAGGGGAAGGATAGTAGATTGAATGGTAAAAGTATGATTCATGGTAAAAATAATAGATTGGATCTATTAGGGTTTCGGGGAAGAGAGAGCACTTGAATCGGCCATGCCCCTATATTTATAGGAGTTGGAAATGATGTACCTAGGCTCTAATTTGAGTTAGATATGAGTCCAAGTCGTTAAAAACTAATTAGGGAGAAAAATACCCCGAAATCACTAATCTGACTCGGATTCAGATTAATCTGGTCAGACCGGCCTTATAGGGCCGGTCAGACTGAAGTGGGCCAGTCAGACCGACGGTACATGGCCGGTCAGATTTGCTTGTGCGAGGACTTGGCATATTTGGAGCATTAATGCCATTTTTTGCTATCAACAACAAAAGTAACACTTCCCTTCTTGTTCTTCTGTTCTTCCAGATACACCTTGCAATTGCGCTTCCAATTCCCAGGCTTGTGGTAGTGGTGGCACAAATTAGAGCTAGCACGACCCGACTTGGACTTTCCAATCGGTTTAGGCTTCGCACTAGAGATCAAATCTGTAGTCTTAGCCTTGCCCTCCCTCTTCTCTTCTTTCTCTCCTTCTGAACCATCACCACATGATTTGGAGATTTCCTAATAGTCTCCTCAGTAGTCTTGAGCATCCTATACAACTCAACTACTATCTTCTCTAGTCCTCATCACATGAGGACTCACTAGGCTCCCTTTAGCTAGCGTACTCCCAAACATGCCCTTGAGACCTACAATCCTATTGTAAGAATCATGTTCCTCGTAATGTTTCTAAAACTATTGATGCCAAGATTTAGTATGATTCAGGCCCACCAGGGAAGTCGCGTGATCAACAAAAGTCAAAGAGGGGTCTGGTCAAAGGTGGTGAAAGAAGTCCATCCATATTGTTACAATATTGAAGGATATGCCCAAGAAAATTCTGTGTATCGGAAGTTCCAATAGGAAGTATCGAAAGTTCCGATAATTTTCTGGTCTCGATATAGAGTGCAAATGTTGCTTCATAAGTTCCGATATGGTATCGGAAGTTCCGACGAGCCAGAAGTTCTGATTCAGAATCGGGGAATTTTTGTACTGATCGTAAGTTCTGATATGGTATGGGAACTTCCGAGGTGGGCAAAAACAGGTTGGATATGTTGCGTGTCATGCAGAATTCGGAGACCAGAAAAATACCTTGTTGGAAGTTCTGATGTGGGGTATCAGATTAGATCTGTTACGAATACGAATTAGTTGTAACTAATTTGTGGGTTTCAATATGTGCACGACCCAAGGGGCTTTTAGCCCTATATAAACAGAGGAGGAGGAGGTCTTGGAACAAGCAATAAGCCTAGATTAGACCTAGCCACCAAAGAGTTCTCTCCTCCCTTTCTTGATCTCAATCATTGAGGTCAAGGATCCACGTCTCTCATGTGCAGTGCTAGAACACTGCCATGGGAGGTACTCCATCCCTATACATGTGGACTCCATGGAGGCGTTGGTCCAATAACGATGCTCGTGGACATCGACATGCGAATGACTATATCATCTTTATCGATCTGATTGGTGAAGGACGACAATGACAAAGCGAGGATAGGCTTGACGCGCTACTCTGATATCTTCTTCCACTGCACCTAGGTCATCTCGTGCTAGAAGATACCGATCTATGATCTTACACACACATGAGTCTTGGGCTTAGAGCGTAAATTTTGAATTTGTCGGCTAGCGTAGCTCCCCTATTCCCCAATAGTGGTATCAAAGCCAACGTGCGTAATGTTCGATCTGGATCCCTCATGTATGGAGATACATGGTGGAAAATAGATTAAATCTATTTCTGTCCGCGACAGATCAGAAGTTTCGATAATGATCAGAAGTTCCGATGGCGGATCAGTAGATCCGATGGTGATCGGATGTTCCGATATCGAGTAATGATTCGATACAGAAAGCAATTGTTGCGGTGCAGTATTTTGGTATTTTGCGGAAGTTCTGAGCGATCGGATGTTCTGATGCTAGATCAGAAGTTCTGATGCCAGATCAGAAGTTCCGACCCGCGCGAATTTGAAGAACTGAGCCTATTGACCGAGGTTTTTCAGATCCAAAATCCTGTCACTTGTAGATTGCTCACCTAACTTTGTTTATCAAAGAATGATGTGACTGGCATAGCCTTGGATAAATGTGATGTATGATATGCATGCAATGAATGTAAATGAAATATGGCCTACGTGTCATGGTTATTTACAGACCAAGGCTTATGTAAAATTTATTACGACTTGCATGTCATTTCCATGGTGCTTCGGCCCATGTAATTAGTATAGACTATGCGAGATAGACTAGTTCTCTTCATGGAGGCCGGGAGCAAGTACTCAATGATGGGAGCCATGGAGATGAAGATTGCCATATGAAGAAGTCCATGCTATGTCACAGTTAATATGATTTCTTGTGATGATTTCTTATGTTCCTGTTGTTCTATTCTTGCATGTTTCGTGTGCGCTAGGGACGTTACAGTGCTAGAATAGTTTTTCCTCAAAAAATTAAGTGTTGATGCTCTTCCCAATAGCTGCACCCACACGTGTTTGTGCTCCATCGATATTGGGTCTTCCAAAGCAGGGTGCTATCTTTTATCTTGACCAGTTAGGGCGGAAGTCGAACTTCTGCTTGCATAGTATTGGTTCACTTGACAAGGCTATCAAAACGGTTTTGGGCCTTGGAGCATAGGAGTTGGGGTCAAGCATTGGATGCTTCTCCAACGACAAGAGTCACATACAATATGATTAGCAAAGAGTTTCTTACCAATTTCAACTAGCTTCTAGCAATGATTACAAAGCTCACTAGGAGATAGCGTGACCATGGATCTTGTGCCACTATTAGTCATTAGAGGTAATGTGACTTGGCTTAAAATAGTGGAACATCTTTTATTGGATAGAATAAAAACATTGCATAGTGCTAAATCTTGCATTTAATCTTTTGTAGATCATGGAACCTACTACTTATATTGTTAAGAGCACTCTAGTTTTTAATTTGCGATCTATACTTGAATGTGAGAATTTATATAGAACAAACTGTATGGATTGGTATCGAAATTTGATAATCGTTCTTAAATAAGAGAAAAAAGATTATGTTCTGGAGGAACCTCACCCAGATGAACTAGGAGAGGATGCTTCTATAGTACAGAAGTGTGCTTATGAGAAGCATGCTAGTGATTCTGTGGATATCAATTGTCTCTTGCTTGCCTTCATGTACTTTGAGTTGCATAAACAATATGAGGAATGTGATGCTTACGATATGATCGTAGGGCTTAAGTGCATGTTTCAGAACAAGGCAAGGGCAAAAAGATACAATGTGTCTAAATGCTTGTTTGGTAGCAGGCTGGATGAAGGGAGCCTAGTGAGCCGTCACGTGATCAAGATGATTGGTTATGTAGAGACTCTAGAGAGACTGGGCACTCCACTGGATCCATACCTAGCTATTGATGTCATTCTTTAGTCACTCCCACTGAGCTTTGAGCCATTCATCATGAATTATAACATGGTTATATTGGAGAAGACACTAGGTGAGTTGCATGGTATGCTTAAAGCTACTGAGGAGAGTATCAACAAGTCTCCTAATCAAGTGATGTTGGTTCAGAAGGAGGGAAAAAGGAGGAGGAAAAAGGCTAAGACTACAGATGCGATCTCTAGTACGAAGTCTAAACCGACTTGAAAGTCCAGGTCTAGTCCTGACAACACTGATGTGTGCCACCATTGCCATAAGCCTGGGCATTGGAAGCACAATTGAAAGGTGTACCTAGAAGAGCAAAAGAACAAGAAGGGAAGTGGGACTTTCGCTTTAGGTATTAATGTTATTGAAATTAATCTTATTACTGATCAAAATGATTCTTATGTATTTGATACTGGATCGATGATTTATACTTGCAAATCATTGCAGGCGCTGAGTAGAGTAAGAAAGTGTGCAAGTGGCGAGCTGGATATCTGCATCGAGAATGGTGCAAAGGTTGCAACGTTGGTCATCGTCGTTTATTCACTCTCGCCACTGCCAGGACTAGTTTTAGAGTTAAATAATTGTTATTTCATTCCTGCCTTAGGCAGAAACATTATCTTTTCTACATGTTTAGAGGAAGATGGTTTTGAATTCCTAATAAAGAACAAGAGTTGTTCAATATTTTCGAATGGCATGCTCTATGGTGTTTGTCCATTATTGAATGGATTGTATATTCTGAGTCGTAATGATGCACACGTTTATAACATTAGTACTAAGAAACAATGACTCAATGATTTGAATCCTACCCACGTCTGGCATTGTCGTTTGGGTCATATAAATGATAAACACGTGCATAAGCTCCATAGTGATGGACTTTTGGAGTCATTTGATTTTGAATCATATGACACATGTGAGTTTTGCTTACTTGGCAAAATGATAAAGACACCTTTTACTGGACAGAGTGAGAGGGCGAGTGAGCTATTTGCCATAGTACATACTGATGTGTGTGGTCCAATGAGTCACACGGCTAGGAAAGGCTTCCAATACTTTATCACTTTTACTGATCACTTTAGTAGATATGGTTGTCTACTTGATGAGGCATAAGTGGTAATCCTTTGAAAAGTTCAAGGAGTTCCAGAATGAAGTACAAAATCATACGGGCAAGACAATTAAATTTCTACGATAGGATCGTGGGGGTGAATATTTGAGCCATGAGTTTAGTGATCAGCTGAAGCAGTGTGGAATTGTTCTAGAGCTGACTCCACCCGGCACGCCTCAATGGAATGGGGTGTCCGAGCAGATAAACCACACTTTGTTGGACATGGTGCGTTCCATGATGACTCACACTGATCTTCCATTATCCTTTTGGGGTTACGCTCTAGAAACATCAGCTTTCACGATTAATAGAGTTCCATCTAAGTTAGTAGAGAAGACGCCATATGAGAAGTGATCTGGGAGGCATCCCAGTTTGTCTTTTCTAAAGATTTGAGGATGTGAGGCGTATGTCAAACGTATGATGTCTGGCAAGCTCAGTCCTAAGTCTCACAAGTGCATCTTTGTGGGGTATCCTAGGGAAACCAAAGGATACTATTTCTATAATAGGGAGGAGGGCAAAGTGTTTGTCACTCGAAATGGTGTATTCCTTGAGAAAAAGTTTCTATCTAAAGGAGTTAGTGGGAGGATGGTGCATCTCGGAGTGGTTCGAGAGCCACTGGAAAGTGTTCTAGATCCCACTAAACAACAACAGGATGAGCAAAGTGTTGTGGAGCCTATTGTACATGCGCCATCCCCACCGGCCATCATGACGTGTTGTTGTTGGACAACGACGAACCCAAGACATATGTGGAAGCAGTGATGGGACCATACTCTGAGAAATGGCTTGGAGCCATTAGATCCGAGTTGGAGTCCATGCGAGTTAACCAAGTTTGGAACTTGGTCGATCCACCCAATGGTGAAAAAACTATTGAGTGTAAATTGATCTTCAAGAAAAAGATATACATTGATGGAAATGTTCACATCTATAAGGCACGGTTGGTGGCGAAAGGTTTCAGACTGATTCAAGGTGTTGAGTATGATGAAATGTTTTCGCTCGTCACCATGCTTAAGTCTATTCAGATCATCGTAGAGATTTCCACATTTTATGATTATGAGATATGGCAAATGGATGTCAAGATGACTTTCATGAATGGAAACCTAAGTGAGGATGTTTACATGACACAGCCTGAAGGTCTTGACAGTCCGAGAAATGCTAGGAAAGTTTGCAAGTTGCTAAAGTCCATTTATGGATTGAAGCAAGATTCTCGGAGTTTGAATCTTCGATTTGATGAGGTAGTCAAAGGGTTTGGCTTCATCAAGAACGAAGAAGAACCTTGTGTTTACAAGAAGGCTAGTGGGAGCTCACTTGTGTTTCTTGTCTTATATGTGGATGACATATTGTTGATCGGAAATGATATTCCTTTATTGAATGATGTTTAGAGTTCAGTGAAAAATAGTTTTTCGATGAAAGATCATGGAGAGGCAGCATACATTTTGGGCATAAATATCTATAGAGATAGATCAAAACAGTTAATTGGATTAAACCAAAGTATGTACATTGATAAGGTTTTGAAACGATTCAAAATGCAGAATTCTAAGAAGGGTTTTCTGCCAATGTCACATGGTATTTCTCTTAGTAAGACTCAATGTGTTGCGACACCTAATGAGCTAGAGAAGATGAGTGTGATCCCGTATGCCTCCGCAATTGGATCCATCATGAATGCCATGCTGTTTAAACGCCCAGATTTGTCATATGCTCTAAGTGTTATGAGAAGGTACCCATCGGACCCAGGTGAAAGTCACTGGGCTGTAGTAAAGAATATCCTCAAGTACTTGAGAAGGACTGAAGAAATGTTCCTAGTATACGGCGGTGAAGAGGAGCTCATTGTAAGTGGTTACACAGATGCTAGCTTACAGACCGATAAAGATGATTCTCAATCGCAATCTAGTTTTGTGTTCTGCCTCAATGGAGACGCAGTGAGTTGGAAGAGTTCCAAGCAAGAGACGGTGGCTGATTCTACAACAGAAACTGAGTATATCGCCACTTTAGAAGCTACGAAGGATGCCGTTTGGATCAGAAAGTTTTTTCTGAGCTGGGTGTTGTTCCTAGTGCGTCTAATCTAGTGGACATCTATTGTTATAATAGCGGTACCATTGCGCAAGCCCAGGAGCCTAGATTGCAATATAAATCCAAACATATACTTCGGCGATATCACCTGATCCACGAGATCATTGAGAGAGGTGATGTGAAGATTTGCAAAGTGCACACGGATTTAAACATGGCGGATCCGTTGATGAAGCCTCTTCCACAGCCCAAGCATGAGGCGCATATTAGCTCCATGGGTATTAGATACTTGCATGAGTGAGTCATGTGTTTGTGGAAGTTGCAGGTAGAGTCTATGCTAATGTATGAGGATAATTGTCATCTTGTTCCTTGAATAAATGTCATTTGCATTTAATTAATAAGTACAACTTGTTATGTGAAACTATTTGTTTTATGACGATATTGTTCAAAAAGGGGTCCCTAATCTTGTCATCATGTGGGACAGTGATGATACATGGATTAGCACATCCGATTGATTGATGATTGTGTTTCACAGATCATAGACATAGAGATATCAAATCAGTGATGTGGACACATGTTGGTGAACAAGGTGTTGGACAGACCCACTTGAGATATTGCTAGGCTTGTTATTGTAATGTGCCAACAATTGTCATATCAAATGGTATACCTACAGAGTCTTTAGACCTGAGATCGTCATTTGATTCTAGAATGCGTAGTGACACACTTAGATGCTTCCTAAGGCTATTGCGTAATAGGGTAGTAATAAGGGTTGTTTTCAGGTGTGTTGTGAAACATGTCTTGGGATATGAGCGGTCGAGATGGAATTTACCCCTCCTAATAATGGAAGAGTCATCTCTGGGCCTCTCGAGGTATTGGATTGGAAAAGTGCATGGCCATTCCACTATGACTAAGGAGTTAGTCATGATTTGAATTCTATACTTGATTGAGTGAAATATCGAGCTAACCAACAAGGCTGGAACGTATCTCGCCTTGAGCATTTACTGATGGCACGTGGTAAAGGGACTATTGCTTGCGTACATCTAGGTTCATGAAATTTTGATTTTGTACGCTTTTGGGGGTCAATATGTGCTGCTACGTACCGCTACTGATCAGTGAGTCAGAAATCGTTTCCGCTGAACAGCCATTAGTGTATGAACCTATCGGGTCACACAATTAAGGGGATGTATTAAAAACATCCAAAGCATTGGTTCTTGTGCATGTTGGAGATTGAAGGATATGCCCAAGAAAATTAATTGTATCGGCAGATCCGATAGGAAGTATCGGAAGTTCCGGTTATTTTCTGGTCTCGATATAGAGAGCAAATGTTGCTTCGAAAGTTCTGATATGGTATCTGTTAGGGGAAAATACTTCATCCTCATGATCCTCAAGATTCCAAGATAAAGACAAATCATAATCTTGAAGCCCAAGACTTGTCTCCAAACTGAAGGGCTTAAAGTCGAAGGGTCCGTCCAGACTCCGGTCCGAAGAGACCCTCCGGAAGGCTTCCCCTCCAAAGTGGAAATCAACCAGAAGAATGTGATGTCTACTCTATCTACATCCTTCAAACATACTTTACCATATTAGCCCTATACGGGACACCGAAATAGTTTCCACTATGTATGTGGTAATTGAGGGGTAAACATGTCTTTTCCCTAAAAGTTTTACCTATAAATACCCCCTTCTCACCCTGTAATAGGCATCGAATATTGAGATATTCATTACACAAGTTCAAACTACTTTGAGCTATTATCCTATTCAGAGGCTTGAGATAGTCCGCTTTCACAAACACTTCGTTTGTTAGTTCTTAACTCTATAGAACCTATTAGCGTAATATTTTACGCCAACAGTTGGCGCCGTCCATGGGAAACCTAGTTCTAAAAGCTAGTTCTCTACCACTGCCTGTATTTCGAAGAGCGTTTACGGAGGGAGTTTTGGAGTCTTAGGATTTCACGCACCCTTTGGCAAGGGGCTTCAAAATACAGTTCGAAGGCTTTTTCTTGCCTTCCTCAATCGTCCGAAGCCTCTGGTCTTTGGGCCTTAGCTTCATAAGTCATGCCTCCCAAGCGGAGTCTAGCCACCGGTCCTCCCCAAAGGTCCCCTTGGACCTCCGGTGTAGGACCTTCAGATGTTCCCCAAACTCCCAAAGTAGTCATTAGACCTCGAGCAGCCGGAGCCCTCGGGTAGCTCCGTTTGTGCTTCGAACCGATTATGTCAATTCTAAAGACCTGGAGGATCTCTCTAGAGGAAGTGAAGACCTTCCTGAAGGCGTGGCTGCTCAGGTAGCATGACTTTAGGCAGAAGTAGCAAGATGGAGGCAGGAGGCTGCAAATAGGCTTCGCCCTCAAGCCATACCTCCTGCTTCGGAAGTGCATCAAGATGGCGGCCTCGATGATTATCCCAAAGCCCCTCAAGTCCAAGAAGATGCAGAAAATTTCTCCTTCGACAACGAATCCCCGCTACATCCGAACTTACAGAAGGTGCCCTTCGATCCTAGGTTCCGAGCCTCGAAGCTGCACAAGTATTCTGGACGATCTGATCCCGGAGAATTTTCTCGCTCTTACGCCCTTGCAATAGAAGCAAGTGGAGGGGTTCGAAATACGATAGCAAAATGTTTCCCCCTCATGTTAGAAGGTGTGGCCTTCGTTGGTTCTAGTCTCTAAAGTGAGGATCAATTAAGTCGTGGGAGCAGTTGAAAAGGAAATTCGTGAGCAATTTCCAGGGGAGGTTTGTAGCCCCAATGTCTACTGGAAGCCTTTTTTAGGTGAAGTAGCAAGCAGGAGAGACCCTTTGAGAATACTTCACGTGTTTCGCCCACACCAAGTCCTAGATAAAAGGATTTCTTACATCATCTGTGATGGATGCGGTGCGCGAATGTGTTTTGAATCCTGACCTCCTCGGCAAACGTCACCAAAAGCGGTGTCTTCAGTAGCGCAACTAATGCCATACTTCGAGCAGTATGCCAATGCAGAAGAAGGATACCTCTGGAGAACTGTGGTACCCATGCCAACCCTCCCTCGAGAAGTCAAGCTAGAGCTAGGGGCTCCGATTCCTCCACAAGCCCCCTTCGATAATTGCCCTAATGATCAGAGAAGGGGAAAGAGGCACTTTCTCTCCGAAGTGCTGAATATTACCCCCTCCACTCGGAAGATGCCTTTCAACTATCAATAGGCTCAAGGTAATAAGGCTAGTACCTCAAAGCCACAAGAAAAACCGGTTGGCCGGGGCCAGGCTCTTTTTTGTTATGTACATGGTGAAAACAGAAGCCATGCCATGAAAGATTGTAAGTCTATACTGGCTCTCTGGGTGAGTATCTAGGGAGAAGTTCAGGGCTAGGCACTATAGATCGAGCTCCTCCAGCAGCATGGTCGGAACTTGTACAAGCGGCCGGACGGGCAGGTAATCCTGAAGAACCAATGCAGCTTCCAGTGGCCAACACTATGCCACCATCGAAGCAAGAAGACCCTCAGGATCATGGCAAACGAGTGATCTTACCCATCTCTAGAGGGGAAACCCTTGGTAATATGTCGAAGCGTCAGCGAACGGATTATGTTCAGGAAGTAGGGCATATAGGGACTTCGAAGTCGGCTGCAGAAATGCCCGAGTGGTCTCATGTACCCATTTCATTTTCTGCACATGATGCTGTAGGGGTGAAATTCCCCCATGCTGACCCCCTTGTCGTTTTAGCTGACATAGTAGGAGTGGAAGTTCGAAGGATATTAGTGGATGGTGGAAGCTCCACTGCTATATTGTAACACCCCTAATTTTCAGAGAAAATAAAAATACCATTTATTATATTTTCTGGAAATGATTTATTTTGAAATACCTTTAATACCTTTATAGGCTTAAATGAACTATAACCTAGATGAAATATCCAAACCAGAGACTAGAAAATTTTGTGTATGATGCCAACGCCAAGATATATTTTTGAGAATTTTTACAAATTTTTATCACCCTTGGAAGCAACCCAAACATTTTAAACCAATTTAAGCAATTAAATTTATTCAGAAATGGATTTAAACAGTAACGGGCCCCTTTCCCCCTTTTCTCCCCAACCGACCGGCCCAGCCCACTCCCTCCCCACGCCCCGTACTGACAGCCAGGCCCCACTGGTCAGTGACCCGCTCCCTTTGCGCGCGCCCGATGCCTCGGCCCACCCGTCAGTCGCCTCGTCCTCGCCTCGTGCCCGCTGACCGGTGGCCCCCGCCTGTCAGGGCCATCGTCCACCTCGTGCCCCCCTAACTCCGCCGGTCGCCGATCCCACCTCGGATCTGCCCCCGCCGGCCCCCTCCCTTTAATTCGTCACCGGCATTGAATTCCCCTTGCCCCGCCGACCGTTTCCCCCATTACTCCACGCGTAATCGCCCCAACGCAGTCGCTCGCATGCATGGAAAGCCCTTACAGGCGTTTACTGTCGACCTCCCCCGATTGCGCCCCTTCTGCCCCCGCCGACGCCCCTACTTAAACCCCTAACACCACCGCGCACAACCCCCACTTTTATTCACTGCGAGAACGAACCAGAGTGCCCCAATTCAACTTTTAGCACCACACCGCCGCCCTCGCTCTAGTCACCGCTCTCCATCGCCGGAGTCCCCCTCCGTCCTCGACGACCGCACCGCTGTGACCGCAGGCGCCACCCGACCTCGGCCACCACTCCACTGGAACCCCACTGGAACCCCACAACCAACGAGGGACCCAAACACCTCCGTCCCTACGCTCGTCGTCAGCTGCACTCCATCCACCCCGGACCACCGCAACGGCACCTCCTTATTCCCCTCGTCGTCCTCTTTCCATTTCTAGGTTTAGATAGGACCGTCGTCGCTATCGTGGCCTCTGGCCTGCTCACCGTCGCCGGAGAAGATGATCGGCACAGGTAGAGTACCTGTGCCATGTCAGATTCGATCGCAACCATGCGATCGCAATCGAATGGTGTAGATTATAACGCACATTCATTTTAATCTAGCTCGTCGGATCGTAGCGAAGGGGTACATTATAATCTGGATCGTCCGTTACTATTTAAAACCTGCGTTCGATCTGAACCCTCCATCGCGTACCGTTTCAGCGTTTTAATCCTGGCCATCCACGTCAACTTAACGCGTCCGCCTCGCCCGTGGCCGCCCGATCGCGATCCAACGGTGATCCACGATCCTGCGCACGCGCACAGTGCGCGAGTTCACGGTGAATCTGGTTCACCGTGGACCGACGTCTGTTTTTGAGTTTAAATTAAATTCCAGAATTAGTTTTATTCTCTGCACATTAATGCAATAAAAACAGTAGGTTTATTTTGAGTATTTTATGTTTATTTAATAAAGTATTCAAAATGCACTTTAGGGTAAACTCAAAAATTGTCCAATTCAACTTAGAAAAATTTATCTTTTTATCCTCTTCATTTTTGTGTAATAGAAACAATAGGATAATCTAGACTTTCTATTATTAATTAATTGGAAGTTTAAAATATATTAGGGTACATTTTATTTCCTTTTAGAAAAATTCCTAACTCCATCAAAGCTCATTTTAAAAATTCATATAATAATTTTCAGAAGCTTAATAACTTATTTTCCTTAATTTAACCCAATCAAAACCCATATGCTGATTGTGTGATTTTGAAATGTTTATTGAATGTTGTGTCTATTACTTTTATCGAGAAGACTACGACACCGTTGAGGAGCCGGAGTACTTCCCGGAAGTTCCCCCGTCGCCTTTCGCTGAACAAGGCAAGTCACCAAACTAATCTTTTGAGCATATTGAACCCAGTTTTATTAAACTATCGCTAAAACACATAGGTTATACATGCATTAGTCAAATCAAAGCCCTACGTTATATTTATTTAGATCCCTGACCTTGATGTGCAACCCAAGCCATGCTATCTAGCCTAAACTCCTTGTCACCATATTATTAGTACTATTAGCTAGTGTCCGATGTATCGACACAATTGCTATAGGTTAAAAATAAGTCGTAGTGATTTGAAATCTATTATATGATCCCCATTCATTCTTATCCCTGGATTTTTGTTGGTGATAGAGTTAGGGTTAAGTGTATGCATGGTGGGTTCCGGGTGCAAGCTAGGGCATTGGTCGGTAGCACCCGGGGCACTATAAGGACCGATCTGCGGGATCCGTTGGAATACATTTCCGTACTAACTACAAGTCTAGTGGGTAAGTCCTAACTAAGGTATGGAGTGTTCCAATCTGAGGCACCACTTGGAGATGGGTCAAGAAGCACCTGCGGGTGGCTTGTACCGATGTGGCACAAAAGAGGGTGCGACGTTAGCCGGGATGCGGCCCGGCACACCGGCGAAACCTAGAGTGGGTGATTATCGCTTGGAGCATTTCATGTTGAGGTTTTGGCATGAGTTCCCGTGGTATGGGTCATTTCGTTACACTTTGGTGTTTGGGATGATTGCGTGCCTTGTGGGTAGTGTGGTACACCTCTGATCAGAGTCTTAAATCTTTTCAAAAAGTCGAGTCCAAGGTCAAGGGCGGGTTGCGTGACATCCCATAGTTAGTTTACTTTTAATGTATGTGCATGATGACTTTGCATGTAAGGACTATTGAGCGAGGAGGGAAAACATACTCCTCGAGTTAGATGGTATTATGATGTTCATGTTTAATATTCTTCACGATTAAATTTGACTACACTAATGCAATAACTGAAAAATGCACTTTTCCGCACTTTTAGTCATTATCCTTCCTTTGTTATTATCTTGCATTACTATTGCATTTGCGGTGGCTTGTTGAGTACCTTTGTACTGATACCCATTGGACAAACACTTCAGAGGCTGCTTACTATGAGGAGGATGGTCTGGAGTAGCGACCCAGTCAAGAAGAAGATCCTGAAGAGAGCGTTCGTCATGATTTTTATTATTTATTTTATTTTTACTCCTATGTAATAATGTGGTCTGCGTACCACGAATGATTGCCGTATATACGTTGTCGCATGATGAACCTCTTGTATTATTGTTTTTCCTTAGAAATTCAATAATGTTCCAATTTGGTAAATCGAGCGTGACATATACTCTTCGTCCAAGCCTTCGATCAAATGTGTATTCCCCGAAGGCATTTGCTTCCAGCAGCCCGTCCACTCCATGGCTTCGCAGGCCCTCCTCTCAATGCCCTCGGCCAAATAGGACTCGAGGTTGCTTTTGGCGAGGGGCCCCTGGCCAGAGTTGAGGAAGTCATCTTCGATGTTGTCGATGCCCCGTAGTGTGACGCCCCGATTTATCAAATCGGAACATTATTGAATTTCCAAAGAAAAACAATAATAAAAGAGGTTCGTCATGCGACAACGTACATACGACAAGAATTCATGGTACGTAGACCATATTATTACATAAGAGTGAAATTAAAATAATAAAAATAAACTGCAGGACGAACGCCTTCTTCAGGATCTTTCTTCTTGACTAGGTCACTACTCCAGACCATCCTCATAGTAGGCATCCTCTGAATTGTTTGTCCAACGGGTATGAGTACAAAGAGTACTCAACAAGCCACCGCAAATGCAAGTAGTAATGCAAGATAATAACAAAGGAAGGATAATGGCTAAAAGTGCGGAAAAGTATATTTTCTAGTTATTGCATTTAGTGTAGTCAAATTTAATCATGCGGAATAATAAACATGAACATCAATAATACCATCTAACTTGAGGAGTACATTTTCCCTCCTCACACAACAGTCCTTACATGTCAAACCATCATGCACACCCATTCCAAAAGTAAACAAACTGTGGGATGTCACACAACCCACCCTTGAACGTGGGCTCGGCTTTTCGAAAAGATTTATGACTCTGGTCAGAGGTGTACTACTATACCCACAAGGCACGCACTCATCCCAAACACTAAAGTGTAATGAGATGACCCATACCACGAGAACTCGTGCCAAAACATCAGCATGAAATGCTCCAAGCGATAACCACCCGCTCAAGGTTTTGCCGGCACGCCGGGCCGCATCTCGGCTAACGTCGCACCCTCTTTTGTGCCATGTCGGTACAAGCCACCCGCAGGTGCTGCTTGACCCATCTCCAAGTGGTCGTCTCGGTTTGGAACACTCCATACCTTAGTTAGGACTTACGCATTAGACTTGTGGTTAGTACGGAAGTGTATTGCAACGGATCCCTCGGACTAGTCCTTATAGTGCCCCGGGTGCTACCGACCAATGCCGTAGCTTGCACCCAGAACCCACCATGCATACACTCACAATCAAAACTCTATCACCAACAGAATTCCAAAGATAAGGATAACGGGGATCATATAGTAGAATCAAGTTGCTACGACTCATTTTTAATCCTATAGCAATCGTGTCGATACATTGAACACTAGCTAATAATACTAATCATATGGTGACAAGGAGTTTAGGCTAGATAGCATGGCTTGGGTTGCACATCAAGGTCAGGGGATCCTAATAAATATATTGTAAGGGTTTCATTCGACTAATGCATTTATATCCTATGTGTTTTAGCGATAGTTTAATAAAACATGGGTTCAATATGCTCAAAAGATTGGTTTGGTGACTTGCCTTGTTCAGCAAAATGGGAGGGAGGAACTTCGGGAAAATATTCCGGCTCCTCGGCGACGTCGTAGTCTTCTCGATATAAATAAAATAAATACAAAATTCAATTAAAAAAATCCAAAATCACACAACAAGCATATAGGTTTTGATTGGGTAGACGGCGGCGAGAGGTCATCGGAGCGTGGTCGGCGACGAGGGTAGATGGCGGAGGGGTTCAGGTTCCTCGTCGGCGATGGCATTCCGGCGGGGTTCGTCGTCGGCGGAGGAGTGGCCGAGGTCGGTGAGGTTCTGGCGGTCACGGAGGTGCGGTCACGTAGAGCGGAGGAGGTCAACGGCGACGGCGAGCAGTGACCGGAGTGCGGGCAGCGGTGAGGTGTTAAAAACTGAAATGACGCGCTCTGGTTCGTTCTCAATGCGTTTGGGCGTGCGGGCTGGACGAGGGAGCGACCGAGGGTTTAAATAGAGGCGTCGACGGGGGCAAAGGGGGCGCAATCGAGGGAGGCCGAGAGCAAAACCTCTCTTCAACGCCGGCGAGCTCCTTCCATGCATGCGCGTGCTCGATCTGGGGCGACGACGTGTGAAATAAAGGGGGAAACAGTCGGCCGGGCGCGGGGGACCGAGTAATGGTGCCAATTTAATGGGGGAGGGGCCGACAAGGCGAATCCGAGGGGGATTAGGGTTCTGGCCAGCGAGCGGGTGGATTTGGGGATGGATCCTGCGGGGAAGACGGATCCGACTAGTGGGGGCCACCAGGCAGCGGGCACAGGCAGGGCTAACGGGTGCGGTCGGGTTTGGCTGAGAGAGGGGTGGCGCTGACAGGTGGGGCCGAGGTGGCGGGCGGCGCGCGCATGGAGGGAGAGGGCTCACTGACGGGTAGGGTCCGTCGGTCAGTTGGGGGCGCGGGGAGGAGTGGGCTGGGCCGGTCGGGAGAGAGAGAAGAGGGGGAAGGGGCCCGTTACTGCTTCAATTCTTTTCCGAATAAAAATAATTATAGAAATTGATTTAAAATATTTGGGCAACTTCCAAGGGTGATAAATTTTTTTAAAATTCTCAAAAATATATTTTGGTCTTGGGAACTCATACAAATTTTTCCAGCCTCTTGTTTGGTCATTTCAACTAGGTTGTAGTTCAAATAGGCTAAGAAGGGCATTAAAGGTATTTCCAAATTAAATAATTCCAGAAAAATATATTAAATGATATTTTTATTTCCTTGAAAATTTGGGGTGTTACAAACCTATCCCGCTTACAAAGAATCTCGTCCTCGAGATTGGAATGCTACTCGAATAACTCGGGGTATTGGGCTTTCAACTCGTCTTCTTTTTCCCATGTGGCTTCTTCAACGGCGTGGTTATCCCACTGAACCTTGCAGAAGCGAACCACACGGCTCCTGGTTACTCTTTCCTTAGTCTCCAAGATCTTGACGGGTTTCTCAATATAGGTCAAATCCTCTTGGATGTTGAGTTTTTGAAGGTCGGCCTGCTCGACGGGCACACGAAGACACTTCTTCAGCTGAGAGATGTGGAACACATCATGGACTCCTGCCAGAGATGGGGGTAGTTCTAATTGATATGCCACTTCTCCTTGCTGTCGGAGGATCTAAAAAGGTCCGACATAGCGGGTGCTAGCTTGCCTCTCATGTTGAACCTTTGAGTGCCACGGAGGGGAGTGACACGGAGATAGACATAATCACCCTCCTCAAAGGTTAGGTCTCTTCATCGGTTATCGGCGTAGCTCTTCTGTCGGGACTGGGCTATCTTCAATCTGTCCCTGATGATCTTGACCTTCTCTTCGGCTTCTCTTAATATATCAGTCCCTGTAGGACCGAAAGTAGCGACCAGAGGGGGGTGAATGGGCGCCTAAAAATTCTTTCGAATCAATGGCATGTTCCCAACACCCAACGCACCTCTAAAGACTTAGTAGCAGAATGTAAACAGATCGCCAAAGCCTAAAAGTATCTAGCCTAGAAACGATCGGTGTCCTGGACAAAGAAACACCAATACAGTGCTAATAGGCAGATAAGCAGAGTATTCAAAACATGGCTAATCAAACTTCACAGAAACAAATCATCACAACAACTAATCTAGGTGTACATAAAATGAGATGAGAAGTTACTGTTCAAATTTGTCTCCTGTTCGAAACTTGGCGAAGCCTGCGTGATGCGAAGCCCGTAGAGTCGAAGCCTGCTTCGAAGTGTTGAAGCCTGCTTCAAAGTGTCAAAGTCTCCCTTGAAGCAGAAGTGAGAAGGTTGTGTAGTGCACATGCTGAAGGAGTGCTTTCCAAGACTTTGTGCGAAGGTGTATACTGCGAGGTTAGCTTCGACAATGTAGATCGAAGCCTGTCGTCGAAGTACCTTCGAAACCACTACTTCGAAGCCTATACTCCGAACAGAGAGCTTCGAACAGTGTTCACGGTCAAAGAAATCTTCAAAAGAAAGAGCGAAGCCAAACGCAGCAGCAAGACCAAATCGAAGCCTACAATGCTACCTTCGAAGCAAGCAATATCAAAGTATGACTACCGAAAGGGTATCCTTCGAACCACAGACTAACTTCGAATCGAAGTCTACTGATGCTCTCACAAGAAATCGAAGCCTAGACACGTACTTCGAATGACAAACTTCAAACCCACAAACTGAGATCCACGGAAATGACAACACCAGAAAAATTTCTCAGAAAACACACTCCGAGCGCAGTCTACCAGAGAGACATGCTTCAAAGCTAACTTCGAAACCTGTCGAAGTATGCTTCGCAAAAACTGCCGAAGTATGTCAAAACAAAGCCTTAGAATAGAGCATACTTCGAAGCTAGGTTACTAGTTCATGTTCGGAGTTGATAGTCGCAGCAAAGCCTTTGGAGAAGTCTAGTCGAAGCCTGCTTCACAGAGCAAAGTTTGAGGCTTCACCAGAAACAGCAAAAGACAAGCTAGACCCTATTTCCTCGATCAAAAAGCTATGTCAGGAAAAGTAAAGGCTAGAAACCTAGTGTATTGTTGCTACAGGAAATGGGTACTACTTGCTGCTACAGGAGCACGCAAGAAGTAGTACTTCTCAGCCGAAGAACAGAAGCTACCAGAGGCAATTTGCTCAGAAATAAAAAACACATTCACATACAAAAACCGATGCGCACAGAACGTCAGGAATAGAATCTCACAGAGAATGTGAAGAACAAAAACACTCACGATGGAAGTGCTCACAGGAAAAATCGCAAGAACAGGAACCTGGGATCCTGGCGGCGCACACAGGGAGCAGGAAGACAAAAATGACCCAATCCTTTGATTAGAAAAGTAATTTCAGAAAGGGTAACCTAACCCTAGGGATTGGGGCCCTATTTATAGGCAGCCCAATAGCTAGGAATATTCCACCAGCCCCTTACGGTTTTTTACAGATGCTTAAATAAAGGAAAAGACTAAATTGCCCTTAGGATATTTCTACAGACTCGACTGACTGACTGTGGGCCTAAGGACAAAATAGTAAACTCCTATTTACAGATGACTTATCCGGAAGCTAAGCTTTCGTAGCGGCTACAACTTCACTTCTGGACAGTCTGATGCGAGATCAGCGGTCGTCAGTTTTGCGCTGAAGCTGACAAAGACTCCACCGACTTTGCAATAGGTACCCGGATTAGGCCGGCTCGATTCCGCAGCTCTCTGAGCCCGGCAATCACTCACCGCCCGTGTACTAGAGTCAATCCTGGTCAACAGCCTAGTGGGTCCTCTGCTGCTCCTAGCCCATGTAGCCGGATTGGGCCAGCCCGACTTCACGGCCCCTCTGCCCGAGAGTCGCTCGCTGCCCGTGTACCTGAGTCACACGCAGCCCAAATGCAGTAGATCTTCTCTCTTCATCGGTCCTCTTTGACTTCCGTTGACAATGACTCATCACATCTGGAGCCATGAGGCCCACGCTCTTCAGCATAGCTCCTCATTCCCAAACAGTTGTGACTCTCTGGTCTGATCCCAAAGTAATGGCGTTCTACACTTACGCCCATAAAGTGCTTCGAACGGGGACATCTACAGGCTAACTTGATAGCTGTTACTGTAGGAGAACTCCGCATAGGGCAAGTTCTTGTCCCACATTCTGCCAAAGTCTAGAGCGCAAGCTCTAAGCATATCCTCCAATATCTGGTTGACCGTTTCGGTTTGACCGTTGGTCTGTGGATGATAGGCGGTGCTAAAGTTTAGCCGGGTGCCGAGTTCCTCTTGAAGGTTCTTCCAAAACTTAGAGGTAAACTGACTCCCACGGTCAGATACAATCTTCTTTGGAACCCCATGTAGACACACAATCCGGGTCATATATAACTCGGCCAACTTGGCGACGGTGTAAGTCATCTTGACGGGGATGAAGTGAGCCACCTTGGTGAGTCGGTCGACGATCACCCAGATAGAATCATGACCGGCTTGGGTCCGGAGCAGTCCCGTCATGAAGTAGATTCCTATCTCTTCCCACTTCCATTCGGGGACCTTGAGGGGTTGCAACAGCCCGGCAGGTCTTTGGTGCTCTGCCTTGACTCGCCGGCATGTGTCGCACTTGGCCACATACTCAGCTATTTCCCTCTTAATGCTGACCTACCAGTATTTCTCCTTTAGGTGTTGATACATCTTTGTACTTCCTGGATGTATGGAGTATAGAGTTTCATTGGCCTCTTGAAGGATGAGGGCCTTTAACTCTGGCTTGTCAGGCACGCATATACGGTTTCCGAACCAGACGGTACCGTGCTTGTCCTCGGAGAATCCGGGGGCTTTACTTTTCCTCATGTTCTGTTGGATCTCCAAGATGTCCGGGTCTTCCTTCTATGTCTCTCGGATCTAGTCTGTTGGGGGAAAATATCTCATCTTCGGGGTTATTGCCGAAGCAGCATAAAGACAGTCAACCAGTTCGAAGATTCACCGAAGATCATCTTCGAAGATGCCCGGAACCCCGTTCGAAGCACGAAGACAGGCATTGGTTCGAAGTATGTCTTCGAACTAAAGCTCTTCAGGATCTTTTCTACCAGCTAAGATGGAAGACTTATCTTCTTTCTTATTAGATTAGTCTTTTACCATTTTAGCCCTATTAAGGAAACCGAATAGTTTCCTTAATGTCGGTTGTAATAGAGGGGTAAATAGGTCTTTTCCTTAATGTTTAGGCCTATAAATACCCCCCATTTCACCCTGTAATAGGGACCGAATACAAGTTATTCAATACACACTTTCGAACTATTCTAAGTTATTATCCTTTCGGAGGCTTAGAACAGTTTGCTTCACAAACACTTCGTTTGTTAGTTTCTCTTTTACAGAAACCTGTTAGCGTAATCTTTTACGCCAACAGTTGGCGCCGTCCGTGGGGAACCTAGTCCGAAAAACTTCGTTCTCTACCAACTTCTTACATCATGCCTCCTAAGCGGAGCGCACCTCGTAATCCTACTCGGAGGTCCTCTCGGATCTCCGGAGAGATACCCTTCGACACAGTTGAAGTCGGAGGGTCTTCGACTATCCCTCCACCTCAAACTCCGGAAGGGGCTTCTATCCCTCGAGGATACGAAACCTCTCCACCAACCCCTTCCATACTCCGACCGCCCGGAGTCCCTCCTCCACCCTCCATTCCGATTCGAACTGATCCTACCAGTTCTCAAGACCCGGAAGGTCCTTCCGGAGGAGATGAAGATAGCCTTGGAGATGTGGCCACTCAAATGGCCAACCTTCAAGCTGAGGTAGCAAGATGGCGACAAGAAGCTGCGGACAGGCTTCGTTCTCAAGCCATCCCAACTATACCAGAAGTGCCCGAGGACGACGATCTTGATTATCCCGAAGCCCCGGAGAACGCCTCTTACGACGATGAATCTCCGTTACATCCTGAGCTGCAGAAGGTTCACTTTGATCCAAAGTTTAAAACTTCGAAGCTCTGCAACTATGCCGGAGATGAAGATCCCGGAGAGTTCGCGCGTTCTTATGCCCTAGCGATTGAGGCTAGTGGCGGAGTCAGAGACACTATGGCGAAGTGCTTCCCGTTAGCTCTTCAAGGAGTGGCGTTGAGATGGTTCTGGTCTTTAAAGCCAGGATCAATCAAGTCATGGTCACAGTTGAAGAGGAAGTTTATAAGTAACTTTCAGGGCACCTTCGTGCCTCCTATGTCAACAGGAAGCCTTTTCCAAGTGAAACAGCTCCCCGGAGAAACATTGAGGCAGTACTTCAAGCGCTTCGCTCATACGAAGTCGCAAATTCGGGGGCTGTCCACATCCTCAGTGGTTGATCCGGCTCGGGAAGGCGTCAGTCATCAAGGCCTTCTGGATAAACTGCATCGGAAGAGCATCTCCTCAGTTTCGCAGTTGATGTCATATTTCGAGGAGTATGCGAGGTCAGAAGAGGGTTGGCTTCGGAGGACTGCTGCTACTTCGACAATATTGCAAGAAGTTAAAGCAGAAGTGAAGACTTCGGCACAGCCGCAGGAACCAGTCTTCGAAGTGCAACATGATCGAAGTAGAGGGCCGCTCTAGCTAAGGACGAAGTTGAAAAACTGTTGAAGGCTGGGATTATCAGAGAAGTGGCTCACACAGAATGGTTAGCCAACCCAGTCTTCGTCAGGAAGAAGTCTTCCGGGAAGTGGAGCATGTGCATTGATTTCACATCTCTGAATAAAGCGTGCCCACGTGACCCCTACCCCATGCCCCAAATTGATCAACTGGTTGACTCCACTGCAGGTTCGGAGTTATTAAGCTTCCTTGACGCGTATTCTGGTTATCATCAAATATGGTTGAAGCGCGAAGATGAAATCAAGACAAGCTTTGTAACTCCTTCGGGAGTCTTCTGCTATGTAAGAATGCCCTTCGGCCTAAGAAATGCCGGGGCTACTTTTTCAAGATTAGTTGCTAAGGCTCTAGGTCATCAACTAGGTCGCAATGTGGAGGCCTATATGGATGATATTGTAATAAAGAGTGCTTTAAAGCACCAGCATAGCCTAGACTTAGCAGAAACATTCAATAGCCTTCGGGCATGTGGGATCCGTCTTAACCCCGAAAAATGTATATTCGGAGCTAAGGCTGGAAAGTTGTTAGGGTACTTAGTTTCAAGCAGGGGAATTGAAGCTAGCCCTACTCAAATAACTGCGCTGCAGAAGATGGCTCCTCCGGAGAATTTAAAGCAAGTGCAAAAGCTGACTGGACGTCTGGCCGCACTTAGCATGTTTTTATCAAGGTCTGCGGAGAGGAGCTTGCCAATATTTAAAGCTTTGAAAGGGTCCGAAGATTTTGCATGGACACCGGAGTGTCAGAAAAGCTTCGAAGATATTAAAGATTATCTCAGCAATCTTGCTACACTCACGGTGCCTATTGCGGACGAAACCCTACTCCTGTATCTTGCAGCTATAGGTTCAGCTGTCAGCGCAGTCCTTGTCAGAGAAGTGGATTTCAATGGGAAGTTGATCAAAAATCCTGTCTATTTTGTATCCGAAGCATTGTCAGGAGCGAAGACAAGATACTCCGAACTTGAGAAGTTCGTTTATGCTCTGATAATGGCTTCGAGGAAGCTAAGACATTATTTTTTGGCTAACAATGTAATTGTACCAACTTCGTATCCCTTAGGAGATATGCTCCGAAGCAAAGATTCCACTGGAAGGATTGGAAAGTGGGCAGTCGAGCTAGCACCCTTCGGCATATCTTTCTTGGCAAGGACAGCTATCAAATCCCAAGTCCTAGCAGACTTCGTAGCAGAGTGGACTCCACCTGCGAATTTGACTCCGGAGAAATCAAGTGACGCAGTTTGGACTGTTTATTCCGATGGGGCTTTCCAAGCATCCGGAGCAGGCATTGGGGCAGTATTGATTTCACCGTCAGGGCAAAGAGCAATGTACTCCGCAAGACTCAACTTTAAGTCTACCAATAATATAGCGGAGTACGAAGGAATTTTATTGGGACTCCAGAAAGCACGTGCTCTAGGAGCTACAAGAATAATTATAAAAACAGATTCTCAGATAGTAGCAGGGCACGTAGACAAAAGTTTTCAAGTTCGGCATCCACAGCTTGCAAAGTACTTAGAAGAAATCCGCAAAATCGAAGCACACTTCAAGGGTATTTCCATTCGGAGTATACCAAGAGCTGAAAACGTGCAGGCGGACATTTTAGCGAAGGCTGCAGCCGGAGCTGTGGATGTGCCTGAAGAAGCTTTCTATGAGGAGCTCAATATACCTTCGGTGCCACAAATTGCCTCTGCGGAGATTCTTTGCATTCCTAGTGCAGATTGGAAAGATTCAATCATAGAACTCTTGCAAGGAGGAACAAATTTGCCCGAAGAGCCCCAGTTGTCCAGATTAAAGCTCAGAGCCAGAAGCTATCAGTTAATCAACGGTATATTATACAAGGCCGGAGTATGTTCCCCTCTACTCCGATGTATATCTCAAGCCGAAGGCCAAGAAATTCTTCGAGAAATTCACGAAGGCCTTTGTGGAAGCCATTTAGCCCCTAGAGCTCTGGCAGGAAAAACACTTCGCCAGGGGCTTTATTGGCCCACAATAACAGCTGATGCGGAGAGCTTGGTCCGCACTTGTCAAGGATGCCAGTGGATGGGTCGACGGAGTCATCGCCCACCAACAACTCTTCAAGTCATTGCTCCGGTATGGCCTATGGCCAGATGGGGTATGGATCTAATTGGTCCCTTTCCGTTAGCAAAGGGAAATCTGAAGTTCGCAGTGGTAGCTATTGAATATTTTTCTAAGTGGGTGGAAGCAGATCCCTTAACAGCTATCACTTCGAACAATGTACAGAAATTCTTCTGGAAGAACATTATTTGCCGGTTCGGAGTGCCTAGATATCTCACAGTTGATAATGGAACACAGTTCGACGCAGAACCCTTCAGGAAGTTTTGCAAAGACCTAGGCATTCAACTATGTTTTGCTGCAGTGAGACATCCTCAGTCGAATGGAGCCGTAGAGCGAGCCAATGGAAATATTTTATCAGGGCTAAATCGAAGAATAGTAGGATTATCAAAGGGACTGTGGACCGAAGAGCTTCCGAAGATTCTGTGGTCCATTCGGACTACGCAAACAAGGTCCACAGGTTTTACTCCGTTCAGACTACTATTCGGAGATGAAGCTATGACTCCAACGGAGCTCAAAGGGGGATCATTTCGCAGCACCGAACCGGACATTGAAGAAGAAAGACAAGCTTCGTTAGATTTGTTAGAAGAAACAAGACTTCGGGCTGTAGCTAATTTATCAAAGTATCATCAGCAGACGAAGACTTGGTATGACCCGAAG
This sequence comes from Zizania palustris, assembly GCA_019279435.1. NCBI lineage: Eukaryota > Viridiplantae > Streptophyta > Magnoliopsida > Poales > Poaceae > Zizania > Zizania palustris. The sequence continues at coordinate 9,544,161 of JAAALK010000085.1, forward strand.
GTTAAGCTCAGCGAGTTAAGGCCGGGTCATCTTGTTCTACGAAGCATTATAGCACCAAGGAAGTTAGGCATTAAATGGGAAGGTCCATATCTAATCGTCCGCTCGGGGCGCCCTGGTTCATTTAAATTAGCTAATTTAGAAGGTGAAGAGTTAGCACATACTTGGCATGCGGAGCACCTAAAGCGATACTTCGCATAAGGGTTCCTTGTAATTCGCTTGTAATCACCTCTAAATTAATAAAGCATATGACCCTGATAGTTGCCTTCCCCTCATAGACTTCCAGCTTCCGAGTGGACGCACTGGAACCGCGGGGTCGACCGAGAGGGAAGTGTCATTAAGTTGGGTTGTATTTCCGGACTTCGAACCCATAAAGTTCGAAGCCTCCGGCATGGTGGCTGACATAATCCGGAGCCCAGGCCAACGGCTTGTAGGCATCCGTAAAAGAGCCCAAAACCACATTCTACGAAGTCCAAGCCATTGGCTGGTAGACTTCCGTAAAAAGAGCCGAAGGTGGCCAAAATCTACGGAGTCCAAGCTGCAGCTTGCAGACTTCCGTAAAAAAGAGCCGAAGGTGGCCAAATTCTGCGAAGTCCAAGCCATTGGCTGGTAGACTTCTGCAAAAACACCCGAAGGTGGCTAAATTATACGGAGTCCAAGCCATTGGCTGGTAGACATCCGTAAAAAGAGTCCAAAGAGACCATTGCAAACTCCGAACCATTGGTTCGTCAGAGATCGCAAAGACAAGCCGAAGGTGGCTAAAGCAAAACAGCATTTGAGCCATGAGCTTCAAATGTCTGTTCACATAAGTCCAAAGTGACAAATTTTTTAAGACACTAAAGTGTCCTGAAAGTTATCTCAATTGATTTCTTTCGTAAAACAAAGGTACTAAGTTACCATTCTTCTGACTGCAAAAAGTCGAAGACATTTCATAAGATTTCAAAAGATCTTTAAATGACAGAGGGGCTCCGAACCCCCAAAAAATTGTACTCCGAAGTTTTTTCTTTGCGCATAACCATCTTTGAATACATTTCGAAGTTGCTTATACCCAAAGAGGGGCTAGTAAATATGGAGACAATTTTAAATCGGCATTCATTATTGAAATAAATGTATTTACAGATTACACTATGAAAAATTGGTATCTATACCAAGAAGGAATCGGAGACCTCTTCGGTCCCCAGAGCTAGGGGTAGAACGACTAGTCCCAACATCGGAAGTTCTAAGAACTTTACGTTTAACTCTCTTCCTCCCCCTCGAAGCTCTAAAATCCTTCTGCTCTTGTTGAAGCTCGGCCCAAGTTCAAAGCCGCTCGGGGCTTCTTTCCCAGCTTCTAAGATCTTCAGATCTTTTATTTTGGGCTTCACCTTCGTCTTCAGACCAGTTAGTGTCTTCAGAAGACGAGGTGTTTGCGTCAACCTCTTTATCTTCCTCTTTAATATAAGACAATACGTCTTTGATTACTTCGGGCGCAATTACGCCGGAGTTATCTCGAGGAATAAAAATCGAGGACGCTTATAACTCTTTAGAAGTTCGAAGGTGTTCCACAATGAGCGAAGTTCGCTGTTAAGCTCTAACACTTCGATATCTTCCATAAGAGGCAAAGCCTAAAAATATGACAAACAAGACTTTCATTGATAAATGTTTACAAGCATGAGCTTTACATAATCAAAAAATCCTAAATATTCCTAAACCTGCGGGTTCGAAGGAGGTTGACTGCTCGAAGCTTGAGTCCGAGCGTGCTTCTGGCGTTGGCCTTCGTCAATCCAAGCCTTGATCGCAGAACGACCTTCGGCTCTCCAAGAGGTTTGGAAAGCTCGCCAGGCAGCAGCCACACCTTCGGAAGGTTTGAGGAGTCGGTCGTCGTCGAAGGTGATTGGACCCCCTCCTGCATCCGGAGTTATTGATCGGCCCAGATCTTCGTAATAGCGAAGTAGACCAACAGCAGACACTTGTCCGGAGAGTTCTCCGTATCTAATGCCCGCCGTTTTCATCTGCTTCGCCACTCCTTGGATCCTTTTCAACCGGCGCAGAAGGCTGATGTTATCGTCAGAAGGGAGAGTTCCGGTAGTACCGAAGTACTCCAGGACATCTAACAACTGATTCATAACCTCCGCAGCCACCTTCTCAGACTTCAACTTATCTTCGTTCAGCGCATCCTTCGTCGAAGTGACTTCGTCCAAAACCCCAGAAAGCCTAGCATTCTCAGTGGTCAAAGTGTTCTTCTGGGTTAACAGTTGGCTAGCTTCCTCTTCGAGTCGGACGAGTTTAGACCCCGCAGTAGCATGCTCCGCCCGCAGTTTTTCAACCTCTGCTCGAAGCATAATCCTCTCTGCTTCGAGCTCTTTCTTCGCAGCCTCCAAGCTTTGCCTGGCCCTTCGCTCTGTTGATATTATATTGTCCATTTGAGCCACTCGACTTTCGGAGATGTTAAAATTCCTTTGAAGAGCACTATTTTTCTTCCCGAAGCCGAGTGATTTCTTCGTCATTGCATAGACTTGCAGCTCGGGCCAAGACAGTTTGCTGTCAAAATAAAAAACTAAAGTAAATATTTATTCGAAGATGAATTCTATAATATTTCGCAGTTACTTCGTACCTGGTAGGCTGTACGTTCAATAACGGCATTAAGCTCCGTCCTGTCAGCCTTGCTCAGGATGGCCACTAATTTGGTCTCCCCTATGTCACGGCTAGCTTGATCCAAAGGTTCGAGCAAAGTCCGAAGACCAGTTGTTTGCCCTAAGAAAGGAGCCAACAAGGGGAGCATGCTTATTGCCTCTTGGTCATCTTCGTTCAACGAAGGACTGGAGCTTTGGCCTATGGTCTTCGGAGCCACTAGAGTTTGACCCTCCCTGGAAGATTGGCTCTCGTCTGTTGAATCAGACGGAGTTGATTCGGAGCTTATAGCAGGCAGGGGCTCTATTTGTCTTTTGCCTCTTCCAGGTTCCTTTTGAGTAACTCTCGAGGCTGGCTCCGAAGTCGTCGAAGGTCCAGGAATTATTTCCTCTTGACGGACTTCTTCCATAGGAGTGGACTCTGTAAAATAATGAAAAGTTTTATACATAGTATAAATACTCAAATAAATACAAAAAGGTTATTCGAAGTCTACCTTCGACTTTTTGCAGAGGAGTCATCGTCGGACTGTTCGGTGGATCGAAGGCTAATTCTTCATCCGAATCAGCCGTTAAATCTTGGACTGCAGGAGCATCGTCCTGGGCAGTCCTCGTTGCTTCTTCGGAAATCGAAGCCATAGTGACTTCGACCCCACTTTCATTCACAGGAACTCCGTCCTGAGTTACATCTTCTTGAACTACCGAAGTCCTTGGTTGATCAACATTATCTCCGGACTCCGGTACGTTCGCAGGTACTTCGGCTTGTGCAGTCCTTTGAGTTTCATTCTCTTCCATCAGACGCACAAGCAATCTCCCTGTTTCTTCTTGGGAGTCGGAAATCGAAGCCCTCGGGCTCGAAGGAGTAGGATCCGAAGGAGCGAGGTTTTTTGGCTTCCGAGCCACCTTCTTCACCGGAGTTTTTGCTGAACTCGAAGTCCCAACTTCGGCTTTCCTCTTCTGGGGCCCTTTCTCCGAAGGCACCCAATCCATCAGAGGGGGAGGAGTGAGTTTTAGCATTCCCCATACTCTGTTAAACCTTTCCCAACTCCCGACCAATTTAATTCGCCATTCTTTTTCAGTCGGAGTTGGGGCACCCAAAATCTTCTCCGAAGCCCTTACAATTTGCTCTGAAGTAATAGGGGCTGAAGAAGCTAAAAAATAAATAATTCGAGTTAGTCTTTCTTCGAAGTAAATATGTACAATGCATGTTGGTTTCGAAGTTACCTGCAGGGCTCAAAGTTAAGTTGATCTTGCGGAGACCGCCTTCAGAATCATCTTCGAAGATGATAGGCCAGTTGGCCATCAGCAGAGGAATTTGCAGTCCGAGGAATTCTTCGGCTAAGTCCCGCATACTTAACCTTCGACTAATTTTCTGAAGCAGGTTAAGACGAGCTTCGAGCTGGCCTTCGTTGGGTTGCACTAAGGCTTCCTTTTGGAATTGGATCTCTTTCAAAGGTCCAGCTAGAGGGTTACCTGCCCCAACTTCGGCATAGAACCACCTCATCACCCAATCAGTGTACCATCTTGCATTGATGGCTTTAGCAGGGAATTGCAGGGCATATTCGTCCCGAAGCCTAAAATTAATGCTTCCGAAGGCAACCACCACTTTCTCACCTCCGGAGCCTACGAAGGTCTTCGGCTGGCAAGTTGCTCTATGAAGTGCAGCGAAGATTTCTGCCCTCCCCTCGCAACCTTCAGCTCTCAACGCCCATTCAAAGATAGCTAACCTAGCTACTGCATTCGGAGATAGTTGGGGGAGGGTTACATGAAACAGATCCAAAACTTCCGCCAGGAAGTCCACTGCAGGAAGGCCCAAGCCGGCTTCGAAGAAGGCTTCGAATACAACCACTTCTCCAGGCCTCGGTGACGGAATAAGCTCTTTTCCAGGCTTGCGAATCATTACTCCGGTACTGATTTTCCCTTCTACTGCCATTGCTAGCGATTCTCTCTTGCAGGCAGAAGACCCTAGTTGAAAAGACTGGTCTAAATATTTCGTCGACGGTGGGCACAGACCTTGATCATCAGCGATTTGGGGATTTCTCCCCCCTGCCGCCATGGATGTCGCCGCCTGCATCGGAGGTGCCGCCGCCAATGCTGCCGCCGCTGCCGCTGCGGCCGCCTGTTGCCGAGCTAAGGCCGAAGGAGGCGCAGATCCCTTGGTCTTCACCATCACGATCGCTGGATTGCTCTGAGGAAATGGAGGCTAGGGCTCAAGAACTCAAAGGCTAGGGCTCAAGAACTCAAAGGGCTCAAAAGTTTTTGATTGTTAGAATGCGGTGAAAAGGTAACCGGGTAACTTCTAGGCCCTTTATTTGTAGCCTAGACTACACTTTCTTACCGTTAATCCATGTCGTTTCGCATTCCTGCCGTTACTTCTTTTATGAAATTAACGCCTGCTACAGTTTCCATTGGAAACAGAAACTAACGACTATTTCTTCTAAGTCTAAAAAGATTTTTGAACTTCTGAAGTCGGTACTAAGATAGTTCGAAAAATAACTATCTTAAGGCTAATTCGAAGTTCATATCTTCATGCATTTCGGAGATAAAATAAAAATTAATAACCCCTATGATTGGTTATCTTTTCTTTCCGTATACTGCTCTCCTAACGTTACAGGTCGAACGGAGAAGCGTATTCGAGGGGCTACTGTTGGGGGAAAATATCTCATCTTCGGGGTTATTGCCGAAGCAGCATAAAGACAGTCAACCAGTTCGAAGATTCTCCAAAGATCATCTTCGAAGATGCCCGGAACCCCGTTCGAAGCACGAAGACAGGCATTGGTTCGAAGTATGTCTTCGAACTAAAGCTCTTCAGGATCTTTTCTGCCAGCTAAGATGGAAGACTTATCTTCTTTCTTATTAGATTAGTCTTTTACCATTTTAGCCCTATTAAGGAAACCGAATAGTTTCCTTAATGTCGGTTGTAATAGAGGGGTAAATAGGTCTTTTCCTTAATGTTTAGGCCTATAAATACCCCCCATTTCACCCTGTAATAGGGACCGAATACAAGTTATTCAATACACACTTTCGAACTATTCTAAGTTATTATCCTTTCGGAGGCTTAGAACAGTTTGCTTCACAAACACTTCGTTTGTTAGTTTCTTTTTTACAGAAACCTGTTAGCGTTATCTTTTACGCCAACATAGTCTATCAAGACAGGTCTAGAGTCCAATTCTGCGAGATACGCTAAGTTGGCGATCCCTAAATTCAGCCTTTCCATTTCCTTATATAGCAAAGGGGCCTGGTCCTGTATCATGTTGGCGTTGCAGTACCCTTTTTCGACTAAGGGCGTCTACCACCACATTGGCCTTGCTTGGATGATAATGGATGCCCAAGTCGTAATCTTTGATCAGTTCCAACCATCTCCTCTGCCTGAGGTTCAGGTCCGGTTGGGTGAATATATACTTGATGCTCTTGTGGTCGGTGAAGACCTCACACCGATTCCCCACAAGGTAATGTCTCCATATCTTCAAGGCATGAACCACGACTGCTATCTCCAGGTCATGGGTCGGGTAGTTCAGCTCATGTGGTCTTAGCTGTCGAGAGGCGTAAGATATCACCTTCCCATCTTGCATTAAGACACATCCCAATCCTTGGCGAGAGGCATCACAGTAGACGTGGAAGTCTTTTTGGATGTCTGGCAGAGTCAGAATTGGGGCTGACACGAGCTTCTTCTTAAGATTTTGGAAGCATTCTTCACAATCTGGGGTCCATTCAAACTTTACGTCCTTCTGCAACAGCCTGGTCATAGGCTTGGCTATCTTCGAAAAGTTTTCGATGAACCGGCGGTAGTATCCTGCCATTCCGAGAAAACTCCAAATCTCGGTCACGTTCGTGGGTTGTAGCCAGTTGGTCACGGCTTCCACAGTGGTTGGGTCCACAGCTATTCCTCCGGTAGATATGACATGACCGAGGAACTTCACCTCTGACGACCAAAACTCGCACTTGTTGTATTTGGCGTACAATTGCTGTTCCCTTAGCTTTCCGATGGTCAAACGGAGGTGGGTTTCATGTTCTTCCTTGGTCTTGGAGTAGATGAGGATATCGTCGATGAATACCACGATGAACTTATCCAAGAACTCCATGAATACATTGTTCATCATGTTCATGAAAAAGGCTGGGGCATTCGTGAGTCCAAATGACATCACAGTATACTCGTAGAGTCCATAGCGAGAGGTGAAGGCAGTCTTGGGTATGTCTTCTTCCCTAATCCTCAATTGGTGATAACCTGATGTGAGGTCAACCTTGGAAAACACCGACGATCCTTTCAGTTGATCGAACAGGTCGTCGATCCGTGGCAATGGGTACTTGTTCTTGATGGTTACGTCGTTCAGGGCTCTATAGTCCACGCACATCCTTTTAGTCTTGTCCTTCTTCATGGCGAAGATGACCGGTGCACCCCAGGGTGAGGTACTCGGTCGGATGTACCCTTTCTGTTCCAGGTCTTCGATGTTTCTCTTGACATCGGCTTGTTCATTGGCGGCCATCCGGTATGGGCGCTTGGAGATTGGAGTGGTCCCGGGGACAAGCTCGATTCTGAATTCGATGTCCCGCTTGGGGGGCATTCCTGGCAGATCCTCCGTGGAGACATCCATGAACTCTTTGACTACGGGCACTTCTTTAAGGGCTAGAGAGTGAAGAGATGCCTCCAGAGGTTTGTGGCTGGTCATCCAAAAGGTGACGGCTTCGCCTTCGGGGTTGGTCACCGTTACAGACTTGCTAGCGCAATCGATCACTCCCTTGTGCTTCATTAGCCAATCCATTCCTAGGATGAGGTCGAGTCCGATACACTTAATGAGGACTGGCTCGGCCCGGAATAATACTCCTTGAATCTCTATCCTAACCTTAGGACTGTATAAGTGGGCTAAGGTTTTATTGCCTAGAGTGGCAATCATCATGGGCACTGGTAGAGGGAGCACTTCCAAGTTGTTGGTCTTCACGAAATCCTCCGAGATGAAAGAGTGTGTTGCCCCAGAGTCAAATAGTATTATAGCTGGTATGGAATTGGCGGTAAACGTATCGAGCACGACTTTTGGAGCTTCCTGAGCTTCCTCCACGCTGATGTGGTTGACGCGGGCACGAACCGCCTGGTTGGGTGCCGCACCTTGGGGTTTCTTGGGGTGAGGACACTGGTGCGAGTAGTGCCCTTCCTTCCAGCAGTTGAAGCAGATGACCAGCTTCCCTTGACAATCCCTCAAGATCGGGGCCTTGGCGGCAGGCGTCGGTTGAGCGGCCAGAGCTAGTGGAGTGGGGCGGGGATGCCCGGCGTTGGATCCACCGGCGGCATGAGGTGGCCTGTAGGCGGGCCGAGGATGGTAGGAGGGCACTGGTGGCGGAGGGACGAAGCGGGGCCTCTAAAAGTTCATCTGTTGATGCTTGAAGGCGAGCATCTTCCTCTTCTTGAGGTCCAACTTGTTCTGCTCAGTCTCTTGGATGAGCGCCTTGTTCACCAGCCGTTGGAAGTCGGCGTAGTCGGTGAAGACGAGCTGGATGGACAGCTCATCCTTGAGTCCCCTGAGGAACTTGGCCTGGTGGAGGGCATCGGTTCGCACCTCCTCTGGCGCGTAGTGTGCCAGACGATTGAACTCATGGAGGTACTCCATGACAGTCCGACTGCCCTGTTGCAAGTCACAGAATTCCTGCTGCTTGACCACGATGACTCTGGCGGGGACGTGGGCGGCGCGAAAGGTGATGGAGAACTCCGCCAAAGTCACCACGTGGTCCTCTGGTTGGGACTCACGGTAGTTGTCCCACCACTCTGCGGCGGGACCCTAGAGCTGATGAGTGGTGAAGGCCACTGTCTCCTGGTCGGTGCAGGGGAGGAGGTCTAACTTCTTCCCGATGGTGCGGAGCCAATCTCTAGCCTCCATAGGGTTTGTTGTGCTGGAGAAGATCAGGGGTCGCACGCGCAAGAACTCCGAGAGATGGGGCGTGGGTGCGGGGGCTAGTGCACGAGGGGCGGGCTCCACATTCTGCAGGCGGTCCAACTATGCCTGTTGATGCTGCATCTGGGTGAGGAGGGCGGTAATCAGCTGGTTTTGATTCGCCATCATTTCCGCCAAGGTGGGGTGGTTGGCGGATGGCGGCCTAGTCTGACTTTGGCCCATTGCGCCCCAGTTGGGCACAACACTTCCGGGCAAACCGTTGCTTGCCCCTTCTCCATTGTTGGACCGTGTGTTCTGGTTGTCGGCCATCTTCTGAACATATAAAAGCTTAAGCCATTAGGTAAAAGGTTGTGAAACAACATTTAGCCAAAATATTTCATCGAGGCTCACATATATATCTCAAAGTGGTATAAAAAGTTCATTACATCCATGCTCTTATTTTAATCAACCTACAACACAACTCGTTGTAGGTGGTACCACAACATTATTAAAAATTCATCCAACGGTATCTATCGCATACTCGCCATCGGAGGTGGTCTCCGTGCTCTCGGAACCACGAGGGTTCTGAGGGACGGTGGGCACGAGAAAATTCTCGATAATGGGGTAGGAGACGAGGGCGGGGCGCGGAGCAGGAGCATTGGAGCTAGATGGTCCTGTGGTCGAGGGATGTGGCGGGATCCTCTTGGGGCGAGGGGTGGTCTCGCGGATGGGATTCTTCCTCCTCGGGACGAGGGGGACCATCTCCACAATGTCCTTCTGCAGTTGCATAATCTTGCGCTGCAGCTCGCCATTTTGTTGGATCAAGCTATTCGTCTCCTGACGAAGGAACTCAATCACCTCATGATGCTCCTCGACGTCCATCACGGCCTCCGTATGGAGATCATCCATGGCCTGAAGAAGGCGCGTCTACTGGGCCATGACCGGATCATGATCGGAGTGAACTCCGATGTAGATACTATGGTAGGCACCGGGAGTGCGCTTCGGCACAAGCCGAAAGGACGAGTTCTGAAGACGATCGTCATAGATCATCCTAAACTCCATGAGGGCTTGGAGTGCGACGCGTTGGCACACGATGTCGAAGGTTCGGCCCCCAAGTGCTGCCATGAAGAATGGCAGGTGCTCGCCGGAGCAATGGATCGTGAGGGAGACGTCGCAGGGTCTTGCGAACTCTTCCATGTACACCCCATGGAACTCGGGTTCAAAGAGGAACCCAAGGAAGGTGACCATCATACGGAGCTCCCTGACGAAGCCCTTGAAGTGGCGGCAGAAGCTGTGCACTTGGTAGACAGGCATCTACAAAAACAACAAGTCGAAGAAAAGTGAGGGGAGGAACAAAGTTTATAAAGTAGGTTTTCGAGAAATAGTTTCCTGGAGCTATTGGCTAGGCTGGTCCGTTTGGCTTCCTACAGTCAAGTCGGCTCTGATACCATCTTATGATGCCCCGATTTATCAAATCGGAACATTATTGAATTTCCAAATAAAAACAATAATACAAGAGGTTCGTCATGCGAGAACGTACATACGACAAGCATTCATGGTACGCAGACCATATTATTACATAAAAGTGAAATTAAAATAATAAAAATAAACTGCATGACGAACGCCTTCTTCAGGATCTTTCTTCTTGACTAGGTCACTACTCCAGACCATCCTCGTAGTAGACATCCTCTGAATTGAGTGTCCAACGGGTATGAGTACAAAGAGTACTCAACAAGCCACCGCAAATGCAAGTAGTAATGCAAGATAATATCAAAGGAAGGATAATGGCTAAAAGTGCGAAAAAGTACATTTTCCAGTTTTTGCATTTAGTGTAGTCAAATTTAATCATGCGAAATAATAAACATGAACATCAATAATACCATCTAACTCGAGGAGTACGTTTTCCCTCCTCACACAACAGTCCTTACATGTCAAACCATCATGCACATCCATTCCAAAAGTAAACTAACTGTGGGATGTCACGCAACCTGCCCTTGACCGTGGGCTCGGCTTTTCGAAAAGATTTATGACTTTGATCGGAGGTGTACTACTGTACCCACAAGGAACGCACTGATCCCAAACACTAAAGTGTAACGAGATGACCCATACCACGGGAACTCGTGCCAAAACTTCAGCATGAAATGCTCCAAGCGATAACCACCCGCTATAGGTTTCGCCGGCACGCCGGGCCGCATCTCGGCTAACGTCGCACCCCCTTTTGCGCCACGTCGGTACAAGCCACCTGCAGGTGCTGCTTGACCCATCTCCAAGTGGTGGCCTCAGTTTGTAACACTCCATACCTTAGTTAGGACTTACCCATTAGACTTGTGGTTAGTACGGAAGTGTATTGCAACAGATCCCTCAGACCGGTCCTTATAGAGCCCCGGGTGCTACCGACCAATGCCCTAGCTTGCACCCGGAACCCACCATGCATACACTCACAACCAAAACTCTATCACCAACAGAATTCCAAAGATAAGGATAACGGGGATCATATAGTAGAACCAAGTTGCTATGACTCATTTTTAATCCTATAGCAATCGTGTCGATACATTGGACACTAGCTAATAATACCAATCATACGGTGACAAGGAGTTTAGGCTAGATAGCATGTCTTGGGTTGCACATCAAGGTCGGGGGATCCTAATAAATATATTGTAAGGGTTTCATTCGACTAATGCATTTATATCCTATATGTTTTAGTGATAGTTTAATAAAACATGGGTTCAATATGCTCAAGAGATTGGTTTGGTGACTTTCCTTGTTCAGCGAAAGGGGAGGGAGGAACTTCGGGAAAATATTCCGGCTCCTCGGCGACGTCGTAGTCGTCTCGATATAAATAAAATAAATACAACATTCAATTAAACAATCCAAAATCACACAACAAGCATATAGGTTTTGATTGGGTTAATTTTAAGGAAAATAAAGTTGTTAAGTTTCTGAAATTCATTTTATCAATATTTTAAAATGAACTATAATGAAATATTGTCCTTTATAAAAGAGATAATAATGTGAACAAGTTTATTTTAAGTTTTCTAACTAATTTAAAATAAGAGGTTCAGAGTAAACTTAGTGGTTTCATTATATTAACACGAAAAGAATAAAAAGATAAATTTTGCTGAAATTGAAATGAATCAATTTGTAATTTACCCTAAAGAGCATTTGAATACTTTATTAAATAAGCATGAAATATTCAAAGTAAACATACTGTTTTTATTGCATTAACATGTAGAGGATAAAATTATAAATTTTCTGGAATTGAAATGATAATTTTTGGAGTTAAAATGAGCTAGATATGAATTTTACAAGTTTAAAACAGTTTCTGGAATTTAATTTAAATCAAAAACAGCCTCGGGTCCACGGTGAACCGTGCTCACGGTGAACCCGCGCACTGTGCACGTGCGCCGGATCGACATCCACCGTCGGATCATGATCGGGCGGTCACGGGCGAGGCGGGAGAGTTAAGTTAACCTGGATGGCTGAGATTAAAACGTCGAACCGGTACGCATCGTGCGTTCCAGATGCGACGCGGGATTTAAATACTAGTGAACGGCTCAGATTAAAACATAACGCTTCGCCGAGATCTAACCGATCCGATTAAACCGCACGAGGGATTTAATCGCCACCGTCGGATCCAGATCGCACGGTCGCGATTGAATCCGACATGGCACAGGTACTCGACCTGTGCCGGTCGTCTTCTCCGGCGACGGCGAGCGGGCCAGAGGCCACGGCGAGGGGTCCTATGGGCTAAAACGGAAAGAGGACACTACGAGGATCATGGGGGTACCTTAGGCAAGGCGAGAGGTCATCGAAGCGTGGTCGGCGACGAGGGTAGACGGCGGAGGGGTTTGGGTTCCTCGTCGGCGATGGCGTTCCGGCGGGGTTCGTCGTCGGTGGAGGGGTGGCCGAGGTCGGTGAGGTTCTGGCGGTCATGGAGGTGCGGTCACCTAGGGCGGAGGAGGTCACCGGCGATGGCGAGCAGTGACCGGAGTGCGGGCAGCGGTGATGTGTTAAAAACAAGGGAGCGACCAGGGGTTTAAATAGAGGCGTCGGCGAGGGCAAAGGGGGCACAATCGGGGGAGGCCGGGAGTAAAACCTCTCTTCAATGCCGGCGAGCTCCTTCCATGCATGCGCGCGCTCGATCCGGGACGACGACGCGTGAAATAAAGGGGGAAACGGTCGGTCGGGCACGGGGGACCGAGTAATGGCGCCAATTTAATGGGGGAGGGGCTGGCGAGGCGAATCCGAGGGTGATTAGGGTTCTGGCCGGCGAGGGGGTGGGGTCGGGTTCGGCTGAGAGAGGGGTGGCACCGACAGGTGGTGCCGAGGTGGAGGGCGGCGCGCGCGTGGAGGGAGAGGGCTCATTGACGGGTGGGGCCCGTCGGTCAGTCAGGGGTGCGGGGAGGAGTGGGCTGGGCCGGCCGGGAGAGAGAGAAGAGGGGGAAGGGGCCCGTTACTGCTTCAATTCTTTTCCGAATAAAAATAATTACAGAAATTGATTAAAAATATTTGGGCTACTTCCAAGGGTGATAAAAATTTGTAAAAATTCTCAAAATTATATTTTGGTCTTGGGAACTCATACAACATTTTCTAGCCTCTGGTTTGGTCATTTCAACTAGGTTGTAGTTCAAATAGGCTAAGAAGGGCATTAAAGGTATTTCCAAATTAAATAATTCCAGAAAAATATATTAAATGATATTTTTATTTCCTTGAAAATTTGGGGTATTACACGTAGGCCTACAACGCAATTTTTGGGAGAGGAATGTTGAACCAATTCAGAGCTGTGGCACATCACAATTATGTGTGTCTTAAGATGCCCACGTAGGGTGGAGTTCTTACAATTTCAGGAGACCAAGCCGTAGCTCGGAGAGCAGAGTATGGCCATGGCCCACCTCTCAATCCTCGGCAAGTAAACAGTGTGCAGGAGCACTTGGAGGAAACTTCGAAGTCCCCGGACCCTTCAAAGAACCCTTCCCTCAAACCAAGCCCGGAAGGTGATGTAATCACAAGTATCATTCTTAAAGAAGGCAAAGAATACCCCATTCAGTTTGGTAAGGGGCTACCTTCAGAAATATCTACTTCGCTAGAAGAAGTTGTTCGAGAAAATTTAGATATCTTTGCTTGGTCAGACAAAGATATCCCCAAAGTTGACTGGAGCATTATTGAGCATAGTTTACTCGTTAACTCTAAGGCTCGACCAATTATCCAAGGGCTCCACACATTGTCGATAGAGAGGGCATACATCGCTAAGGCGGAGGTAGAAAAGTTTCTAAGAGCTAGAATCATCAGGGAGGTAGCCCACACAGAGTGGTTGTCTAACCCGGTCTTCGTGAAGAAAAAGGCTCTAGCAAATGGCGCATGTGCATTGACTTCACTTCTTTAAATAAAGCATGCCCCCGAGACCCCTACCCCATGCCCCGCATCGATCAACTTGTCGACTCTACGGCTGGTTCCGAGCTCTTAAGTTTTCTTGATGCATACTTGAGGATCCATGATGAAGATCATGGGCCTCATGGCTCTAGATGTGATGAGTGATTGTCAATGGAAGTCAAAGAGAAGACGTGAAGAGAAGATGAGACCTGCCGTGTCTGGTCCACGTGTGACTCAGGTACACTGGCGGCGAGTGACTGCCAGGCAGAGGGGCTGCGGAGTCGGGCCGGCCCAATCCGAGTACATGGGTTAGGAGCGGCAGAGGATCCACTGGTCTGTTGACCGGGATTGACTCAGGTACACGGGTGGCGAGCGATTGCCGTGCTGAGAGAGTCGTGGAATTGGGCCGGCCCAATCCAGGTACACGGTGCGAAGATGGTGGACACTTTGTCGGTTTCGGCGCAAAACCGATGCCCAATCCAGACCGCTGATCTTGGATCCAACCGTTCTGAAGCAAAGCCATAGCTGCTACGAAAGCTCCGCATCAGGACAAGTTATCTTTATTTAGGATTTTACTATTTTTCCTTTTAGGCCCACAGTCTGTGTTAATCGAGTCTTAAAAATCCTAAGGGCATTTTGGTGTTTTCAATTTTTATTTCAGCGTCTGTTTAAACCCTAGGAGTAAATTTGTCTTTTCCCATTTATTGGGCTACCTATAAAAAGGCCCCAATACCTAGGGTTATGGTTAACTCACTTTAATGCAAAATCAGAGTTCATTCCCTTCTCCCCTGTTGTTGCGCCGCTGCCATTTTCACACAACGCCACCACCGCCGGATTTTTCTTCTTCGGCCTGACTTCCTCCACCGCACGTTGCCTTGATTAGCGTGTGTACAGCCTGTCGTGTCCACTGCCCAAGTGTTGCAAGTGATGGAGCTATAAGCAGTGTTTTAGGTATGCGCATGAGGTGTTTGATGTGTTGCACATAGGCACAAAGGCATTGCGTGCCTAGTCTTCTAGGCTCTGCAGTATTGTAGTACTGCATCCGCACGAGACGGTTTTGGCTCCCTGACGTGACTGCAGCTCTGTGCGAAGTCAGGCTTCGGCGACGAATCTAGCTCCAGTCGCTGGCTTCAGCAAGTGCTCCGACTACATCTCTGTGCGGAGGCACTAGGTTAGCTAAGGCAGTGCATCGACGAGTTCGCTAAGCTTCAGCACCCTGTTTGTGCTATGTCCCGTGCGGAGCCAGGCTTCGCCAGCACACGTTCAAAGCAGGCTTCGGCGTGCCGAAGTTCTGACTTTGCTGTGGCTTCGGCGAGGCAAGCTTCGGAGACAAGGCATACAGGCTCCAGCATATGCTTCGGCAAGTACTGAACAAGAGACAAATTTGTGAACAGTAAACTATCTTCTCGTTTTGCGTGCACATGAATTAAATGCCTGTGATGGTTATGTTTGTGATGATTGAAATGCTTGTGAGTTAAATGCATTGTTAATCTGCCTTTAAACACTTTATTGGTGTTCTTTCTGACTAGGACACTAGTCGTTTTTAGGCTAGATTATTTTAGTACCTGTGATCTATTTTTCTTCTGTTGATTGTCTATTGAGGTGCATTGGTTTTTGGGAGAAGGCCATTGATTCGAAATAATTTTTAAGGCGCCCATTCACCCCCCTCTGGTCGCTACTTTCGGTCCTACAAGTGGTATTAGAGCCTGGTTAGGGTTTTTCCATACCTTAACCGGTTCTAACCCACGGTAGTGATCATGACTTCCTCTAGCAAGGTCCCATCCCTAGAAGCTTTTGGCTACAATTACTGGAAGACTCACATGCGAGCCTATCTCATGAGCCAGAGCTCAGACATTTGGGATATTTGTGTTCATGACACTTTTATTGTGCTTCCTATTGCTGAGCGCACTTCCCTCGAGATAGTCGCCCAGCATCAAAACAACAACAAGGCTGTGAACATTTTATTTTTTGGTCTAGGTCCCACTGAGTTTGAGCGTGTGAGCCATCTCAGCACTGCTAGAGAGATCTGGGCTACCCTCCAAGCACACCATAAGGGGACTGAGTAACCAAGGGTGATTTTGGTCTGGATGATGAGTGATTGACAAGGATGAGCGTCTGAGTGGTTGAGAGTGGTTTGAGTGCATCGAGGGGTTCGATGTAAAAGGGAGGATTGGTTGCCGATGTTTCGGTGGTGCATCGCGTTCGTGTCTTGGCTTGTCTTGTATGTGCAGGGAGGAGATGCTAACCAATTATCGACGGCGGGTGATCGAGGTTCAAGCGGGGAGCTTGATGCCAGGGGATTAGGGAGGCCGAGCGAAGTTGGAGAAGATCTCAGGAGTGCACAAAAAGATCGAGCAAGAACGGGTGGACGGTTTGCGTGGAGTTGTCTTATGTGTACCAAGAGGAGATGCTTTGTCGACTGCCGATGGTAGGTGACCAGGGTGAGACAGGGAGTCAAGAGCCGGATGGTTAAGGATATCAGTTGGAATCGAAAAGTGATCTCAAGCGTACGCGTTGAAGACAAAAGTTGAGAGGCTGTCAGTTTTTTCTGAAAACCATCGCATATCTAGTTTTGTTAATTTTAATAGTTTTTAGTCTTTTTACTTTGAGTCAATGTGTAATAAAAGATTGTGAGTCTAGAGTTAGTGTACTCCTTTGGTATATTTTTTCATAATTTTCTAATTCTGAAAATATATTACAAGGAATAGGACTTTTGTGTAATTTTCAATTCTAGAGGGTTCTTTTTAGAAAATACCCCCATGGTTGGCCTATAAATAGGGGACCATATCCATGGGCAGGTTGATGATTTTGTGCTGTTCTTTTGTGCTGAACCAAATATCAATTCCATAAAACATTTGATGCTTTTGCTGCTTTGAAGAATTTCTGTGAAGCACTGCTGAAGATCCTGCAAAAGGAATAGTCCAGCGCAGAAGCAGTCTATTGTGGCTGAATTCGATTTTGTGCAGCGATTTCTGGTGAATCTAGTGCAGAATTTAATACTGATGTTTATACATCTTTTGTTGTGAATGATTTGAATGATCCATTTTTGAAAGTTGCAAGTGATTTCTGAGATTCGTTCTTAATTGTTTTGCTGATCAAACAAGGGACCTCAGCACTGAAAAATTTCTCTCGAAAAGTTACAGTTTTGGTCTAGCCCTCTACATGTTTGATGAATTGGTTCTTCAAGTGTTCATCAACATCATGGCTGGTTCTTGGAGTATTTCTTGAGTAATCTCATGGTTGAATGATGGTCAAGTTATTTTGGAGTAATAATCAAATCTAAATCTGTTTTGAAATTGATATTTGAAATCATAATTATTTTACTATTTAGGTTTCTGATTTGAAATAGTGATTTGCATCAATCTTTTTAGTATCTTGGTCTGAAATTACCTTGCAAGTAAGAATTGACAAAGATCTGAAATCTGATTATGAAATCATATTGAATCTGTTTGAACTCATTCTGATTTACAGCAGCAAACAGATTTGAATATGTGCTGTTCTGAATTAGTTGTTTGTCTGAAACACTGAATTATTGTTGAATCTATTCAGCTGTGCTATATCTGATATTACAAATTCAGTTGAAATTTCTGAAATCTGAATTGAAGTGGTCTGTTTTCAGAGATAAGCAGTTTGGTTTTGAGGAGTCTGAATTCAATCTGATTTTTAAGTTAATTTTGCTGTGATTTGTGAACTGAAATGTTTTAAAGATCATCTTGAGCATTTTGTCGGTTAAGCTACAGCTGACACTAGTTCTCTGGATCATATACAGTATCATGAAGCGTTTTGCCTTTTGGATTAATTCTATTTTTGATTTATATACAGCTACTGAAAGTTGTGCTCTGAATTCAAAACAGTAATTACCCTCTCTGAACTTTGTTCTGTATACTGAATATAAAATCAAGATTCATGTATGTTCATTGATCTCTATTCAGAAGTGTTCAGGATTGAACTGAAATTCATTTTCCAATTCTGAACTCAAGTTCTGTTCTGAAACTGTTTTTTATCTAGAATGTTCTGAACCTGAATAAGATTTGTCCATCTGTGTTGTTATTTATTTTCAGAACTGAAATGTTTCTAAAGTCAGGTTTGAGTATTTCAATGATCTGATTGAATTGTATCAGTTTTTCTTAAGTCTGTTTTTCAGGTTTAGATATTTCTATTCAGATCAGAGTCTCTCACTGAAATCAATTCTAATCTTCAATTACGAAGTATCTGAAAGTTCTGTATTGGCTTTGAATTCAGCACTGTTTTGGTGTATATGCAATCTGTGTCAACTTTGAAAACTGAATCCAGTTCTGAAATCACTGATTCAGTCTTGCAAATTGAAGTTACAGTTTCATAGTTTTCTGAAATCTGAAGTTTAAAATCTGTTTTGTCATGAAATAGATTTTAGTTTCAGTTTTGTAATTCAGAATTGAGTTTTGTAGTCTGAAGTTTAATTGTATTCAGAATGGAATCTGAGATTTGATTGAACTGAATTGATTTGAATATTATGTTTTCAGACAAGCTACAGTAGCATCTAGTTATATCAGATTTCCTGTTTTCAGAACTACAAAATTCAGAAAGTTATTTTAGTTTGCTGATATGAATTGATCTGATTTTCTGAATGTGATTTGTGTTGAATGATTTGAATTATTCTACTTGAAACATTCAGTCTGCAATTAGGAGTCTAAACTAAAGTGACTGACCTTATTTTTCAGAGTAAACAGTGTTAAATATTGTTTGTTTGAAATATTTCTGAAACTTGGTTGTTCTTGATCAAAACTGAAATATTACTTGTAGATTTAATTGAAATGGGAAATTAAAACTTTATGTGTTCAAGCTTATCTGATCATTGTTGTGATTGTATATTCAACTCTTCATGACATAATCTATTTGTGAAGTTGTTGTTTCAAGCATTGTTCTGAATACTCTGAACTTTGCCGACACTTCAGTGATCGACTGACCAAGTCGGAGTTTCAATCTCCGAAATCCTGAGGAAGTCGGCACTTCAAAGTCCGACTGAGCTAGATCGACACTTCTACCTTCGATTTAGTCTGAACTGAGTTTTTGAAATATGTTTTTGCTCTGATTTGCACTGATTGATTCAGACTTGAAATTTTAATTTTGTAGAGTTGCATTGGGGTGTTTTGAACAGGCAATCATATTCGCGAGAAATTGTTGAGGCGCCTATTCACCCCCCTCTAGTCGCCATTTCGATCCCATAGGCACAACCCAGGTCAAGGCTCGACTCTATCAGACCTACCGGCGTGAATATGAAAATATCACACTGAAGCCGGGTGAATCTGTTGAAGCTTTGTTTGGTCATTTTCAATCGATCATCAACAAGCTTCGGGCCAACAAGGCCAATGGAGTTCAGCTGGTCTCAGATCATGAACAGGTGCTCAAGGTTCTTCATACCTTGGACTATAAGATCTGGGAGATCAAGGTATCCTCTATCATTGAGAACTTCTTACGATACCTTGACTATCGCAGAGCTTTTCAGTAAGGTCAAGGCCACAGAGATTGATATCCAGTTGAGATCAAATCTCACTGGTTCTGGCTCAAAAACCCTAGCCCTTGCGACACCCTCTACTGACTCCTCCTCTTTGAGTTGTGCTGCGTTCTTCTTGATGTCTATCACTGAGGACTAGCTCGATTCGTTAGGAGATGATGATTTGTGTCTGTTTAACAATTGGGTGCATCGTGTCTATGATAAACGAATGTTCAAAAGACACGGCACAAAATCTGGATGCTTTGAGTGTGGTGATCTAGGTCACTTCATCGCCGACTGCCCCAAGCGGAACAGTCACAAGAAAGGCACCGATGGTGGCTCCTACGACTCCAGCAAACACGACAGCTCCACCTTCACAAAGGGCAAGCCAAAAACGAGATTCTTTCGAAAGGCCCTAAAAGACTACCGGCGTGAGAACAAGAAGCGAGACAAGACCTTCTTCACCGATATGGAGAGAAGCTACTCCAAGAGGTCGTCTTCTTCTTCCTCTTCATCAAGATCAAGTGATGAGGAGACCATGATCAAGGGAAGGTACACGGCATTGGCTCAATTCGAATCTGTGAGCATTTCTCTTTAAAGAATGTTGCTTTGGTTGGAAACTTGAGTTTTAATTTGGTCTCTGTTTCGCAACTTCTTGAGGATGGTTTAGAGGTTCGTTTTAAGAAGGGCATGTCTTCTGTTGTTGATTCTAGAGGATCTTTGGTTTGCCAGATCTTACCCTTCGGTAAGATTTTTCGGATTGATTTCTCTAGTTCTTTTGGCCCTTCTCGCTGCTTGATCACTGGATCCTCTTCTGAGCTCTAGAGGTGGCATAGGAGGTTAGGTCATTTGAGTTTCGATCTTCTAGTCAGATTGAGCTCTATGGACCTCATCCGAGGATTGCCCAAGCTTAAGATGGAGAAGGATCTAGTTTGCCCTCCCTATCATCATGTGAAAATGGTTGCCGCTTCTCACGCACCTATGACTCAGGTGATGACTTCATACCCGGGAGATCTGTTACACATGGATACTGTTGGTCCAGCTCAGGTACGCTTAGTCGGTGGGAAGTGGTACGCGCTTGTAGTTGTTGACGACTTTTCTCGTTTCTCGTGGGTTTTCTTTCTATAGTCTAATGATGAGGCTTTCCAGTTTGTTCATGGCCTGATTTTGAAGCTGAAGAATGAGAACAATGCTCGGATGAGAGCAATTCACTCTGACAATGACTCTGAGTTCAAGAACTCTCAGTTCGTCAGCTTTTGTAGTGATCTGGGTCTTGAGCACTAGTTTTCTGCTCCTTACACTCCCCCACAGAATGACGTTGTGGAACGAAAGAACCGCACGCTAGTCGAGATGGCCAAGACGATGCTCGATGAGCATAGGACTCCTAGGTGTTTTTGGGCTGAAGCCATGAACACGGCTTGCTATCTGACCAACCGCATTTTTCTTAGAGCTTACTTAGGTAAGACATCATATGAGTTGCATTTTGGCAGACAGCCCAAGGTGAGTCACTTTGGACAAGTTTGAGTCTCATTGCTGGGATGGAGTCTTTCTTGGTTATGCTTTGCATTCTCGTGGCTTCCGTGTTTGGAACCTCCACTCCAGCAGCTTGTCGAGACGTGTGAGGTTTCTTTTGATGAGTCCATGCCTTCACTTACTCCTTCTTTTGAGATTTCCAGAGATGATGAGCTTGGAGAGTACATCTTCGAGGAAGATGATGACACTCCTGTTGTTGATGTGGGTGGGCCTTCTGCATAGCCTACAGACCCCACACCTTCGAAGACTTCGGCTGAGGATGAGGGCGGACCTCTGATCAGTTCTTCCACTTCGATCGAGCCCGCTCAGTCGAGTCAAAAGGTGTCAGCTACTGACTCCGATGAGGTGACATCTCATCACCTAGGATCCCTAGTAGTTCAGCGTGATCACCCCTCAGAGCTCATCATCGGTGATCTCACTTCGAGATCTTTGCGTTCTTCTGTTGGCTCACTCTTTGTTTTTGCTAAGTCTGCGTTTGTTGCCATTTTTGAGCCCAGAGATGTTTGTCATGCTCTTTCTGATGCAAATTGGATAGACGCCATGCAAGAAGAGCTTGAGAATTTTGTTCGCAATCGGGTTTGGACACTAGTTGAGCTGCCACCTGGATGCAATCCCATAGGCACCAAGTGGGTGTTTAAGAACAAGCAAGGTGAAGATGGGGTTGTGGTGCGCAATAAAGCTCGATTAGTTGCCCAGGTTTTTTGTTAGAAAGTGGGTATTGATTTTGAGGAGACCTTCGCCCCTGTTGCCCATCTTGAGTACATTCACATACTTTTTCAAATGGATGTCAAGAGTGCTTTTCTGAACGTGTACATAGAGGAGGAGGTCTATGTTAGGCAGCCCCTGGTTTTGAGAATCCTAAGTTTCCTTGACATGTTTTCAAGTTACAGAAAGCTTTATATGGTCTAAAGCAAGCCCCCAGGGCTTGGTATGATCGTTTAAAGCAGTTTTTGTTGTGGAGTGGCTTTGTGATGGGTTCTGTGGACAAGACTCTTTTCTTGCTCAGAGTTGGCTCAGATTTCTTGATTTCTCAAATTTACGTGGAAGACATAATTTTTGGTGGTTCTACTAATGAGCATGTGTCCAAGTTTTCTGAGTAGATGCACAGTGAGTTTGAGATGAGCCTCATGAGTGAGCTCAAGTACTTCTTAGGGCTCCAGATCAAGCAAACCAAGGATGACATCTTCATCCACCAGAGCAAGTACACGCGGGACATGCTGAAGAAGTTCGACTTTGGTGGAGAGCTGAAGCCTCAGATGACCCCAATGGCTACATCTGGTGGTCTGGACAAGGACGAGAGCAACGTTAAGGTCAATGAGAGAGAGTATCGAGGGATGATCGGATCACTGCTGTACTTGAAGGCGACGAGACCGGACATACAGTTCATCATGGGATTGTGCGCACGCTTCCAGTCTTCACCACGCGCATCTCATCGGTAGGCTGTCAAACGCATTTTCAGGTACCTTACCTATGCGCCTGATCTAGGTCTTTACTATTCAGCATCATCGTCTCTTGAGTTATCTAGATTTTTCGATGCTGATTTTGGTGGGTGTCGGCTGGATCGCAAGTCGACTTCCGGTACTTGCCAGTTTCTCGGTTCTTCACTTGTTTCTTGGTTTTCTTGAAAGCAATCTGGAGTTGCACTTTCCACTACTGAGGCTGAGTATGTAGCTGCTGCTAGCTGTTTCTCACGGTTGGTTTGGATGATTTCCGCTTTGAGAGATTTTGGGTTGTTTTTCCCTGCCAGACTACCTTTGTTTTGTGATAGCACCAACGCGATTAGTGTAGGGAAAAATCCATGTCTTCACTCAAAAACCAAACATATTGATGTGTGTTTTTACTTTCTGAGGGATCAATATGAGACAGGTGTCATTGACCTTGTTCATGTTGATACCCATCATCAGTTGGGTGACATTCTCACCAAACCCCTAGATCAGTCTACTTTTGAGCGTTTGCGAGAGGATTTGGGAGTTGTGTATCCTTTTTAGGATATTTTGAGTCAGTTTTCTTCTTGTTTACTCTTTTCTTGAGTCTTTTCGTGTGAGTTCATACCATGCATATTCACATATCACACTTTGAGCTTGCTTCTATTATATGATTGATCTGCTTTACTTATTCTAGCTAGTATATGCTTTTGAATACCTGTCGATGATCATGCTTTGTTTCAGTTCACATGATATATCTAATATATGTCATCTGCATGGCTTTTATGCTTTAAAATTGAAAAATGATCACCATTTCTTCTGGTAACTAGCATGTGTAGGCTGAATGCTTTTGTTATCTTTTACATGCCTGGTATCTAGTTCCTTACTTAGATGTAGATATGCAACTTGGACATCTGTATGTTTTAACATGGAAAATATGCTATAAAATGATAAAAATCAGGAAAATGAAAAATCCATGCCTTTTATGCTTAATTTAAAAGATCCAGGTGGGTTTGCTGTGTAGCATTGCATTGTTCTGGACTGCTTACCATAGCACTTTGGTATGAACTATGACAGTGTAATGTATGCCAAGACCAATGTCTTAAGCTTCTGATGGTCCAGTTCTGGCCTAGGCTTGACTTGGTCGGTTAGCATAAGGTTTACATGCAAATAACCCCTAGCAAAAATTAAAAAGGAAATGAAAAAGCCTAAAAATTGAAAAGATAACAAGTTTGCTGAAGCTCTTTGTTCTGGACAATGCTTATCGTGGTAAATATCAGCTTGCCTTTGCATCTCATGTTTTACCTTGCTTGTCGACTAGAAAATGTGGTGATGCATTTGTTTGCAAAAACCTAAAAATGTGTGCTAATGACTTTCTTTGGATATCATCTATTGCACTGATCATGCCATGGGTCTTAGACAATATTTTGTGCTATACTTGCTAGATGTTGTAATTGCAGTCAATCATATCTGAGAAGAATGCTTTTACACTCCACTTGCACCCAGTTGCATTCATTGCATATTTTGAGGGGGAGTTGCATTTCAGGGGGAGTTTGAGTCTGTGTCTCTTTTGAGTGCATTTAGTCTCACCTGATGAGTCCAATTGTACCAAAGGGGGAGAAATTTTAGGTTACTTGATCTTTTAGAAGAGTTTAGGGGGAGTTTTGTTTTCGTGTTTCCACATGTGTTTGTAGGTTCTGAAGAGCTGATGAAGAGGGTGTTGACAATGAACTCATCAAGGGGGAGATTGAGGAGCCATGATGAAGATCATGGGCCTCATGGCTTCAAATGTGATGAGTGATTGCCAACGGAAGTCAAAGAGAAGACGTGAAGAGAAGATGAGACATGTCGTGTCTGGGCCGCGTGTGACTCAGGTACATGGGTGGCTAGCGACTGCTGTGCAGAGGGGCTGCGGAGTCGGACCGGCCCAATCTGAGTACATGGGCTAGGAGCAGCAGAGGATCCACTGGTCTATTGACCGGGATTGACTCAGGTACACGGGCGGTGAGCGATTGCCAGGCTGAGGGAGCCGCGGAATAGGGCTGGCCCAAACCGGGTACCCGGTGCAAAGACAGTGGATGCTTTGTCAGTTTCGGTGCAAAACCGACGCCCAATTCAGACCGCTGATCTTGGATCCAACCGTTGTGAAGCAAAGTCGTAGCTGCTACGAAAGCTCCGCATCAGGACAAGTTATCTTTATTTAGGATTTTACTATTTTTCCTTTTAGGCCCACGGTCTGTGTTAGTCGAGTCTGTAAAAATCTTAGGGGTAAATCTGTCTTTTCCCATTTATTGGGCTGCCTATAAAACGGCCCCAATACCTAGGGTTAGGGTTAACTCACTTTAATGCAAAATCAAAGTTCATTCCATTCTTCCCTGTTGTTGCGCCGCCGCCATTTTCACACCACGCCACCACCACCGGATTTTTCTTTTTCGGCCTGACTTCCTCCACCGCACACTGCCTAGATCAGCGTGCATACATCATGCCATGTCCACTTCCCAAGTGCTGCAAGTGATGGAGCTGTAAGTAGTGTTTTAGGTATGCGAATGAGGTGTTTGATGTGTTGCGCGTAGGCACATAGGCATTGAGTGCCTAGTCTTCTAGGATCTGTAGTACTACAGTACTGCATCTGCACGAGACAGTTTTGGCTCCCTGACGTGACTGCAGCACTGTGCACTATCACGTCCATGCGGAGTCAGGCTTCAGCGACGAAGCTGGCTCCAGTCGCTAGCTTCGACAAGTGCTCTGACTACATCTTTGTGCGGAGGCACTCGGTCGGCTGAGGCAATGCATCGACGGGTTTGCCAGGCTTCGGCACCCTATTTGTGCTAAGTCCCATGCGGAGTTAGGCTTCGCCAGCACACATTCGAAGCAGGCTTCGGCCTGCCGAAGGTCTGACTTCACTGTGTCTTCGGCGAGGCAAGCTTCGGATAGAAGGCATACAGGCTCCGGCATAGGCTTCTGCAAGTACTGAACATGAGACAAATTTGTGAACAGTAAACTCTCTTCTCGTTTTGCGTGCACTTGAATTAAATTCCTGTGATGGTTATGTTTGTGATGATTGAAATGCTTGTGAGTTAAATGCATTGTTAATCTGCCTTTTAAACACTTTATTGTTGTTCTTTTTGACTAGGACACCGGTGGTTTTTAGGCTAGATTATTTTAGTACCTGTGATCTGTTTTGCTTCTGTTGATTGTCTGTTGAGGTGCGTTGCGTGTTAGGAGAAATCCATTTATTCGAAAGAATTTTTAAGGTGTCCATTCACCCCCCTATGGTCGCTACTTTCGGTCCTACAATACTCCGGTTATCATCAAATTTGGCTAAAACGTGAAGACGAAGGCAACACGAACTTTATAACTCCTTCTGGAGTATTCTGTTATGTCTGAATGCCCTTCGGCTTGAGAAATATCGGGGCAACTTTTTCGCATCATATTGCTAATGCTCTAGGTCACCAAATAGGGTAAAATGTCGAAGCCTATATGTATGACATTGTAATAAAGAGTGATTTAAAACACCAGCATTATCTAGACCTAGCAGAAACTTTTGAGAGCCTCTGGGCATGTGGAGTTCACCTCAATCCTGAGAAATGTATATTCAGAGCTCAAGCAGGAAAATTGCTAGGGTACTTAGTTTCGAGCAGAGGAATTGAAGCTAGCCCAACGCAGATAAGTGCACTGCAAAGAATGGCTCCACCTAAAAATTTGAAGCAAGTCCATAAGCTGACAAGATGCCTCGCATCCCTCAGCAAATTCCTAACCAAATCAGCAGAGCAAAGCCTCCCAATTTTCAAACCCCTAAAGGGGTCCGAAAGTTTCAAATGGACACTGGAGTGCCAGAAAAGCTTTGATGATATTAAGGATTATCTTGGAAATTTGTCAATGCTTACCGTGTCCCTCCCAGAAGAAAATCTTATCTTTTATCTTGCAGCAACGGGCTCTGCAGTAAGTGCAGTGCTTGTCAGAGAAATAGAACTCAAGGGAAAACTGGTGCAGAACCCAATATATTTTGTTTCAGAAGCTTTGTTCGGAGAAAAAACACGGTACTCCGAACTTGAGAAATTTGTATATGCTTTAGTAATGGCCTCGCGGAAATTAAGGCATTACTTCTTTGCACACAACTTAATTGTCCCAACTTCGTACCCCCTTGGTGATATGCTTCAGAGCAAAGACTCAACAGGGAGAATTGGAAAATGAGCGGTCGAGCTAGCCCCCTTCGGCATTTCCTTCACTGCAAGAAGAACTATTAAATCCCAAGTTATAGCTTATTTTGAAGCCGAGTGGACTCCATCTGCAGTTTGGGCTCCAGAAGAACCCTGCGAAGGACTATGGACAATATTCTTTGACGGAGCCTACCAAGCATCTGGTGCTGGTGCCGGAGCTATCATAATATCACCTTCAGGGCAAAAAGTAATGTATTCTGCAAGGTTCAACTTTAAGTCCACTAACAACATTGCATAATACGAAGGAATCCTTCTTGGTCTCCGAAAAGCAAGAGCTCTTGGAGCAACTAGAATTATAATAAAAACAGATTCCCAAGTTATTCCAGGGCATGTTGACAACAGCTTCAAAGCTAGGAATCCACATCTTGCAAAATACTTGGAAGAAATCCGCAAGACGGAGGCATTGTTCAAAGGAATTTCTATCCGAAGCATCCCTCGAGCAGATAATCAGCTTGCAGATGTCTTGGCAAAGGCTGCAGCCAGAGCAGTGGACGTCCCAGAAGGTGCTTTTTATGAAGAACTTATTAAACATTTGGTGCATCAACTGCCCTTCAGAGAAGTCCTTTGCATTCCAGTCACCGATTGGCAGAGTCCAATTTTGGATATTTTGCAAAAAAAAATACAACTTCGCTAGAAGGTCCAGATTTACAAAGGCTCTAGTTAAGGGTCAGAAATTATAAGCTTATCAATGAAGTACTTTATAAATCCGGAGTATATTCTCCTCTACTCCGATGCATCTCACAACCTGAAGGCCAAGATATACTTCAGGAAATTCATGAAGGCTTGTGTGGTAGCCACTTAGCCCCTCGTGCCCTAGCAGGAAAAACACTTCGCCAAGGGCTTTATTGGCTAAAAATTGTAAGAGATGCAGAGTCATTGGTTCGAACCTGTAAAGGGTGCCAATGGATGGGTAGACGAAGCCATCATCCTCTGACACCCCTTCAAGTCATTGCTCAGGTATGGCCAATGGCACGATGGGGGATGGATCTCATCGGCCCTTTTCCAATGGCGAAGGGCAGCTTGAAGTTCGCGGTGATAGCAATCGAATACTTTTCTAAATGGGTCGAAGCTGAACCCTTAATTGCCATCACTTCAAAAAATGTGCAGAAATTCTTCTGGCAGAATATTATTTGCAGGTTCGGAGTGCCTAGAGAATTTACAATCGACAATGGCACCCAATTCGAAGCCAAACATTTTAGAGAATTCTGTGAAAGACTGGGCATTAAATTATGCTTTGCATCTGTTCGTCACCCCAATCCAACGGAGCCATCGAGCGGGCAAATGGAAATATTCTGTCCAGCTTAAATCGAAGGATTGTTGGGCTAGCAAAGGGGTTGTGGACCGAATAGCTTCCTAAGATTTTACGGTCCATTTGGACCACTAAAGATAGGTCCACAAGGTTCACCCCATTCAGATTGTTGTTCGGGGATGAAGCCATGACTCCCATGGAACTAAAAGGTGGATCCCTTCGTGTAACGGATCCTAAAGATAGTAATGAAAGAAACATTTCGCTTGACTTGTCTGAAGAGACAAGGCATCGAGCTGTCACCAATTTGACAAAGTACCAAGATAAGATGAAGGCATGGTATGGCCCGAAGGTAAAAGTTAATGAACTTAGACCAGGTCATTTGGTAATGCGAAATGTAACTGCCCCGGGGAATTTAGGAAACAAATGGGAAAGACCATATATTATCCTACGCTCAAGGCGTTGTTGATCTTTTAGATTAGTCAATTTAGAAGGGGAAGAGTTAAAGCATGCATGACATGTAGAGCACCTTAAACGTTATTACGCTTAGGGGCTCCTTGTAATCAATTGTAAAGTACCTTTCTAAAATAAATAAAGATTGGTTAGAATTATGCTTACTCTTCAAATATTCCCTACCCCTCGTGGACGCATCAGAGGAATGGAGATGCTTGTGGATGTAAGCATCTTTCATCAGAACCCAGCAAGTGGCCTTTGAACCATTGGTTAAGGATTTCGTAAAAGAGCCGAAGATGGCCAAAGCCTACGGATTCCAGGCTTCAACTTGATAGCATCCGTAGAAGGGTCTAAGGACTTTAAAAAAATAGATTTCTGATCCTCCGGGTTCGAAGCATCT
Organism: Zizania palustris; assembly: GCA_019279435.1. Classification (NCBI taxonomy): domain Eukaryota; kingdom Viridiplantae; phylum Streptophyta; class Magnoliopsida; order Poales; family Poaceae; genus Zizania; species Zizania palustris. The sequence goes on from JAAALK010000085.1 coordinate 9,572,744, forward strand.
GTAAAAAAAGACGAAGGTGGCCAAAGCCTACGGATTCTAGGCTTCGGCTTGATAGCATCCATAGAAGAGTCTAAGGACTTAAAAAACAGATTTCTAATCCTCTAGGTTCGAAGCATCTGTAAAAGAGCCGAAGGTGGCCAAAGCCTATGGATTCCATGCTCGGATAGTATCCATAGCAGAGTCTAAGGACTTCAAAAAAACCAGATATCTGATCCTCCGGGTTCGAAGCATCTGTAAAAGAGCCAAAGGTGGCCAAAGCCTACATATTCCAGGCTTCGGCTTGATACCATCCGTAGAAGAGTCTAAGGACTTTAAAAAAACAGATTTCCGATCCTCCGGGTTCGAAGCATCTATAAAAGAGCAGAAGGTGGCCAAAACCTATGGATTCCAGGCTTCGGCTTGATAGCATCCATAGAAGAGTCTAAGGACTTTAAAAAAATAGATTTCCGATCCTCCAGGTTCGAAGCATCTGTAAAAGAGCCAAAGGGGGCCAAAGCCTACGGATTCCAGGTTTCGGCTTGATAGCATCCGTAGAACAGTCTAAGGACTTTAAAATAAAACAGATTTCCAATCCTCTTGGCTCGAAGCATCTACAAAAGAGTCGAAGGCGACCAAGTAATAAAGTTTCAAGGCCCCGGCCAAATGAAACACTTTATAAGTCCTAAGTGACCAATATCAGAGCCTACATGTATAAACTTGAAGCTCCAAGATTATAATCATCACAATACGAACGTAAAGTTCGAAGAACTCTACGAAAGAGTCGAATTCATGATTACCAAGTACAATGATGCTTCTCAGAGGATTTGTATTAATTGTATAATCATGTTACAATCATCATAATTAGGAAAAATTATTATCTAAACCTAAATAAAAGCAGAGACCCCTCCGACCTCTAGAACTACCCCTAGGACCAATTCGGTCTTCGGAGCCTGGAGTTCTCAAAACCTTTCTTTTGGTCCGAGTGCCCTTCTTCTTCAAACCCTGTAGCTTTTTCTGTTCTTCTTGAAGTTCAGCCCAGGATTGAAGTTTTTCGGTGCTAGCCTCCATTAGATCTTCGACTTGGTACTCTGAGTCAGACCAATCTACATACTCTGAAGACGAAGATTTTTCTACCTTATCCTCTTCTTTAATATAAGATAGAACATCATTAAAAACGTCGGGTGCTATTTCCCCTTGCTCTCCTCGAGGAACAGAAAATCGTGAGCGCTTGTAAGGCCTCAAGCTTTTCAGGATATCCCATTGTTGGCGAAGCCCTTCATTGAGCTCTAATACCTCGAGGTCAGGATCCGAAGCATATAACAAAACCTAGAAACAAACATTAAAGTGAAAACTTTTCATTTATAAACTTTTCATTCATTAAAATAAGAAAATTACAAGATCTCTTGTACATAATTAAGCGTCCTAGAAGATAGACCTTTGGGTCGGGAGGCGGAGCGGTTGGTAGAGTCAGAGTCGGAGGCTTCATTTGAGCTAGCCTCTGCCGACGAGCTTCGTCGATCCAAGCCTTGGTTGTAGCTTCATTATCTGCTTTCCAGGTCGCCCAGAAGGCTTCCCAAGCCGAAGCTACGTCCAGATATGGTTGCAGTAAGCCTTCGTCGGAGAAGCGAGCAAGTGTCAAATTCTTAACTGGAGCAACGGAGACCCCAACGGCTTTGAGGTGTCGAAGGACTCCAATCCCGGCTACTTGCCCGGAGATCTCCCCATAGCGGGTCCCAGAGCCTTTCATCATCTTCGCTGCCGCCTGGATCATCTTAAGCTTTCGATCAAGAGGTTCATATGCCGTAGCTGAGGAAGATGGGCAAACTGTGCCAAAATATTCTAGAACACCCCTAAGGGTGTCTAGAGTTTGATCAGCTGCCAAACTATGCCTCTTCTCAGCCATCATCAATTTGGTGGAAATAGAGGAGATTTTGGCTTGGTTAAGTGACGTTCAGAGCTCTACGAGTTCAGCTCTAGAAGTCGCCTCCACTGCCCGAAGTTTCTCAATCTCAGCCCTTGGCACTGTGCGCTCCACTTGTATTTCTTCTATCGAAGAGGCGAGTTTGGCATAAGTTTGCTGCTGCGTTCGGAGTGCTTCCTCCGCTCCTCGAGGAGCTCTTCCTCCAGTTGAAGAGTCTTTCTTCGGAGCCCTTGAGGACCCTTTGAAGCGTTGTAACCTTCCTTTTGGGCAGATTGGTTTTGAGCTCATTAGAAGTCCCTGCTGCTCTAGCAAGGATGAATTGCTGCAAAAATCAAAGTAAGTACAATGTAATTTCCATTAATTAAATATGTTTTATGTTTGTTGCATACTTGGAGGGTAGCCCTTTTGAGGGCTAAGTCGAGCTCCGATCCGCTGGCCTCGCTCAAAACGGAGACCAGTTCAGAGTTCCCAACCTCTTGGCTCATTTTAGCCAAAGGTTCCAGGAGAGTTCGAAGCCATGTTCGCTATTCCAAGAATGGAGCCAGAAGCGAGAGCTAGGACAAGGCTCGTTGATCATCTTTAGCAGGATCTTCTTCCGAAGCGCCTACCGAAGGGTCGTTCGTTGAAGGTGTTGTCGTTAAAGAGGGAAGAGGCCCAAGACAAGTCTAGCCCTTACCTCTCCTCGACACAAAACCCAGAGCCGCTACTTCGGTTGGAGTAGACCACCCTTCGAGAATTGCTCCCTCAGGCGGAGTTGCCTCATCCAAATTAACTCCAGCTGCTAGAGTTACCACTACGACTGGAGCCTCATCTCCAAGGGCTCCATCCCTGGTTCGAGCCATGCTTCTCCTCGAAGCATCTGCAAAATGCAAGGTATTCGTTAATTATTCATTAAGATATGTTTGGTGCAGGAAGGATTTCGATGTCCCCCCAAAATTCATACATTCGGAGGTATTCTTCGTGTTCCACCCCCGAAGTCTTCACATGAGTAGTAGATGTTGAAGCCCTAACTTCTGTTGCTACTACTCCGATCACTGGCAAGCTAGGGTTTTCTGGCTCCAGTTCTTGGACCTTGTCAGGTTCGGGGAGGATTGCCACCACCTCTTCTGCATTTTCCCAAGGGGGATCCTTGGTTGCAACCCGAGTCTCATTTTCATCACCATGCAGAAAAAGATCTTCGAGCTCCTTTCCCATGCGAGCCCCTGAAGTTTCTTCTTCTTCAAACTCCTCTGAAGAGGAGCTCTGAATGTCGAGCGAATCCAGAGATGATGGAGGTGATGGAAGCTTGGCCATCCGCATCGCCTTCTTCGTGGGAGTCTTCGCAACTTTGGAGGACCCAACAATAGCCTTCCTCTTCGAGAAACTGCTCCCGCTGAGTCGAAGTTAAGCAGAGGAGGAGCCTCCATCCCAAGTGCCCTCCACAGTCGGTTGGAGTGTTCCCAGCTTCCAACCAGCTCAATCCTCCGTTGCTTCTCCACAGCATCCCGAGAGGAGGTATCCGGAGGGCGATGAATTCTTCGGCCAAGTCCCGCATGCTCATGTGTTTGGCCACCGAGGATAATAACTCAAGCTGCATTGAAAGCAGACTTGGGTCTGGAGTCACCTCTGCTTCCCTCCGCTACCATATTTCTTGCAGGGGACCAGCAAGTCTGGAGTCTTCTCCCACGTCATCATAAAACCATCGAAGTATCCAATCCGAGTACCATCGGTCATTGATTGCCTTCACTGAGAAATTCTTTGCATGTTCTTTCTGGAGCTGGAAGTTAACACTCCCGAAAGCCACTAACCACTTGGAGTCTCCAGACCCATCTTGTGGCTTTGGTTGACACGAAGCTTCATGAGTAGCCTTGAAGATTTCGGACCTCCCTTCACATCCTTCAGCTCGGAAGGCCCATCGAAGATAGCTAGCCTTGCGATAGCATTTGGAGATAGCCGCTGAACACGTTGATTGCCCGAGAAGGAAAGTTTGCTTCAGTGGCTTCTAAGATGGTCGGCGGAGTTCTCACGGATTATTGGGCTAAGAACCCCCAGAGCTCCCGCCATCGTCGCTGCTGCAGATGCAGCCCAAGCTTGCCTCTGCACCAGAGACCCCATCACCGTCGGCACTCTTGTGCTAGTCCTCGCCATTGAATGGATGCTCGAAAGTGTTGAGGAGAGTTTGAAGATGGAAGTGTGGAGAGGCTTAGAAGCAGAGCTCTGTAAAAGTTCTCCGTCGCGGTTTGCTTTCCCCTTTTATAACCACTCCGTTTTCATTTAGCACGATTCGCATATGCTTTCATACTTGCAGATCCAACCCTCGTCGCTGACAGGTGGGACCAGAAGGTGAAGAAGTGTGAATCCACAGTGAAAATTTGTGTCTGTTACTTTCTCAAAAAGTCTAACGGCCATTTGAGGGATAACGTCTGAAAAATAACAGCTCCTTGTGATGCACTACAATTACAACTGTCCACTTTCTTGTGAAGCTTTCTCACAGAGATTCAAGTTCGAAGCTTGGATCCGATACACCTCCGATGTTGAAGACACTTCGAACAATTATAATACCTTGAATTTTTTCTAAGTCCCTGAGCATGAAAATATTTCTTGCGTATATTGCTATCCTTGCTATACAGGCTATTCGGAGAGACATATTCGAGGGGCTACTGTTGGGGGAAAATACTTCATCCTCATGATCCTAAAGATTCCAAGATAAAGACAAATCATAATCTCGAATCCCAAGACTTTTCTCTAGACAGAAGGGCTTAAAGTCGAAGGGTCCATCCAGACTCCGGTCCGAAGAGACCCTCCGGAAGGTTTCCCCTCCGAAGTGGAAAACAACCAGAATTATGTGACGTCTAATCTATCTACATCCTTCGAACATACTTTACCATATTAGCCCTATACGGGACACCGAAATAGTTTCCACTATGTCGGTTGTAATTGAGGGGTAAACAAGTCTTTTCCCTAAAAGTTTTACCTATAAATACCCCCCTTCTCACCCTGTAATAGACATCAAATATTGAGATATTCAATACACAACTTCAAACTACTTTGAGCTATTATCCTATTCGGAGGCTTGAAATAGTCCGCTTTCTCAAACAATTAGTTTGTTAGTTCTTAACTCTATAGAACCTGTTAGCGTAATCTTTTACGCCAAAAGTATCGGAAGTTCCGACGAGCTAGAAGTTCCGATTTGGAATAAGGGAACTTTTGTATTGATCGGAAGTTCCGATATGGTATCAGAAGTTCTGAGGTGGGCAAAAACAGATTGGGTCTATTGTGTGTCTTGCTGAATTGGGAGACCAAAAAAATACCTTATCGGATGTTCTGATTCAGGATCGGAAGTTCCGATGTGGGGTATCAGATTGGATCTGTTACGAATATGAATTAGTTGTAACTAATTTGTGGGTTCCAAGATCTGCATGACCTACGGGGCTTTCAACCCTATATAAAGAGAGGAGGAGGAGGTCTTGGAACAAGCAATAAGCCTAGATTAGACCTAGCCACCAAAGAGTTCTCTCCTCCCTTTCTTGATCTCAATCGTTGAGGTAAAGGATCCCTGTCTCTCATGTGCGGAGCTAGCACGCTGCCGTGGGAGGTACTCCATCCCTGTACGTGTGGACTCCGTGGAGGCGTTGCTCCAATAGCGTCACTCGTGGACAACTACATGCGAATGAATATGTTGTCTTCATCGATCGGACCGGTGAAGGACGTCAAGGACGAAGTGACGATAGGCTTGACACGCTACTCTGACATCTTCCTTTACTGCACCTAGTACATCTCATGCTAGAAGGTACCGATCTATGATCTCACACGCGCATGAGTCTTGGCCTTATGGTGTAAATTTTGAATTTGCCGGCTAGCGTAGCTCCCCTATTCCCCAACAAATATGACCGGACATGCAGGAGACGATGAATGAGAGAGAAGATAAGGATGATCTAGAATCGGTTACAATGTGGATTACTTGGACGACAAATATTTGGACTATAAATATGTATCTAATTAGCTACGTTTAGACAAAATAAATCACTACAAACTACTACTTTTGGTGCATTGCCACCCTTCAATTCCCAAGGCTAATCTTGACGGGACTTGGCAGTTTGAACCGGGCTACATCATCTTGATCTCTGATGAAGAGGTGAGTCCCGCCACCCCAACGATCACATCACTTAAGGTTTATTCTTCGAGGATGCATCGTATCGATCTCTTGAGGTATTGGCCCGATTGGTGTGATTGTCGGGTTTATCTTGGTATATTTTGCTAGGTCTAAGGCTGCATCAGTTTTGATCTCTTAGATTGATGTGAATTAGGTAACATAGTTTAAGGCTTCATCGATTAAGTCCGACTTCTTGATCTATTGTATCCTATTCATGTTGTGTACCATGTATCTAAATAAAGTATGCTTGATGCGTTGAAGTGTTATTGATTTCTCGTGATTAGCGATTGTCTCGAATGGGTACGATCTTGCAATTACGGTGGTCTAATGATATGAATATGTTATTCAGCATGTTTGCTTTAGTTTCTATCGGAGTACAAGCCGATTGGTTATCTCTATTTCCTCGCTATGTCTCATCTCCATATGAAAGACGATCATCGGCCCTAATTCGCAAAGGTGCTATCCTATCGTCCGATATGTTGGGGAATAGGGGAGCTACGCTAGCTGGCAAATTGAAAATATCCGCCCTAATCCCAAGACCCATGCGCGTGCGAGATCATAGATCGTTACCTTCTAGCACAAGACATGCTCGGTGTAGTGGAAGAAGATGTCGGAGTAGCGCATCAAGCCTTTCCTCATTTTGTTCCTCGCTAATACGATCAGTGAAGACAACATAGTTGTTCACGTGAAGAAGTCCACGAGAGTCACTATTTGAGCAATGCCTCCACCAAAGAGTCCACGTGAAGAACTCCATCAAGATGTAGTTCGATGCTCGAAACCGACAAATTGGTTACAACCAATTTGTGTTCGTAACAGATCCAATCTGTTTGCCCACGTAGGAACTTCCGATACACATATTGGAACTTCCGATTAGTACAATTTTCCCCGATTCCAAATCGGAACTTCTGGCTCGTCGGAACTTCTGATACCATATCGGAACTTCCGAAGCAACATTTGCTCACTGACTCGAGACCAATAAATAATCGGAACTTCCGATAGCACCTATCGGAACATCCGATACACGAAATTTTCTTTGGCATATCTATCAATCTCCCACTTGCACAAGAACAAATTCTTTGCATTTTCTTAATCCATCCACTTAAGTGTGTGACCCGATAGGTTCATACACTAACTTCTGTTAACCGGAAACCGTTTTTGACTCACTGATCAATGGCGGTACCTAGCAGCACATATTGACCCCCCGAAAGCTTACAAAATCAAATTTTCACTGACATTGATATACGCAAGATCCAATCCCTTTACCACAGGTTGTCAGTCAAGCTCAAGGAGAGATACGTGCCACCCTTGTTGGTTTGCTCGACATTTCAATTGATCAAGTATCGGATTCAAATCATGACTAACTCCTTAGTCATAGTGTCATAGCCATGCACTTTTCCAATCCAATACCTCATGGGGCCTAGCGACGACTCTTCCATTGTTAGGATGTGTAAATTCCATCTTGACCGCTCACATTCCACGACATTCTTCACAACACAACTGAAAACAACCCTTATTACAACCCTGTTACGAAATAGCCTTAGGAAGCATCTAAGTGTGTTACTACGCATTCTAGAATCAAATGATGATCTCTGGTCCAAGGACACTGCATCTACACCATTTGAGATGACAACTGGTGGCACATTAGAATAACAATCCCAACAATATCTCAAGTGGGTATATCCAACACCATGTTCACCAACATGTGTCCACATCACTGATTTGGCATCTCTATGTCAATGATCTATTAAATGTGATCATCAATCAGTCAGATATGCTAATCTATGTGTCATCACTGTCCCACATGATGACAAGATCTAGGATCCTTTTGAGAAATATCGTTATAACACAGATAGTTTCACATAACAAGTAATCAACTTATTAATCAAATGTAGACGACATTTATTAAAGGAACAAGATAACAATTATCCTCACACAATAGCATAGACTCTACTAGCATCTTCCACATACACATGACTCACTCACGCAAGTATCTAATACCCATGGAGCTCAAGTGCGCCTCATGCTTGGGTTGTGGAAGAGGATTCATCAACAGATCCGCCATGTTCAAATCCGTGTGCTCCATGCAAATCTTAACATTACCTCTCTCAATAATCTCGTGGAATAGGTGATATCGCCGAAGTATATGTTTCGACTTCTAGTGTGATCTAGGCTCCTTGGCTCGCGCAATGGCACCACTATTATCACAATAGAGGTCCACTGGACTGGACACACTAGGAACAAAACCTAGCTCAGAAACAAACTTTCTGATCCAAACGGCCTCCTTTGCAGCTTCTGAAGCGGCAATATACTCAGCTTTTGTTGTAGAATCGGCCACCGTCTCTTGCTTGGAACTCTTCCAACTCACATCACCTCCATTGAGGCAGGACACAAAGTCAGATTGTGATCGAGAATTATCTTTATCGGTCTGAAAGCTAGCATCCGTGTAACAACTTACAATCAGCTCCTCTTCACCACTGTACACTAGGAACATTTCCTCAGTCCTTCTCAAGTACTTGAGGATACTCTTTACTACAACCCAGTGACTTTCACCTAGGTTAGATTGATATCTGCTCATAACATTTAGAGCATATGACACATCTAGGCGTGTACACAACATGGCATACATGATGGATCCAATTGCGGAGGCATACGAGATTGCACTCATCTTCTCTAGCTCATCAGGTGTCACAGCACACTGAGTCTTACTAAGAGAAATACCATGTGATATTGGTAGAAAACTCTTCTTAGAATTCAGCATTTTGAACCGTTTCAAAACCTTGTCAATGTACATACTTTGGCTCAATCCAATTAGCATCTCCAAGATCTTTCATCAAAAAACTATTTTTCAGTGAAGTCTTGACATCATTCAACAAAGGAATGTCATTTCCGATCCATAATATGTCATCCACATATAAGACCAGAAACACAAGTGAGATCCCACTAGCCTTCTTGTAAACATAAGGCTCTTCTTCATTCTTGATGAAGCCAAACCCTTTGTCTACCCCATCAAAGCGAATATTCCAACTCTGAGAAGCTTGCTTCTGTCCATAAATGGACTTCTACTACTTACATACTTTCCCAACACTTTTCAGATCATTAAGACCTTCAAGTTGTCTCATGTACATATCCTCACTTAGGTTTCCATTCAGGAAAGCCATCTTGACATCTATTTTCCATATCTCATAATCATAAAATGTTGCTGTTGTCGTAAAATATTACAGTAACAGGTTCTCTAAGATTATGAACTAACAAACAAGGAGTTGGTGAAGCGAACTATCTCAAGCCTCCGAATAGGATAATAGCTCGAAGTAGTTTAAAGTTGTGTATTGAATATCCCAGTATTCGATGCCTATTATAGGGTGAGAAAGGGGGTATTTATAGGTAAAAACTGTAAGGAAATGATCTTTTTACCCCTCAATTACAACCGACATAGTGGAAACTATTTGGTACCCCGAATAGGGCTAAAATAGTAAAATATGTCCGAAGAGGATAGCTAAGGCAGACGTCGAGCCTTCGAAGGGTATCTTCAAACTGGGGTTCGGAGAACCCTTCGACTTAGAAATTTCATCACCTTAGGGACAAGCTTCTGCTTTAGAACAGCATGAGTTGTCTTTGTCTCTTGATCTTGAAGATCCTAGGGATGAAGTATTTCCCCTCAATAGTAGCCCCTTGAATACGCTTCACAATTTAACCTATATAGCAGGAGAGCACTATACGTAAGAAATATTTTCATGCTCAGGGACTTAGAAAAAATTGAAGGTATTGTAACCATTCGAAGTATCTTCGGCATCGGAGGTATGTCTGATGGAAGCTTCGAACTTAGACTCCTGTGCGAAAGCTTCGCAAGGAAATGAACCGTTGTGGATGTGAAGCGTCGCAGAGAGCTGTTACCCTTCAAGTAGTCGTTAGGCTTCCAGGAAAAAGTAACGGACATAATTTTAACCATGAGTTCACACCTTTTTTACTTTTTGGCCCTACCCATCAGTGATAGAAGTCAAACCTGCAATATGAATGTATACCCGAACCACAGTAATTGGAGGCGTAAGGGTTATAAAAGGGGGACTCGAACCTCAGTAGAATTTTTTACAAAGCCTTGGTTCTAAACCCTCTTTCTTCTACCTTCAACCTTTCCCCAATTTCCTGAGCAATCGACTGATGGCGAGAACTAGCGCGACGGTGCCGGCTGAGGCAGGAACCTTGGAGCAGAGGCAAGCTTGGGCGGCGTCAGCAGTGGCGGCAATGGCAGGAGCCCCGGGGTGTTCTTGGCCCAAGAACCCACGGGAACTCAACCCACCGTCCAAGAAGACATTAAGGAAAAGTTTCCTCCTCGGGAAGTCGACGAGTACGGTTGACTCCATCGAGGAAGCGGTGAATGGGAAGTTGGGCCCGGGGATGAGAACTCGGGTCCCCAGGATGGAAGTGACCCCAGCACCACAGATCGGAGAAGTAGTGGTCTTCGAGGCCTTCTTCAAGGATGGGCTAGGGCTTCCTGCAATCAATTTCTTAGCCTAGGTATTAGACATGTTTCATATCACATTACCTCAGTTGTCACCGAATGCCATCGCAGGATTGGCCATCTTCGAATGGGCCATTCGGGAAGAAGGGTGCAAAGGGAGATCAGAAGTCTTCGCAACCACCCACGAGGCTTCCTGCCAGCCGAAACCACAAGACGGACCAGGAGACAACAAAGTACTAGTAGCCTTCGGAAGTGTGAACTTCCAACTTCCGAAGGAGTACTCACATCACTTCCCGACGAAGGCCATCAATGATCGATGGTACACCAACTGGATACTCCAATGGTTCTATGCCGAAGTTGGAGAAGGCTCCAGCCTCGCAGGGCCCCTACAAGAAATTTGGTACCAGAAGGAAGCCAAAGCCACTCTGGACCCTAGCCTGCTTTCGACGCGGTTGGGGCTGCTTTCTTCGGTGGCCAGCAGCATGAGCATGCGGGACCTCACTGAGGAATTCATCTCCATCTGAATCCCTCCTCTCGAAGCAGAGTGGTCGATAACATTTCAGAATGCTTCGGAAGGAAAGCTTCAAAGCTTGGGTAAGCCTTCACACTTCTGCATTAACATTGATTAGAAAATAGATAACATACTCAATAGAATGCTACCTTTTTCAGCGGCTGGCCCTATAGTGGTAGAGAAGCAACGGAGGGTAGATTTGGTAGGAAGCTGGGAATGCTTCAACCGGGTGTGGAGCGCTCTTGGAATGGAGCCTCCTCCTCTACCGGACTTCGACTCGACGGGAGTGGTCCCCAGAAAAGGAAAATCACCATCGAGTCCTCCAAAAGGGTCACTAAGACCCCCGTCAAGAAGGGGAAGAAGACAACGAAGCCTCCTCCTCCAGCATCTCCGGTGTCTTCACCTTCCTCCCTGGACATTCAAAGCTCCTCTTCGGGGGAAATAGAAGAGAAGGAATCAAACACCTAGATGGTGAAAGCACTCAAAGATTATCTGCTGCAAGACGACGAAGGTGAGTCCCAAGCCATAGCTAGAGACCCTCTCCGGGAGGTTGTATAAGTTGACGCAACAGCCCCTCCGGACCTGTTGCGGGTGACTTAGAACCGTAGTTAGAAAATCCTAACTCGCTCGTGGCCAGAGTGGTAGTAACGGAGGTCAGGGCATCGACTGCGGCTGCTCCGGAGCAAACTTCGGGGGATGACCTCGAAGAATATCTTCTGATGTATGAATTTCTGGGGGACCCCAAAATTCCCCCTCAAAGCGCAGACAGAGGTAAATCTCGGAACTTTACCTTCAAATTTCCTGAAAAGCCTTTATTGTGCAATAAGTATTTAACGAATACCTTGACTTTGTAGATGCTTCGAGGAGCGGTGTGGCTCCAGCCACTGGTGGGGCTTTGGCCTCACTTGGAGTTGAGGCTCCGGTTGAGGCAGTAGCTCCAACGACTGAAGTTGTCTCGGGCGAAGTGACTCCACCCGAGGTAGCGCTGATCGAAGGAGGATCTACTCCGGCCGAAGCAACAGCTCCGGTTTTCGTACCAGGGAGGGGCGAGAGCACGACATGCTTCAGCCCTCTTCCTTCTTTGATGACAATGCCTTCCTCCAATGACGCTTCAGCGAGCGCTTCGGAGGAAGACCCCGCTGTTGATCATCGACAGGCCTTGTCCTGGCTTCCTCTGCTGACTCCCTTCTTGGAGCAGCGGATAGGGCTCCAAATGCTACTGGAACCCTTAGCATATAAGTGCCAAGAAGTTGGGAGTTCCGAGCTAGTTTCCATCTTGAGTGAAGCCAGGGCACCGAATCTCGATTTGGCCCTCGAAAGGGCTGCCCTTCAGGTATGCAACATACATCAAATGTATTTAATTAATGAAATTACTTTGTACTCACTTTGCTTTTTTGTAGCAATTCATCCTCGCTAGAGCGGCAACAACTTCCAATGAGCTCGAAACTAATCGGCTTAAGAGGAAGGTTACCACCCTCCAGACTGTCCTCAAAGGCTTCGAAGACAAAACATTGCAACTGGAAGAGGAGCTCCTCGAGGAGCAGAGGGCCAAAGCCATTACGGATGAAGCACTACGGGACGAGCAACAGAGCAGCACTATACTCAAGGCTTTGGTCCAAGAAATCGAAGTCGAGCGTGTGGTGCTTAGGGCTAATGTTGAGAGGCTTTGGCGAGCAGAGGCGAACTCCAGCGCATAGCTTGTAGAGCTCCAAGACTCAATCAAACAAGCACTGGCTTAGAAGAGTACTTTGCTATCAAGGATATCTGAAGTTTTTGCTTTTGCTTCCGAGCTGACGGAGGCCGAGACGAAGCATATCGCCATTACTGATTAGACTATGGATACCCTGCGGGGTGCCCTAGAATACTTTGGTGTGATGTGCCCTTCATCTTCAACTGCGGTGAGTGAGCCCCTCGAGAAAAAGCTAAAGATGATCCAGGCGGAAACAAAGATGATGAAGGGCTTTGGGATTCGCTACGGAGAGATCTCTGGGCAGGTAGCTGGAATCGGAGTCCTTTGACATCTCAAAACCCACGGGATTTCTGTTGCTCTAGTGGGGCGTTCGACGCCTGCAGGCTTCACCGATGAAGACTTGTTGCGTCCTTCTTTGGATGTGGCTTCTACTTGGGAAGCCTTCCGAGCGACCAGGAAAACAGATCACAAAGCTGCGGCCAAGGCCTGGATTGACGAGGCTCACCGGCAGAAGAAAGCTCAGACGAAGCCTTTAGCTTCGACTTCGCCGGCTCTGACTTCGCCAGCTCCTCCAACCGACCCGCAGGTTTAGCTTCATAGGGCGTTTAAGCATGTACAAGAAATCTTGTAAAGCCCTTTATCTTAATGAATGAAAAGTTTATAAACAGGGAGTCTTTGTTTGGATGTTTATTTTTAGGTTTTGTTATGCACTTCGAAACCTGACTTCGAAGCATTGGATCCTAACGAAGGGCTTCGCCAGCAGTGGGCTATCCTCGAGAGCTGACGGGCTCTCACATTTCTCTGTTCCTTGAGGGGAGCAAGGGGAAATAGCACCCGATGTTCAATGCGAAGTCTTAGCTTATATTAAAGAAGAGGATAAGGAAGTAGTATCTTCGTCCTCAGAATATGTAGAATGGTCTGACTCGGAATACCAAGAAGAGCATAACTTCAAGAAGAGCAGAAAAAGCTGCGAGCTTCGAAGAAGAAAGGCACCCGGACTACGAGAAATGTTTCAAGAACTCCGGGCTCCGAAGACCGAAGCGGTCCTAGAAGTAGTTCTAGAGGTCGTAGGGGTCTCCACTTTTATTTAGTCTTAGACCAAAATTTCTCTTAATGTTATATGATTACCCGATTAATATAACCTATTTCGAAAGAATCACTTGACTGTTCCTTCCTCCCCTGCCCCTCCTTGTGGGTGGGGGACCGTACGCGTTGCGATAGGGTCCGTCGGACACAATGATTAATATAACAACCTGATGCTTCACATTACACTTGGTAATCATATTTTCCTCTTTCGTAGAGTTCTTCGAACTGTATGTTCGTATTGTAATGTTTATAAACTTCGGAACTAAGTTTATACTTGCAAGCTCTGATACTAGTCGCTTAGGACTTTAAAAAGTGTTTCATTGGGCCAGAGCCTTGAAACCTTATTGCTTGGTCGCCTACGACTCTTTTACAGATGCTTCGAACCCAAAGGCCAAAAATCTGCTCTTTTAAAGTCCTTAGACTCTTCTATGGATCCTAACAAGCCGGAGCCTAGAATCCGTAGGATGGCCACCTATGGCTCTTTTACTGATGCTTCGAACCCGAAGGACGGAAATCTATTCTTTTAAAGTCCTTAGACTCTTCTACGGATCCTAACAAGCTGGAGCCTAGAATCCGTAGACTGGCCACCTTCGGCTCTTTTACAGATACTTCAAACCCGGAGGCCAAAAATTTGTTCTTTTAAAGTCCCTAGACTCTTCTACGGATCCTAACAAGCCAGAGCCTGGAATCCATAGGCTGGCCACCTTCGGCTCTTTTATAGATATTTCGAACACGGAGGCCAAAAATCTGTTCTTTTAAAGTGCCTAGACTCTTCTATAGATCCTAAGAAGCCGGAGCCTGGAATCCGTAGGCTGGCCACCTTCGGCTCTTTTACAGATACTTCAAACCCGGATGCCAGAAATCTGTTCTTTTAAAGTCCTTAGACTCTTCTACGGATCCTAACAAGCTAGAGCCTGGAATCCGTAGGCTGGCCACCTTCGGCTCTTTTACGGAATTCTTGAACCGATGGTTCAAAGGCCATTTGCTGGGTTCTGAAGAAAGCTGCTTACCTCCGCAAGCATCTCCGTTCCTCTAATACGTCCACAAGGGGTAAGGAATATTTGAAGAGTAAGCATAGTTCGAACCTCCATCTTTATTTAACTTAGAAAGGTACTTTTACAATTGATTACAAGGACCCCTAAGCGTAATAACATTTAAGGTGCTCTGCATGCCATGCATGCTTCAACTCTTCCCCTTCTAAATTTGCTAACTTAAACGATTCGGGGTGCCCTGAGCGTAGGATAATATATGGTCCTTCCCATTTGTTTCCTATCTTCCCCGGAGCTATTACACTTCACAGCACCAAATGACCTGGCCTAAGCTCATTGACTTTTATCTTCGAGTCATACCATGCCTTCGTTTGGTCTTGGTACTTCGTCAGATTGGAAACAACTCGAAGCCTTGTCTCTTCTGACAAGTCCAGCAAAGTTTTTCTTTCATCGTTATTCCCAGGCTCCATTATGCGAAGGGATCCACCTTTAAGCTTTGTAGGAGTCATGGCCTCGTCTCCAAATAGCAGCCTAAATGGGGTGAAGCCCGTGGACCTAGCTTGAGCGGACCAAATGGACCATAAAATCTTGGGGAGCTCTTTGGTCCACAACCCCTTATCTAACCCGACAATCCTTCGATTCAAACCGGAGAGAATATTTCCACTGGCCCGCTCGACGGCTCCGTTGAATTGGGGGTGGCGAACAGCTGCGAAGAATAACTTGATGCCTAGACCTTCGCAAAACTCTCCAAAGGGCTCGGCGTCAAATTGAGTGTCGTTATCAACAATTAACTCCCTAGACACTTCGAACCTGCAAATAATATTCTGCCAAAAGAATTTTTGCACATTTCTTGAAGTGATAGCAGTTAGGGGTTCAGCTTCGACCCATTTAGAAAAATATTCGATTGCTACCACTGCAAACTTCAAGCTGCATTTTGCCATTGGAAAAGGGCTGATGAGATCCATTCCCCATCGCGCCATTGGCCATACCGGAGCAATAACTTGAACAGGTGTCGGTGGACGGTGGCTCCGCCTACCCATCCACTAGCACCCATGGCAGGTTCGAACCAACTCTTTTGCATCTCTTAAAATTGTTGGCCAATAGAGCCCCTATCAAAGTGTCTTTCCTGCTAGAGCACGGGGGGCTAGATGGCTGCCGCATAAGCCTTCGTGAATCTCCTGAAGTATATCTTGGCCTTTGGGTTGTGAGATGCACCGGAGTAGGGGAGAACAAACTCCGGCTTTGTACAATATTCTGTTGACAATCTCATAACTTTGAGCCCTTGCTTGGAGCCTTCAGAAATCCGGACCTTCTGATGAGACCGCGCAGTTTTGCAAAACATCCATTATTGGAGTCCGCCAATCGGTAGCTAGGATGCAAAGGACTTCTACAGAGGGTAGTTGATGCACTGTAGGCTTGATGAGTATCTTCGTAGAAAGCGCCCTCCGAGACGTCTAATGCTCTGGTTGCAGCCTTCTCTAGAATATCCACAAGTTGATTATCTGCTCGGGGGATGCTTAGAATAGAAAATCATTTAAACATTTCTTCGGTCTTGCGGATTTC
Organism: Zizania palustris; assembly: GCA_019279435.1. Taxonomy (NCBI): domain Eukaryota; kingdom Viridiplantae; phylum Streptophyta; class Magnoliopsida; order Poales; family Poaceae; genus Zizania; species Zizania palustris. Next base: position 9,589,071 of record JAAALK010000085.1, read on the forward strand.
TTCTAAATACTTTGCAAGATGTGGATTCCTGGCTTGGAAGCTCTTGTCAACATGCCCTGCGATGACTTGGGAATCTATTTTTATTATAATCCTTGCTGCTCTAAGTGCTCTTGCCTTTCGGAGGCCTAGCAGGATCCCTTCGTACTCTGCGATATTGTTGGTGGTCTTAAAGTTGAGCCTCACAGAATACATAGCCTTCTACCCTGATGGTGATATTATCACGGCTCCAACTCCGGCACTAGATGCCTAATAGGCTCCATTAGAAAAAATTGTCCACAGACCTTCGGAGGATTCTTCCGGAGTCCAAACTACGGATGCAGTCCACTCGGCCACGAAGTCAGCTATGACTTGGGACTTGATAGTAGTTCTTGCGTTGAAGGAAATACCAAAGGGGGCTAGCTCGACAGCCCATTTTTCGATACTACCCATGGAATCTTTGCTCCGGAGCATATCACCAAGGGGATACGAGATAGGAACGATGAGATTATGTGCTAAGAAGTAAGGCCTTAGATTTCGCAAGGCCATTACCAAAGCATAAGAAAAATTTTCAAGCTCGGAGTATCTTGTCTTTGCTTCAGACAAAGCTTCTAAGACGAAGTAGACTGGGTTCTGCACCAGTTTTCCTTTAAGCTCAACTTCCCTGACCAATACTGCACTTACTCCGGAGCCCGTTGCTGCAAGATAAAGGAGAGTTTCTTCTGGGAGGGGCACGGTAAGTGTTGACAGATTTCTGAGATAATCTTTAATGTCATCGAAGCTCTTCTGGCACTCCGACGTCCACTTGAAACTTTTAGACCCCTTTAGAGCTTTAAAAATTAGGAGGCTTCGTTCGGTTGATCTGGATAGGAATCTACTGAGGGCTACAAGTCGTCCTATCAGCTTCTGGACCTGCTTTAGATTTTCTGGTGGAGCCATTCTTTGTAGTGCACTTATCTGCGTCGGGCTAGCTTCGATTCCTCTAATCAAAACTAAGTACCCTAGTAGTTTTCCTACTTGCGCCCTGAATATACATTTTTTAGGGTTGAGGCAAACTTCAAATGCTTGGAGGCTCTCAAAAGTTTCAGCTAAGTCTAGGATTTGATGGTGCTTTACAGCACTCTTTATTACAATGTCATCCATATAGGCTTCGACATTTTGGCCTATCTGGTGACCTAGGGCCTTAGCTATAAGATGTGAGAAGGTACCTGCGGCATTCCGCAAGCCAAAAGGCATTCAAACATAACAAAATACTCCGGAAGGAGTTATAAAACTCGTTTGGGCTTCATCTTCACGCTTTAGCCAGACCTGATGATAACCAGAGTATGCGTCCAAGAAGCTTAACAATTCAGAGCCAGATGTAGAATCCACAAGTTGATCTATTCGGGGCATAGGGTAGGGCTCTCGCGGGCATGCTTTATTTAGTGACGTGAAGTCGATGCACATGTGCCACTTGTTGGAGCCCCTTTTCTTGACAAAAACAGGGTTAGCCAACCACTCCGTGTGGGCTACTTCCCTGATAATTCCTGCCCTCAGCAACTTCTCCACCTCTACCTTGGCGAGGTCTTCCCTTTCTGTTGATAACTTAAGAAGCCCTTGGCGCACTGGCCTAGCCTTCGGGTTGACAAGCAACCTATGGTCGATGATGCTACGGTCAACTTTGGGGATATCTTCGTAAGTCTAGGTGAAGATATATAAGTTTTCTTTAACTACTTCCTCCAGCGAAGTAGATATTTCCGAAGGTAGCTCCTTGGCGAATTGGATTGGATACTCCTTGCCATCTTTTAGGATCATCTTCATGATCATATCACCTTCCAGGCTTGGCTTTAGGGAAGGGCCCTTCGAGGGGTCTGAAGACCCTGAAGCTTCCTCCGAGTGCTCCAACACACTATTCACTTGCCGAGGGTCCAGAGGTGGACCATGGCCATACTCTGCTCTCCGGGTTGTAGCTTGGTCTCCTAAAATAGTGAGAACTCCACCTTGCGTGGGCATTTTGAGACACAAATAGTTATGATGTGCTACAACTCTGAATTGGTTTAGCATTCCCCTCCCGAAGATTGCATTGTAGGCGTATGGGGCATCGACGACATCGAAGATAACCTCCTCAACCTTGGCTAGGGGCCACTCTCCGAAGGCAACCTCGAGACCTATCTGGCTGAGGGCATCGAGAGGAGGACCTGCGAAACCATGGAGTGGGCGAGCTACCGGAAGTAGGTGTCTTTGGGGAATGCACATCTACTCGAATGCCTGGACGAAGAGTATATCTGCGGAGCTTCCACCGTCCACCAATATCCTTCGGACTTCAACTCCAGATATATCGGCTAAAATAACAAGGTGGTCAGCATGGGGGAATTTCACCCCCGCAGCATCATTAGCAGTAACAGAAATAGGTACATGAGACCACTCGGGCATTTATGTCGCCAAACTCGAGGTCCCTATGTGCCCTACTTTGCGGACATAGTCTCTTCGCTTCCATTTCAACATGTTACCGAGGGTCCCTCGTCCGGAGATTGGCAGGACCACTCGCTTATCACAATCTTGGGTATCCTCCTGCTTTGGTGGTGGCATAATGTTGGCCACCGGGAGTTGCATCGGTGCTTCAGGGTTGCTTGCCTGAGCCATGACCTGCATAGGCTCCGAATGCACTGCTGGAGGGGCTCGATCCAAAGTACCTCGCCCTGAGCTTCGTCCTAAGTACTTTCCCCGAAGTATCAATACGGACTTGCAATCTTTCATGTCATGGCTTCTATTTTTGCCATGCACACAATAGAAGAAGTTTTGGCGCCTGCCTGCCGTTCTCTCTTGGGGCTTCGAGGTACTAGCCTTGTTAGCTTGCGCCTATTGAAAGTTGAAAGGCACCTTCGGGCGGAGGGTGCAATATTTAATACCTCGGAGTGGAAGTGCTTCTTTCCCCGTCTATGATTATTGAAGCGATTATCAAGGGGGCTTGCGGAGGAGTCGGGACTTCTGGCTCCGTCTTCACTTCTCGAAGGATTAGTGCAGGCATCACAATTCTTCGGAGGCAGCCTTCCTCTGCCTTGGCATACTATTCGAAGTATGCCATCAGTTGTGCTACAGACGACACCGGCTTCCGGTGAAGTTTGCTGAGGAGGTCTTGGTTCAACACCCCTTCGTGTGCCACATCCACTACCGAAGAGGTAGACAAGCCTTTAATCTGAGACTTGGTGCGGGCGAAGCGTGTAAAATACTCCCGAAGGGTCTCCCCTGCTTGCTGCTTCACCTGGAACAAACTTCTGGTTGACATTGGGGCTACGAACGTACCCTGGAAGTTACTCACGAACATCCTCTTCAGCTGCTCCCATGACTTGATCAATCCTGGCTTTAGAGACCAGAACCATCGGAGAGCCACACCTTCCAGCGCGAGGTGGAAGCACTTCGCCATTGTGTTCCGCACCCCTCCGCTAGCTACTATTGCCAAGGTATACAAACGAGAGAACTCTCTAGGGTCGGACCCACTGGAGTATTTGTGCAACTTCGAGGCCTTGAACCTGGGGTCGAAGGGCACTTTCTGCAAGTCCGGATGCAGTGGAGACTCATCGTCAAAGGATGCATTCTCGGCTTCCTCCGAGACTCGAAGAGCTTCGGGATAATTACCAGTACCATCGTCTTGAGGCACCTCCGGAGCAGGAGTGAAGGCTTGAGGGCGAAGTCTATTTGCAGCCTCTTGCCTCCACCTTGCTACTTCCTCCTAAAGCCGCGGTACCTGGGTAGCCGCGTCCTCAGGAAGGTCTTCATCTCCTCCAGAAGGGATCTCCAGATCTTGGGAATTGGGGTAATCAGTTCGAAGCACCGAGGGAGCTGCTTAGGGACCTCTGGGTGCTCGAGGTTTGATGACCACTTTGGGAGTTGGTGGAATGAATGAGGGTCTTGCACCGTTGGTCCGAGGGGACCTTCGGGGAGGATCAATAGCTAGGCTCCACTTGGGAGGCAGGGCTAATGAAGTTAAGGTCCGAAGACCAAAGACTTTGAATGATTTGGGAAGGCGAGAAGAGGCCTTCGAGCTACAATAGGAAGCCCCTTACCGAAGGGTGCGCGAAATCTTCAGACTCCGAAACTCCCTCCGCAAGTGCTCTTCAAAGTGCATTCAGCGGCGGAGAACTAGCTTTTAGAACTATGTTCCCCACAGACGGTGCCAACTATTGGTGTAAAAGATTACGCTAACAGGTTCTCTATGATTAAGAACTAACAAACAAGGAGTTTGTGAAGCAAACTATCTCAAGCCTCCGAATAGGATAATAGCTCGAAGTAGTTCGAAGTTGTGTATTGAATATCTTAGTATTCGTTGCCTATTATAGGGTGAGAAAGGGGGTATTTATTAGTAAAAACTCTAAGAAAAGACCTTTTTACCCCTCAATTACAACCGACATAGTGGAAACTATTTGGTACCCCAAATAGGGCTAAAATAGTAAAATATATCCCAAGAGGATAGCCAAGGCAGATGTCCCATCAGTCTTGTTGTTTCCCACTGTAGAGATGGAGCCTTCGGAGGGTATCTTCGAACTGGGGTTCGGAGAACCCTTCGGCTTAGAAACTTCTTCAACTTCGGGACAAGCTTCTACTTTAGAACGGCATGAGTTGTCTTTGTTTCTTGATCTTGAAGATCCTAGGGATGAAGTATTTCCCCTCAATAGTGGTGATTGTTAGAATGATCCGAATAGACTTAAGCATAGCGATAGGCGAAAACATTTCATCATAATCAACACCTTGAATCTGTCTGAAACCTTTCGCCACCAATCATGCCTTATAGATGTCAACATTTCCATCAAATTCTATCTTTTTCTTGAAGATCTATTTACACTCAATAGTTTTTATACCATCAGATGGATTAACAAGTTCCAAACTTGGTTTTCTTGCATGGACTCCAACTCGGATCCAATGGCTCCAAGCCATTTTTTAGACTTTGTCCCATCACTACTTCCGCATAAGTCTTGGACTCATCATTGTCCAACAACAACACGTCATAATGCCCGATGGCCAAAAACATGGACCTGTTCGGCGCATGGCTTACCCTCTCAGACCTCTGTGGGGTTGGCGTAAACACAACAGGCTCTACAACACCTTGCACATCCTATTGTTGTTTAGTGGGATCTAGAACACTTTCCAGTGACTCCCGATCCTCTTAGAGATGCACCGTCCTCCCACTAACTCCTTTTGAGAGAAACTCTTTTCTCAAGGAATACACCATTTCGAGCGACAAACACTTTGCCCTCCTCTGTATTATAGAAATAATATCCTTTTGTTTCCCTAGGATACCGCACAAAGAAGCACTTGTCAGACTAGGGACAGAGCTTGTTAGACGTCGTACGTTTGACATACACCTCACATCCCCAAATCTTTAGAAATGACAAACTGGGACACCTCCCAGACCACATCTCATATGGCATCTTCTCTATTGACATAGATGGAACTCTATTTATCGTGAAAGCTGCAATTTCTAGAGTGTAACCCAAAAAGGATAATGGAAGATCAGTGTGACTCATCATGGACAACACCATTGCAAATAAAGTGTGGTTTCTCTACTCGGACACCCAATTCCATTGGGGCGTCCCGGGTGGAGTCAGTTGTGGAACAATTCCACACTGCTTTAGATGATCACTAAACTCATGGCTCAAATATTCACCTCCACGATTAGATCATAGACATTTAATTGTCTTGCCTGTATGATTTTGTACTTCATTTTGGAACTCCTTGAAATTTTTGAAGGATTCCCACTTATGCCTCATCAAGTAGACATAGCCATATCTACTAAAATTGTCGGTAAAAGTGATAAAGTACTAAAAACCATTCCTATCCATGTGACTCATTGGACCACACACATTAGTATGTACTATGGCCAATAGCTCACTCGCCCTCTCACTCTGTCCAATGAAAATCATCTTTGTCATTTTGCCAAGTAACCAAGACTCGCATGTGTCATATGATTTAAAATCAAATGACTCCAAAAGTCCATCACCGTGGAGCTTCTACATGAGCTTCTCATTTATATAACCCAAACGACAATGCTAGATGTAGGTAGGATTCAAATCATTGAGTCATTGTTTCTTAGTACTAATGTTATAAACGCGTGCATCTTCAAGACTTAGAATGTATAATCAATTCACTAATGGACAAACAACGTAGAACATGCCATTTGAAAATATTGAACAACTCTTGTTCTTTATTACAAATTCAAAATCATCTTCCTCTAAACTTGAAGAAGAGATAATGTTTTTGCCTAAGGCGGGAATGAAATAACAATTATTTAACTCCAAAACTAGTCCTCATGGTAGCGACAATGAATAAATGCCGACGGCCAACGCTACAACCTTTGCACCATTCCTGACGCCGACATCCCGTTCGCCACTTATACACTTTCTTACTCTACTTAGCCCCTGCAATGATTTGCATGTATGAATCATCGATCTAGTATCAAATACCCATGAATCATTTGGACGAGTAGCAAGATTAATTTCAATAACATTAATACCTGAAGTGGAAGTTACACTTCCCTTCTTGTTCTTCTATTCTTCCAGGTACACCTTACAATTGCACTTCCAATGCCCATGCTTGTGGCAGTGGTGGCACAAATCACAGCCAATAGGACCCGACTTGGACTTTCTAGCCGGTTTAGACTTTGCACTAGAGATCGAATCTGTAGTCTTAGCCTTGCCCTTCCTCTTTTTTTTCCCTCCTTCTGAACCAACATCACTTGATTAAGAGACTTCTTGATACTCTCCTTTGCAGTTTTCAGCATCCCATGCAACTTGGCTAGTGTCTTCTCTAGTCCAACCAAGTTACAATTCATGATGAATGGCTCAAAGCTCAGTGGAAGCGACTGGAGAATGACATCAATAATGAGGTATTGATCCAGTGGGGTACCTAGACTCTCTAGATCCTTGATGTAACAAATCATCCTGATTACATGAGGGCTCGCTAGGCTCCCTTCAGCCAGCCTGCTACCAAACAAGCACTTAGACACATTGTATCTCTTTGCCCTTGCCTGGTTCTGAAACATGTCCTTATGACCTACGATCATATCGTAAGCCTTATGTTCCTCATATTGTTTCTAAAACTCAATGGACATGCAGGTAAGCATCAGACAACTGACATCCACAGAATCAATAGCATGCTTCTCATAAGCACACTTGTCTGTTATGGAAGCATCCTCTCCTAGTTCATCGGGGTGAGGTTCCTCTAGAACATAATCCTTTTTCTCTTGTTTAAGAACGATTCTCAAATTTCGATACAAATCCATAAAGTTTGTTCTAGATAATTTCTCACGTTCAAGTATAGATCGCAAATTAAAAACTGGAGTGCTCTTAACAAAAGAAGTATTAGGTGCCATGATCTACAAAAGATTAAATTCAAGGTTCAACACTATGCAATGTTTATCTTCTATCCAATAAAAGATGTTCCACTATTTTAAAATCAGTCACTTTCCCTCTAATGACTAATAGTGGTGCAAGATCCATATTCATTCTAACTCCTAGTGAGCTTTGGCATCACTGCTAGAAGCTAGGTGACATAGGTAAGCAATGATTTGCTAATCACATCGTATGTGACTCTTGTTGGAGAAGCATCCTATGCTCTATGCCAACTCTATGCTCCAAGGACCAAAACCGTTTTGATGGCCCCATTAAGCAAACCAACACTATGCGTGCAGAAGTCCGACTTCTACTCCAACTGGTCTAGATAAATGATAGCACCTTGCTTCGGTAGACCCACTATCGATGAGCAAGATCCTTGGTGGGTGCAAGTATTAGGAAGAGCATCGGTACTTAATTTTCTGAGGGAAAACTATTCTAGCATGGTAAGGTCACTAGCGTACACGAATATTGCAAGAATAGTATAACAGGAACATAAGAAAGCATGACAGGCAATCATATTAACTATGATAGAGCATGACCCTCTTTACCTGGCGATCTCCATCTCTATGGCTCCCGTCATCGAGTGCATGCTCCCGACCTCCATGAAGAGTACTAGTCTATCTCGCATAGCCTATATTAATTACATGGGACGAAGCACCGCAGAAACGACATGAAGTCGTAATAAATTTTACATCAGCCTTGGGTTGTAAATAACCATGACATGCAGGCCATTTTTAATTTACATTCATTGCATGCATCTCATACATCACATTTATCCAAGGCCATGTCAGTCACATCATTCTTTGTAAAATAAAGTTAGGCTAGCAATCTACAAGTGACTGGATTATGGATCAGAAAAAACCCGGCTCAATAGGCTCGAAATTTCAAATTCGGGTCGGTCGGAACTTCCGATATAGCATCAGAACTTCTAATCTGCCGAAACTTCCGTTCAATATCGGAATCGCGTACAACACCAATTGCTCTCTCTATCGAATCATTATTCGATATTGGAACATCCGATCACTATCAGAACTTCTGATCCACCATCAAAACTTCTGAATTGTCACGGACTAAAACATATCTAATCTGTTTTCCACCATGTATCTCCATAAATGATGGATCTAGGTCGAACACTATGCACGTAGGCTCTGATACCACTATTGGGGAATAGGTATCTACGCTAGACGGCAAATTGAAAATTTCTTCCCTAAGCCCAAGACACATGCGCGTGCGAGATCATTGATCGTTACCTTCTAGCACGAGACGAGCTCGGTGCAGCAGAAGAAGATGTCAGAGTAGCGCATCAAGCCTATCCTCACTTTGTCTCGGTCATTCTTCTCCAATGCGATCAGTGACAATGACGTAGTTGTTCATGTGAAGAAGTCCATGAGCGTCGCTATTGGAGCAACGCATCCATGGTATCCACACGTACAGGGATAGAGTTCCTCCCACGACAGCATGCTAGCACTGCACATGAGAGACGAAGAAGCCTCTATCTCAACAATTGTGATCGAGAAAGGTAGGAGAGGAGTCTATGGTGGCTAGGTCTAATCTATGTTTAAACTTGTCACAAGACCTCCTCCTCTCTTTATACAAAGTTGAGGGCCCCTAGTCATCCACATCTTGAAACCAACAAATTGGTTACAATCAATTCGTGTTCGTAACATATCCAATCTATTTTCCCACATCGGAACATCTGATCCGAGATAAAAACATCCGACAGGTATTTAGGTCTCTCAATTCAGTACGACACGCAATAGATCCAATCTATTTTTGCCTACCTCAAACTTTCGATCAGTACAATTTTCCCCAATTCCAAATCGGAACTTCTGGCTCATCAAAACTTCCGATACCATATCAGAACTTCTGAAGCAACATTTTCTCTTTGACTCGAGACTAGTAAATAATCGGAACTTCCGATACACTGAATTTTCTTGGGCATATCCATCACAATAGAGAGTTCAGCCTGATAGCATGGGCATGTTCATCGCCCCCATGGATGATAGTCTTGTTCGTTCTTGTTTCTTCTATTCTCATCACCATCATCAGCTTGACAATTGATCGGCGTTGCTACTAACATTGTTCTTTATGATTCCTTATCAGTTGCAGGGTCAAACTGATTGGCATGCTCAAAATCTCTTCTTTTTTCTAACATTATAGGTCCTACACTAGTGTTAAGCAGATCTCCTAGGCCACAAGTGTGACCAAAAACTACATCAACATGCTATTTGGCATGCCTAGTTGGACCTCTTTCAAATCATTCATCCATGACTGGTCTTAGCCGATTCATCGAGATAAGAGATAGAAGGAATTGTCTTCTTGTCTAGCAAGGCTCGGGATGGTAACTTCCTCGGAATATCGAATGACGGAATTAAACCAATCAGCAATGAGAAGCCCGGGCCTAGCCTTCGAAGGCAGCGTGGATGAGGAAGAAGGTAAACTCAGTAAAGGTTTCGATGCAACCGATGAGCTACATGAGGTAGACATCGGACCTAGTGATAGACCAAGACCAACCTTCATAAGTTCCAAACTATCTGATAAAATTAATAATGAGTTGATCGCATTGTTATGAGAGCATCAGGATTGCTTCGCATGGGAGTATCATAAGATGCCAGGGTTAAGCCAATCGATCGTAGAACATCGACTCCCGATAAAACAAGGGCATCACCCATTTATGTAGTTGCCTCGATGTCTCAAGGCAGAAATATATCCAGATATCAAGGCCAAGGTAACAAGGCTATATGACGCGGGATTCATAAGGCTGAACTGATACATAGAGTCGGTATCCAACATCATACCGGTATGGAAGAAAAGTGGGAAGCTGAGAATATTTGTTGACTTCAGAGATCTGAATAAAGCAACCCTGAAAGACGAATACCCAATGCCGATCACAGACCAACTAGTGGATGCCACATTGGGTCACAAGATTATCAGCTTCATTTATGGGAACGTGGGCTACAATCAGATTTTTATGGCTAGCGAAGACCTCGACAAAACGGCCTTCCGGTCCTAGGCGCTATTGGACTCTACAAGTGGGTAGTGATAACCTTCTACCTGAAGAATACCGAAGCAACCTACCAGAGGTCTATGAATTACATTTTCCATGACTTGATCTGCCTATTGGTGGTAATATATAGAGATGACGTCGTGGTAAAGTCAAGCAATACCCAAGACCACATGGCCGATCTATGCCAGGTCCTAGAGAGAGGTTGAAAATATGGACTGAAGATGAACCCCGAGAAATATGCTTTTGGTGTATCGGCGGGGAAATTTCTTGTCTTTATTGTGCATGAAAGACGAATTGAGATAAGCCAATGCAGTATTGAAGAGAACAAGGGTACCAAACACCATACCGAAAAAACCAAGTTGCAGTCATTGATTGGGAAGATAAATTTTTTTAGAAGATTCATAGCTGACCTATCAAGGAGAATAGAGTCGTTCACTCCACTATTAAAGTTGAAACCCAACCAGGAATTCATATTGGGAGGAAAGCAGTAGAAGGCATATGATGAGATCAAAGAGTATCTAGCCTCACCGCTAGTGCTGATGCAATCGCAAAAAGGGGTTCCATTCAGGCTATATTTGTCAATAGATAATCAAGCCATCAGATCGGTCCTAGTACAAGAGATTGACAAGAAGGAGAGGGTGATTTTCTACCTCAGTAGAAGATTACTAGACGCTGAGACCCAATACCCCACGGTGGAAATGCTTTGTCTATACCTACACTTCTCATGCACCAAACTAAGTGAGAAACCATGTTGAAGAATATGGTTTTGATATTCCAGATGTGATGAGTGATTGTCAACGGAAGTCAAAGAAAGGGAGAGATGAAGACCTGCCGAGTCTGAGGCGCATGTGACTCAGGTACACGGGCAGTGAGCGACGGCCGGGCAGAGAAGCTGCGGAGTCGGGCTGGCCCAATCCGGGTACATGGCTAGGAGCGGTAGATGATCCACTGGTCTGTTGACTGGGTTTGACTCAGGTACACGGGCGGCGAGCAATTGCCGGGCTGAGGAAGCTGCGGGGTCGGGTCGGCCCAATCCGGGTACCCGGTGCGAAGACGATGGACGCTTTGTCAGTTTCGGCGTAAAACTGACAATCTATCATTAATTCATTTTTAGGATATTAATATTTAGTTTTTAAGTTTAGAATATTTTTATTTGAGTCAGGTGATTTTTCTAATAATTTTTTAGTAATTTTCGGAATTTATTTTAGAGTCAGTTTATTTACCTGAGGGTAAAGTAGTCTTTTCATGTATTAGGATTTGCCTATAAATAGGCCCCTATCCCCATAGGGATAGATGACTGTTTTTCACAAATCAATCTACAGTTCGCCACCATTTTCCGTTTTGCCGCCGCCGGCGTTTTGGGTTCCCCGCGCCGCCATTTTACTCATCTGGGCGCCGCCGACAGATCTATCCCGACCAACGCGTCGAGACGTCCGCTCGAGGTTTCTCTTCCTGGAGATTTTCTACCGGTTGTTTTCTGCCTCGCGTTTTTTTTTGGTTGTTCTTTCTTCTTCCGGCCAGACTTGATTGCCTAGAAATTTCCACTGGTGTGAGATACGGATTCTGCCTAGATTCATTTCTTCATGTGTGTTAATTTTCTACTCGTAGCTATCCAGGGCAGCGCACAGTGCTCACATAGATTAATTATGTGTCATTACTTCTTTGATTTCCGTGCTAAATCCATTGCCCAAAGACCAGCCTGTTACAGTTTTGTTTGACCAGGAACTTACGACAGAAACTTCTCTGGATACAACTGCATCACGTTCACGGATGTACTGTTCATCTGTCAGGAACAAATCTGCTCTGTTTTCTCAGGCACGTGGCGACCAAAGACTCGGTGACACGGAAAGTCTCTGTAAGTTAGTTTTTTAATCTTCTATTTTTCAGCTAGTTAATCAATTCAATAGTTATCTAGTTTTTATTAGCATAAAAAATATTAATCTCGTGGTTAATTTTTAATCTGTTAAATTTTTATTACTTATCTCGTATTATTTATTTAAGTGTTTTTTAATCTGCTTATATAAAAAGAAAAATTTATTAGTCGCAGTAATATTTTATTCTAGTTTTTACGTGAAATGTTATAGGTTTATTTCTGAATTAATTTCTAGATAATCCATGTTTTTATTCTTTTGATTAGTATTTTATTTCTAGACTGCAATATAAATATTTCGTGATATATCGAGGTATTTTTATTTACTGCAGTATTTTTTATTTAGACTATCTTTAATAGCATTATAATTAGGACACCGGTCATTTTTAGGCTAGACAACTTTAATTCCGGTAATTTGCTTTGCTAATATTATTTGTCTGGTTAAGTTTGTTTGGGTGTTGGGATTAGATTATAGTTTAGCAAGAAATTTATAGGCGCCCATTCACCCCCCCTCTGGTCGCTACTTTCGGTCCTACAAGTGGTATCAGAGCGAGGTTAGGTTTTTCTAATATCTTAACCGATTCAAAACCTAGGTAGTGACCATGGCGTCTTCTGGTAAAATCCCATCCCTAGAGGCTTTTGGCTACACTTATTGGAAGACTCGCATGCGAGCATACCTTATGAGCCAGAGCTCGGACATATGGGAGATTTGTGTTCATCCAAATTTCACCATAACGACTATTGCTGCGGATACTGCTGAAAATGTAATTATCCAGCATCAAAATAACAGTAAGGCGGTGAATATTCTATTTTCTGGTCTAGGTTCTAGTGAGTTTGAGCGTGTTAGCCATCTCACCACTGCTCGAGAGATATGGGCTACCCTCCAGGCACACCATGAGGGGACAGCTCAGGTCAAGGCTAGGCTTTATCAGACTTACCGGTGTGAGTATGAGAATTTCTCACAGAAGCCAGGTGAGACGGTTGAGGCGTTGTTTGGTCGTTTTCAATCGATCATTAACAAACTTCGTGTTAACAAGGCCGAGGGTGATCAGCTGGTCTCTGATCATGAACAGGCCCTTAAGGTACTCCATACCTTGGACCCTAAGATCTGGGAGATCAAGGTTTCTTCTATTGTTGAGAGCACATCTTATGACACCTTGACCATTGCAGAGCTTTTTAGTAAGCTCAAAGCCACAGAGGTCGATATCCAGTTGAGATCAAATCTCAGTGGTTCTGGATCAAAGACTCTGGCGCTTGCGACACCATCTGCTGATCCTAATGACATGAGTTGTACTGCTTTTTCCTTGATGTCGATTTCTGAGGAACAACTTGATACTCTAGGAGATGATGATCTGTGCTTGTTTAACAACCGGGTTCGGCGTGTCTATGATAAGCGAATGTTTAAGAGACACGGCACAAAATCCGGATGCTTTGAGTGTGGTGACCCAGGTCATTTTATCGCCGACTGTCCCAAGCAGAAGAATTATAAGAAGGGAACTGACGGCAACTCCTACAACTCTGGCAAGTATGACAACTCCACGAAGGGCAAGTTCAAGACAAGGTTCTTTCGAAAGGCTCTAAAAGATTACAGGCGTGAGAACAAGAAGCGAGATGAGACCTTCTTCGCCGAGATGGAGAAAAGATACTCCAAGAGATCATCGTCTTCCTCATCGTCTACAAGTTCAAGTGATGAAGAGATCATGATTAGGAAGGGGAAGGACAGGGACAATCCGGCGAGCCTCTGTTTCATGGGCTTCGGGGACAAGCCGAAGAGTCGCTCACGTCACAGCCGAAGACCCCACAAGAGTTTCTGCTCAATGGCTCTTGGGGAGAAGAAAGAGAAGGACTCCTCCGATGACTCCGACGACGACGACAATGAGAATGCATCTTCCTATGAACAAGAAGTTATTAATTTACTAGAACAGAATAGTCAGGAGTTGAAGTACCGGGAGAAACTGCTTAGAGGAGCTAAGAAGAGAATAGATGAGCTTGAAAGTGAGCTTGCCACGGCAAAGGGCAAGATTGAGAGTTTGTCTTCTTCTCCTTGTTTGGGTGATAGTGGTGAGTGCCCTAACTGTGAGGTGCTGTTGTGTGACCTGACGACTCTTAAGTCCAGGTACACAAAGAGAGTAGATGAGAGAGACGCATTGACCACTGAGCTTGAGAGCGCTCAGCAGGAGCTGAAAGATGCTCATGTCACTGTCGTCGCACCTTGTGTAGACTGCCCATCCCATTCAGCTAGTATAGCCGAGCTGAGATCCAAGAGTGATGAGCAGTTGAGCGAGTTAGCTGGAGTTAGAGCTGAGTTGGAGCAGACTAAGCTAGAGCTTGAGACTTTGTCAGTTCCATCCACTGTTTGTGAGAACTGCTTATCCATTAGAATGGAGTTGATTAAGCTAAAAGCTGAGAAGTCTGTCGAAGTTGATAAAGAGTGTGAGATCTGCTTGTCTCAGGTGGAGGTGTTAGCTTCTTTGAGAGAGGAGCTAGCTGATGTTCAGAACGAGAACTTTTACCTCCGTTCACTCCTGAGTTGGATCAGTGCTAAAGAGCCACAACTCAGCATGATGATCCAGCAGTTCAAGAGACAGGATGGGTTTGGGGTAGGTTACACCTATACCAAGGCTGATTTTGAGAGCGCCATTAGCCGAGCAGTGGAGTGGAGTAAGATGACTCCCGAACAGAGATATCCCAAGACTCACTCTACTGAGTCCTTTAAGGATAATCAGCCCAAGGATGGAGTGTTCCAAGAACAACCTAAAGCTCCACCTAAGAAGCAAATATGGGTTCCAAAGCCTAAACCTCTCCATACTTCTCTTGATTCTTTACCTGGACCCTCTCACACCAAAGATGATACAACAAACACCACCAAGCCTAAGAATCCCAAGCCTCAACCACATCCTAAGAAGCCTGCCTATCACTGTGAGTTCTGCCAGAGAGACGGGCATCTTGAGGAGTTTTGCTTCAGGAAGAAGCGGGTTGAGCGAGCAGAGAGAGCTCGAGGTGGGCAGGAGCAGTTCTACCTGCAGAGTGGTAGACAGAGAGTTCCTCGATGTAGAGAGAGGCTAGAGGCCAGGCCACGTCATGTAGGTGGTGGTAGAGGAGACGGTTTTCACGATCGTGCTCCGGAGGGTGGTTTTCGTTCCGGTAGAGTTCCATATCGTTCGGTATACGGTTTTGGATCTCGCGACCGTGATTTTAGGAAGAATAGAGGACCGCGCTTTGATCCGTGTTTCGGTCCAGACTCATATGATTCCTTCTGCTTTCCTACATTTGAGCAGATGGCTCGACATTGGTTCAACATTTTTACTAAACCTGGCATTGGACCATTTGGTCCCACTCACGATTATTGATCGTGTTTTTGGGAGCTGTGTATTTTTTTAGGATATTTTGAGTCAGCTTTTCTTGGTATCAATTTTTTATTTTCTTCTTTATTTTTTATTGAGTCTTTTTGTGTGCGTTCATATCATGCATAATCAGCTATCACATTTTGAGCTTGCTTCTATTATATGATGAATCTGCTTTACTTTCTCTAGCTAGTATATGCTTTTGATTACTTGTCGATGATCATGTTCTGGTTCAGTTTACATGATATATCTGATATTTGTCATATGCATGGCTTTTATGTTTTAAAATTTAAAAATTATCACCATTGCTTTTGGTAACTAGCATGTGTAGGCTGAATGCTTTCGCTATCTGTTACATGCCTTGTAGCTAGATCCTTACTTAGATGCAGATATGCAACTTGGACATTTATATGCTTTAAATATGAAAAATGTGCTATAAAATGATAAAAATTCAGAAAAATAAAAATTTATGCATTTTTATGATTATCAGAAAAGATCCAGGTGAGTTTGCTTTTGTCGCATTGCATTATTCTGGACTGCTTACCATAGCACTTTGGTACGAACTAGGACGGTGTAATGTATGCCAAGACCAGTGTCTTAAGCTTCTGATGGTCCAGTTCTGGCCTAGGCTTGACTTGGTCGGTTAGCATAAGGTTTGACATGCAAATAACCCCTGGCAGAAATGAAAAATATAAAGAAAAAGTGTGAAAAATTTAAAAAGATGACAAGTTTGCTGAAGCACTTTGTTTTTGGACAATGCTTATCTTGGTAGATATCAGTTAGCTTTTGCATATCATGCTTTACTTTGCTTGTTAACTAGAAAATGTGGTGATGCTTTTGTTTTGCAAAAATCGAAAAATGCGTGCTAATGACTTTCTTTAGATATCATCTGTTACACTGATCATGTCATATATCTTAGACAGTATATCTTTTGCTATACCTGTTAGACGTTGTAATAGCAGTCAATCATATCTAAGAAGCATGCTTTTCACACTCCACCTGCACCCCATCTGCATCATAGCATATTTTGAGGGGGAGCTGCATTTCAGGGGGAGTTCGTGTCTATGTCTCTTTAAAGTGCATTTAGTCTCACTTGATGAGTCCAGTTGTCAACAAGGGGGAGAAATTTTGGATATATTTTTGGCTTTCTCTGGGATTTATTTCAGGGGGAGTTCCTTGTTGGTAATTTTAAATATTTTGAGATTGCACTTGTTTTTGAGGCTTTATTTTTGGTTAACCATAATGACCATTTTCATGCTTTTATTTGGCTTTTGGTCATTAGGGTTAAACTTTTATTTTCCTTCTTCTATTTTCTTTTGTCTTTGTTTTTCTTGTTTCCACATGTTTTGCAGGTTCTGGAGATGAGCTGAAAAGGGTGTTGACAATGCACTCATCAAGGGGGAGATTGAGAAACCATGTTGAAGAATATGGTTTTGATATTCCAGATGTGATGAGTGATTGTCAACGGAAGTCAAAGAAAGGGAGAGATGAAGACCTGTCGAGTCTGAGGCGCATGTGACTCAGGTACACGGGCAGTGAGCGACGGCCGGGCAGAGAAGCTGCGGAGTCGGGCTGGCCCAATCCGGGTACATGGCTAGGAGCGGTAGATGATCCACTGGTCTGTTGACTGGGTTTGACTCAGGTACACGGGCGGCGAGCAATTGCCGGGCTGAGGAAGCTGCGGGGTCGGGTCGGCCCAATCCGGGTACCCGGTGCGAAGACGATGGACGCTTTGTCAGTTTCGGCGTAAAACTGACAATCTATCATTAATTCATTTTTAGGATATTAATATTTAGTTTTTAAGTTTAGAATATTTTTATTTGAGTCAGGTGATTTTCTAATAATTTTTTAGTAATTTTCGGAATTTATTTTAGAGTCAGTTTATTTACCTGAGGGTAAAGTAGTCTTTTCATGTATTAGGATTTGCCTATAAATAGGCCCCTATCCCCATAGGGATAGATGACTGTTTTTCACAAATCAATCTACAGTTCGCCACCATTTTCCGTTTTGCCGCCGCCGGCGTTTTGGGTTCCCCGCGCCGCCATTTTACTCATCTGGGCGCCGCCGACAGATCTATCCCGGCCAACGCGTCGAGACGTCCGCTCGAGGTTTCTCTTCCTGGAGATTTTCTACCGGTTGTTTTCTGCCTCGCGTTTTTTTTTGGTTGTTCTTTCTTCTTCCGGCCAGACTTGATTGCCTAGAAATTTCCACTGGTGTGAGATACGGATTCTGCCTAGATTCATTTCTTCATGTGTGTTAATTTTCTACTCGTAGCTATCCAGGGCAGCGCACAGTGCTCACATAGATTAATTATGTGTCATTACTTCTTTGATTTCCGTGCTAAATCCATTGCCCAAAGACCAGCCTGTTACAGTTTTGTTTGACCAGGAACTTACGACAGAAACTTCTCTGGATACAACTGCATCACGTTCACGGCTGTACTGTTCATCTGTCAGGAACAAATCTGCTCTGTTTTCTCAGGCACGTGGCGACCAAAGACTCGGTGACACGGAAAGTCTCTCTAAGTTAGTTTTTTAATCTTCTATTTTTCAGCTAGTTAATCAATTCAATAGTTATCTAGTTTTTATTAGCATAAAAAATATTAATCTCGTGGTTAATTTTTAATCTGTTAAATTTTTATTACTTATCTCGTATTATTTATTTAAGTGTTTTTTAATCTGCTTATATAAAAAGAAAAATTTATTAGTCGCAGTAATATTTTTATTCTAGTTTTTACGTGAAATGTTATAGGTTTATTTCTGAATTAATTTCTAGATAATCCATGTTTTTATTCTTTTGATTAGTATTTTATTTCTAGACTGCAATATAAATATTTCGTGATATATCGAGGTATTTTTATTTACTGCAGTATTTTTATTTAGACTATCTTTAATAGCATTATAATTAGGACACCGGTCATTTTTAGGCTAGACAACTTTAATTCCGGTAATTTGCTTTGCTAATATTATTTGTCTGGTTAAGTTTGTTTGGGTGTTGGGATTAGATTATAGTTTAGCAAGAAATTTATAGGCGCCCATTCACACCCCCTCTGGTCGCTACTTTCGGTCCTACACTAAGACACTACCTGCAATCGTCAGAATGCACAGTGATTTGTAAGGCTGATGTCATTAAGTATATGCTATCTTCCCTAGTGTTGAAGGGGCGTATAAGAAAGTAGGTCCTTGCCCTCGCTGAATTTGACCTCAGGTATGAATCGGGGCAGTAAAAAGGCAGCAATAGCCGATTTCATAGTCCAACACAGGGATAAGGCAGTGACTCATGTTTAGCCAACATCATGGAATTTGTTCTTCGACAGATCGATGTGCCGACATGGATGTGGTATAGGCCTGGTAATCATCTCCCCTTGGGGGGAACCATTTGAATTCGCATACACTATCAAATCCTTCTCCACCAATAACTAGGCCAAATACAAAGCAATATTGAAAGAGTTGCATCTATTGGAAGAAGTGGGCGCTGATATGATAGAAATCATGGGGGATTCGCTGCTAGTAATGAAGCAGTTGTCAGACAAGTACAAATACAAGGATGGCGTGCTTAAAGAATATCATGATCGGTGCCAAGCCATAATGTCGGGCTTCCGAAACATAACTCTTACTCATACCCGGAGAGAGCAGAACTCAGAAGGAAACGATTTGGCCCAGACGACATCAGGATAAAAGCCAATGGCCGGATCGATCGAGATGGAGATTGCGGAGCAAGAGGAAGACGATTGGAGGCACGATATGATTCATTATTTGAAGAACCCTTTGACATCGGCACTAAGAAAACACAGATATCTACCAACAAGACACATTATGCTCAAATAAGATTTGTACCATCGGACAACCGATGGAGTACACATTAAATGCATAGGCATCGAGTAAGCTAAAGTTCTGATGTGTGAGGTACTTGATGGAATATGCGGAAAACACCAGTCGGCCTAGAAAATGAAATGGTTGTTGCGAAGGGCAGGTTAATTTTGGCCAACTATGGAGGAGGACTGTATAAAATATTATAAAGGATGCCAAGAATGTCAGAAGTTTGGAGTTGTTTAGAGGGCGCCCACATTGACAATGAACTCGGTAATCAAACCTTGGCCCTTCAGATGGTGGGGCATCGATATGATTGGCAAAATCTACACATCGTCAAGTAAAGGACATAAGTTCATATTGGCAGCCACATACTATTTCACGATGCTATTGAGTTTATCAAAGAACATATAATCTAATGATAAATGGCCTAGATTATATGGTGCAAGTCCGATTGAGAGCCCTCAAGAAAGTCAAAGAAAAATAGGCAAGGGTTGCCAGGTTCTACAATAAGAAAGTGGTGCCCAAGTCATTCGACCAAGGAGAACTCAAATGGAAACTTATTCTACTGATTGGGTCCAAGGACAATCGGTTTGGTAAGTGGTCACCCAATTGGGAAGGACCGTTTCGAATACATTCAGTTGTGCTTGGCAACGCCTATCTACTTGAAGGATTAGATGGAGAAGTGTTCGTGAAATCTTTAAATGGAAAGTATCTGAAAAATTATTTTCTAAGCATTTGGATAAACACCTAAAGGACTACACGCAAGACAACCGATACTAATGGCATCACCTTGATATGGCCGATGTAGAGGCATCACCTTTAGATATGAAACATTCAAGATTAGTTCTGAGGATCAAAGATAGATATATTGCGAAGGACATGTTTCATGATTACAAGTCAGGTAGTCTACAAAGGTCTAAGCAAGCACCCGACGGATGGCCTCGATCGCCCATAGCCATATAGCATCGACACTCCGAAGGACAGCCTGGTCTTAAACATCCGATCCTAGGACATATTGAAGAGAATGGTGTTAGTGCTACGCATGGAGAACGACTCCAGTGAGATGACACTGTTGGGCCTTGATCTGGGCCAGGAAGGAAGGCAGACCACCTTCCCTCTCTGTGATTCTCGTCCATACCCCATTGAGCTTTGACTTCACATCGGCCTCCTACGCCCGCAGTTGATCAATCTGCCATGATATGGATGATGACAAATCTTCAATACTAGTTAGGTGGGTGCCCTCGGTGAGCACCGCTTTATTGTGGACCTTGACCGCCTCCTATTGCGCTGCGCGGTTGGCACGATCAGACATCTACCTCACTTCCCGCTGAATGTCTGGCCGATGGAATTCCAGATACGCAGCCGGTGTAAGGGCATCGGCCAACTCTGGAGAGAGGCAATCTAGGATGTCATTGCAGCGACCCCGTATTGGCCCCGAGTCATTGACTAGGACCTCCACCGGATCCTCTAGATGTTGAAGCAGGTCTGACATCATGCCCCATACCTCCGAAGGTAGTTGAGTCACAGCCGATGAAGGGGTACCGGTGACTTCATCCTCCAGATATGGCCTGATATCGAAAGGGAACTCCCGGGTGAAAGACTAAAAGAAAAAGAAAAGCATGTCAAGTCAAAATCAATTACATCCTCGATTGCAAGTACAAGAGTGCTTACGTCGACAGGATTGGCAAGAATGGACGATTGTGGGGCACTATCAGTAGAAGAAACAGCGACGTCATCATCAGTTACCGGAAGAGTGTGCGATTCCTCCTCTTCAAGACTACCTTTGGAGGTAGATGGTCCCACGACATCCAGCATTGGCTGCATTCGAGGCCGATGTTAGTTACACAGAAGGCAACAAGAAGACAAAAGCAAGTGAGGTACATGACGGGGGCTCGAGGCAAGAGGGACCCTAGCATCAATCAGCGCATCCTCTAAGGTAACATCAGCTACATTAGTTGATACGCTAGAACCCACCAGTATGGCCCTCGACATGCTGCTTCCAAAGATGAACTCCCCAATAGCGGTTCTGGTAGGTAGGGTCGATTTGGTGTCGACCATGTCATCGGACACTTGAGGAGGCACGACGACGGGGGAGGAAGGCTGAATAAGAAAGAACATTAGGCATCAAGAACACAAAGAATACATGCATAACAAAGAGGCAAACATACCCGATCCAACGGAGGCACATCGACGACAGTCCCAGTTGCTTCGTAGAAGGAGTGGGTGGCGTTTATTCAAGAAAGAAGATACACTTTATAAAGAAGAAGATAAAATTCACCAGACATGACAAAAAACAAAGTCAGAAAGGGTACATGGCCAGATCGGGCTCTAATGAACCGATGCATTCCCACATCCGGTGCCTTACGCTTGCGCGCGGGGACTTTGACTCGCCTCTTGGTGAGCAAGTCCGCAGGGGTAGGGGCATCGCTACCCAAGGTGCTAATGGCCGATTGCAGTTTATAGTCAATCGTCCGGCCACTTCGGCTCACCGGCGGAGCATGTACACCATCCTCCTATATGATACAAGGATACGTAAGGGACATAGCAGTAATCAAAGCGAGCAAAGGGTCAAATTATACATGTTTACTTGCGAGGAGTCATCAATATAGCTGGGGTGTATACAATCTCAGTACGTCCTCGAATGCCGATTAGATAGATGTAGTGCCAATTCACCCCACCACTTAGTGAAGCCAGTAGAATCGAGGATATAGACCGACCAAGGTGCAATATCACCATAAGTTACTTGGTCGACCACCCAATACAAGCAGTCGTACCCTGAGTCGTCAGAAACATTTCCTCGATCTTGGATTCGATCGATGATGAATAAATAAGGAGGGAGCTAGCCGAATCCTAGCTACCGCGAGTAGACAGTCGGGTGGTAGAACTCGTAGGGTGCTTTACAGGAAGTGCAGTTGATAGGCAGGAGGCACGGAGTGATCAAGGTTTTGAAAATTTCGACAGATGCCTTCGTGCGGCATACGCAAACCAGACAGTCTTATCTTCCCTGAAGCCACAATAAAATGCGGTGAACCAGATGCTCAAGGAGTCAGAAGACATCCTGAAGAATGATCTGCAAGCGGTCGCCTCGCCTAGAGAAGAACACTGATGGAAGGATGGTTCATTCGATTCAAGATTGTCTGATGGAAAATCCACCATGGCGAAAGGAGGATTGTCGATCACTTCGGTGGTATAGACATTGAGCTAGACCTGCAAGAACCACCAAGGATCGCCGAAGTGCCCAACAAGTTCACCGGCCGATAGCTTGGCTGATACCTAATGAAGGAGATGATAGGTGGTGCCAAGGAGGTATAAGTCGAGGGGGATTTTCTTCTTGGCATCAAGTTGCTCAGCCAAGAACTGAAGGTGGGCATTCAGACCTAGAGTGGTTCAATAGAATACAAATCTCTTCAGTCAAAGGTTGAGGAAAACCACGTGTTCCTCGTTTTCGGTGGTGCCGGTTACTTTGTTGTGCTTCATTATATATTTACCCCTACCACCGGTAAATTTCAAACCAAGGTGATGAGTTGTCTTGGAGCAAAGAGAAATATGATTTCAAAGGGAGATGATGTCAAGAGAAGTCAAGGAAATGACGTCTAGCAAGGAGAGGCTCATCGTCCCGTGTTGAAAAACGAAAGAGTTAAGGGTATAAGACCAGAAATAACAAGCCGTAGCGAGAAGGGGCTCGTTCTTGTAGGGCTCGGTGAGGGAGAGGGCGATGCAGTGGCCGATGCCACCCAAGAAGCGGGGATGGAAAGGCCCTAAAGCTAAGGTGTCAATCAGAAGACAGCGTGGAGGAATGTTTAAAAGGGATCTGATTAGTTTATGAGTTTATGATATCAATAGGATCAGGGTTACCCATTTGACCTAAAAAGTGATGGGTTTCGTGGCCATCGGTGGGGATCGAAATCTGGTTCCTCGGGTTCTACCGAAAGAAAGAAAAAAGAAACAGTAAAAGAAAAAAAGGAACAATGAGTAAAAGTGGTGGATGAACCAAGAAAGGCCGAAGAACAACGAAAAGAGGAGAATGCCGAAAGCATACCTCAGGGATCACGTTGATGGTGGCCATCGTTGGCGTTGCCAGCATGCGTGATCAGTGAAGAAGAAGACGATGAGCGGCGACGGTCGTGAGTGGCACCGGAAGAAGATGGCGGTGAGCTCGGGGGGCAAGAGTGAACAGTGGGTAGAAAGCGTGAAGAAGAAAGGTGGAGTGACCAAGGTACTTATAAAGCAAAAGGCGACTCCTCGGCAACCGCATTAAACTGATACCACCAAATCTGGTGGGGCCATCTGCAACGTTCAAGAAAAGGTAATCATGAGTACAATTTTCAAAGCGTCGAGATCTTTGCAGGCCCAAGTTTAGAGGAACCGAATCTTCACCTTAAAGAACACTAGTACAAAACTATGTGGGATGAAGCTTGGTTTGATGCTGCCACAAAGAAATGTAAATGCAGAGAAGAAGCAAAAAATGAGGAGAAAATTATGGAGCCGGGACCCGGGGAAAAAAGTTATAAAGCACTAGAAGGTGAAAGGTTTCGGCTACAATTAATAAGTGTGAAAAGGCGTCATGACTAGATGTTTGAAAGACGTGATGTATAGGGTGATGATGGCTAGTAATTTCAAAGCATCAGCCATTTAATGCTCTAAAACTAGGGGGCATGTGTTGACACTGAGATTTAGTATGATCTAGGCCCACTAGGGAAGCCACGCGGTCAATATAAGTGAAAGAGGGGTCCAGTCAAAGGTGATCAAAGAAGCTCGTCCAAATTGTTACAATATGATCGGACATGCAGCAACCGATGAATGAGAGAGAAGATAAGGATGATCTAGAATCAGTTACAACGTGGATTACTAGGACGGCGTATCGCCACCCTTGGATTCCCTACAAACTACTACTTTCGGCGCATCGCCACCCTTAGATTCCCAAGGTTAATCCTAGCGGGACTTAGCACTTCGAACCGGTCTGCATCTGAAGGTTATGCCAAAGAAAATTCCATGGATCAGAAGTTCCGATAGGAAGTATCGGATGTTCCGGTTATTTTCTGGTGTCGATACAGAGAGCAAATGTTTCTTCGGAAGTTCCAATATGGTATCAGAAGTTCCGACGAGCTAGAAATTCTGGTTCAGAATCGGGGGATTTTGTACTGATCGGAAGTTCTGATATGGTATCAAAAGTTATGAGGTGGGCGATAATAGATAGGATCTATTGTGTTTCGTACTGTATCAAGAGACCTAAAATACCTTGTTGGAAGTTCCGATCCAGGATCGGATGTTCCGACGTGGGCAAACAGATTGGATCTATTATGGTTTTTAGGTTTTCGGGATGAGCACGACTCAGGGGCTCTCTGCCCTATATAAGGAGAGGAGGACGATGTCTTGGGGGCAAGCAATAAGCCTAGATTAGACCTAGCCATCCTAGAGTTCTCTCCTTCCCTTCTTCATCTCAAACGCCGATGTCAAGGATCCTCGTCTCTCACGTGTGGTGCTAGAACGCTGTTGTGCGAGGTATTCCATCCTTGTACGTGTGGACTCCATCGAGGCGTTGCTCCAACAGCGATGCTCGTGAACGTCTCCATGCGAAAGACTACGTCATCTTCATCGATCGGATCAGCGAAGGACGACAAGGACGAAGCAAGGAGAGGCTTGGCGCGTTGCTCCAACATCTTCTTTCACCGCACCTAGCGCGTCTCATGATAGAAGGTACCGATCTATGATCTCACACGTGCATGAGCCTAGGACCTAAGGTGGAAATTTTGAATTTGCTGGCTAGCGTAGCTCCCCTATTCCCCCAATAGCATCATGTTGATCTCCCGTGAAGAGGTGAGTCCCGCCACCCTAATGGCCACATCACTTAAGGTTTTTTCTTTGAGGCTGCATCGTATCGATCTCTTAAGGTATTGTCCCGATTGGTGTGGCTGTCGGGTTTATCTTGGTATATTTTGCAAGGTCTAAGGCTGCATCAGTTTTGATCTCTTAGATTGATGTGAATTAGGTAACATAGTTTAAGGCTTCATCAGTTAAGTTTGACATCTTGATCTAATGTATCCTATTCATGTTGTGTACCATTCATCTAAATAAAGTATGCTTGATGCGTTGAATTGTTTTTGATTTATCGTGATTAGCGACTATCTCGGTTGGGTCCGATGTTGCAATTACAGTGGTCTAATGATATGAATATGTTATTTGGCATGATTGCTTTAGTTTATATTAGAGTGCAATCCAATAGGTTATCTCCGTTTCCACGCTATGTCTCATCTCCATATGAAAGGCACTCATTGGCCTTGATTCGCAAAGGTGCTATCATATCGACCGATAGAGAGTTCTGCCTAATAGCGTGGGCATGGTCATCGGCCCCATGGCCGATAGGCTTGTTCGTTCCTATTTATTCTATTCTCGCCGCAGTCATCGGCTTGATAGCCGATCGGTGTTGCTACTAACATTGTTCTTTATGATTCCTTATGAGTTGCAGGGTCAACCTAATTGGAATGCTAAAAACCTCTTATTTTTTCTAAGATTATAGTACCTGCACTGGAGTTAAGAAGATCTCTCATGCCATGCATGTGACTAAAAACTACACTAACATAAACTCAGAGGACATGGACGCAAGCATCAGATAGTTGACATCCACAGAATCACTAGCATGCTTCTCATAAGCACCCTTGTCTACTACAGAAGCATCCTCTCTAGGCTCATCGGTGTGAGGTTCCTCTATAACATAATTTTTTTTCTTTCTTAAGAACAATTCTCAAGTTTCGGTACCAATCCATAAAATTTGTCCAAGACAATTTCTCTCGTTCAAGAATAGATCACAAATAAAAAACTGGAGTGCTTTTAATAGAAGTAGTAGTAGGTGACATGATCTATAAAAGATTAAATGCAAGGTTCAACACTATGCAATGTTTATCTTATATCCAATAAAATATGTTCCACTATTTTAAAATCAATCACTTTCCCTCTAATTACTAATTGTGGCGCAAGATCCATATTCATTCTAACTCCTAGTGAGCTTTGGCATCACTTATAGAATCTAGGTGACATAGGTAAACAACACCTTGCTAATCACATCCTATGTGACTCTTGTCGTTGGAGAAGCATCCATTGTTCAATGCCAGCTCTATGCCCTATGGCCAAAAACCGTTTGATAGCCCCGTTAAGAAAACCAATACTTTGCGTGTGGAAGTCCGACTTCCACCATAACTGGTCAAGATAAAAGATAGCACCCTTCTTTGGTAGACCCACTATCGATGATCGAGATCTTTTGTGGGTGTAGTTATTGGAAAGAGCATAAATACTTAATTTTTTGAGGGAAAACTATTCTAGCAAGGTTACGTCCCTAGCGCGCACGAAACATGCAAGAATAGTATAACAGGAACAAAAGATAACATCATAGACAATAATATTAACTCTGACATAGTATGGCCCTCTTCATAAGGGGATATTCATTTCCATGGCTCCCATCATTTAGTGTGTGCTTCCGGCTTGCAGGAATTTTACTAGTCTATCACTATAGCAACTATACTAGTTACAAGAGCCGAAGCATCAATCTTGGCACGCATGATGCAAATGTACACTAGCCTCGGTGATAAATATTAGTTACACGCATGCCATATTTAATTTACATTCATTGCATGCATCTGTACATCACATTTATCAAGTCCATTCTAGTCACATCATTCTCTGCAAAACAAAGTTAGGCGAACAATCTACAAGTGACTAAACTCGATCGGAACTTCTGATTCCAAATCGGAACATCCGACTGCAATATTGCTCTTTACATCGATTAAAAACCGACATCGGATCTTACAATCCAATATCAGAACTTCCGATCCACCAGAACTTCCGATCCATATCAGAACTCCTGATAGCAAAATTGTGCTCTGTATTGAATCATATTCAATATCAGAACATTTGATCTCGCATCGGAACTTCTGATTCGACAAAGATCAGAATTTCCGATCTGGCATCGGAATTTTCGATATTCTACGGATAGACAACAGATCTAATCTCTTTTTCCACCATGTATCACCATACATGAGGGATCAAGATCACACACTACGTTATCGATACACATTTGGGAAGTGCTCATCGGCCTTTATGCGCAAGGACTTCACCCTACCGGCCAATGGTATGCTCAGCCTGATAGCGTGGCCATGGTCACCAGCCATGTGGCTGATATATTGGAGAATAGTAGAGCTATGCTAGCCGTTAAATTAAAAATTTCCACCCTAAAGCGCAAGACCCATGCACGTGTGAGATCATAGATCGGTACCTTCTAGCACTTAACGCACTAGGTGCAGCGGAAGAAGAGGTTGATGAACCACATCAAGCCTATCCTCGCTTCGTCCCGGCTGTTCCTTGCCAATCCAATTGGAGAAGAAGTCCCCTTCCTCGTGGTGACAGCCACGAGCGTCGCTTTTGGAGCAACGCCTCCATGGAGTCCACACGTATAGGGATAGAGTTCCTCCCACGACAGTGTGCTAGCACCACACGTGAGAGACGGGAAATCCTCAACCTCAACAATTGAGATCGAGAAAGGGAGGAGATGAGTCTTTAGTGGCTAGGTCTAATCTAGTGTTGGCGTAAAATATTACGCTAATAGGTTTAAAGAACTCGAAAGATTAACAAACAAAGTGTCTATTTGAGAAGACTATTCCAAGCCTCCGTAGTTCGAAGTGTGTATTGAATATCTGAGTATTCGATACCCTTTAGAGAGTGAAGAGTGGTATTTATAGACATAATACATTGGGAAAACACTCCTTTACCCTCTAATTACAACCGACTAAGAAGATATTGTTTAATATTATTTGTAGGGTTAAAAGAGTAAAAGACTAGTCTAATCAGTGAGAAGATAATTCTTTTGTCCTTGCTGGCAGTACCCCTTCGGGTGAAGAGGCTCCGGGAGGCTTCGTCACGCCGAAGCATTGATGGAGGCCTTAACTGTAGAGTGCTCCAAATATAGCAAAACCTTAATGCTTTTAGGATCTTCAAAGACCAAAGCTTTTGACTTCGTTTCTTCTGCTTGTATTGATGTGGAGGCTTCCTTGACCTCTGGAGGATGAAATATTTTGCCCCAATAGTATCCCCTCGAATACTTCTCTCTGAATTGCCTGTGTAGTGAAGAGGGTAGTATACACAAGAAATAACTTCATGCTTAGAGTTTGGAAAAAAGAAAACTAAAAGCCTTTACAATCCTTAGAAATATTCGGAAGTAAAGGATCTCTGGACCGAATCCTGTTCAGAGGCATCCAAGAGGGTGGCTTTGGAGACAGATTTCTTTCGGAGCCAATATAGCCATTAGTCTTAAGAGCCGTTAGACTCAAAATAGAGCCGTTACTCTCTGAGAAAGCTAACGGTCGCACTATCTCCGATAGTTGTAACTCTTCATGAAGTGATCTTGCAAGTTATGATGGCGTCTAAACTGAAACAGAGCAACCAAATGTCACTCTGTATCGTACAGTACAAGGAATTTCGAGTGCTATAAATAGGAAAGTAAAAGTGACCTTTGGACACTTTACCGATTGTTTTCATACATCGCCTTTCTTCTTCCTGAGCACAAACTTCCAACCTCTTTTTTCCCTAATGGCGAAGACTAGCAACAAGGTCCCTGCTCCTGCTTTGACATTGGCTCAGTAGCAAGCGATGGCAGTGGCTACGGCGGCAGGGCTTTCAGAGAACCCTCGTCCGGCTGGTCCTCACGATCTCCGTTCGACGTCTGCCAAGTATACGGACAAATCGTATAGCTTGGGAGCGTCATCTTGCTCAAAGAAGACTATTGTCATGGCAGTCGCTGGGAAGATGGGGCCTGGAGTGAGGGTGCGCCAACCCGAGAAGGAGGTGATCCTAGTACCACACACGGGAGAGGTGTTGGTGTTCGAAGCTTTTTTTGAAGCTGGACTAGGACTCCCAGTGGTGGATTTCCTGACGGAGGTACTAGACTTGTTGCATGTAAATCTCCCTCAGCTTTCTTCGAACGCGATCGTCCGTCTAGCTATTTTCGAGAGGGCCATGCAGGCCGAAGGGTGTGTGGGGAGGGCAGAGATCTTCGCCACCCTTCACAAAGCTTCTTGCCAACCGAAGACATTCACCGGACTCAGAGGGGAGAAGATGGTGATTGCCTTTGGGAGCATAAATTTTCAACTCCACGACGAGTTTCAAGATCGGTTCCCAGCTGAGGAGCCATGTTGAAGATCATGGGCCTCATGGCTCCAGAAGTGATGAGTAATTGTCAATGGAAGTCAATAGGGAGTCGTGAAGAGGAGACGAGACCAATCTTGTGTAGGGCCACGTGTGACTCAGGTACACGGGTGGCGAGCGACTACCAGGTAGAGGGGCCGTGGAGTCGGGCCGGCCCAATCCAGGTACATGGGCTAGGAACGATAGGGGATCCGCTGGTCTATTGACCAAGTTTGACCCAAGTAAATGGGTGGCGAGCGATTGCCGGGCTGAGGGAGTCGCTGAATCGAGCCGGCCCAATCGGGTACCCGGTGTGAAGATAGCAGACGCTTTGTCGGTTACAGCTTACAACCGACGCAGCTATCCAAACCGCCCATCGGAGATCAGATGGTCTTGAAGTGAAGTCGTAGCTGCTATAAAAGCTCCACATCAGGACAAGTTACCTTTAGATAGGATTTTACTATTTTTCCTTTTAGGCCCATAGTCTGTTTTAGTCAAGTCTTTAAAAAACCTAAGGGCATTTTGGTCTTTTCTAGTTTATTTCGGCATTTGTAACAAACCCTAAGGGTATATTGGGATTTTTCTGATTTATTGGGCTGCCTATAAATAGGGCCTCCAATCCCCTAGGGTTTCTTAACTCATCTGATGAAAACTTAGTGTTCACTTTTGATTTACCCAGCCTTCTTTTCATTGTTCTCTTCTACCTCCGGCTGCCACTTTCATTTGTGCTGAAACCATCGCCGCCGCCACAGTTTTTGTAGTCGTCTCTTCTCGTGCGTGCGTGTCATCATGGCAAGGAGATTTTTCTTAGGCCGCCTGCTTCTACGCGAGATCCTCCGCCTGCTGTCGACAAGCGATGCAACCAGGGACAAGCACATGAACAGAAACCATCATTGCCATGAACAATAATTCACTTTTCTCGATTTGAGTGCACATACATGTTTATCTCAGAATTTCTTAGTGATTTTGTTTTTCCCGTTATTGTGTTCTTATTATCAATTTTTCTTGAAATATCATATAATCTAGATGCACTATACTTGGTTGTTTAAATGCCTAGATGATATTGATGAAATGTCAGTGATTGAATGAAATGCATGTCCATCTATAGTTTGATCTCTGAGCATTTTTAGTTACCGCATTTATTTTGTCTAATTAAATGCATTAAACATTGTGCTTTCCTCACATCTGTTGGACTGTTTGTAAACTGTGGGCATAAAATCTCTGCACTTGATGATTTGTCTGTCAAGTCTATGATTTTCTATTTGATCTTCCTTTGAGCACTTTGATGATGTATTTTCGATTAGGACACCGGTCGTTTTTAGGCTAGAATATTTTTAGTGCTTATGATCTCTCAGACTGTCGCATCACATCATATTTGATAGGAGAGTGATAGCGCTATTTTATCTGTGGTTTTTGGTCTATGTTTTTTATTATCTCGTGAGGTGCGTTGGGTGTTGGGAGAAGGCCATTGATTCGAAAGAATTTTTTAGGCGCCCATTCGCCCCCCCTCTGGTTGCTACTCTCGGTCCTACACCAGCGAAGGTCATCAACGATAGGTGGTAGTCCGACTGGATCCTCCGTTGGTTCTATGCAGAGGTGGGGACGACTTGTGCCTTGGCGGGACCAAGAAAACTACGTACTGCAAGGTTAGTTTTAGTTGCATACATGACACATCCTTTCAGATTAATAACTTGTGATGAGGAAGGAGAAACAACTTTGTCTTTTTGTTGCCTCGAAAGTGTTTTAGCTACTTGCTGATTTTCAGAAAGTTGTTTGCTCTTTTGTGCGTCCCTAGCACGTTTTTCTTGTTCAAATTTCACAATTTCAGCAGGAGTCATAGGAAGCAATGCAACTTTCTTTCCTTTATACATAAATGTGTACTTATTGCTCCTACCATGGTGTGTAGCATCAGTATCATATACCCAAGGTCTACCAAGTAATAGAGAACATGCTTGCATTGGTACTACATCAAAATCAGCAACTCCGAAGTATGTACCAATGGAAAATTCGATGTGAGCAGTTTGTGTTACCTTGACCTTACCGCTATCGTTGAGCCATTGCACATGGTAAGGGTGTGGATGTGCACGTGTGGGAAGTTGAAGCTTAGTTACCATGTCGAGGCTCACCAAATTGTTGCAACTACCACTGTCGATGATGACACGTACACGACGGTTATTGACGAGGAAGAAGGTCTGAAACAAATTATTCCGTTGTGACTGGTCGTCCTGCTCCATGTGAGTGCTCAAGACGCGTTGTACAATAAGTGCTGCCATGTTAGTGAAAAGACAAAACAACAAAGAATAATCCTTATGGAAAACAGCTAGGTGGGGTGGTGGGTGTGTGGTGGAAGCAATCCGTCAAGCACCTTACCCGCGCTTGCAAGTGTTCTTACCACGCCGCAGTGAGGTCACCGGCCTACAGGTGATGAACCAAGTGGAGGGTGGTGTACAATTGCAAGAAATGAACCTGTCCTGACCAAGAGAAAGGTGTAGCTTGGAAGGCAAAGTGAGTAGCAAGGATTAGCGATAATAATAACAGTTAAACCAAGTTCAATAAGTATTCCCTAGTACTCGTCAAAGTTGCTGGCCTTAGTGCTCCCAAGGTGAAAATTCAAGCAATAGAGGGAAACTATGTGCCCAAAACTCAAATGGAAGCAACACAGGCCAAATTCAGCTCTTTGCAGATCGGACAAGAGTTCGGACAAGGGATCTGTTACTTCCGCTGATAACTCTGTTACTACCGCTGACCGGACAAGAGTTCGGACAAGAGATCGGACAAGCAGAATCTGTTACTTCCGCCGATAATGCTGTTACTACCACTTCTTCTCTTTTTTTTTTGATTTTTTTTTCTCTTCTTTTTTTCACTCTATTTTTTTTGAACAAGGATGACCAGAGATGCAACCACAAAAATTGGCACCTACAACTAAGGTGGGATGTGGCTCACAAAAATTCAAACAAGTTCGCTGTCCGGCGAGAAAAAACTTTGACCAATTTTTTTCTTTATCTTCCTGATTTTTTTTGGCGATTTTGGCGATTTTGGTTAGGGTACCCACCCAAATTGGGTCAGGAACACGCTCAAAAAAATTCAGATTTTTCTGCCAAAAGAGCGAAAAGTTATGCCTGTTTTACTGAAGGGGGGTCACAAAGAGTAGATGTGGAAAACGAATAAGGATGCGGAAGGGGGGGTTTCGGGTGGGGAAATTTTTGAGACACAAGAACAACTACTACTCAAATGACACAGAGGGATTACTAAACCAGCAACAAGACTCGACCAAGAACACAAACTCAACAAGTTAAAACTGAAATTAAAATCGCAAGGCACAAAGGGGTTCTCGGTGGGGAATTTTTTTTGGTGCGGTTTTCTAGACTCTAGGTAAAAACAAAAGCAGATCGAGATTACCTAACGGGAAATCTGAGCTCTGATACCAACTGATGGGGGATTGGTCCCGATCTTCCGCTAGGTAAAGGATAACTTGGGTTGGTGGAGAATCTCGACGTTGGCGATCCAAGGCTCCGGTCCGGAGGATCAAAACCTTGCAATCGTTACACCACTGTCTCCGTTGGTTATCAACCACGCAGAACGCGATTGACCTCGCCACGAAGGCTAATTCCTGCAAGCGAACCCAAGAACACAAGCAAGAACAAGAAGGATACAAATCGAATGCCAAATCACAGACAAACGGAGATAAGGTGAGGTTTCACAAATGCCAATGCAGCAGCCAATCGGTCCGGTGCAAGAGGCAGTATCTAAACACAACAGTGTAGATGCAAACAAAGCAAAACCTAACCCTAAAGGCGGATGGATGAGTTATATAGGGCGTGGGAAACCTGTGGAAGGTGAAAAGACTCAGACTATGGGCTAGAAGGCGAACAAACTTGGACTATGGGCCAACACGGCCCAGTTCTGTCATGCAGGACTGTTTTAATCACACAAATCGACTCGAGACTCCAAATGAGACGAAACCAACGGCAAACGATCCGTCTTCTCCTCAGCTTTCCAAAAAGTCAAAGAACGCGCCAATCGGACTTCGTATGAGGAAGTTATGCCCATTTTGGTGCATGGTGGTCGATGTAGTCCGAACCAGCGAAATCTTGACTTCAAAACATCCGTGCGACTTCGTCTTCAACTCCAACTCTTCTATTCCATCTTCCATGTTCCTAAGCAACAAAATATCACTAGAATTCAGTAGCATCCCGTCCAAACAAATATAATCAAAATTGCTAAGAAAAGAATTAACCTCATGGTTCAAGCGACGGGCACGGGCGCGTGTGATTGGTCCTTGTAGTTGATTTTTAGGTGGAGGCTCCATGTGTGTATCATGTGAACTGATGTCCTCATCATTGAGAGTCTATCTTCTTGCCCTTGCTTGGGTGGTAGCAGTGAGTGCCCTAACTGCGAGGTGCTGTTGTGTGACCTGACGACTCTGAAGTCCAGGTACACAGAGAGGGTAGATGAGAGAGACGCTTTGGCCACTGAGCTTGAGAGCGCTCAGCTGGAGCTAAAAGATGCTCATGCCACTGTCATCGTGCCCTATGTAGACTGCCCATCCCATTTAACTGATTTAGCTAAGCTGAGAGCCAAGAGTGATGAGCAGTTGGGCGAGTTAGCGAGAGTCAGGGCTAAGCTGGAGCAGACTAAGCTAGAGCTTGATACATTGTCAGTTCCACCCACTGTTTGTGAGAACTGCTTGTCCCTGAGATTGGAACTAATCAAGTTAAAAGCTGAGAAGTCTGTCCAAGTTGATAGAGAGTGTGAGATCTGTCTGTCTCAAGTGGAGGTACTAGCTGCCTTGAGAGAGGAGCTAGCTGATGCTCAGAATGATAATTCTTACCTCCGTTTGATCTTGAGTTGGGTGAGTGTCAAAGAGCCACAACTCGGCATGATGATCCAGCAGTTCAAGAGGTAGGATGGGTTTGGGGTAGGTTACACTTACACTACGTCTGACTTTGAGAGTGCCATTAGCCGTGCAGTGGAGTGGAGTAAGATGACTCAAGAGCATACATATCCCAAAACTCACTCCACTGAGTCTTTTTAAGCCTGTCAGCCCAAGGATGGAGTGTTCCAAGAACAACCTAAAGCTCCACCCAAGAACCCTATCTGGATCCCGAAGCCCAAGCATCTCCACACTTCTCTTGACTCTCTACCTAGACCCTCTCACACCAAAGAGTCTACACCCAGCACCACCAAGCCCAAGAACCCCAAGCCTCAACCACATCCCAAGAAGCCTACCTATCAATGTGAGTTTTGTCAGAGAGACGGGCATCTTGAGGAGTTTTGCTTCAGGAGGAAGCGGGTTGAGAGAACAGAGAGAGCTCGAGGTGTACAGGAGCAGTTCTACCAGCAGGGTGGTAGACAGAGAGTCCCTCAACGCTGAGAGAGGCTAGAGGCTAGGGCGTGTCGTGTAGGTGGTGGTAGAGCAGACGACTTTCGTGCCCGTGCTCCAGAGGGTGGTTTTCGCTCCGTCAGAGCTCCAGGTCATTTTGGTTACGACTTTGGACCTCGTGGCTGAGACTTTAGGCAGAATAGAGGACCACGCTTTGAGCAGCGTTTTGGTCCAGACACTTATGATTCCTTCTGCTTTCCTTCTTTTGAGCAGATGGCTCGACACTGGTTTAGCTCCTTTGATAAACCTGGTGTCGGACCGTTTTCTCCCACTTATGACCATTGATCGTGCAAGATCGAGGACTAGAGGACGTGTGGATCATGGATTCAAGATGCTCTCGCCACATGACGGGACATCGCAGATGGTTCTCCGGCCTCACTTCCCCGTGCTCCAAGGATTACATCACTTTCAGGAACAGTGGTCAAGGGAAAGTACACGACATTGTCTCAATTCGAATCTCTGATAATTTCTCTTTAAAGAATGTTGCTTTGGTTGGAAACTTGAGTTTTAATTTGGTCTCTGTTTCACAAATTCTTGAGGATGGTTTAGAGGTTCGTTTTAAGAAGGACATGTCTTCTGTTGTTGATTCTAGAGGATCTTTGGTTTGCCAGATCTTACCCTTCGGTAAGGTTTTTCGGATTGATTTCTCTAGTTCTTTTGGCCATTCTCGCTTCTTGATCGCTGGATCCTCTTATGAGCTCTAGAGGTGGCATAGGAGGTTAGGTCAGTTGAGTTTCGATCTTCTAGTCAGATTGAGCTCTATGGACCTCATCCGAGGATTGCCCAAGCTTAAGATGGAGAAGGATCTAGTTTTCCATCCTTGTCGTCATGGGAAAATGGTTTGCGCTTCTCACGCACCTATGACTCAGGTGATGACTTCATACCCAGGAGAGCTGTTACACATGGATACTGTTGGTCCAACTCAGGTACGCTTAGTCAGTGGGAAGTGGTACGCGCTTGTAGTTGTTGACGACTTTTCTCGATTCTCGTGGGTTTTCTTTCTGGACTCTAAGGATGAGGCTTTCCAGTTTGTTCATGGCCTGATTTTGAAGCTGAAGAATGAGAACAATGCTCGGATGCGAGCAATTCGCTCTGACAATGGCTCTGAGTTCAAGAACTCTCAGTTCGTCAGCTTCTGTAGTGATCTTGGTCTTGAGCACTAGTTTTCTGCTCCTTACACTCCCCCACAGAATGACGTTGTGGAACGAAAGAACCGCACGCTAGTCGAGATGGCCAAGACGATGCTCGATGAGCATAGGACTCCTAGGCGCTTTTGGACTAAAGCCATGAACACGGCTTGCTATCTGGCCAACCACATTTTTCTTAGAGCTTACTTAGGTAAGACATCATATGAGTTGTGTTTTGGCAGACAACCCAAGGTGAGTCACTTGCGAGCGTTTGGCTGCAAGTGCTTTGTGCTCAAGAAGGGAGGGCATTTGGACAAGTTTGAGTCTCGTTGCTGGGATGGAGTCTTTCTTGGTTATGCTTTGCATTCTCGAGGCTTCCGTGTTTGGAACCTCCACTCCCAGCAGCTTGTCGAGACGTGTGAGGTTTCTTTTGATGAGTCCATGCCTTCACTTACTCCTTTCGAGATTTCCAGAGATAATGAGCTTGGAGAGTACATCTTTGAGGAAGATGATGACACTCCTACTGTTGATGAGGGTGGGCCTTCTGCACAACCTATAGACCCCACACCTTCTAAGACTTCAACTGAGGATGAGGCGGACCTCTGATCTGTTCTTCCACTTCGATCGAGCCCGCTCTGTCGAGTCCAAAGGTGTCAGCTGCTGACTCCGGTGAGGTGACATCTGATCACCTAGGATCCCGAGTAGTTCAGCGTGATCACCCCTCCGAGCTCATCATTGGTGATCTCACTTCGAGATCTAGATCTTTGCGTTCTTCTGTTGGCTACTCGCTGTTTTTGCTAAGTCTGCGTTTGTTGCCATTTTTGAGCCTAGAGATGTTTCTCATGCTCTTTTTGATGCAAACTGGATAAACGCCATGCAAGAAGAGCTTGAGAATTTTGTTCGCAATCGGGTTTGGATACTAGTTGAGCTGCCACCTGGATGCAACCCCATAGGCACCAAGTGGGTGTTTAAGAACAAGCAAGGTGAAGATGGGGTTGTGGTGCGCAACAAAGCTCGATTAGTTGCCCATGTTTTTTTTGGAAAGAGGGTATTGATTTTGAGGAGACCTTCACCCCTGTTTCCCATCTTGAGTCCATTCACATACTTTTGGCATTCGCTGCTTCTAAAGGTTTTAAGCTTTTTCAAATGGATGTCAAGAGTGCTTTTCTGAACGGGTACATAGAGGAGGAGGTCTATGTTAGGCAGCCCCCGGTTTTGAGAATCCTAAGTTTCCTCGACATGTTTTCAAGTTGCAGAAAGCTTTATATGGTCTAAAGCAAGCCCTCAGGGCTTGGTATGATCGTTTAAAGCAGTTTTTGTTGGGGAGTGGCTTTGTGATGGGTTCTGTGGACAAGACTCTTTTCTTGCTCAAAGTTGGCTCGGATTTCTTGATTGCTCAGATTTACGTGGACGACATTATTTTTGGTGGTTCTACTAATGAGCATGTGTCCAAGTTTTCTGATGAGATGCACAACGAGTTTGAGAAGAGCCTCATGGGTGAGCTCAAGTACTTCTTAGGGCTCCAGATCAAGCAGACCAAGGATGACATCTTCATCCACTAGAGCAAATACACGCGGGACATGCTGAAGAAGTTCGACTTCGGTGGAGAGCTGAAGCCTCAGATGACCCCAATGGGTACATCTGGGGGTCTGGACAAGGATGAGAGCGGCGTTAAGGTCAACGAGAGAGTATCGAGGGATGATCGGATCACTACTGTACTTGACTGCGACGAGACCGGACATACAGTTCGTCGTGGGATTGTGCGCACGCTTCCAGTCTTCACCACGTGCATCTCATCGGCAGGCTATCAAACGCATTTTCAGGTACCTTACCTATGCGCCTGATCTAGGTCTATACTATTCAGCATCATCGTCTCTTAAGTTATCTAGATTTTCCAATGCTGATTTTGGTGGGTGCCGGCTGGATCGCAAGTCGACTTCCGGTACTTGCCAGTTTCTCGGTTCTTCGCTTGTTTCTTGGTCTTCTCGAAAGCAATCTGGAGTTGCACTTTCCACTACTGAGGCTGAGTATGTAGCTATTGCTAGCTGTTGCTCACGGTTGGTTTGGATGACTTCCACTTTGAGAGATTTTGGGTTGTTTTTCCCTGCCATAATACCTTTGTTTTGTGATGGCACCAGCGCGATTAGTGTAGGGAAAATCCATGTCTTCACTCAAAAACCAAACATATTGATGTGTGTTTTCACTTTCTGAGGGATCAATATGAGAAAGGTGTCATTGACCTTGTTCATGTTGATACCCATCATCAGTTGGCTGACATTCTCACCAAACCCCTAGATCAGTCTACTTTTGAGCATTTGCGAGGGGATTTGGGAGTTGTGTATCCTTTTTAGGATATTTTGAGTCAGTTTTATTTCTTCTTTACTCTTTTCTTGAGTCTTTTCGTGTGAGTTCATACCATGCATATTCACATATAACACTTTGAGCTTGCTTCTGTTATATGATTGATCTGCTTTACTTATTCTAGCTAGTATATGCTTTTGAATACCTGTCGATGATCATGCGTTGTTTCAGTTCACATGATATATCTGATATCTGTCATCTACATGGCTTTTATGCTTTAAAATTGAAAAATGACCACCATTTGTTCTCGTAACTAGCATGTGTAGGCCGAATGCTTTTGCTATCTTTTATATGCCTGGTATCTAGTTCCTTACTTAGATGCAGATATGCAACTTGGACATCTATATGCGTTAACATGGAAAATATGCTATAAAATGATAAAAATCAGAAAAATGAAAAATCCATGCCTTTTATGCTTAATTGAAAATATCGAGGTGGGTTTGCTGTGTAGCATTGCATTGTTCTGGACTGCTTACCATAGCACTTTGGTATGAACTATGACAGTGTAATGTATGCCAAGACCAATGTCTTAAGCTTCTGATGGTCCAGTTCTGGCCTAGGCTTGACTTTGTCGGTTAGCATAACGTTTACATGCAAATAACCCCTAGCAAAAATGAAAAAGGAAATGAAAAAGCCTGAAAATTGAAAAGATAACAAGTTTGCTGAAGCTCTTTGTTATGGACAATGCTTATCCTGGTAAATATCAGCTAGCCTTTGCATCTCATGTTTTACCTTGCTTGTCGACTAGAAAATGTGGTGATGCATTTGTTTCAAAAAACCTAAAAATGTGTGCTAATGACTTTCTTTGGATATCATCTATTGCACTAATCATGCCATGGGTCTTAGATAGTATTTTGTGCTATACTTGCTAGATGTTGTAACTGCAGTCAATCATATCTGAGAAGCATGCTTTTACACTCCACTTGCACCCAGTTGCATTCATTGCATATTTTGAGGGGGAGTTGCATTTCAGGGGGAGTTATAGTCTGTGTCTCTTTTGAGTGCATTTAGTCTCACCTGATGAGTCCAATTGTACCAAAGGGGATAAATTTTAGGTTACTTGATGTTTTAGAAGAGTTTAGGGGGAGTTTTGGTCTCTTTTGCCTTTACTCTTTGGACATCCTTGTTGATAATTTTGAGATTGCACTCGTTTTGAGTTTTAATTTTTGTTTAACCACAATGACGGTCTTCTGCCTTTTGTTCGGCTTTTGGTCATTAGGGTTAAACCTTTTATTTTATTTTCTTCTTTCTATCTTCTTGTGTTTTGTTTTTGTGTTTCCACATGTGTTTGCAGGTTCTGA
This sequence comes from Zizania palustris, assembly GCA_019279435.1. Taxonomy (NCBI): domain Eukaryota; kingdom Viridiplantae; phylum Streptophyta; class Magnoliopsida; order Poales; family Poaceae; genus Zizania; species Zizania palustris. Next base: position 9,628,789 of record JAAALK010000085.1, read on the forward strand.
AGAGCTGATGAAGGGTGTGTTGACAATGCACTCATCAAGGGGGAGATTGAGGAGCCATGATGAAGATCATGGGCCTCATGGCTCCAAATGTGATGAGTGATTGCCAACGGAAGTCAAAAAGAAGACGTGAAGAGAAGATGAGACCTGTCGTGTCTGGGCCGCGTGTGACTCAGGTACACGGGCGGCGAGCGACTGCTGTGCAGAGGGGCTGCGGAGTCGGGCCGGCCCAGTCTGAGTACATGGGCTAGGAGTAGTAGAGGATCAACTGGTCTATTGACCGGGATTGTATAAGGTACACGGGCGGCGAGCGATTGCCAAGCGAAGGGAACCGCGGAATAGGGCTGGCCCAAACCAGGTAACCGGTGCGAAGATAGTGGACGCTTTGTCGGTTTCGGTGCAAAACCGACGCCCAATCCAGACCGCTGATCTTGGATCCAACCGTTGTGAAGCAAAGCCGTAGCTGCCACGAATGTTCCACATCAGGACAAGTTATCTTTATTTAGGATTTTACTATTTTGCCTTTTAGGCCCACGATCTGTGTTAGTCGAGTCTGTAAAAATCCTAGGGGTAAATCTGTCTTTTCCCATTTATTGGGTTGCCTATAAAACGGCCCCAATACCTAGGGTTAGGGTTAACTCACTTTAATGCAAAATCAGAGTTCATTCCCTTCTTCCCTGTTGTTGCGCCGCCGCCGTTTTCACACCACGCCACCACCGCTGGATTTTTCTTCTTCGGCCTGACTTCCTCCACCGCACGCTGCCTAGATCAGCATGCATACAGCCTGCCGTGTCCACTGCCCAAGTGCTACAAGTGATGGAGCTGTAAGCAGTGTTTTAGGTATGCGCATGAGGTGTTTGATGTGTTGCGCATAGGCACGTAGGCATTGAGTGCCTAGTCTTCTAGGCTCTGTAGTACTACAGTACTGCATTTGCACGAGATAGTTTTGGCTCCCTGACGCGATTGCAGCACAGTGCACTATCACGTCCGTGCAGAGTCAGGCTTCAGCGACGAAGCTGTCTCCAGTCGCTAGATTCGACAAGTGCTCCAACTACATCTTTGTGCGGAGGCACTCGGTCGTCTGAGGAAATGCATTGACGGGTTCACCAGGCTTCGGCACCCTATTTGTGCTAAGTCCCGTGCGGAGCTAGGCTTCGTCAGCACACATTCGAAGCAGGCTTCAGCTTGCCGAAGGTCTGACTTCACTGTGGCTTCGGCGAGGCAAGCTTCGGATAGAAGGCATACAGGCTCCGGCATAGGCTTCGGCAAGGACTGAACATGAGACAAATTTGTGAACAGTAAACTCTCTTCTCATTTTGCGTGCACTTGAATTAAATTCCTGTGATGGTTATGTTTGTGATGATTGAAATGCTTGTGAGTTAAATGAATTGTTAATCTGCCTTTAAACACTTTATTGTTGTTCTTTTTGACTAGGACACCGGTGGTTTTTAGGCTAGATTATTTTAGTACATGTGATCTGTTTTGCTTCTGTTGATTTTCTGTTGAGGTGCGTTGGGTGTTGGGAGAAAGCCATTTATTCGAAAGAATTTTTAAGGCGCCCATTCACCCCCTCTCTGGTCGCTACTTTCGGTCCTACAATACTCCGATTATCATCAAATTTGGCTAAAACGTGAAGACGAAGGCAAGACGAGCTTTATAACTCCTTCTGGAGTATTCTGTTATGTCTGAATGCCCTTCGGCTTGAGAAATGTCGGTGCAACTTTTTCGCATCATATTTCTAAGGCTCTAGGTCACCAAATAGGGTGAAATGTCGAAGCCTATATGGATGACATTGTAAAAAAGAGTGATTTAAAACACCAGCATTATCTAGACCTAGCAGAAACTTTTGAGAGCCTCCGAGCATGTGGAGTTCACCTCAATCCTGAAAAATGTATATTCAGAGCTCAAGCAGGAAAATTGCTAGGGTACTTAGTTTCGAGCAAAGGAATTGAAGCTAGCCCAACGCAGATAAGTGCACTGCAAAGAATGGCTCCACCTAAAAATTTGAAGCAAGTCCATAAACTGACAAGATGCCTCACATCCCTCAGCAGATTCCTAACCAGATCAGTAGAGCAAAGCCTCCCAATTTTCAAACCCCTAAAGGGGTCCGAAAGTTTCAAATGGACACTGGAGTGCCAGAAAAGCTTTGATGTTATTAAGAATTATCTTCGAAATTTGTCAATGCTTACCGTGTCCCTCCGAGAAGAAACTCTTCTCTTTTATCTTGCAGCAACGGGCTCTGCAGTAAGTGCAGTGCTTGTCAGAGAAATAGAACTCAAGGGAAAACTGGTGCAGAACCCAATATATTTTGTTTCAGAAGCTTTGTCCGGAGCAAAAAAACGGTACACCAAACTTGAGAAATTTGTATATGCGTTAGTAATGGCCTCGCGGAAATTAAGGCATTACTTCTTAGCACACAACTTAATTGTCCCAACTTCGTACCCCCTTGGTGATATGCTTCGGAGCAAAGACTCAACAGGGAGAATTGGAAAATGAGCGGTCAAGCTAGCCCCCTTCGGCATTTCCTTCACTGCAAGAAGAACTATTAAATCCCAAGTTATAGCTGATTTTGTAGCCGAGTGGAGTGGACTCCATCTGTAGTTTGGGCTCCAGAAGAACCCTACGAAGGACTATGGACAATATTCTCTGACAGAGCCTACCAAGCATTTGGTGCTGGTGCTGGAGCTATCATAATATCACCTTCAGGGCAAAAAGTAATGTATTCTGCAAGGTTCAACTTTAAATCCACTAACAACATTGCAGAATACGAAGGAATCCTTCTTGGTCTCCCAAAATCAAGAGCACTCGGAGCAACTAGAATTATAATAAAAACAGATTCCCAAGTTATTCCAGGGCATGTTGACAACAACTTCAAAGCTAGGAATCCACATCTTGCAAAATACTTGGAAGAAATCCGCAAGACAGAGGCATTGTTCAAGGGAATTTCTATCTGAAGCATCCCTCGAGCAGATAATCAGCTTGCAGATGTCTTGGCAAAGGCTGCAGCCGGAGCAGTGGACGTCCCAGAAGGTGCTTTTTATGAAGAAGTTATTAAACATTAGGTGCATCAACTGCCCTTCGGAGAAGTCCTTTGCATTCCAGTCACCGATTGGTAGAGTCCAATTTTGGATATTTTGCAAAACAATACAACTTCGCTAGAAGGTCCAGATTTACAAAGGCTCCAGTTAAGGGTCAGAAATTATAAGCTTGTCAATGAAGTACTTTATAAATCCGGAGTCTGTTCTCCTCTACTCCGATGCATCTCACAACCTGAAGGCCAAGATATAGTTCATGAAATTCATGAAGGCTTGTGTGGTATCCACTTAGCCCCTCGTGCCCTAGTAGGAAAAACACTTCGCCAAGGGTTTTATTGGCTAAAAATTGTAAGAGATGTAGAGTCATTAGTTCGAACCTGTAAAGGGTGCCAATGGATGGGTAGACGAAGCCATCGTCCTCTGACACCCCTTCAAGTCATTGCTCAAATATGGCCAATGGCACGATGGGGGATGGATCTCATCGGCCCTTTTCCAATGGCAAAGGGCAGCTTGAAGTTCGCGGTGATAGCAATGGAATACTTTTCTAAATGGGTCGAAGTTGAACCCTTAATTGCCATCACTTCAAAAAATGTGCAGAAATTCTTCTAGCAGAATATTATTTGGAGGTTCGGAGTGCCTAGATAATTGACAATCAACAATGGCACCCAATTCGAAGCCGAACATTTTAGAGAATTCTGCGAAAGACTGGGCATTAAATTATGCTTTGCAGCTGTTCGTCACCCCCAATCCAACGGAGCCATCGAGCGGGCAAATGGAAATATTCTGTCCAGCTTAAATCGAAGGATTGTTGGGTTAGCAAAGGGGTTGTGGACTGAAGAGCTTCCTAAGATTTTACGGTCCATTCGGACCACTAAAGCTGGGTCCACAGGGTTCACCCCATTCAGATTGTTGTTCGGGGATGAAGCCATGACTCCCATGGAACTAAAAGGTGGATCCCTTCGTGTAATGGATCCTGAAGATAGTAATGAAAGAAACATTTCGCTTGACTTGTCTGAAGAGACACGGCTTCGAGCTGTCACCAATTTGAGGAAGTACCAAGAGAAGATGAAGGCATGGTATGGCCCGAAGGTAAAAGTTAATGAACTTAGACCAGGTCATTTGGTACTGCGAAATGTAACTGCCCCGGGGAATTTAGGAAACAAATGGGAAATACCATATATTATCCTACGCTCAGGGTGTTGTGGATCTTTTAGATTAGTCAATTTAGAAGGGGAAAAGTTAAAGCATGCATGACATGCAGAGCACCTTAAACGTTATTACGCTTAGGGGCTCCTTGTAATCAATTGTAAAATACCTTTCAAAAATAAATAAAGATTGGTTAGAATTATGCTTACTCTTCAAATATTCCCTACCCCTGGTGGACGCATCAGGGGAACGGAGATGCTTGTGGAGGTAAGCATCTTTCATCAGAACCCAGCAAGTGGCCTTTGAACCATTGGTTAAGGATTCCGTAAAAGAGCCGAAGATGGCCAAAGCCTATGGATTCAAGGCTTCAGCTTAATAGCATCCGTAGAAGGGTCTAAGGACTTTAAAAAAATAGATTTCTGATCCTCCGGTTCGAAGCATCTGTAAACGAGCAGAAGGTGACCAAAGCCTATGGATTCTAGGCTTCAGCTTGATAGCATCCGTAGAAGAGTCTAAGGACATAAAAAAATAGATTTATGATCCTCTAGGTTCGAAGCATCTGTAAAAGAGCCGAAGGTGGCCAAAGCCTATGGATTCCAGGCTCGGATAGCATCCATAGAAGAGTCTAAGGACTCCAAAAAAACCAGATATCTGATCCTCCGGGTTCGAAGCATCTGTAATAGAGCCGAAGGTGGCCAAAGCCTACATATTCCACACTTTGGCTTGATAGCATCCGTAGAAGAGTCTAAGGACTTTAAAAAAACAGATTTCCGATCCTCCGGGTTCGAAGCATCTGTAAAAGAGCAAAAGGTGGCCAAAGCCTATGGATTCTAGGCTTCATCTTGATAGCATCCATAGAAGAGTCTAAGGACTTAAAAAAAATAGATTTCCGATCCTCCAGGTTCGAAGCATCTGTAAAAGAGTTGCAGGGGGACAAAGCCTACGGATTCTAGGTTTCGGCTTGATAGCATCCGTAGAAGAGTCTAAGGACTTTAAAATAAAACAGATTTCCGATCCTTTGGGCTCGAAGCATCTACAAAAGAGTCGAAGGCGACCAAGTAATAAAGTTTTAAGGCCCCGGCCAAATGAAACACTTTATAAGTCCTAAGTGACCAATATCAGAGCCTACATGTATAAACTTGAAGCTCCAAGATTATAAACATCACAATACGAACGTACAGTTCGAAGAACTCTACGAAAGAGTCGAATTCATGATTACCAAGTACAATGATGCTTCTTAGAGGATTTGTATTAATTGGATAATCATGTTACAATCATCATAATTAGGAAAAATTATTATCTAAACCTAAATAAAAGCAGAGACCCCTCCGACCTCTAGAACTACCCCTACGACCAATTCAGTCTTCGGAGCCTGGAATTCTCAAAACCTTTCTTTTGTCCGAGTGCCCTTCTTCTTCAAAGCCTGCAGCTTTTTCTGCTCTTCTTGAAGTTCAGCCCAGGATTGAAGTTTTTCGGAGCTAGCCTCCGTTAGATCTTCGATTGGTACTCTTAGTCAGACCAATCTACATACTCTGAAGACGAAGATTTTTCTACCTTATCCTCTTCTTTAATATAAGATAGAACATCATTACAAATGTCGGGTGCTATTTCCCCTTGCTCTCCTCAAGGAATAGAAAATCGTGAGCACTTGTAAGGCCTCAATCTTTTGAGGATATCCCATTGTTGGCGAAGCCCTTCATTGAGCTCTAATACCTCGAGGACAGGATTCGAAGCATATAACAAAACGTAGAAACAAACATTCAAGTGAAAACTTTTCATTTATAAACTTTTCATTCATTAAAATAAGAACATTACAAGATCTCTTGTACATAATTAAGCGTACTACAAGCTAGACCTTCGGGTCAGGAGCGGTTGCTGGAGTCAGAGCCGGAGGCTTTGTTTGAGCTAGCCTCTGCTGACGAGCTTCGTCGATCCAAGCCTTGGCTATAGCTTCATTATCTGCTTTCCAGGTCACCCGGAAGGCTTCCCAAGCCGAAGCTATGTCCAGATATGGTCGCAGTAAGCCTTCGTCGGAGAAGCGAGCAAGCGTCAAATTCTTAACCGGAGCAACGGAGACCCCAACGGCTTTGATGTGTCGAAGGACTCCAATCCAGGCTACTTTCCCGGAGATCTCCCCATAGCGGGCCCTAGAGCCTTTCATCATCTTCGCTGCCACTTGGATCATCTTAAGCTTTCGATCAAGAGGTTCATCTGTCGCAGCTGAGGAAGATGGGCAAACTGTGCCAAAATATTCTAAAACACCCCTGAGGGTGTCTAGAGTTTGATTAGCTGCCAAACTATGCCTCTTCTCGGCCATCGTCAATTTGGTGGAAATAGAGGAGATTTTGGCTTGGTTAAGTGACGTTCGGAGCTCTACGAGTTCAGCTCTGGAAGTCGCCTCCACTGCCTGAAGTTTCTCAATCTCAGCCCTTGGCACTGTGCGCTCCGCTTGTATTTCTTCTATCAAAGAGGCGAGTTTGTCATAAGTTTGCTGCTCCATTCGGAGTGCTTCCTCCGCTCCTCGAGGAGCTCTTCCTCCAATTGAAGAGTCTTTCTTCGGAGCCCTTGAGGACCCTTTGAAGCGTTGTAGCCTTCCTTTTGAGCCGATTGGTTTTGAGCTCATTAGAAGTCCCTGCCGCTCTAGCAAGGATGAATTGCTGCAAAAAGAAAAGTAAGTACGATGTAATTTCCATTAATTAAATATGTTTTATGTTTGTTGCATACCTAGAGGGTAGCCCTTTCGAGGGCTAAGTAGAGCTCCGATCCGCTGGCCTCGCTCAGAACAGAGACCAGTTCAGAGTTCCCAACCTCTTGGCTCATTTCAGCCAAAGGTTCCAGGAGAGTTCGAAGTGCTATTCGCTATTCCAAGAATGGAGCCAGAAGTGAGATCTAGGACAAGGCTCGTTGATCATCTTTAGCAGGATCTTCTTCAAATAGTAAAGATCAGAGACCTACCTCCGTCTTGATTCTGAGGAAGGATTTTGGGGTCCCCCAGAAACTCATACATTCGGAGGTATTCTTCGTGTTCCTCCCCCAAAGTCTTCACTTGAGTAGCAGATGTTGAAGCCCTAGCTTCTGTTCCTACTACTTCGATCACTGGCAAGCTAGGGTTTTCTGGCTCCAGTTCTTGGACCTTGTCAGGGTTGGGGAGGATTGCCACCACCTCTTCTGTATTTTCCCGAGGGGGATCCTTGGTTGCAACCAAAGTCTCATTTTCATCACAATGCAGAAAAAGATCTTCGAGCTCCTTTCCCATGCGAGCCTCCGAAGTTTCTTCTTCTTCAAACTCCTCTGAAGAGGAGCTCCGAATGTCGAGCGAAGCCGGAGATGAGGGAGGTGAAGGAAGCTTGGCCATCCGCATCGCCTTCTTCGTGGGAGTCTTCGCATATTTGAAGGACCCAGCAATAGCCTTCCTCTTTGAGAAACTACTCCCACTGATTCGAAGTTAGGCAAAGGAGGAGCCTCCATCCCAAGTGCCCTCCACAATCGGTTGGAGTGTTCCCAGCTTCCAACCAGCTCAATCTTCCGTTGTTTCTCCACAGCATCCCGAGAGGAGGTATCCGGAGGGCGATGAATTCTTCGGCCAAGTCCCACATGCTCATGTGTTTGGCCACCGAGGATAATAACCCAAGCAACGTTGAAAGCAGACTTGGGTCTGGAGTTACCTCTTCTTCCCTCCAGTACCATATTTTTTGCAGGGGACCAGCAAGTCTAGAGTCTTCTCCCACGTCAGCATAAAACCACCGAAGTATCCAATCCGAGTACCATCGGTCATTGATTGCCTTCACCAAGAAATTCTTTGCATGTTCTTTCTGGAGCTGGAAGTTAACACTCCCGAAATCCACTAACCACATGGAGTCTCCGGACCCATCTTGTGGCTTCGGTTGGCACGAAGCTTCATGAGTAGTCGCGAAGACTTCGGACCTCCTTTCACATCCTTCAGCTCAGAGGTGCAATCGAAGATAGCTAGCCTTGTGATAGCATTTGGAGATAGCCGCGGCAAGGTGATGTGGAACATATCTAACACTTCGGCCAAGAAGTCTATCGCTGGAAGGCCTATCCCCGCTTCAAAGAAAGCTTCGAAGATGACGACTTCTCCGCTCCTTGCCGCCGGGGTCACTTCTTCTCTAGGAACCCGAGTACTCATTCCCGGACCTAGCTTCCCATTCACAGCTTCCTCAATGGATTCCACTGAACACGTTGATCGCCCGAGAAGGAAGGTTTGCTTCAGTGGCTTCTTAGATGGTGGGCGGAGTTCTCACGGATTCTTGGGCTAAGAACCCCCAGAGCTCCCGCCATCGTCGCTGCTGCAGATGCAGCCCAAGCTTGCCTCTGCACCAGAGACCCCATCACCGTCGGCACTCTTGTGCTAGTCCTCGCCATTGAATGGATGCTCGAAAGTGTTGAGGAGAGGTTGAAGATGGAAGTGTGGAGAGTCTTAGAACCAGAGCTTTGTAAAAGTTCTCCGTCGCGGTTCGCTTTCACCTTTTATAACCACTCCGTTTTCATTTAGCACGATTTGCATATGCTTTCATACTTGCAGATCCAACCCTCGTCGCTGACAGGTGGGACCATAAGGTGAAGAAGTGTGAATCCACAGTGAAAATTTGTGTCTGTTACTTTCTCAAAAAGTCTAACGGCCATTTGAGGGATAACGTCTGAAAAATAACGGCTCCTTGCGATGCACTACAATTACAACGGTCCACTTTCTTGTGAAGCTTTCACACGGAGATTCAAGTTCAAAGCTTGGATCCGATACACCTCCGATGTTGAAGACACTTCGAACAATTATAATACCTTGAATTTTTTCTAAGTCCCTGAGCATGAAAATATTTCTTACGTATACTGCTCACCTTGCTATACAGGCTATTCGGAGAGACGTATTTGAGGGGCTACTGTTGGGGGAAAATACTTCATCCTCATGATCCTCAAGATTCCAAGATAAAGACAAATCATAATCTCAAATCCCAAGACTTTTCTCTAGACAGAAGGGCTTAAAGTCGAAGGGTCCATCCAGACTCCGGTCCGAAGAGACCCTCCGGAAGGTTTCCCCTCCGAAGTGGAAAACAACCAGAAGGATGTGACGTCTAATCTATCTACATCCTTCGAACATAATTTACCATATTAGCCCTATACGGGACACCGAAATAGTTTCCACTATGTCGGTTGTAATTGAGGGGTAAACAAGTCTTTTCCCTAAAAGTTTTACCTATAAATACCCCCCTTCTCACCCTGTAATAGGCATCAAATATTGAGATATTCAATACACAACTTCAAACTACTTTGAGCTATTATCCTATTCGGAGGCTTGAGATAGTCCACTTTCTCAAACAATTAGTTTGTTAGTTCTTAACTCTATAGAACCTGTTAGCGTAATCTTTTACGCCAAAAGTATCGAAAGTTCCGACGAGCTAGAAGTTCCGATTTGGAATAAGGGAATTTTTGTACTGATCGGAAGTTCCGATATGGTATCAGAAGTTCTGAGGTGAGCAAAAACAGATTGGGTCTATTGCGTGTCTTGCTGAATTGGGAGACCAAAAAAAATACCTTGTCGGATGTTCTGATTCAGGATCGGAAGTTCTGATGTGGGGTATCAGATTGGATCTGTTACGGATATGAATTAGTTGTAACTAATTTGTGGGTTCCAAAATCTGCATGACCTACCGGGCTTTCAACCCTATATAAAGAGAGGAGGAGGAGGTCTTGGAACAAGCAATAAGCCTAGATTAGACCTAGCCACCAAAGAGTTCTCTCCTCCCTTTCTTGATCTCAATCGTTGAGGTCAAGGATCCCTGTCTCTCATGTGCGGTGCTAGCACGCTGCCGTGGGAGGTACTCCATCCCTGTACGTGTGGACTCCGTGGAGGCGTTGCTCCAATAGCGTCACTCGTGGACAACTACATGCGAATGACTACGTTGTCTTCATCGATCGGACCGGTGAAGGACGTCGAGGACGAAGTGACGATAGGCTTGACACGATACTCTGACATCTTCCTCTACTGCACCTAGTGCATCTCATGCTATAAGGTACCGATCTATGATCTCACACGCGCATGAGTCTTAGGCTTATGGTGTAAATTTTGAATTTGCCGGCTAGCGTAGCTCCCCTATTCCCCAACAAATATGACTGGACATGCAGGATACGATGAATGAGAGAGAAGATAAGGATGATCTAGAATCGGCTACAATGTGGATTACTTGGACGACAAATATTTGGACTATAAATATGTATCTAATTAGCTAGGTTTAGACAAAATAAATCACTACAAACTACTACTTTTGGTGCATTGCCACCTTTCAATTCCCAAGGTTAATCTTGACGGGACTTGGCACTTTGAACCGGGCTACATCATCTTGATCTCCGACGAAGAGGTGAGTCCCACCACCCCGACGATCACATCACTTAAGGTTTATTCTTCGAGGATGCATCGTATCGATCTCTTGAGGTATTGGCCCGATTGGTGTGACTGTCGGGTTTATCTTGGTATATTTTGCTAGGTCTAAGGCTGCATCAGTTTTGATCTCTTAGATTGATGTGAATTAGGTAACATAGTTTAAGGCTTCATCGATTAAGTTCGATATCTTGATCTATTGTATCCTATTCATGTTGTGTACCATGTATCTAAATAAAGTATGATTGATGCGTTGAAGTGTTATTGATTTCTTGTGATTAGCGATTGTCTCGAATGGGTACGATCTTGCAATTACGGTGGTCTAATGATATGAATATGTTATTCGGCATGCTTGCTTTAGTTTCTATCGGAGTACAAGCCGATTGGTTATCTCTATTTCCTCGCTATGTCTCATCTCCATATGAAAGACGATCATCGGCCCTAATTCACAAAGGTGCTATCCTATCATACGATATGTTGGGGAATAGGGGAGCTACGCTAGCTGGCAAATTGAAAATATCCGCCCTAATCCCAAGACCCATGCACGTGCGATATCATAGATCATTACCTTCTAGCACGAGACATGCTCGGTGTAGTGGAAGAAGATGTCGGAGTAGCGCATCAAGCCTTTCCTCATTTTGTCCCGGTCGTTCCTCGCTAGTACGATCAGTGAAGACAACATAGTTGTTCATGTGAAGAAGTCCACGAGAGTCACTATTTGAGCAATGCCTCCACCAAAGAGTCCACGTGAAGAACTCCATCAAGATGTAGTTGGATGCTCGAAACCCACAAATTGGTTACAACCAATTTGTGTTCGTAACAGATCCAATCTGTTTGCCCACGTAGGAACTTCCGATACACATATTGGAACTTCCGATTAGTACAATTTTCCCCGATTCCAAATCGGAACTTCTGGCTTGTCGGAACTTCTGATACCATATCGGAACTTCCGAAGCAACATTTGCTCTCTGACTCGAGACCAATAAATAATCGGAACTTCCGATAGCACCTATCGGAACATCCGATACACGAAATTTTCTTTGGCATATCTATCAATCTCCCACTTGCACAAGAACAAATTCTTTGCATGTTTCTTAATCCATCCACTTAAGTGTGTGACCCAATAGGTTCACACACTAACTACTGTTAACCGGAAACCGTTTTTGACTCACTGATCAATGGCGGTACCTAGCAGCACATATTGACCCCCGAAAGCGTACAAAATCAAATTTTCACTGAACATTGATATACGCAAGATCCAATCCGTTTACCACAGGTTGTCAGTCAAGCTCAAGGAGAGATACGTGCCACCCTTGTTGGTTTGCTCGACATTTCAATCGATCAAGTATCGGATTCAAATCATGACTAACTCCTTAGTCATAGTGGCATGGCCATGCACTTTTCCAATCCAATACCTCATGGGGCCTAGAGACGACTCTCCCATTGTTAGGATGTGTAAATTCCATCTTGACCACTCACATTCCACGACATTCTTCACAACACAACTGAAAACAACCCTTATTACAACCCTGTTACGAAATAGCCTTAGGAAGCATCTAAGTGTGTTACTATGCATTCTGGAATCAAATGATGATCTCTGGTCCAAGGACACTGCATCTACACCATTTGAGATGACAACTGATGGCACATTAGAATAACAATCCCAACAATATATCAAGTGGGTATATCCAACACCATGTTCACCAACATGTGTCCACCTCACTGATTTGGAATCTCTATGTCTATGATCTATTAAACGTGATCATCAATCGTTCAGATATGCTAATCTATGTGTCATCACTGTCCCACATGATGACAAGATCTAGGATCCTTTTGAGCAATATCATTATAACACAAATAGTTTCACATAACATGTCATCAACTTATTAATCAAATGTAAACGAACTTTATTCAAGGAACAAGATAACAATTATCCTCACACAATAGCATAGACTCCACTAGCATCTTCCACATACACATGACTCACTCACGCAAATCCGTGTGCCATGTTCAAATCTTCCATGTTCAAATCCGTGTGCTCCTTGCAAATCTTAACATTACCTCTCTTAATAATCTCGTGGAATAGGTGATATCGCCGAAGTATATGTTTGGACTTCTAGTGTGATCTAGGCTCCTTGGCTCGCGCAATGGCACCACTATTATCACAATAGAGGTCCACTGGACTGGACACACTAGGAACAAAACCTAGCTCATAAACAAACTTTCTGATCCAAACGACCTCCTTTGCAGCTTCTGAAGCGGCAATATACTCAACTTCTATTGTAGAATCGGCCACCATCTCTTGCTTGGAACTCTTCCAACTCACTGCACCTCCATTGAGGCAGGACACAAATCCAGATTGCGATCGAGAATTATCTTTATCGGTCTGAAAGCTAGCATCCGTGTAACAACTTACAATCAACTCCTTTTCACCACTATACACTAGGAACATTTCCTCGGTCCTTCTCAAGTACTTGAGGATACTCTTTACTACAACCCAATGACTTTCACCTGGGTTAGATTGATATCTCCTCGTAACATTTAGAGCATATGACACATCTAAGCGTGTACACAACATGGCATACATGATGGATCCAATTGCGGAGGCATACGGGATCACACTCATCTTCTCTAGCTCATCAGGTGTCGCAGCACACTGAGTCTTACTAAGAGAAATACCATGTGACATTGGTAGAAAACTCTTCATAGAATTCTTCATTTTGAACCGATTCAAAACCTTGTCAATTTACATACTTTGGCTCAATCCAATTAGCATCTCCAAGATCTTTCATGAAAAAACTATTTTTTAGTGAAGTCTTGACATCATTCAACAAAGGAATGTCATTTCCGATCCATAATATGTCATCCACATATAAGACCAGAAACACAAGTGAGATCCCACTAGCCTTCTTGTAAACATAAGGCTCTTCTTCGTTCTCGATGAAGCCAAACCCTTTGTCTACCCCATCAAAGCGAATATTCCAACTCCGAGAAGCTTGCTTCTGTCCATAAATGGACTTCTACTACTTACATACTTTCCCAGCACTTTTCAGATCATTAAGACCTTCAGGTTGTCTCTCATGTACACATCCTCACTTAGGTTTCCATTCAGGAAAGTCGTCTTGACATCTATTTTCCATATCTCATAATCATAAAATGTTGTTGTTGGTGTAAAAGATTACAGTAACAGGTTCTCTAAGATTAAGAACTAACAAACAAGGTGTTTGTGAAGCGAACTATCTCAAGCCTCCGAATAGGATAATAGCTCGAAGTAGTTTAAAGTTGTGTATTGAATATCTCAGTATTTGATGCCTATTATAGGGTGAGAAAGGGGGTATTTAAAGGTAAAAACTGTAAGGAAAAGATCTTTTTACCCCTCAATTACAACCGACATAGTGGAAACTATTTGGTACCCCAAATAGGGCTAAAATAGTAAAATATGTCCGAAGAGGATAGCTAAGGCAGACGTCTCATCAGTCTTGCTGTTTCCCACTGTAGAGATGGAGCCTTCAGAGGGTATCTTCAAACTGGGGTTCGGAGAACCCTTCGGCTTAGAAATTTCATCACCTTAGGGACAAGCTTCTGCTTTAGAACGGCATGAGTTGTCTTTGTCTCTTGATCTTGAAGATCCTGGGGATGAAGTATTTCCCCTCAACAGTAGCCCCTTGAATACGCTTCTCCAATTTAACCTATATAGCAGGAGTGCAGTATACGCAAGAAATATTTTCATGCTCAGGGACATAGAAAAATTTGAAGGTATTGTAACCATTCGAAGTATCTTCGGCATCGGAGGTAAGTCTGATGGAAGCTTCGAACTTGGACTCCTGTGCAAAAGCTTCACAAGGAAATGAACCATTGTGGATGTGAAGCATCGTAGAGAGTCGTTAATTTTGAGCCGTTACCCTTCAAGTAGTTGTTAGGCTTCCAGGAAAAAGTAACGGACATAATTTTAACCATGAGTTCACACCTTTTTTACTTTTTGGCCCTACCCATCAGTGATAGAAGTCAAACATGCAATATGAATGTATACCCAAACCACAGTAACTGGAGGCGTAAGGGTTATAAAAGGGGGACTCGAACCTCAGTAGAATTTTTTACAAAGCCTTGGTTCTAAACCCTCTTTCTTCAACCTTCAAGCTTTCCCCAATTTCCTAAGCAATTGATTGATGGTGAGAACTAGCGTGACGGTGCCGGCTGCGGCAGGAACCTTGGTGCAGAGGCAAGCTTGGGCGGCGTCAGTAGCGGCGGCAATGGTGGGAGACCCGGGGTGTTCTTGGCCCAAGAACCCATGGGAACTCCACCCACCGTCCAAGAAGCCATTAAGGAAAAGTCTCCTCCTCGGGAAGTCGACGAGTACGGTGGACTCCATCGAGGAAGCGGTGAATGGGAAGTTGGGCCCAGGGATGAGAACTCGGGTCCCCGGGACGGAAGTGACCCCAGCACCACGGAGCGGAGAAGTAGTGGTCTTCGAGGCCTTCTTCAAGGATGGGCTAGCGCTGCCTGCAATCAATTTCTTAGCCTAGGTATTAGACATGTTTCATATCACTTTACCTCAGTTGTCACCGAATGCCTTGGCAAGATTGGCCATCTTCGAATGGGCCATTCGGGTAGAAGGGTGCAAAGGGAGATCAGAAGTCTTCACAACCACCCATGAGGCCTTCTGCCAGCCGAAACTGCAAGATGGACCAGGAGACAACAAAGTACTAGTAGCCTTCGGAAGTGTGAACTTCCAACTTTGAAAGGAGTACTCACATCACTTCCTGACGAAGGCCATCAATGATCGATGGTACACCAACTGGATACTCTGATGGTGCTATGCCAAAGTTGGAGAAGGCTCCAGCCTCGCGGGGCCCCTACAAGAAATTTGGTACCGGAAGGAAGCCGAAGCCAGTCCGGACCCTAGCCTGCTTTCGACGCGGATGGGGCTGCTTTCTTCGATGGCCAGCCGCATGAGCATGCGGGACCTCACTAAGGAATTCATCTCCATCTGAATCGCTCCTCTCGAAGCAGAGTGGTCGATAGCATTTCAGAATGCTTCAGAAGGAAAGCTTCGAAGCTTGGGTAAGCCTTCGCACTTCTGCATTAACATTGATTATAAAATAGACAACATACTCAATAGAATGCTACCTTTTTTAGCGGCTCCTTTGGCGCTAGCTGCGGAGCAGATTGCCAAAGCCACAGAACGGGTGCTCAGAGCCCCTATAGTGGTAGAGAAGCAATGGAGGGTAGAATTGGTAGGAAGCTAGGAACGCTTCAACCGGGTATGGAGCGCTCTTGGAATGGAGCCTCCTCCTCTACCAGACTTCGACTCGACGGGAGTGGTCCCCAGAAAAGGAAAATCACCGTCAAGTCCTCCAAAAGGGTCACTAAGACCCCCGTCAAGAAGGGGAAGAAGACAGCGAAGCCTCCTCCTCCAGCATCTCCGGTGTCTTCACCTTCCTCCCTGGACATTCGAAGCTCCTCTTCGTAGGAAACAAAAGAGAAGGAATCGAACGCCTAGATGGTGAAAGCACTCAAAGATTACCTACTGCATGATAACGAGGGTGAGTCCCAAGCCACAGCTGGAGACCCTCTCCGGGAGGTTGTAGAAGTTGACGCAATAGCCCCTCCGGACCTGGTGCGGGTGACTTAGAACCGGAGTTAGAAAATCCTTACTCTCCCGTGGACGGAGTGGTAGTAACGAAGGTCAGGGGGATGACCTCGAAGAATATCTTCGGATGTATGAATTTCTGGGGGACCCCGAAATTCTCCCTCAAAGCGCGGACAGAGGTAAATCTCATAACTTTACCTTCAAATTTCCTGAAAAGCCTTTATTGTGCAATAAGTATTTAACGAATACCTTGACTTTGTAGATGCTTCAAGGAGTGGTGAGGCTCCAACCACTGGTGGGGCTTTGGCCTCACTTGGAGTTGAGGCTCCAGTTGAGGCAGTAGCTCCGACGACTGAAGTTGTCTCGGGCGAAGTGACTCCACCCGCGGTAGCGCTGATCGAAGGAGGATCTACTCTGGCCGAAGCAACAACTCTTGTTTTCGTACCAGGGAGGGGCAAGAGCACGACATGCTTCGGCCCTCTTCCTTCTTTGATGACAATTCCTTCCTCCAATGACCCTTCAGCGAGCGCTTCAGAGGAAGACCCCGCTGTGGATGATCGACGGGCCCTGTCCTAGCTTCCTCTGTTGACTCCGTTCTTGGAGTAGCGGACAGGGCTCCGAACGCTCCTGGAACCCTTGGCAGATAAGTGCCAAGAAGTTGGGAGTTCTGAGCTAGTTTCCATCTTGAGTGAAACCAGGGCACCGGATCTCAATTTGTCCCTCGAAAGGGCTTCCCTTCAGGTATGCAACATACATAAAATGTATTTAATTAATGAAATTACTTTGTACTCACTTTGCTTTTTTGTAGCAATTCATCCTCGCTAGAGAGGCAACGACTTCCAATGAGCTCGAAACTAATCGGCTTAAGAGGAAGGTTACCACCCTCCAGACTGTCCTCAGAGGCTTCGAAGACAAAACATTGCAACTAGAACAGGAGCTCCTCGAGGAGCGGAGAGCCAAAGCCATTACGGATGAAGCACTCTAGGATGAGCAACAGAGCAGCGCTACACTCAAGGCTTTGGTCCAAGAAATCGAAGTCGAGCGTGTGGTGCTTAGGGCTAAGGTTGAGAGGCTTCGGCAAGCAGAGGTGTACTCCAGCGCATAGCTTGTAGAGCTCCAAGACTCAATCAAACAAGCACTGGCTTAGAAGAGTACTTTGCTATCAAGGATATCCAAAGTTTCTGCTTTTGCTTCTGAGCTGACGGTGGGAGAGAAAAAGCATATCGCCATTGCTGATCAGACTATGGATACCCTCCGGGGTGCCCTAGAATACTTTGGTGCGATGTGCCCTTCGTCTTCAACTACGGCGAGCGAGCCCCTCGAGCAAAAGCTAAAGATGATCCAAGCGGAATCAAAGATGATGAAGGGCTCTAGGATTCGCTACGGAGAGATCTCCGGGCTGGTAGCTGGAATCGGAGTCCTTCGACATCTCAAAACCCTCGGGATTTCTGTTGCTCCAGTGGGGGGTTCGACTCCTGCAAGCTTCACCGATGAAGACTTGTTGCGTCCTTCCTTGGATGTGGCTTCTGCTTGGGAAGCCTTCCGAGCGACCAGGAAAATAAATCACAAAGCTGCGGCCAAGACCTGGATTGACGAGGCTCGCCGGCAGAAGAAAGCTCAGACGAAGCCTCCAGCTCTGACTCCACCAGCTCCGACTCCGCCAGCTCCACCAACCGACCCGCAGGTTTAGCTTTATAGGGCGTTTAAGCATGTACAAGAAATCTTGTAAATCCCTTTATCTTAATGAATGAAAAGTTTATAAACGGGGAGTCTTTGTTTGGAAGTTTATTTTTAGGTTTTGTTATGCACTTCGGAACCTGCCTTCGAAGCATTGGAGCCTAACGAAGGGCTTCGCCAGCAGTGGGCTATCCTCGAGAGCTGAAGGCCTTACCGGCGCTCACGTTTCTCTGTTTCTCGAGGGGAGCAAGGGGAAATAGCACCCGATGTTCAACACGACGTCTTAGCTTATATTAAAGATGAGGATAAGGAAGTAGTATCTTCGTCCCCAGAATATGTAGAATGGCCTCACTCGGAATACCAAGAAGAGCATAACTTCAAGAAGAGCAGAAAAAGTTGCGAGCTTCGAAGAAGAAAGGCACTCGGACTAAGAGAAAAGTTTTAAGAACTTCGGGCTCCGAAGACCGAAGCGGTCCTAGAAGTAGTTCTAGAGGTCGGAGGGGTCTCCACTTTTATTTAGGCTTAGACCAAAATTTCTCTTAATGTAATATGATTACCCGATTAATATAACCTGTTTCAGAAGCATCACTTGACTGTTCCTTCCTCCCCTGCCCCTCCTTGTGGGTGGGGGACCGTACGCGTTGCGATAGGGTCCGTCGGACACAATGATTGATATAACAACTTGATGCTTCACATTACACTTGGTAATCATATTTTACTCTTTCATAGAGTTCTTTGAACTGTATGTTCGAATTGTAATGTTTATAAACTTCGGAACTAAGTTTATACTTGCAAGCTCCGATATTAGTCGCTTAGGACTTTAAAAAGTGTTTCATTGGGCCAGATCCTTGAAACCTTATTGCTTGGTCGCCAACGACTCTTTTACAGATGCTTCGAACCCGATGGCCAAAAATCTGCTCTTTTAAAGTCCTTAGACTCTTCTATGGATCCTAACAAGCCGGAGCCTAGAATCCGTAGGCTGGCCACCTATGGTTCTTTTACTGATGCTTCGAACCCGAAGGACGGAAATCTATTCTTTTAAAGTCCTTAGACTCTTCTACGGATCCTAACATGCTGGAGCATGGAATCCGTAGGCTATCCACCTTCGGCTCTTTTACAGATACTTCAAACCCGGAGGCCGAAAATCAATTTTTTTAAAGTCCCTAGACTCTTCTACGGATCCTAACAAGTCGGAGCCTGGAATCCATAGGCTGGCCACCTTCGACTCTTTTATAGATATTTCAAACCCGGAGGCTAAAAATCTGTTCTTTTAAAGTGCCTAGACTCTTCTATGGATCCTAACAAGCCGGAGCCTGGAATCCGTTGGCTGGCCACCTTCGGCTCTTTTATAGATACATCGAACCTAGAGGCCAGAAATTTGTTCTTTTAAAGTCCTAGACTCTTCTACGGATCCTAACAAGCCAGATCCTGGAATCCGTAGGCTGGGCACCTTCGGCTCTTTTACGGAATCCTTGAACCGATGGTTCAAAGGCCATTTTCTAGGTTCTGAAGAAAGCTGCTTACCTCCGCAAGCATCTCCATTCCTCTGATGCGTCCACAAGGGGTAAGGAATATTTGAAGAGTAAGCATAGTTCGAACCTCCATCTTTATTTAACTTAGAAAGGTACTTTTACAATTGATTACAAGGAGCCCCTAAGCGTAATAACGTTTAAGGTGCTCTGCATGCCATGCATGCTTCAACTCTTCCCCTTCTAAATTTGCTAACTTAAACGATCCGGGGCGCCCTGAGCGTAGGATAATATATGGTCCTTCCCATTTGTTTCCTAGCTTCCCCGGAGCTATTACACTTTGCAGCACCAAATGACCTGGCCTAAGCTCATTTACTTTTATCTTCGAGTCATACCATGCCTTCGTTTGGTCTTGGTACTTCGTCAGATTGGCAACAGCTCGAAGCCTTGTCTCTTCTGACAAGTCCAACAAAGTGTTTCTTTCATTATTATTCCCAGGCTTCATCACGTGGAGGGATCCACCTTTAAGCTCTGTAGGAGTCATGGCCTCGTCTCCGAATAGCAGCCTAAATGGGGTGAAGCACGTGGACCTAGCTTGAGTGGACCGAATGGACCATAAAATCTTGGGGAGCTCTTTGGTCCACAACCCCTTAGCTAACCCGACAATTCTTCGATTCAAACTGGAGATAATATTTCCATTGGCCCGCTCGACGGCTCCGTTGGATTGGGGGTGGCGAACAGCTGCGAAGAATAACTTGATGCCTAGACCTTCGCAAAACTCTCTAAAGGGCTCGGCGTCAAATTGAGTGTCGTTATCAACAGTTAACTCCCTAGACACTTCGAACCTGCAAATAATATTTTGCCAAAAGATTTTTTGTACATTTCTTGAAGTGATAGCAGTTAGGGGTTCAGCTTCAACCCATTTAGAAAAATATTCGATTGCTACCACTGCAAACTTCAAGCTGCCTTTTACCATTGGAAAAGGGATGATGATATCCATTCCCCATCGCGCCATTGGCCATACCGGAGCAATAACTTGAACAGGTGTCGGTGGATGGTGGCTCCGCCTACCCATCCACTGGCACCCTTGGCAGGTTCGAACCAACTCTTATGCATCTCTTACAATTATTGGCCAATAGAGCCCCTGTCGAAGTGTCTTTCCTACTAGAGTACGGGGGGCTAGATGGCTGCCGCATAAGCCTTCGTGAATCTCCCGAAGTATATCTTGGCCTTCGGTTTGTGAGATGCATCGGAGTAGGGGAGAACAAACTCCGGCTTTGTACAATATTCCGTTGACAAGCTCATAATTTTGAGCCCTTGCTTGGAGCCTTCGGAAATCCGGACCTTCTGACGAGACTGCGTAGTTTTGCAAAACATCCATTATTGGAGTCCGCCAATCGACAGCTGGGATGCAAAGGACTTCTGCAGAGGGTAGTTGATGCACCGTAGGCTTGATGAGTTCTTCGTAGAAAGCGCCCTCCAGGACGTCTAATGCTCCGGTTGCAGCCTTCGCTAGAATATCCACAAGTTGATTATCTGCGCGGGGGATGCTTAGAATAGAAAATCCTTTAAACATTTCTTCGGTCTTGTGGATTTCTTCTAAATACTTTGCAAGATGCGGATTCCTGGCTTGGAAGCTCTTGTCATCATGCCCTGCGATGACTTGGGAATCTATTTTTATTATAATCCTTGCTGCTCTAAGTGCTCTTGCCTTTCAGTGGCCTAGCAGGATCCCTTCATACTCTACGATATTGTTGGTGGTCTTAAAGTTGAGCCTCGTAGAATACATAGACGTCTACCCTGATGGCGATATTATCATGGATCCAACTCCGGCACCAGATGCCTGATAGGCTCCATTAGAAAAAATTGTCCACAGACCTTCGGAGGTTTCTTCCGGAGCCCAAACTGCGGATGGAGTCCACTCGGCCATGAAGTCAGCTATGACTTGGGACTTGATAGGTGTTCTTGCTGTGAAGGAAATACCAAAGGGGGCTAGCTCAACAACCCATTTTCCGATCCTACCCATGGAATCATTGCTCCGGAGCATATCACCAAGGGGATACGAGATAGGAACGATGTGATTATGTGCTAAGATGTAATGCCTTAGCTTTCGCGAGGCCATTACCAAAGCATAAGAAAATTTTTCGAGCTCGGATTATCTTGTCTTTGCTCCAGACAAAGCTTCTAAGATGAAGTAGACTAGGTTCAGCAACAGTTTTCCTTTAAGCTCAACTTCCCTGACCAATACTGCACTTACTGCGGAGCCCGTTGCTGCAAGATAAAGAAGGAAAGTTTCTTCTGGGAGGGGCACAATAAGTGTTGATAGATTTCTGACATAATCTTTAATGTCATCGAAGCTCTTCTGGCACTCCGACGTCCACTTAAACTTTCACACCCCTTTAGAGCTTTAAAAACTGGGAGGCTTCATTCGGTTGATCTGGACAGGAATCTACCAAGGGCTACAAGTCGTCCTATCAGCTTCTAGACCTCCTTCATATTTTCTGGTGGAGCCATTCTTTGCAGCGCACTTATCTGTGTCAGGCTAGCTTCGATTCCTCTACTCGAATCTAAGTACCCTAGCAGTTTTTCTGCTTGCGCCCCGAATATACATTTTTTAGGGTTGAGGCAAACTTCACATGCTCGGAGCCTCTCAAAAGTTTCAGCTAAGTCTAGGCTTTGATGGTGCTTTACAACACTCTTTATTACAATGTCATCCATATAGGCTTCAACATTTTGGCCTATCTGGTGACCTAGGGCCTTAGCTATAAGATGTGAGAAGGTACCTCCGGCATTCCGCAAGCTAAAAGGCATTCGAACATAACAAAATACTTCGGAAGGATTTATAAAACTCGTCTTGGCTTCATCTTCGCGCTTTAGCCAGACCTGATGATAACCAGAGTATGCGTCCAAGAAGCTTAACAATTCGGAGCCAGCCGTAGAATCCACAAGCTGATCTATTCGGGGCATAGGGTAGGGCTCTCGCGGTCATGCTTTATTTAGTGACGTGAAGTCGATGCACATGCGCCACTTGCCGGAGCCCTTTTTCTTGACAAAAACGGGGTTAGCCAACCACTCCGTGTGGGCTACTTCCTTGATAATTCCTGCCCTCAGCAACTTCTCCACCTCTACCTTGGCGAGGTCTTCCCTTTCTGTTGATAACTTATGGAGCCCTTGGCGCACTGGCCTAGCCTTCGGGTTGACAAGAAACCTATGCTCGATGATGCTCCGGTCAACTTCGGGGATATCTTCGTCAGTCTAGGCGAAGATATCTAGGTTTTCTTTAACTACTTCCTCCATTCAAGTAGATATTTCCGAAGGTAGCCCCTTGCCGACTTGGATTGGATACTCCTTACCATCTTTTAGGATCATCTTCGTGATCACATCACCTTCCGGGCTTGGCTTTAGGGAAGGGCCCTTCGAGGGGTCTGAAGACCCCGAAGCTTCCTCCGAGTGCTCCAACACACTATTCACTTGCCGAGGGTCCAGAGGTGGACCATGTCCATACTCTTCTCTCCCGACTGCAGCTTGGTCTCCTGAAATAGTGAGAACTCCACCTTGCGTGGGCATTTTGAGACACAAATAGTTATGATGTGCTACAGCTCCGAATTAGTTTAGCATTCCCCTCCCAAAGATTGCATTGTAGGCCTATGGGGCATCGACGACATCGAAGATAACCTCCTCAACCTTGGCTAGGGGCCACTCTCCGAAGGCAACCTCGAGACCTATCTGGCCGAGGGCATCGAGAGGAGGACCTGCGAAACCATGGAGTGGGCGAGCTGTCGGAAGTAGGTGTCTTCAGGGAATGTAGATCTAGTCGAATTCCTTGATGAAGAATATATCTGCGGAGCTTCCACCGTCCACCAATATCCTTCGGACTTCAACTCCCGCTATATCGGCTAAAATAACATGGGGGTCAGCATGGGGGAATTTCACCCCCGCAGCATCATTGGCAGTAACAGAAATAGGTACATGAGACCACTCGGGCATTTCTGTCATCGAACTCGAGGTCCCCATATGCCATACTTCGTGGACATAGTCTCTTCGCTGCCATTTCAACATGTTACCGAGGGTGCCCCCTCCGGAGATGGGTAGGACCACTCGCTTATCGCAATCTTGGGTATCCTCCTGCTTCGGTGGTGGCATAATGTTGGCCACCGGGAGTTGCATCGGTGCTTCAGGGTTGCTTGCCTGAGCCATGGCCTGCATAGGCTCCGAATGCACTACTGGAGGGGCTCGATCCAAAGTACCTCACACTGAGTTTTGTCCTAAGTACTTGCCTCGAAGGGTCAATACGGACTTGCAATCTTTCGTGTCATGGCATCTATTTTCTCCATGCACACAACAAAATAAGTTTTGGCGCCTGCCTGCCGTTCTCTCTTGGGGCTTCGAGGTACTAGCCTTGTTAGCTTGCGCCTATTGAAAGTTGAAAGGCATCTTCAGGCGGAGGGTGCAATATTTAATACCTCGAAGCGGAAGTGCTTCTTTCCCCGTCTATGATTATTGAAGCGATTATCAAGGGGGCTTGTGGAGGAGTCGGGACTTCTGGCTCCGTCTTCACTTCTCGAAGGATTGGTGCAGGCATCACAATTCTTCGAAGGCAGCCTTCCTCTGCCTTGGCATAATATTCGAAGTATGCCATCAGTTGTGCTACAGACGACATCGGCTTCCGGTGAAGTTTGCTGAGGAGGTCTGGGTTCAACACCCCTTCGCATGCCGCATCCACTACCGAAGAGGTAGACAAGCCTTTAATCTGAGACTTGGTGTGGGCGAAGCGTGTAAAATACTCCCGAAGGGTCTCCCCTGCTTGCTGCTTCACCTGGAACAAACTTCCGGTTGACATTGGGCTATGAACGTACCCTGGAAGTTACTCACGAACATCCTCTTCAGCTGCTCCCATGACTTGATCGATCCTGGCTTTAGAGACCAGAACCATCGGAGAACCACACCTTCCAGCGCAAGGTGGAAGCACTTCGCCATTGTGTTCTGCACCCCTCCGCTGGCTTCTATTGCCAAGGTATATGAACGAGAGAACTCTCTGGGGTCGGACCCACTAGAGTATTTGTGCAACTTCGAGGCCTTGAACCTGGGGTTGAAAGGCACTTTCTGCATGTCCGGATGCAGTGGAGACTCATCGTCAAAGGATGCATTCTTGGCTTCCTCCGAGACTCGAAGAGCTTCGGGATAATTACCAGGACCATCGTCTTGAGGCACCTCCGTAGAAGGAGTGAAGGCTTCAGGGCGAAGTCTATTTGCAGTCTCTTGCCTCCACCTTGCTACTTCCTCCTAAAGCCGCACTACCTGGGTAGCCGCGTCCTCAGGAAGGTCTTCATCTCCTCCGGAGGGGATCTCCGGATCTTAGGAACTGGGGTAATCAGTTCGAAGCACCGAGGGAGCTGCTTGGGGACCTCCGGGTGCTCGAGGTCTGATGACCACTTCGGGAGTTGGTGGAATGAATGAGTGTCTTGCACCGTTGGTCCGAGGGGACCTTCGGGGAGGATCAGTAGCTAGGCTCCACTTGGGAGGCATGGCTAACGAAGTTAAGGTCTGAAGACCAAAGACTTTGAATGATTTGGGAAGGCGAGAAGAGGCCTTCGAGCTATAATAGGAAGCCCCTTACCAAAGGGTGCGCAAAATCTTCAGACTCCGAAACTCCCTCCGCAAGTGCTCTTCGAAGTGTAGTCAGCGGCGGAGAACTAGCTTTTAGAACTACGTTCCCCACGGACGGTGCCAACTATTGGCGTAAAAGATTACGCTAACAGTTCTCTAAGATTAATAACTAAGAAACAAGGAGTTTGTGAAGCGAACTATCTCAAGCCTCCGAATAGGATAATAGCTCGAATTAGTTCGAAGTTGTGTATTGAATATCTCAGTATTCGTTGCCTATTACAGGGTGAGAAAGGGGGTATTTATTGGTAAAAACTCTAAGGAAAAGACCTTTTTACCCCTCAATTACAACCAACATAGTGGAAACTATTTGGTACCCCGAATAGGGCTAAAATAGTAAAATATGTCCCAAGAGGATAGCTAAGGTAGGCGTCCCGTCAGTCTTGTTGTTTCCCACTGTAGAGACGGAGCCTTCGGAGGGTATCTTCGAATTGGGGTTCGGAGAACCCTTCGGCTTAGAAACTTCATCAACTTAGGGACAAGCTTCTGCTTTAGAACGACATGAGTTGTCTTTGTTTCTTGATCTTGAAGATCCTAAGGATGAAGTATTTCCCCTCAATAGTGGCGATTGCTAGGATGATCCGAATAGACTTAAGCATAGCGATAGGCGAAAACATTTCATCATAATCAACACCTTTAATCTATTTGAAACCTTTCGCCACCAATCATGCCTTATAGATGTGAACATTTCCATCAAATTCTATCTTTTTCTTCAAGATCTATTTACACTCAATAGTTTTTATACCATCGGGTGGATTAACAAGTTCCAAACTTGGTTTTCTTGCATGGACTCCAACTCGGATCTAATGGCTCCAAGCCATTTTTCAGACTCTGTCCCATCACTACTTCCGCATAAGTCTTGGGCTCATCATTGTCCAACAACAACACGTCATAATGCCCGATGGCCAAAAACATGAACCTCTTCGGCGCATGGCTTACCCTCTCAGACCTCTATGAGGTTGGCGTATGCACAACAGGCTCTACAACACCTTGCACATCCTATTGTTGTTTAGTGGGATCTAGAACACTTTCTAGCGACTCTCGATCCTCTCAGAGATGCACCGTCCTCCCACTAACTCCTTTTGAGAGAAACTCTTTTCTCAAGGAATACACCATTTCGAGCGACAAACACTTTGCCCTCCTCTCTATTATAGAAATAATATCCTTTTGTTTCCCTTGGATACTGCATAAAGAAGCACTTGTCAGACTAAGGACAGAGCTTGTTAGACGTCGTACGTTTGACATACACCTCGCATTCCCAAATCTTTAGAAATGACAAACTGGGACACCTCCCAGACCACATCTCATATGGCATCTTCTCTATTGACTTAGATGGAACTCTATTTATCGTGAAAGCTGCAGTTTCTAGAGTGTAACCCAAAAAGGATAATGGAAGATCAGTGTGACTCATCATGGACAACACCATAGCGAATAAAGTGTGGTTTCTCCACTCGGACACCCAATTCCATTGGGGCGTCCCGGGTGGAGTCAATTGTGGAACAATTCTACACTGCTTCAGATGATCACTAAACTCATGGCTCAAATATTCACCTCCACGATTAGATCGTAGAAATTTAATTGTCTTGCCTGTATGATTTTGTACTTCATTTTGGAACTCCTTAAAATTTTTGAAGGATTCCCACTTATGCCTCATCAAGTAGACATAGCCATATCTACTAAAATTGTCGGTAAAAGTGATAAAGTACTAAAAACCATTCCTATCCATGTGACTCATTGGACCACACACATTAGTATGTACTATGGCCAATAGCTCACTCGCCCTCTCACTCTGTCCAATGAAAATCATCTTTGTCATTTTGCCAAGTAAGCAAGACTCGCATGTGTCATATGATTTAAAATCAAATGACCCCAAAAGTCCATCACCGTGGAGCTTCTACACGAGCTTCTCATTTATATAACCCAAACGACAATGCTAGATGTAGGTAGGATTCAAATCATTGAGTCATTGTTTCTTAGTACTAATGTTATAAACGCGCGCATCTTCAAGACTTAGAATGTATAATCAATTCACTAATGGACAAACAACGTAGAACATGCCATTTGAAAATATTGAACAACTCTTGTTCTTTATTACAAATTCAAAATCATCTTCCTCTAAACTTGAAGAAGAGATAATGTTTTTGCCTAAGGCGGGAATGAAATAACAATTATTTAACTCCAAAACTAGTCCTGATGGTAGCGACAATGAATAAACGCCGATGGCCAACGCTACAACCTTTGCACTATTCCTGACGCGGACATCCCGTTCGCCACTTATACACTTTCTTACTCTACTTAGCCCCTGCAATGATTTGCATGTATGAATCATCAATCTGGTATCAAATATCCATGAATCATTTGGACGAGTAGCAAGATTAATTTCAATAACATTAATATCTGAAGTGGAAGTCACACTTCCCTTCTTGTTCTTCTGTTCTTCCAGGTACACCTTACAATTGCACTCCCAATGCCCATGCTTGTGGTAGTGGTGGCACAAATCACAGCCAAGAGGACCCGACTTGGACTTTCTAGCCGGTTTAGACTTTGTACTAGAGATCGAATCTGTAGTCTTAGCCTTGCCCTTCCTCTTTTTTTTGCCCTCCTTCTGAACCAACATCACTTGATTAAGAGACTTCCTGATACTCTCCTCCTTAGTTTTCAACATCCCATGCAACTTGGCTAGTGTCTTCTCTAGTCCAACCAAGTTATAATTCATGATGAATGGCTCAAAGCTCAGTGGAAGCAACTGGAGAATGACATCAATAGTGAGGTATGGATCCAGTGGGGTACCTAGACTCTCTAGAGCCTCGATGTAACAAATCATCCTGATTACATGAGGGCTCACTAGGCTCCCTACAGCCAGCCTGCTACCAAACAAGCACTTAGACACATTGTATCTCTTTGCCCTTGCCTAGTTCTGAAACATGTCCTTATGACCTACGATCATATCGTAAGCCTTATGTTCCTCATATTGTTTCTAAAACTCAGTGGACATGCAGGCAAGCATCAGACAACTGACATCAACGGAATCAATAGCATGCTTCTCATAAGCACGCTTGTCTATTGTGGAAGCATCCTCTCCTGGTTCATCGGGGTGAGGTTCCTCTAGAACATAATCCTTTTTCTCTTGTTTAAGAACAATTCTCAAATTTCGATACCAATCCATAAAGTTTGTTCTAGATAATTTCTCACGTTCAAGTATAGATCGCAAATTAAAAACTGGAGTGCTCTTAACAAAAGAAGTATTAGGTGCCATGATCTACAAAAGATTAAATGCAAGGTTCAACACTATGCAATGTTTATCTTCTATCCAATAAAAGATGTTCCACTATTTTAAAATCAGTCACTTTCCTTCTAATGACTAATAGTGGTGCAAGATCCATATTCATTCTAACTCCTAGTGAGCTTTGGCATCACTGCTAGAAGCTAGGTGACATAGGTAAGCAACGATTTGCTAATCACATCGTATGTGACTGTTGTTGTTGGAGAAGCATCCTATGCTCTATGCCAACTCTATGCTCCAAGGACCAAAACCGTTTTGATGGCCCCGTTAAGCAAACCAACACTATGCATGCAGAAGTCCGACTTCTGCTCCAACTGGTCTAGATAAATGATAGCATCTTGCTTCGGTAGACCCACTATCGATGAGCAAGATCCTTGGTGGGTGCAGCTATTAGGAAGAGCATCAATACTTAATTTTGTGAGGGAAAACTATTCTAGCATGATAAGGTCACTAGTGTACACGAATATTGCAAGAATAGTATAACAGGAACATAAGAAAGCATGACAGGCAATCATATTGACTGTGACATAGCATGACCCACTTTACCTGGCGATCTCCATCTCTATGGCTCCCGTCATCGAGTGCATGCTCCCAGCCTCCATGAAGAGTACTATTCTATCTCGCATAGCCTATATTAATTACATGGGACGAAGCACCGCAGAAACGACATGAAGTCGTAATAAATTTTACATCAGCCTTGGGTTGTAAATAACCATGACATGCAGGCCATTTTTAATTAACATTCATTGCATGCATATCATACAACACATTTATCCAAGGCCATGCCAGACACATCATTCTTTGTAAAATAAAGATAGGCTAGCATTCTACAAGTGACTGGATTCTGGATCAGAAAAACCCGGCTCAATAGGCTCAAAATTTCAAATTCGGGTCGGTCGGAACTTCCGATATAGCATCGGAACTTCTAATCTACCAAAACTTCCGTTCAATATCGGAATCCCGTACAACACCAATTGCTCTCTCTATCGAATCATTATTCGATATTGGAACATCTGATCACTATCAGAACTTCTGATCCACCATCGAAACTTCCGAATTGTGGCGTACTGAAACATATCTAATCTGTTTTCCACCATGTATCTCCATAAATGATGGATCCAGATCGAACACTATGCACGTAGGCTCTGATACCACTATTGGGGAATAGGTATCTATCCTAGCTGGCAAATTGAAAATTTCTTCCCTAAGCCCAAGACACATGCGCATGCGAGATCATTGATCGTTACCTTCTAGCACGAGACGAGCTCGGTGCAGCAGAAGAAGATGTCATTCACATCTTGAAACCAACAAATTGGTTACAATCAATTCGTGTTCGTAACATATCCAATCTGTTTTCCCACATCGGAACATCTGATCCGAGATCAAAACATCCGACAGGGTATTTAGGTCTCTCAATTCAGTACGACACGCAACAGATCCAATCTATTTTTGCCTACATCAAACTTTCGATCAGTACAATTTTCCCCAATTCCAAATCGGAACTTCTGGCTCATCGAAACTTCTGATACCATATCAGATCTTCTGAAGCAACATTTTCTCTCTGACTCGAGACTAGTAAATAATCGGAACTTCCGATACACTGAATTTTCTTGGGCATATCCATCACAATAGAGAGTTCAGCCTAATAGCATGGGCATGTTCATCGCCCCCATGGACGATAGTCTTGTTAGTTCTTGTTTATTCTATTCTCACTGCAGTCATCAGCTTGACAATTGATCGGCGTTGCTACTAACATTGTTCGTTATGATTCCTTATCAGTTACAGGGTCAAACTGATTGGCATGCTCAAAATCTCTTCTTTTTTCTAAGATTATAGGTCCTGCACTAGTGTTAAGCAGATCTCCTAGGCCACACGTGTGACCAAAAACTACACCAACATGCTATTTGGCATGCCTAGTTGGACCTCTTTAAAATCATTCATCCATGACTGGTCTTAGCCGATTCATTGGGATAAGAGATAGAAGGAATTGTCTTCCTGTCTAGGAAGGCTCGGGACGGTAACTTCCTCGGAATATCGAATGATGGAATTAAACCAATCAGCAATGAGAAGCCTGGGCCTAGCCTTTGAAGGCAGCATGGATGAGGCAGAAGGTAAACTCAGTAAAGGTTTCGATGCAACCGATGAGCTACATGAGGTAGACATCGGACCTGGTGATAGACCAAGACCAACCTTCATAAGTTCCAAACTACCTGATAAAATAAATAATGAGTTGATCGCATTGTTATGAGAGCATTAGGATTGCTTCGCATGAGAGTATCATGAGATGCCAGGGTTAAGCCAATCGCTCGTAGAACATCGACTCCCGATAAAACAAGGGCATCACCAATTTAAGTAGTTGCCTCGATGTCTCAAGGCAGAAATATATCCATATATCAAGGCCAAGGTAACAAGGCTATATGACGCGGGATTCATAAGGCCGAACCGATACATAGAGTCGATATCCAACATCGTACCGGTATGGAAGAAAAGTGGGAAGCTTAGAATATTTGTTGACTTCAGAGATCTGAATAAAGCAACCCTGAAAGACGAATACCCAATGCCGATCACGGACCAACTGGTGGATGCCACATTGGGTCACAAGATTATCAGCTTCATTGATGGGAACGTGGGCTACAATCAGATTTTTATTGCTAACGAAGACCTCCACAAAACGGCCTTCCGGTCCTAGGCGCTATTGGACTCTACAAGTGGGTAGTGACAACCTTCTACCTGAATAATACCGAAGCAACCTACCAGAGGTCCATGAATTACATTTTCCATGACCACATGGCCGATCTATGCCAGGTCCTAGAGAGAGGTTGAAAATATGGACTAAAGATGAACCCCGAGAAATATGCTTTTGGTGTTTTGGCGGGGAAATTTCTAGGCTTTATTGTGCATGAAAGACGAATTGAGATAAGCCAACGCAGTATTGAAGAGATCAAGAATACCAAACACCATACCGAAAAAACCAAGTTGCAGTCGCTGATCGGGAAGATAAATTTTTTTAGAAGATTCATAGCTGAGCTATCAAGGAGAATAGAGTCGTTCACTCCACTATTAAAGTTGAAACCCAACCATGAATTCATATTGGGAGGAAAGCAGCATAAGGCATATGATGAGATCAAAGAGTATCTAGCCTAACCGCTAGTGCTGATGCAATCGCAAAAAGGGGTTCCATTCAGGCTATATTTGTCAACAGATAATCAAGCCATCAGATCGGTCCTAGTACAAGAGATTGACAAGAAGGAGAGGGTGATTTTCTACCTCAGCAGAAGATTACTAGACGCTGAGACCCGATACCCCACAGTGGAAATGCTTTGTCTATACCTACACTTCTCATGCACCAAACTAAGACACTACCTGCAATCGTCAGAATGCACAATGATTTGTAAGGCCGATGTCATTAAGTATATGCTATCATCCCTAGTGTTGAAGGGGCGTATAAGAAAGTAGGTCCTTGCCCTCGCTGAATTTGACCTCAGGTATGAATCGGGGGCAGTAAAAGGGCAGCAATAGCCGATTTCATAGTCCAACACAGAGATAAGGCAGTGACTCATGTTTAGCCAACATCATGGAATTTGTTCTTCGACGGATCGATGTGCCAACATGGATGTGGTATAGGCCTGGTAATCATCTCCCCCTTGGGGGGAACCATTTGAATTCGCATACACTATCAAATCCTTCTCCACCAATAACCAGGCCAAATACAAAGCAATATTGAAAGAGTTGCAACTATTGGAAGAAGTGGGCGCTGATATGATAGAAATCATGGGGGATTCGCTGCTAGTAATGAAGCAGTTGTCAGACAAGTACAAATACAAGGACGACGTGCTTAAAGAATATCATGATCGGTGCCAAGCCATAATGTTGGGCTTCCGAAACATAACTCTTACTCATACCCGTAGAGAGCAGAACTCAGAAGGAAACGATTTGGCCCAGACGACATCAGGATAAAAGCCAAAGGTCGGATCGATCGAGATGGAGATTGCGGAGCAAGAGGAAGACGATTGGAGGCACGATATGATTCATTATTTGAAGAACCCTTCGACATCGGCACTAAGAAAACACGGATATCTACCAACAAGACATGTTATGCTCAGAGAACATTTGTACCATCGGACAACCGATGGAGTACTCCTTAAATGCATAGGCATCGAGTAAGCTAAAGTTCTGATGTGTGAGGTACTTGATTCATATGAGGAAAACACCAGTCGGCCTAGAAAATGAAATGGTTGTTGCGAAGGGCAGGTTAATTTTCGCCGACTATGGTGGAGGACTGTATAAAATATTATAAAGGATGCCAAGAATGTCAGAAGTTTGCAGTTGTTTAGAGGGCGCCCACATTGACAATGAACTCGTAATCAAACCTTGGCCCTTCAGATGGTGGGGCATCGATATGATTGGCAAAATCTACCTAGCATCAAGTAAAGGACATAAGTTCATATTGGCAGCCACATACTATTTCACGATGCTATTGAGTTTATCAAAGAACATATAATCTAATGATAAATGGCCTAGATGATATGGTGCAAGTCCGATTGAGAGCCCTCAAGAAAGTCAAAGAAAAATAGGCAAGGGTTGCTAGGTTCTACAATAAGAAAGTGGTGCCCAAGTCATTCGACCAAGGAGAACTCAAATGGAAACTTATTCTGCTGATTGGGTCCAAGGACAATCGGTTTGGTAAGTGGTCACCCAATTGGGAAGGACCGTTTCGAATACATTGAGTGGTGCTTGGCAACGCCTATCTACTTGAAGGATTAGATGGAGAAGTGTTCGTGAAATCTTTAAATGGAAAGTATCTGAAAAATTATTTTCTAAGCATTTGGATAAACACCTAAAGGACTACACACAAGACAGCCGATACTAATGGCATCACCTTGATATGGTCGATGCAGAGGCATCACCCTTAGATATGAAACATTCAATATTAGGTCTGAGGATCAAAGATAGTTATATTGCGAAGGACATGTTTCATGATTACAAGTCAGGTAGTCTACAAAGGTCTAAGCAAG
Organism: Zizania palustris; assembly: GCA_019279435.1. Classification (NCBI taxonomy): domain Eukaryota; kingdom Viridiplantae; phylum Streptophyta; class Magnoliopsida; order Poales; family Poaceae; genus Zizania; species Zizania palustris. Next base: position 9,662,056 of record JAAALK010000085.1, read on the forward strand.
CACCCGACGGATGGCCTCGATCGCCCACAGCCATATAGCATCGACACTCCGAAGGACAGCCTGGTCTTAGACATCCGATTCTGGGACATATTGAAGAGAATTGTGTCAACACTGCGCATGGAGAACGGCTCCAGTGAGATGACACCGTTGGGCCTTGATCTGGGTCGAGAAGGAAGGCAGACCACCTTCCCTCTCTGTGATTCTCGTCCATACCCCATTGAGCTTCGACTTCAAATCGGCCTCCTACAACCGCAGTTAATCAATCTGCCATGATATGGATGATGACTCATCTTCAATACGGGTTAGGCGGGTGCCCTCGGTGAGCACCACTTTATTGTGGACCTTGATCGCCTCCTATTGCGCTGCGCGATTGGCACGATCGGCCATCTACCTCACTGCCCGCTGAACGTCTGGCCGATGGAATTCTAGATACGCAGCCGGTGTAAGGGCATCGACCAACTCTGGAGAAAGGCGATCTAGGATGTCATTGCAGCGACCCCGTATTGGCCTCGAGTCATTGACTAGGACGTCCACCGGATCCTCTAGATGTTGAAGCAGGTCTGACATCATGCCCCATACCTCCGAAGGTAGTTGAGTCACAACCGATGAAGGGGCACCGGTGACTTCATCCTCCAGATATGTCCTGATATCGAAAGGGAACTCCTGGGTGAAATACTAAAAGAAAAAGAAAAGCATGTCAAGTCAAAATCAATTACATCCTCGATTACAAGTACAAGAGTGCTTACATCGACAGGCTTGGCAAGAATGGCCGATTGTGGGGCACTATCAGTAGAAGAAACAACGACGTCATCATCAGTTACCGGAAGAGTGTGTGATTCCTCCTCTTCAAGACTACCTTTGGAGGTAGATGGTCCCACGACATCCAGCATTGGCTACATTCGAGGCCGATGTTAGTTACACAGAAGGCAACAAGAAGATAAAAGAAAGTGAGGTACATGACGGGGGCTCGAGGCAAGAGGGACCCTATCATCAATCAGTGCATCCTCCGAGGTATCGGTTTCTGTGGCTACGGTCACATCAGCCACATTAGCCGATACGCTTGAACCCGCCAGTATGGCCCTCGACGTGCTGCTTCCAAAGATGGACTCCCCAATAGTGGTTTTGGTAGGTAGGGTCAATTCGGTGTCGACCATGTCATCGGACACTTGAGGAGGTACGACGACGGGGGAGGAAGGCTGAATAAGAAAGAACATTAGGCATCAAGAACACAAAGAAGACATGCATAACAAAGAGGCAAACATACCCGATCCAACGGAGGCACATCGACGACAGTCCCAGTTGCTTCGCAGAAGGAGTGGGTGGCGTTTATTCAAGAAAGAAGATACACTTTACAAAGAAGAAGATAAAATTTACTAGACATGACAAAAAACAAAGTCAGAAAGGGTACCTAGCCAGATCGGGCTCTAATGAACCGATGCATTCCCACATCCGGTGCCTTACGCTTGCGCCCGAGGACTTTGACTTGCCTCTTGGTGAGCAAGTCCGCAGTGGTAGGGGCATCACTACCCAAGGTGCTAATGGCCGATTGCAGTTGATAGTCAATCGTCCGGCCACTTCGGCTCACCGGCGGAGCATGTACACCATCCTCCTACACGATACAAGGATACGTAAGGGACATAGCAGTAAGCAAAGCGAGCAATGGGTAAAATTATACATGTTTACTAGCGAGGAGTCATCAATGTAGCTGGGGTGCAAACAATCGCAGTACGTCCTCGAATGCCAATTAGATAGATGTAGTGCCAATTCACCCCACCACTTAGTGAAGCTGGCGGAATCGAGGGTATAGACCGACCAAGGTGCAATATCACCATAAGTTACTTGGTCGACCACCCAATACAAGCAGTCATACCCTGAGCCGTCAGAAACATTTCCTCGATCTTGGATTCGACCGATGATGAATAAATAAGGAGGGAGCTAGCCAAATCCTAGCTACCGGGAGTAGACAGTCAGGTGGTAGAACTCGTAGGATGCTTTACAGGAAGTGCAGTTGATAGGCAGGAGGCAGGGAGTGATCAAGGTTTTGAAAATTTTGACAGATGCCTTCGTGCAGCATACGCAAACCAAACAATCTTATCTTCCCCGAAGCCACAATAAAATGCGGTGAACTAGATGCTCAAGGAGTCAGAAGACATCCTGAAGATGGATCTGCAAGCGGCCGCCTTGCCTAGAGAAGAACACTGATGGAAGGATGGTTCGTTCGATTCAAGATTGTCTGATGGAAATTCAACCATGGCGAAAGGAGGATTGTCGGTCACTTCGGTGGTATAGACATTGAGCTAGACCTGCAAGAACCACCAAGGACCGCCGAAGTGCCCAACAAGTTCACCGGCCGATATCTTGGCCGATACCTAATGAAGGAGATGATAGGTGGTGCCAAGGAGGTATCAGTCGAGGGGGATTTTCTTCTTGGCATCAAGTTGCTTAGCCAAGAACTGAAGGTGGGCATTCAGACCTAGAGTGGTTCAATAGAATACAAATCGCTTCAGCCAAAGGTTGAGGAAAACCATGTGTTCCTCGTTTTCGGCGGTGCCAGTTACTTTGTTGTGCTTCATTATATGTTTACCCCTACCACCAGTAAATTTCACACCAAGGTGATGAGTTATCTTGGAGCGAAGAGAAATATGATTTCAAAGGGAGATGATGTCAAGAGAAGTCAAGGCAATGACGTCTAGCAAGGAGAGGCTCATCGTCCTGTGTTGAAAAATGAAAGAGTTAAGGGTATAAGACCTGAAATAACAAGCCGTAGAGAGAAGGGGCTCGTTCTTGTTGGGCTCGGTGAGGGAGAGGGCGATGTAGTGGCTGATGCCACCCAAGAAGCGGGGAAGGAAAGGCCCTAAAGCTAAGGTGCCAATCGGAAGATGGCATGGAGGAATGTTTAAAAGGGATCCTATTAGTTTATGATATCAATAGGATCAGGGTTACCCATCGTACCTAAAAAGTGATGTGTTTCGTGGCCAGCGGTGGGGATCGAAATCTGTTTCCTCGGGTTCTACCGAAAGAAAGAAAAAAGAAACAGTAAAAGAAAAAAGGAACAATGAGTAAAAGCGGTGGATGAACCAAGAAGGGCCGAAGAACAACAAAAAGAGGAGAATGCTGAAATCTTACCTTAGGGATCATGTTGATGGTGGCCATCGCTGGCGTTGCCAGCATGCGTGATCAGTGAAGAAGAAAACGATGAGCGGTGATGGTCGTGAGTGGCACAAGAAGAAGATGGCAGTGAGCTCGGGGGGCAAGAGTGAACAGTGGGTAGAAAGCATGAAGAAGAAAGGTGGAGTGACCAAGGTACTTATAAAGCAAAAGGCGACTCCTCAGCAACCGCATTAAACCGATACCACCAGATCTTGTGGGGCCATCTGGAATGTTCGACAAAAGGTAATCATGAGTATAGTTTTCAAAGCGTCGAGATCTTTGCAGGCCCAAGTTTAGAGGAACTAAATCTTCGCCTTAAAGAACACTAGTACAAAACTATGTGGGATGAAGCTTGGTTCGACGCTGCCACAAAGAAATGTAAATGCGGAGAAGAAGCAAAAAATGAGGAGAAAATTATGGAGCCGGGACACGGGGAAAAAAGTTATAAAGCACTAGAAGGTGAAAGGTTTCGGCTACAATTAATAAGTGTGAAAAGGCGTCATGACTAGATTATTGAAAGACGTGATGTAGAGGGTGATGATGGCTAGTAATTTCAAAGCATGAGCCATTTAATGCTGTAAAACTAGGGGGCATGTGTCGACACTGAGATTTAGTATGATCCAGGCCCACTAAGGAAGCCACGCGGTCAATATAAGTGAAAGAGGGGTACGGTCAAAGGTGATCAAAGAAGCCCGTCCAAATTGTTACAATATGATCAGACATGCAGCAACCGATGAATGAGAGAGAATATAAGGATGATCTAGAATCAGTTACAACGTGGATTACTAGGACGGCGCATCGCCACCCTTTGATTCCCTACAAACTACTACTTTCGGCGCATCGCCACCCTTAGATTCCCAAGGTTAATCCTAGCGGGACTTGGCACTTGGAACCAGTCTGCATCTGAAGGTTATGCCAAAGAAAATTCCATGGATCAGAAGTTCCGATAGGAAGTATCAGAAGTTCTAGTTATTTTCTGGTGTCGATACAGAGAGCAAATGTTTCTTCGGAAGTTCCAATATGGTATCAGAAGTTTCGACGAGCTAGAAGTTCCGGTTCAGAATCGGGGGATTTTGTACTGATCGGAAGTTCTGATATGGTATCAAAAGTTATGAGGTGGGCGATAACAGATCGGATCTATTGTGTTTCGTACTGTATCAAGAGACCTAAAATACCTTGTTGGAAGTTCCGATCCAGGATCGGAAGTTCTGACGTTGGCAAATAGATTGGATCTATTACGGTTTTTAGGTTTTTGGGATGAGCACGACCCAGGGGCTCTTAGCCCTATATAAGGAGAGGAGGATGATGTCTTGGGGGCAAGCAATAAGCCTAGATTAGACCTAGCTATCCTAGAGTTCTCTCCTTCCCTTCTTGATCTCAAACGCCGATGTCAAGGATCCCCGTCTCTCACATCTGGTGCTAGCACACTGTTGTGCGAGGTATTCCATCCATGTACATGTGGACTCCGTGGAGGCGTTGCTCCAACAGCGATGCTCATGAATGTCTCCATGCGAAAGACTACGTCATCTTCATCGATCGGATCAACGAAGGATGACAAGGATGAAGCGAGGAGAGGCTTGGCGCGCTGCTCCAACATCTTCTTTCACCGCACCTAGCGCGTCTCATGATAGAAGGTACCGATCTATGATCTCACACGCGCATGAGCCTAGGACTTAAGGTGGAAATTTTGAATTTGCTGGCTAGTGTAGCTCCCCTATTCCCCCAATAGCATCATCTTGATCTCCGGTGAAGAGGTGAGTCCTGCCACCCTGATGGCCACATCACTTAAGGTTTTTTCTTTGAGGCTGCATCATATCGATCTCTTAAGGTATTGTCCCGATTGGTGTGGCTGTCGGGTTTATCTTGGTATATTTTGCAAGGTCTAAGGCTGCATCAGTTTTGATCTCTTAGATTGATGTGAATTAGGTAACATAGTTTAAGGCTTCATCGGTTAAGTCTGACATCTTGATCTAATGTATCCTATTCATGTTGTGTACCATTCATCTAAATAAAGTATGCTTGATGCGTTGAATTGTTTTTGATTTATCGTGATTAGCGACTATCTCGGTTGGGTCTGATCTTGCAATTACGGTGGTCTAATGATATGAATATGTTATTTGGCATGATTGCTTTAGTTTATATTAGAGTGCAATCCGATAGGTTATCTCTGTTTCCACGCTATGTCTCATCTCCGTATGAAAGGCACTCATTGGCCTTGATTCGCAAAGGTGCTATCATATCGACCGATAGAGAGTTCCGCCTAATAGCGTGGGCATGGTCATCGGCCCCATGGCCGATAGGCTTGTTTGTTCTTGTTTATTCTATTCTCGCCGCAATCATCGGCTTGATAGCCGATCGGCGTTGCTACTAACATTGTTCTTTATGATTCCTTATCGGTTGCAGGGTCAACCTAATTGGAATGCTAAAAACCTCTTATTTTTTCTAAGATTATAGTACCTGCAACGGAGTTAAGAAGATCTCTCATGCCATGCATGTGACTAAAAACTACACTAACATAGACTCAGAGGACATGGAAGCAAGCATCAGACAGTTGACATCCATAGAATCACTAGCATGCTTCTCATAAGCACGCTTGTCTACTACAGAAGCATCCTCTCTAGGCTCATCGGTGTGAGGTTCCTTTATAACATAATTTTTTCTTTCTTAAGAACAATTCTCAAGTTTCGGTACCAATCCATAAAATTCGTCCAAGACAATTTCTCTTGTTCAAGAATAGATCACAAATTAAAAACTGGAGTGCTTTTAATAGAAGTAGTAGTAGGTGCCATGATCTATAAAAGATTAAATGCAAGGTTCAACACTATGCAATGTTTATCTTATATCCAATAAAAGATGTTCCACTATTTTAAAATCAATCACTTTCCCTCTAATTACTAATTGTGGCGCAAGACCCATATTCATTCTAACTCCTAGTGAGCTTTGGCATCACTTATAGAATCTAGGTGACATAGGTAAACAACACCTTGCTAATCACATCCTATGTGACTCTTGTCGTTGGAGAAGCATCCAATGATCAATGCCAGCTCTATGCCCTAAGGCCAAAAACCGTTTGATAGCCCCGTTAAGAAAACCAATACTTTCCGTGTGGAAGTCTGACTTCCACCCTAACTGGTCAAGATAAAAGATAGCACCCTGCTTTGGTAGACCCACTATCGATGATCGAGATCTTTTGTGGGTGCAGCTATTGGAAAGAGCATAAATACTTAATTTCCATGGCCCTCTTCGCAAGGGTATATTCATTTCCATGGCTCCCGTCATTTAGTGTGTGCTTCCGGCTTGCAGGAATTTTACTAGTCTATCACTATAGCAACTATACTAGTTACAAGAGTCGAAGCATCAATTCTCGACACACAGGATGAAAATGTACACTAGCCTCGGTAATAAATATTAGTGACACGCATGCCATATTTAATTTACATTCATTGCATGCATCTGTACATCACATTTATCAAGTCCATTCCAGTCACATCATTCTCTGCAAAACAAAGTTAAGCGAACAATCTACAAGTGACTAAACTAGATCGGAACTTCCGATTCCAAATCAGAACTTCCAACTGCAATATTGCTCTCTACATCGATTAAAAACCGACATCGGATCTTTCAATCCAATATCAGAACTTCCGATCTACCAGACCTTCCGATCCATATCAGAACTCCTGATAGCAAAATTGCGCTCTCTACTGAATCATATTCAATATCAGAACATTTGATCTGTCATCGGAACTTCTGATTCGAGAAAGATCGGAATTTCCGATCTGGCATCGGAACTTTCGATATTCTACGGACAGACAATGGATCTAATCTCTTTTTCCACCATGTATCACCATACATGAGGGATCAAGATCAAACACTACGCACGTATGCTCTGATTCCACTGCTGGGGAATTGGGAAGCTACGCTAGCATGGAATTTCAAAAATTTCACCCCAAGCCAAAGAACCATGCGTGTGAGGAATCATAGATTAGTACCTTCTAGCACGAGACACGCTAGGTGCAGTGGAAGAAGATGTCGGGGAAGCACATCCTCGCATGTCCTCACCTTGCTCCGGTCGTTGCCCGACAATCCAATCGACGAAGACGACGTAGGTGTTCGCATAAAGAAGCCCACGAGCGCCGCTTTTGGAGCAACACCTCCACGGTGTCCACACGAACAGGGATGAGATCCTTCCCACGCCTGTGTGCTAGCACCGCACATTAGAGACAGGAGATATCTCAATCTCAACTTTTGAGATCAAGAAAGGGAGGAGAGGAATTCTTGGTAGCTAGGTCTAAACTATCAATTACTTGACTTCCAAGACCTCCTCCTCCTCTCTTTATATAGAGGTGAGAGCCTCTGGTCTCTAACAATTCAAAACCAACAGATTGGCCTCAAAAAATTCGAGACCCAACAGATCCAATTTATTATTCCTGTATCAGAACTTCTGATCCAATATAGGAACTTCTGAACAGGACTCTCGGACTCCAATTCCAAGTAGCATTAGAACTTTCGATCAGTGCAAATTTCCTAATATGCATCGGAACTTTCGTTTTCAACTCTTTGTCTATAAATAAGAAATTATCAAAAACTCCGTTACCATATTGGAACTTTCGATTTGAGCCCTCAGTTTCACAAGCCATAAATTATCAGAACTTCTGATACCATATCGGAACTTCCGATTTGAGCTCTCTATTTCCAATTCAGAAAATAATCAGAACTTTAGATTCCAAATAGGAACTTCTGATCCAACCGAAATATTCTTGGGCACTGTTCCTTCACACCCCCCATTGATGAGGCCGAGGATGATGTTATAGCCAATGCTGCTGATGGCGGTTCGCAATCGGCTAACCCCAGTAGGCCGACTAACGTAAGTATCCTTCGTACTTGTTATTCAAACATGATTCCTTCATTCACCTGACTGTTTTCTTTTCCTTTTTAGTCCTTCGTCTATAGATCCCTGTTCGATATATCTCAATATCTCCTAGACGACAAGGTCGCCGATGCCCCTCGACCGATTGCAAATTAACCAACCATTGCCGGAGGTGAGGGAAGTGCTATCAGACATACTGCGTCATCTGAGTGACCCAATGGAGACCCTGATAAATGATTAAGGTCCCATAAGGTCCTGCTTCAATGACATGCTAGACTTCCTCCCTCCTGATCTTGTTGATGTCTTGACGTCAGTAGCTGTGGCGCCCCGATTTATCAAATCAGAACATTATTGAATTTCATAAGAAAAAAATAATACAAGAGGTTCATCATGCGACAATTGTACATACGAAAGTATTCATGGTACGCAGACCATATTTATTACATCAGAGTTAAATAAAAATAATAATAAAAGTAAACAGCATGACAAACGCCTTCTTCAAGATCTTTCTGCTTGACTGGGTTGCTACTCCAGACCGTCCTCATAGTAGGCATCCTTTGAGGTGTTCAACGGGTATGAGTACAAAAAGTACTCAATAAGCCACCGAAAATGCAATAGTAATGCAAGGTAATAATAACGGAAGGATAATGGCTAAAAGTGCGAAAAAGTACATTTTCAGTTATTGCATTTAGTGTAGTCAAATTTAATCATGCGAAAATGTAAACATGAACATCCATAATATCATCTAACTCGAGGAGTACATTTTACCTCCTCGCACAACAGTCCTTACATGTCAAACCATCATGCACATACATATTCAAAGTAATCTAACTGTGGGATGTCACGCAACCCACCCTTGACCGTGGGTTCGGGTTTCTGAAATCAAGTTGTTAAGTTTCTGAAATTTATTTTATAAATAATTTAAAAGGAACTATAATGAAGTGCCTTATTTTAAGCTTTCTAATCAATTTAAAATGAAAGGTTCATAGGCAATTTAGTGGCTTTCAGTATATGAACAGAAAGAAAATAAATATAAACTTTACTGAAATTTAAATAATTGAATTTACATTTTTACCCTAAGGGCATTTGAATACCTATTTAAATAATCATGAAAAATTCAAAGTAAACATACTGTTTTTATTGAACTAATCTGTAGAGAATAAAATTACAAAATTTCTGGAATTGAAATCACAATTTTTAGAGTTCTAATGCGCCGGATATGAATTTTACAAGTTTAAAACAATTTTAGCCATTATCCTTGAACTCCTTGACTATGGGCACTTCTTCAAGGGCTAGCGAGTGGAGGGACGCTTCGAGGGGTTTGCGGTTGGTCGTCCGGAAGGTGACGGCTTCGCCTTTAGGGTTGGTCACTAAGACAGACTTGTTGGCACAGTCGATCACTCCCTTGTGCTTCATCAACCAATCCATCCCTAGGATGAGGTCGAGTCCGGTGCATTTTATGAGGACTGGCTCGGCCCGGAATAATACTCCTTGGATCTCTATCTTAACCATAGGACTGTATAAGTGGGCTAAGCTCTTATTTCCTAGAGTGGCAATCATCATGGGGACGGATAGAGGGAGCATGTCCAAGTCGTGGGTTTTCACAAAATCTTCCGAGATGAAGGAATGTGTTGCTCCAGAGTCAAATAAAATTATAGATGGTACGAAATTCGTGGTAAACGTACCGAGCATGACTTCGGGAGCCTCTTGAGCTTCCTCCGCGCTGATGTGATTAATGCGGGCACGAACTGCCTGGATGGGTGCCGCGCCTTGGGGCTGCTTGGGATGAGGACACTGGTGCGAATAGTGCCCTTCCTTCCGGCAGTTGAAGCAGACGACCGACCTCCCTTGGCGATCCTTCAAGATCGGGGCCTTGGCGACTGGCGTCGGCTGAGCGGCCGAAGTTGGTGGAGCGGGGCGAGGATGCCCGGCGTTGGATCCACCAGCGGCATGAGGTGGCCTGTAGGCGGGCCGAGGATGGTAGGCGGGCGCTGGCAGTGGAGGAATGAAGCGGGGCCTCTGGGAATTCGCCTGTTGATGCTTGAAGGCGATCATCTTCCTCTTCTTGAGGTTCAACTTGTTTTGCTCAGTCTCTTGGATGAGCGCTTTATTGACTAGCCGTTGGAAGTCGGCGTAGTCGGTGGCGACGAGCTGGATGGACAACTCATCCTTGAGTCCCCGGAGGAACTTGGCCTTGCGGAGGGCGTCGGTCCGCACTTCTTCCGGTGCGTAGCGAGCCAGGCGGTTGAACTCATGGAGGTACTCCATGATAGTCCGGCTGACCTGTTGCAAGTCGTGGAACTCCTGCTGCTTGACCGCGATGACACCGGTGGGGACGTGAGCGGCGCGAAAGGCGACAGTGAACTCCACCCATGTCACTACGTGGTCCTCAGGATGGGACTCACGGTAGTTGTCCCACCACTCGGCGGCGGGACCCTGGAGCTGGTGAGTGGCAAAGGCCACTCTCTCCCGGTCGGTGTAGGGGAGGAGGTCTAGCTTCTTCCCTATGGTGCGGAGCCAATCTCCGGCCTCCATGGGGTTGGTGGTGCTCGAGAAGATAGGGGGACGCACACGCAGGAACTCCGAGAGTTGGGGAGCGGGTACGGGTGCTGGTACGCGAGGGGCAGGCTCCCCATTCTGCAGACGGTCCAACTGAGCTTGTTGGTGCTGCATTTGAGTGAGGAGGGCGGTGATTAATTGGTTCTGGTTCGCCATCATCTCTGCCAAAGTGGGATGGTTGGCGGATGGCGACCCAGACTGACGTGGGCCCGTTGCACCCCAGTTGGGTACAACGCCTTCAGGCACGTCACGGCTTCCTCCTTCTCCGTTGTTGCAGCTGGTGTTCTGGTGGTCGGCCATCTTCTGAATATACGATGTTATAAGGTAAAAATGATGAAATGGCAATATAATTAAAGAAAATAGCTCATAAGGCTCATGCATATAAACCAACTGGAAAAATTGATCGTTACAATCAAGCTCTTATTCTATCTACAACACAACTCATTGTAGATAGCACCACATAAAAAAATTATTTTATTAAATTAGCGGTATCTAGCGCCTACTCGCCACTGGAGGTGGTCTCCGTGCTCTCGGAACCACGAGTACGCGGCTCCCGAGGGATGGTGGGCTCGAGAAAGTTCTCGATAATCGAGTCGGAGACGAGGCCGGGGCGTGGTGCAGGGGCGCTGGTGGATGGTCCGGTGGGGGAGGGGTGTGGCGGGATCCTCTTGGGGCGAGGGGGAGCTCACGGATGGGCTTCCTCTTCCTAGGGAGGAGAGGGACCATCTCCGCGATGTCCTTCTGCAGCTGCATGATCTTGCGCTGCAGTTCACCATTCTGCTGGATCAAGTTCTTCGTCTCCTCACGAAGAAACTCGACCGCCTCATGGTGCTCATCGGCGTCGAGCACCGCCCCAGTAGGGAGGTCATCCATAACCTGAAGAAGACGCGACTGTTGGGCCATGATCGGATCACGCACGGAGTGAACTCTGAGGTAGATGCTACGGTGGGCACCGGGAGTGCGCTTCGGCACTAGCCGGAAGAACGAGTTCTGAAGACGATCATCATAGATCATCCTCAGCTCCATAAGAGCCTGGAGAGCGACGTGTTGGCACGTGATGTCGAAGGTAGGGCCCCCAAGTGCAGTGGTGTAGGGCGGCAGGTGCTCTCCGGAGCCATGGACGATGAGGGAGACATCGCAGGGCCCGGCAAACTCCTCCAGGTACACGCCCTGGAATTCGGGATCGAAGAGGAACCCGAGGAAGGTGAGCATCATACGGAGATCCCGGATGAAGCCCTCATAGTGGCGGCAGTAGCTGTGCACTTGATAGATAGGCATCTACAAAAACAACAAGTTGAAGAAAAGGAGGAGAGGAACAAAGTTTATAAAATAGATTTTCGAGAAATAATTTTCTGCAGCTATTGGCTAGGCGGGTCTGTTTGGCTTCCTACAGTCAAGTCGGCTCTGATACCATCTTGTGGCGCCCCGATTTATCAAATCGGAACATTATTGAATTTCATAAGAAAAACAATAATACAAGAGGTTCATCATGCGACAATTGTACATACGACAGTATTCATGGTACGCAGACCATATTTATTACATCAGAGTTAAATAAAAATAATAATAAAAGTAAACAGCATGACGAACGCCTTCTTCAAGATCTTTCTGCTTGATTGGGTCGCTACTCCAGACCGTCCTCATAGTAGGCATCCTCTGAGGTGTTCAACGGGTATGAGTACAAAAAGTACTCAACAAGCCACCGAAAATGCAATAGTAATGCAAGGTAATAATAACGGAAGGATAATGGCTAAAAGTGTGGAAAAGTACATTTTCAGTTATTGCATTTAGTGTAGTCAAATTTAATCATGCGAAAATGTAAACATGAACATCCATAATATCATCTAACTCGAGGAGTACGTTTTACCTCCTCGCACAATAGTCCTTACATGTCAAACCATCATGCACATACATATTCAAAGTAATCTAACTGTGGGATGTCACGCAATCCGCCCTTGACCGTGGGCTCGGCTTTTCGAAAAGATTTAAGACTCTGATCAGAGATGTACTACTGTACCCACAAGGCACGCACTCATCCAAAACACCAAAGTGTAACGAGATGACCCATACCACGGGAACTCGTGCCAAAACCTCGGCATGAAATGTTCCAAGCGATAACCACCCGCTCTAGGTTTCGCCGGCGCGCTAGGCCGCATCCCGGCTAACGTCGCACCCCCTTTTGCGCCACGTCGGTACAAGCCACCCGCAGGTGCTGCTTGACCCATCTCCAAACGATGGCCTCGGTTTGGAACACTCCATACCTTAGTTAGGACTTACCCATTAGACTTGTGGTTAGTACGGAAGTGTATTGCAACGGATCCCTCAGACCGGTTCTTATAGTGCCCGGGGTGCTACCGACCAATGCCCTAGCTTGCACCCGGAACCCACCATGCATACACTCACAACCATAACTCATCACCGACAGAATTCCAAGGATAAGTAGTAAAGGGGATCATATAGTAGAACCATGTTGCTACGACTCATTTTTATCCTATAGCGATCGTGTCAATACATTGGACACTAGCTAGTAATATTAATCACATGGTGACAAGGAGGTTAGGCGAGATAGCATGGCTTGGGTTGCACAACAAGGTCGGGGGATCCTAAATAAATATATTGTAAGGGTTCCATTTGACTAATGCATGTATACCCTATGTGTTTTAGCAATAGTTTAATAAAACATGGGTTCAATATGCTCAAAAATGTTGTTTGGTGACTTGCCTTGTTCAGCGAATGGGGAGGGAGGAACTTTCGGGTAATATTCCGGCTCCTCGGCGGCGTCGTAGTCTTCCCAATATGAATAAAGTAGAATAAAATAAATACAACATTCAATTTAAACAATATAAAATCACACAACAAGCACATAGGTTTAAATTGGTTTACTTTAAAGGAAATCAAGTTGTTAAGTTTCTGAAATTTATTTTATAAATAATTTAAAAGAAACTATAATGAAGTGTTGTCTTTTGAAAAAGGTTTTAAATGGGAGTAACCTTATTTTAAGCTTTCTAATCAATTTAAAATGAAAGGTTCATGGGCAATTTAGTGGCTTTCAGTATATGAACAGAAAGAAAATAAATATAAACTTTACTGAAATTTAAATAATTGAATTTACATTTTTACCCTAAGGGCATTTGAATACCTATTTAAATAATCATGAAAAATTCAAAGTAAACATACTGTTTTTATTGAACTAATGTGTAGAGAATAAAATTACAAAATTTATGGAATTGAAATGACAATTTTTAGAGTTCTAATGCGCCGGATATGAATTTTACAAGTTTAAAACAGTTTCTGGAATTTATTTTCAAATTTAAAATGCCTCGGGTCCACGGTGAGCCAGGCCCACGGTGAACCCGCGCACTGTGCGCGTGCGCCGGATCGATCTGGACCGTTGGATCCAGATCCAACGTGCGAGGGCGAGGCGGGGGCGTTAAGTTAACGTGGACGGCTGAGATTAAAAGGCCGAACCGGCACGCGATGGATGGCCGAGATTAAACGTAGGTTTTAAATATTAACGAACGCACGAGATTAAAACGTACCCCTTCGCTCGGATTCAGCGGCGAAGATTAAACCGCACATGGGATTTAATCGGCACCGTTAGATCCAGATCTCATGGCCAGGATCAAATCCGACACGGCACGGGTACTCGACCCGCGTCGGTCGTCTTCTCCGGCGACGACGAGCGGGCCAGAGGCCGCGGCGAGCGACGGCGGTCGTACCTAAGGCCTAAAATGGAAAGAGGACACTACGGGGATCACGAGGGTACCCTCGGCGAGGCGAACGGTCGACGGAGCGAGGCCGGCGACAAGCGGAGGCAGCGAAGGTTTTCGGGTCCTTGGCGGCGACAGCGATCTGGCGGGGTTCGGCGTCGACGAAGGGGTGGCCGAGGTCGGGGTGGTCCTTGCGGTCGCAGCGGTGCAGTCGGCGAGGATGGAGGGGGACTCCGGCGACGGCGAGCGATGGCTGGAGTGTGGGCGGCGGTGGTGCGCTAAAAATTGAAATGCAAGTGCTCTGTTTGTTCTCGCAGCGAGAGGGCGTGGGGGATCAAACGCGGATGGCCAGGGGGCATAAATAGGCGTACCGGCGAGGGATAATGGGCGACGTATACAAGGAAAGCCGAGAGGGGGTTTTTTATGGTGTCGGCGAGGTCTGCCATGCACGCGAGCGCTGATCCCGTGGATTAATGGCGTGGGTTAACGGGGGGAAACGGCCGGGAGAACGCGGGGGACCGATTAATGGCGTCAATTAAATGGGGGATGGGCCAGCGAGGCGAATCCGAGGGCGAGGTCATCGGCCGGCGTGATTTGGGGGTGGTGGCACGAGGTGGACGACGGGTCCGACAGGTGGGGGCCACTGGCCAGCGATGCGGGAGCACGAGTGAGGTGACTGATGAGTGGGGCCGGGCAGTTGGGCGCACGCGTGAGGGGAGAGGGGCTCACTGATGGGTGGGGTCCAGGTGTCAGTCCGAGGCGGGCGGGGTTACGGGCCGGGCCGGCCGGGAGAGAGAGAAATGGAGGGGGTGGCCCATTAATGTTTTAAATGGTTTTCTGATTAAAATAATTGCACAAAATGGATTAAAATATTTGGGCTACTTCCAAGGTTGAGAAAAATTTGTAAAAATTCTCAAAAATATATCTTGGCCTTGGGATCATATAATAAAATTTTCAGCTCCTGGTTTGGCCATTTCATCTATGTTGTAGTTCAAAATGGTAAAGGAGGGTATTAATGGTATTTCCAAAATTATGAATCTCAGGAATTGGATTAAATAATATTTTTATTACTTTGAAAATTTGGGGTGTTACAGTAGCATACATCGAATACCATCGGCCGACGATCTAGGGGGCTTAATGGAGGATGGCTCATTGGCAAACCATGATTCACAACTAGCGATGTCCAAAATTTTCGATGAGGCCATACTTGACGAGGGTGCTGACCTAAAAATTCTCTGTGGTGAGTCATTAGTTGTGTATCTTGTTTATGCCAAGATTTGGTAAAGCCCGTGCTCACTAAGGATACCGCATGGTCAATAGAAGTCAAAGGAGTCTGGTCAAAGGTGGTCAAAGAAGACCGTCCATATCGTTACAACATGGTTGGATATGAAGGGGCTGATGAAGGTGAGAGAAGATAAAGATGATTTAGAATCAATTACAGTGTAGATTACTTGGACAACAAGTATCCAGACTATAAATATGTATCTAGTTATCTAGGTTTAACACACAATCAACCACAACAAACTATTTTTTGGTGCATCGCCACCCTTTGGTTCCCAAGGTTAATCCCGGTGGGACTTGGCAGTTGTAACCAGACTGCATTATTTTGATATATGGCTAAGAGGTGAGTCCCACCACCTCGACGGTCACATCAACTAGGTCCATGTTCTTCAAGACTGCAATGTATCGATCTCTTGAGGCATCGTTTTGGTCAGTGTGATCGCTGGTTTATCTTGGTATATTTGCTACGTTTAAGGTTGCATCACTTTGATATCTTAGATTGATGTGAATTAGGTTTCATAGTTTAAGGCTTCATCGGTTAAGTCCGACATCTCATTCTATTGTATCTGTTTCATGTTGTATACCATTCACTTAAATAAAGTATACCTGATGCGGTGAAGTGTTATTGATTTTTCGTGATTAGCAAATGTCTTAGTTAGGTCTAATCTTGTAGTTACGGTAATTTGATGGTATGGGTACATTGTTTAGTATGTTGAGTTTAGTTTCTATCGGAGTACAAGTCGATAGGTTATCTTCAATTCTATCACACGATACACATTTGGGAAGTGCTCATCGGCCTTTACGCGCAAGGACTTCACCCTACCGGCCAATGGTATGCTCAGCCTGATAGCGTGGCCATGGTCACCGGCCATGTGGCTGATATATTCGAGAATAGTAGAGCTATGCTAGCCGTCAAATTAAAAATTTCCACCCTAAAACCTGAGACCCATGCACGTGTGAGATCATAGATCGGTACCTTCTAGCACATGACGCACTAGGTGCAGTGGAAGAAGAGGTTGATGAACCACATCAAGCCTATCCTCGCTTCGTCCCGGCTGTTCCTTGCCAATCCAATTGGAGAAGAAGTCCCCTTCCTCGTGGTGACAACCACGAGCGTCGCTTTTGGAGCAACGCCTCCATGGAGTACACACGTATAGGGATAGAGTTTCTCCCACGGATGTGTGCTATCACCACACGTGAGAGACGGGAAATCCTCAACCTCGACAATTGAGATCTAGAAAGGGAGGAGAGGAGTCTTTAGTGGCTAGGTCTAATCTAGTGATGGCGTAAAAAATTACTCTAATAGGTTTAAAGAACTTGAAAGATTAACAAACAAAGTGTCTATTTGAGAAGACTATTCCAAGTCTCCGAATAGGATAATAGGTTGAGATAGTTCGAAGTGTGTATTGAATATCTGAGTATTCGATACCCTTACAGAGTGAAGAGGGGTATTTATAGACGGAATATATTGGGAAGACACTCCTTTACCCTCTAATTACAACCGACTAAGAAGTTATTGTTTAATATTATTTGTAGGGTTAAAAGAGTAAAATACTAGTCTAATCAGTGAGAAGATAATTCTTTTGTCCTCACTGGCAGTACCCCTTCGGGTGAAGAGGATCCGGGAGGCTTCGTCACACCGAAGCATTGATGGAGGCCTTAACTGTAGAGTGCTTCGAATATAGCAAAGCCTTAATGCTTTTAAGATCTTCAAAGACCAAAGCTTTTGACTTCTTTTCTTCTGCTTGTATTGATGTGGAGGCTTCCTTGACCTCTGGAGGATGAAATATTTTCCCCCAATAGTAGCCCCTCGAATACTTCTCTCTGAATTGCCTGTGTAGTGAAGATGGTAGTATACACAAGAAATAATTTCATGCTTAGAGTTTGGAAAAAAGAAAACTAAAAGCCTTTACAATCCTTAGAAATATTCGGAAGTAAAGGATCTCTGGACTAAATCCTGTTCGGAGGCATCCAAGAGGGTGGCTATGGAGACAGATTTCTTTTGGAGCCAATATAGCCATTATTCTTCAGAGCCGTTAGACTCAAAATAGAGCTGTTACTCTCTGAGAAAGCTAATGATTGCACTATCTCCGATAGTTGTAACACTTCATGAAGTGATATTGCAAGTTATGATGGCGTCTAAACCAAAACAGAGCAACCAAACGTCACTCTATATAGTACAGTACAAGGAATTTCGAGTGCTATAAATAGGAAAGTAAAAGTGACATTTGGAAATTTTACCGATTGTTTTCATACATCACCTTTCTTCTTCCTGAGCACAAACTCCCAACCTCTTTTTTCCCTAATGGCGAAGACTAGCAACAAGGTCCTTGCTCCTGCTTCGACCTTGGCTCGATAGCAAGCGATGGCAGTGGCTACTACGGCGGGGCTTTCAGAGAACCCTCATCCGGCTGGTCCTCACGTTCTCCGTCCGACGTCCGCCAAGTATACGGACAAATCGTATAGCTTGGGGGCGTCATCTTGCTCAAAGAATACGATTGTCGTGGCAGTCGCTGGGAAGATGGGGCCCGGAGTGAGGGTGCACCAACCTGAGAAGGAGGTGATCCCAGTACCACACATGGGAGAGGTGTTGGTGTTTGAAGCTTTTTTTGAAGCTGGACTTGGACTCCCAGTGGTGGAATTCCTGACGGAGGTACTAGACTTGTTCCATGTAACTCTCCCTCAGCTTTCTCCGAACGCGATCGCCCGTCTGGCTATTTTCGAGAGGGCCATGTAGGCCGAAGGGTCTGTGGGGAGGGCAGAGATCTTCGCCGCCCTTCACAAAGCTTCTTGCCAGCCGAAGACAGTCACCGGACTCGGAGGGGAGAAGATGGTGATTGCCTTTGGGAGCATAAATTTTCAACTCCACGACGAGTTTCAAGATCGGTTCCCAGCTGAGGAGCCATGTTGAAGATCATGGGCCTCATGGCTCCAGAAGTGATGAGTAATTGTCAATGAAAGTCAATAGAGAGACGTGAAGAGGAGACGAGACCAATCTTGTCTAGGGCCACGTGTGACTCAGGTACACGGGCGGCGAGCGACTACCAGGCAGAGGGACCGTGGAGTCGGGCCGACCCAATCCAGGTACATGGGCTAGGAACGATAGGGGATCTGTTGGTCTATTGACCAAGTTTGACCCAGGTAAATGGGTGGCGAGCGATTGCCGGGCTGAGGGAGTCGCTGAATCAGGCCGGCCCAATCCGGGTACCCGGTGTGAAGATGGCGGATGCTTTGTCGGTTACAGCGTACAACCGACGTAGCTATCCAAACCGCCCATCGGAGATCAGACGGTCCTGAAGTGAAGCCGTAGCTGCTATAAAAGCTCCACATCAGGACAAGTTACCTTTAGATAGGATTTTACTATTTTTCCTTTTAGGCCCACAGTCTGTGTTAGTCAAGTCTTTAAAAAACCTAAGGGCATTTTGGTCTTTTCTAGTTTATTTCGGCGTCTGTAACAAACCCTAAGGGTATATTGGGATTTTTCTAATTTATTGGGCTACCTATAAATAGGGCCTCCAATCCCCTAGGGTTTCTTAACTCATCCAATGAAAACTTAGTGTTCACTTTTGATTTACCCAGCCTTCTTTTCATTGTTCTCTTCTACCTCCGGCTGCCACTTTCATTTGTGCTGAAACCATCGCCGCCGCCACAGTTTTTGTAGTCGTCTCTTCTCGTGCGTGCGTGTCATCATGGCAAGGAGATTTTTCTTAGGCCGCCTGCTTCTACGCGAGATCCTCCGCCTGCTGTCGACAAGCGATGCAACCAGGGACAAGCACATGAACAGAAACCATCATTGCCATGAACAATAATTCACTTTTCTCGATTTGAGTGCACATACATGTTTATCTCAGAATTTCTTAGTGATTTTGTTTTTCCCGTTATTGTGTTCTTATTATCAATTTTTCTTGAAATATCATATAATCTAGATGCACTATACTTGGTTGTTTAAATGCCTAGATGATATTGATGAAATGTTAGTAATTGAATGAAATGCATGTCCATCTATAGTTTGATCTCTAAGCATTGTTTAGTTACCGCATTTATTTTGTCGAATTAAATGCATTAAACATTGTGCTTTTCTCACATCTGTTGGACTGTTTGTAAACTGTGGGCATAATTTCTCTGCACTTGATAATTTGTTTGTCAAGTCTATGATTTTCTATTTGATCTTCCTTTGAGCACTTTGATGATGTCTTTTCGATTAGGACACCGGTCATTTTTAGGCTAGAATATTTTTAGTGCTTATGATCACTCAGACTGTCGCATCACATCATATTTGAAAGGAGAGTGATAGCGCTATTTTTATTTGTGGTTTTTGGTCTATGTTTTTGATTATCTCGTGAGGTGCGTTGGGTGTTGGGAAAAGGCCATTGATTCGAAAGAATTTTTTAGGCGCCCATTCACCCCCCTCTGGTCGCTACTCTCGATCCTACACCAGCGAAGGTCATCAACGATAGGTGGTACTCCGACTGGATCCTCCGTTGGTTCTATGCAGAGGTGGGGACGACTTGTGCCTTGGCGGGACCGTTGGAAGAGATTTTGTACTGGAGGGAGGAGGAGGTCCATCCTGACCCGAGCCAACTTCAGGTCTGCCTTGGGCTACTACACTCCATGAGTCATCGCATGAGCATGCGCGACTTAGCGGAGGAGTTCATCAGGCTCCGAATTCCTCCTCTGATGGCCGCCTGGCCGGTCAACTTCGAAGAGAACCCCGAGGAGGGACTTTGGGAAATTCCTTCGAACTCCGCAGGTAAGCTCTCTACATATCCTGCATCAAGGTGTTTCACACACAAATATTGATTTTATCTTAATAACTTAATCGAATGATATCTTATCTTTCAGCCTCGCGCATGACCTTTCCTCCGAAACAAATTATCCGGGCTATGGAGAAGGTCCTCGGAGCTCCTACACCCGTAGAAAAGGAGGAGAGGATGAAGCTGGTGGACTTTGGACCGGTTTAACCGAGTATGGAGTGTACTCGGAGTTGAGCCCCCGACCCTTCTAGACTGGTACACCCCGGACCAAGCTCCGAAGAAGAGGAAGGTGAGGTGGGGTCTTTAGGACTGGTGAAGACACCTGCAAGAAGGTGGCCCACAAACTGAAGGTACTTACTCCTTCAAAGTCTCTTGTCTCGTCACTGGAGCAATCTGAAGAGGAAGATGACGTGGCCATGTAGATGGCGGAGGAGTTCAGAACTCTTCTTATGAGGGAGGACGAAGAGTCTTGGATGGAAACTGAGGCCTTCCTCCAAGATGGCACGGAGGTGGCGTCGATGGTTGAGGGCGATCCTCGGCAAACAGATGCTAAAACTGCTCCATCTAGCCAGACGGTCATCCCTGTTTTGGAGGAAGGCAGAATCGATACCGAAGGGGTTCAAGCCCTAGCTGTGGAGGTCTCAGCTCTGGACGAAGGATAGTTGTTGTGGCCAAAGAACATGCGCTGAAGGTTCTTCATACCTTGGACCCTAAGATCTGGGAGATCGAGGTATCCTCTATTGTTGAAAGCACTTCTTATGATACCTTGACTGTCGTAGAGCTTTTCAGTAAGCTCAAGGCCTCAGAGGTTGATATCCAGTTGAGATCAAATCTCACTGGTTCTGGCTCAAAAACCCTTGCCCTTGCGACAACTTCTATTGATCTTGCTACTTTGAGTTGTGCTTTGTCCTCTTTGATGTCTATCACTGAGGACTAATTGGATTTACTAGGAGATGATGACCTTTGTCTTTTCAATAGCCGTGTTCGTCGTGTCTATGATAAAATAATTTTCAAACGACGTGGCACAAAACATGGTTGCTTTGAGTGTGGTGATCCAGGTAATTTCATCGCCGACTGTCCCAAGTGGAACACACACAAGAAGGGCACCGACGGTGGCTCCTATGACTCCAACAAGCACAACATCTCCACCTTCACAAAGGGCAAGCCCAAGACGAGGTTCTTTCGAAAGGCACTAAAGGACTACTGGCATGAGAACAAGAAGCAAAGACGGCTAAACGGGTGATGGCATTTGGGGATAATTTTGACAGGTCCAGGTGGAAGGAGCGGAGGACCCCCGCGAGGAGCTCCGAAGCGGGGAACCCGAGCTCGGCTTCGAAGAAGGCCTCGAAGATGACGACCTCTCCCTCACGTGGCTCTGGGGTCAGCTCTGCCCCCGGTAGCCTTGCTTCTATGCCAAAGTCAAGGCGGTCCCGAACCACGTTCTTCATCGACCCCACTATACAAATGGTCCACTCTAAGACCAACGTCTGCTCGGTGAATCTCTCTGAAGGTGATCTAAGGTCCCGGGAACCCCGAGCTTTAGTGGAACACAGGGCCACTTCTGCCGATGTCGTCGCTTGTTGTTGAATAAAGTGGGAGTCAATGGCAGGAGTGGAGCTATTCTTCTTCGTCATCCTCTTTGGGACACGGGGCTGTTGGAGAAGAGGGAGATGGGCGACTGGGGACGAGCGCTGGACATGAGTAAGGAGTGGCAAGCAAAGAGCTTGGGACCGCACGATGTGTCACTGCCGCGGCAGTTCGCATTCCACTGAGAGTGGCATGTGGGCCACAGTGGGCGTGTCTTAAAGGTCACCCTAGGAACCCAAGCACCGCAGCGGGAGTTCACACGGTGAAACATCTTGTCTAACTAACCCTGGTGGCCTGGATCCTTCACCGTCAGGCCTCCCTAGAAGCAGACCATAGGTGGGCTCGTTTCTCGATGTTTTTATTGCGACATTATTTTTGGCACATCCTCCCTTTCTCACTTGTATGTAAGCTGAACGAGTACATGCAAGGAACTACTATTGCGGGGAATAATCCCAGAAGTGGTCAAGGCAAGATTGAAGGTCGCAATGTGGTCTTTGGGATCTACGGCTACGAGGACAGAACGGGCAAGCGGGGAGCCAAAAGCCGGCCGACCGGGTCATGTCGGGCAGCTCCCGAGGTCAAGGATGGGCAACGCAGTGGCTCATGCTATCACGCCTTGATCAAGGCCCGTTGTGGAGCCCTCGAGAGCTGGAGGCCTCCGTTAGGCGGTCCCAAGGAAGACCGCGATGGATGCCCAAAGCGAAGCCCTCCAGAAGTCGCGGGTCCCTAGGCGCCAACCACTAAAGTGAAGACACAATAACCATGACATCAAGAAGCTCCCGTAGAGCGCGACGAGCGGGTCGGTACTGGTCACATCATGACTAGGAGTACGATGGGAACGCACGTGCGCGTTATCACTCCTACCTAATGTAGCCTAAGTCTGAGTGATGAACATGGTATGTACCGTCGTATCCCTACGAATTAGGGATATGAAATATGTAATGACATATGTGAGACTGGGGGTAGGAAGGTATGGGCCTAGCTGATGGCTCCACCCTTATAAATACCTTGCACCCGCATTGTACAAGATCATCTCACTCAAGATCCAAGAATATAGCTTTCTGACAAATCTCTCCATCTCAACTTAGTTACCTCAAACATGTTGACGTAATCTTTTATGCCAACAATAGTGCTTAAAGAAAGATTAAGTTTACTCATATCAAATGACATATTCTCAAAAGTTTCATCAAGCACATACATAACATCCACAATTCATTGGTTGTTCAGAGATATAAGAAAGCACAATATATAACGCATTTAAACTAGACAAAATAAATACAGGAAATAAAATGTGCTCACAGATATATCAACAAATATTCATAGAGTAATCTAAATAGCATGTGATTGTAACAACTGAATTGAAACACATAATATTCAGAAATAAACTACATCAAAAGTAGATCGAGGAAAAATATTGTGCTGGTTAATTCTACTATAGATGAAACATAGTCCCTGCTTCTATTCTGCGCAACCTGGATCTTCTCCTCACATCCCTGGCAAAAACTACATCAAAAGTACGAGGATCGAGGAAAAATACTGTGTTGGTTAATTCTGCTGTAGGTGAAACATAGTCCCTGCTTCTGTTCTGCGCATCCTTGATCTTCTGCTCGCGTCCTTGGCAAAATAGAGCTGTCAGCACGCCTGAACCAGAAGGCCTCGTGCCTGATGCCTCAAAGCACCATGTGCGCCAGCGCCGCGCACCAAGGAGCAACTCAGGCACCCCTTCGCCATGTGCTGCTTAGCACCAAGCTACGCACGGAACCGGCGGCTGCTTCCTTGCGCGCTCGTAAGCCATGCACCGCTCAACGCCTTACACCTCCCGCATCAAATCGCCAGTGCCACAGCGAGGATTACTATGGTGGAGAAGAAATGGCAGTGGAGGGAAAAAAGAACACGAAGAACATAGGAGAAAATTATGGATAAAGGAACTCATATTTTTTTCTATTAGATGAGTTAAAGATATTGGGGGTCTATTTATAGGCTGCCCAATAACCAGGAAAATCCCAATATATATTTAGGGTATTATACAGACGTGGAAATAAACTAGAAAATGACTAAAATGCCTTTAGGATTTTTATAGAATCGACTAACACAGACTGTGGACCTAAACGACGAAATAGTAAAATTCACTCCAGGACCGTGTGATCTCTAGTCATCGTTCCAGATTGGGGCGTCGGTTTTGTGCCGAAACCGATTAAGAGCTCATCGCCTTTGGCCCATGTACCTGGATTGGTCGGCCCGACTCCGCGACTCCCTTTGCCCGGCAGTCGCTAGCCGCCCGTGTACCTGAGTCACATACGGTCAAGACATGGTAGGTCTTCTATTCTCATCTCCTCTTCTCTCTCTATTGACTTCCGTTGATAATCACTCATCACATATGGAACCATGAGGCCCATGATCTTCTACATGGCTCCTCAATCTCCGCCTTGATGAGTGCATTGTCAACACTCTCCTCATTAGTACTTGGAACCTACGAACACATGTGGAAACACGAAAAACAAAACACAAGAGAACAGAAAGAGGAAAATAAAATAAAAGGTTTAAACCTAATGACCAAACACCAAACAAAAGCCAAAAAAGGTCATTATGGTTAAACAGAAAAGAAATCAATAAAGATTCCAAACACAACTCAAACGAGTGCAATCTCTGAAATATCAACAAGGATATCCAAAAAGTAAATGCAAAAGAGACTAAAACTCCCTCTGAAACTAGTCCTAGAGAAAGCCAAAAAAATCTCCCCATAAACTCTTCTACAAGGTCAAGTGACCAAAAATTTCTCCCCCTTGTTAACAACTGGGCTCATTAAGTGAGACTAAAAACACTGAGAGAGACATGATTCAAACACCCGCTAAAATGCAGCTCCCCATCAAAATATGCAATGAATGCAACTTGGGTGCAAGTGGAGTGTAAAAAGCATGCTTCTCAGATATGATTAACTGCAATTACAAAATCTAGCAAGTATAGCACAAAGTATTGTCTAAGACACATGGCATGATCAGTGCAATAGAATATATCCAAAGAAAGTCATTAGCACGCATTTTCAGATTTTTGCAAACAAAGGCATCACCACATTTACTAGTTAACAAGCAAAGTAAAGCATGAAATGAAAAGGCTAGCTAGTATCTACCAAGAAAATCATGATCCAAAACTGAGAGCTTCAACAAACTTGATATCTTTTTAATTTCAGCCTTTTCTTTTCCTTTTTCATTTTTGCTAGGGGTTATTTGCATGTCAATCTTATGCTAACCGACCAAGTCAAGTCTAGGCTAGAACAAGACCATTAGAAGCTTAAGACATTTTTCTTGGCATACATTACAATGTCCTAGTTTATACCAAAGTGCTATGGTAAGCAGTCCAGAACAATGCAATGCGACACAACAAACCCACCTGGATCTTTTCACTTAAGCATAAAAGGCATGTATTTTTCAATTTTTTATGTTTTTTATCATTTTATAGCATATTTTTCATGTAAAGCATATAGATATCCTAGTTGCATATTTGCATCAAAGTGGAGGATTCTGCTACCAGGCATGTAAAAGATACCAAAAGCATTCAACCTAGAAATGCTAGTTACCAAAATCAATGGTGATCATTTTTCAGGTTTAAAGAATAAAAGCCATGCATATGACCGATATCAGATATATCATGTGAACTGAAGCAAAGCATGATCATCGACAGGTATTCAAAAGAATATACAATTAGGAATGAGTAAAAGCAGTTTAATCATATAACAAAAGCAAGCTCAAAGTGTGATATATAAATATGCATGATGTGAATTCATAGAAAAAGAATCAAAATAAAAAAGTAAAGAAGAAAGAAAAAGACTCAAAATATACTAAAAAGGATACACAACTCCCAAATCCCCTCATAAATGCTCAAAAGTAGACGCATCCAAGGGTTTCGTAAGAATGTCGGTCAACTGATGATGAGTATCAACATGAACAAGGTCAACGACACCTTTCTCATATTTATCCCTCAAAAATTGAAAGTGTACCGTTGACACAAAAACACGCCAAACACACTTACGCCGATCTGACGATCCAAAAACGTGCGGATACTTAAGAGTAAACCCCTAAGCATAACACAACGCCGACATCGTGTTCTGACGATCCTTAAACAGTGGTAAGGAAATAACGGAGTTGCTAGACAATCAAACAAGTAGTTAGAAATAATGTACGATTAACCGAAGTGTTGAAAAAGTAATTAAATTAAACATGCAATCAAATGTTTTGCCACACACTTGGGAAGTACTTTTTCAAATACCTACCATTCAAATCTCTACGAAATCGCTCTCCTTGAAGATACTCAAGCAAATATGCATTACCTGTAGCAATTTCAGCAACTCTAAAAGGACCTTCCCAACTAGGCGACCCTTTACCAAATTTTGGGCTCTTAGTGCCTAACGGCAAAATCGTCTTCCAAACCAAGTCACCAACATAAAACGATTTTGCTCTCACATTCTTGTTATAAGCTCTACCTACTCTTCTTTTCTAACATTCTATTGCCTCTAGAGCTCTTCACCTCTTATCGGTCACTTCTTCCAAATTATCTTTCAAAAGAGTTTCATACTCATCGACCAATAAGACATCTTGTTTAAGTAACCTTAAAGAGCCAAGATTCACCTCTATAGATAAAATGACTTCTTATCCATATACCAACTCATATGGACTTACCTTGGTGGCACCATGTTTTGCAACTCAGCATGCCCATAATACTTCAAAAAGCACTTCATGCCACCTTTTAGGAAACTCTTCAATCTTTTTCTTAATGAGCTTAATCACACTTTTATTACTAGACTCAGCCTGACCATTGGCCTAAGCATAGTATGGTGAAGAGTTTACCAACTTTATACCATAATATTCAGCAAAATCACATACTTCCTTAGAAACAAATGAAGCACCCTGATCTGGAGTATGAATTTGAGGGATACCGAATCTATGTATAATGTTCTTCAAGATGAAATCAATTACCTTGTTTTGTGTCATGTTCTTGAGAGGCACGACCTTGGTCCACTTGGTGAAGTAATCCGTAGCCATCAACATGAACCAATGCCCTTCTGAAGAGGAAGGGTAAATCTGGCCAATGAAGTCCAAGGCCCAACCTCGGAATGGCCATGGTTTGACAATAGGATTAAGTAAATATGCAGGAGCAAGCAGAATATTACCAAACCTTTGACAAGCCTCACATCCTCTATAGTACTTGCAACAATCCTCAGTCATAGTCGGCCAATAAAAACCCGCTCTTTTGAGCATCCAACTCATTTTCTGGCACGACTGATGAGTACCACAAAGACCTTCATGTACTTCACCCACAGCAAGTCTAGACTGATCAACATTCAAACACCTCAAAAGTACTCCATCAACAAAGTAATCCATCAACAGTTGGGCGATACAACTCATCATCGAGTAATACAAATTTAAACGCTTGCCGCCAAACTTTCTGATCAACCCGCGTACTAGGATACCTTAAATATTGAATAATTGGAGTTCTCCAATCATCCTCATGATTACCTGAAGTAATCGCCAAATCCTCGCTTGAATTGGCATTCAAATCATAAACTTCAACCTTCCCCCGTGTCCTAAAACTTCCTGACACGGGGCGGTCAGACCAGCCATTGCCAGATGGCTGGCACAGGGCGGTCCGACCGACCTAGCATGGCCGGTCAGACCGACCAGACACCTGTGGTTGGACCGGCCATGTCAGGCCGGTTCGACCGATGTGTTCTTACTCGGGTACTGAAATAAAGTCAAGCATCGGTTTTTCTTGTGTGAAAAATTTACCTCTTTTAATTTTGTAACCAGATGCTTGCTGAGCCAATTCATTTGCTATTGAATTGGTTTTTCTAGACACATGTGAAATTTCAAAATCATTAAGAGTAGCAATTATGTCTAGACATTTATCCAAGTAGCTATTTAGCAAACAATTAAAACATTAAGCAAGTTTAGATACTTGTTGAACTACTAATAGTGAATCACCATATGCATGAACATATTTAAAACCCATGGATCTTAAAAATTCAAGTCCTAGCAACACAGCTTCATATTCATCTTGGTTATTAGTACAAGGAAATTCTAATCAGGTCGAGGTCTCGAAACTCATACCACTAGGTGATATGAGCATAACTCCAACACATTGGCAATTATTGCAAGCCGAACAATCAAAGTAATTTTTCCATGGTATTACCTCAATCAAAGTAGTATCACTACTCCAATTAACATCTACATGGTGATCAACTATAAAATTTGCAATGACTTGACCTTTCATAACTTTCAGAGGTTCATAAGCCAAATCGTACTCAATCAAAGCATAAGCCCACTTTTTGATTCTCCCACTTAGAATCGGCTTTTGCAACATGTACTTTATAACATCAGTTTGACAAGTAATAATACATGTGCCAGATAGAAGATAGTGTCGGTATTTGGTACATGCATAGTAAAGTGACAAACACAAACTCTCTAAGAACATGTACCTCGTCTCGGCATCCAATAGTCGACGACTCAAGAACGTGATGATGTATTCTTTTCCCTCCACTTCATGAGTTAGCAAAGCTCCTATCACGCTATCTTCTGCAGCAATGTATAGCAGAAACAGAATTCCAGCTTTTGGTGCTCTTACCACAAGCGGTGATGACAAACACTCTTTAATCTTCTCAAAAGCGCATTGCTGACTTGCCCCCCAAGTGAATTCGGCTTCGTTCTTTAGCCAAAGTACGAGGACAAAAGCATCAACCTTGCTAGACAAGTTAGATATAAAGTGGCGCAAATAATTAACCTTGCTTAGCAACTTTTGCAGATCTCTCTTGCATGTCAGTGGTTCAAAGTTCTTAATCTTCTCAAGCCTCTTGGGATCAATCTCAATAGCTCTTTCATGAATCATGGATCCTAAGAACATGCCCACCGACACGCCAAAAGCACACTTGACCGGGTTCATCTTTAAGCCATACTGACACAACCTATCAAAAGAAACTCTCAAATCAGCTAAATGGTTTCCCATGGCATTCGATTTGACTACAACATGATCTATGTATACCCCTAGCATAACTCCTAGCAAGTCATGAAAGATCAAGTTCACAGCACATTGATATGTAGCGCCAGCATTCTTCAAACCAAAAGTCATCACGACCCACTCAAACAAGCCGACAAAACCAGGGCATTGAAAGGGTGTCTTGTAGATGTCCTCTTCATCCATAAAGATTTGATTATAACCAGTGTTGCCATCAAGAAAACTTAGTACCTTGTGTCGTGAAGCATCGTTGATTAGCATGTTGGATATCGGCATGGGATACTCTTCCTTTGGAGTGGCCTTGTTCAAGTCCCTAAAATCAATACACACACCAATCTTGCCACTTCCTTTCTTCTCTACCAACCCATTCAGCATACCTGCATGGCCTAATAAACCCAGCCTTGAGCAACCATTCTATCTCTTCTTTAACTCGGTCATGCATATACAATTGAATTAAAGCGATGAGGGGGCTATTTATAAGGCGAAACAATCAACGTACGATAGAAGCAACTTTATTACTTTGACCTTTTCATTAACCTGCAAATTTTTGTTTACAAAAGTTGGCCTTGGAATAGTACCATCGCCTATATATACATCTTCTAGAGGGTTGGCCGATGCAAAACCTTAACCTAACTTTTCTACTTCGCTAAAATCTTCAATGGCTTCGACAATACCGTCTTTAGAAGACCAATATTGCTCTACACGAGACTTTAGCAAATCAATATTACTCTTACTAGACATGACTAATAGTTTAGAGATAGCCGTGCTACACCAGCTAGCTTTACAGACACGAGAATAAAACGTCCCTCGGACACGCTAACAAAGTCATAATCCGAGCGATCTCTACCTGATAGACACTCTACCTTATCATGGACAGCGTCGATAGACACATTGAAAAAAGCAACTTGGGCTGAAGTATCAACTGGTACAACCTCCACATCATTGTCATCCCACTGAATTAGGCACTGGTGCAAAGTAGACGGAATACAGCTATTTGCGTGAATCCAATCACGCCCAAGTAGCACACTCTAGTTACCTTGCACATCAAAGATGAAGAACACCATTGGCAATGTCTTATTGCCCACCGTCAGCTCCAGAGAAAGTACGCCCTTGGCCTTCGAGCTCTTGCCGTTGAAGCCGTTGAGCATCAGGTTGGTCCTATTGACACTAAAATGTGCCCCACACTTGGGTTAGTCCGACGATCCAAAAGTGTGCGGATACTTAGGGACAAGCCTAAGCGTAACACAGCACCAACGTCGCGTTCCGACTACCCTTAGCCATGGTAAGGGGGGTGGAGTCGCTAGGTAATCAGATCACACTAAATAATCCAATTAGTTGAATGAAATATATTAAATAGAACAAATAAGCAAACCGAGCGAAGCCCAACTGATTCGATGTATAGTGCGAAGGGTATCGTTGAAGTATACCTTCGGCGTTTGGTGCGAAGTGTCCCAAAAAAGGTACCTTCGGCGTTCCGACTGATTTGGCCGAAGATGAACTCTGAACGAATCTGACGCAACAATAACCTCCGAATAGCGGGGTTCGGTGCAAAGTCTCTGATATAGTGGGATACAGAATAATGATATACACAACGCGTGAGCGTGACTTCGTCCGGAGAGGAGTACGAGCGTGGCGAAGCCTGTTTTGATGAAGCCTGTCATGATGAAGCCTGTTAGCATGCGGTCGAAGCAGCAGTTTCACTGAAGGGTGTTCTGGAAACCTTCGAAACCAATCTCTTAGCTCCGGACACTTCCGATGAAGTAGCTCTGAATCTGGAAACCTGCAACGGAGTAGATTCGAAGTACCGATTTGGCCTGAGGACTGAATTTTGCTAAGTGTTGCACTAGTGGCGAAGGCAGCAATATGTTACGCAGATTAGCGGATACTTCACAGGCGAAGTAACAAGGCGAGAGAAATCTATTACGTAGATTAATGGATACTTCACAAGCGAATTAACAAGGATTACCATTGTTCCGAAGTGGTCGTCGGAGGGCTTCCAGGCAAACCCACGAAGAGTATAGAAAAGTAAAGATAAAGTAAATACGATTCAAAGCTAGGGCTTTGTGGTTGATTTTGTTGGGGGCTCTAAACCGGCTTCGCTCCTGTATTTATAGGGGCTAGACTTCTAATCTCTAAATCTAATCTGCTATAACTCGGCTGAATCCTGCGTAGGGATAAACACTTAGCCAAAATCAGATCTAACTCCAATTCTTCCTGAAGTGGGCCTTCGGCCAGGCCCGCCGAAGCCTGCTCCTTGGCTGAAGCTTCGGTGGAGTGGGTCTCCGAAGGCCTCCTGGCCGAAGGTTGTGGGCTGGCTGGAAGCTTCCAGAGCCCATAGCCCAATTGTCCTTCGGCCCTATAGGGCTTCGGCCTGACCCGGGACATGTGTATTTTCGGCCCAAATTAGCAAAATTGATATTTTGACAATCTTAATCATTGATGCCATTTTTTGCTATCAACACATGCCCCCTGCCTTTTAGTGAACTAAGTGAACTAAAAGCACAATGGGCTAAAGACGATACCTTCAATATCGGCCTTTCGACATTTTTTAAGTTGTTTGCCATACACTTGGGAAATACCTTTTCAAGTATCTACCATTCAAAGCTCTTCAAAACCGCTTTCCTCGCAGAGATTCTAACACATATGCATTGCCAGGAGCGATTTTGGCTAGTTTGAAAGGGCCTTCCCAACTAGGCGACCATTTACCAAACTTGGGATTCTCAGTGCCTAAGGGTAAAATCGTCTTCCAAACCAAGTCACCTACTTGAAATGATTTTGGTTTAACCTTCTTATTGTAGGCTTTATCTACTCTCCTCTTGTCTATTTCTATGGCTTCTAAAGCCCTCAATCTCTTATCGGTCACTTCTTCTAGATTGTCTTTCAAAAGAGTTTCATACTAGTCGACTGATAAGCCATCTTGCTTTAACACTCTTAAAGAGCCAAGATCTACTTCTACAAGTAGAACGGCTTCTTGTCCATACACCAACACATATGGACTAACTTTGGTAGAACCGTGCTTTGCAATTCTACAAGCCCATAGTGCCTCGGAGAGCAATTCATGCCACCTTTTAGGGAATTCTTCAATTTTCTTCCTAATGAGCTTAATCACGGTTTTATTACTAGACTCGGCCTGACCATTGGCTTGAGCATAGTAGGGCGAAGAGTTTATCAACTTAATACCATAATATTTGGCAAAGTCCCTCACTTCTTTAGAAACAAATGAACTACCTTGATCTGTAGTGAGAGTTTGGAGAATACCGAATCTATGTATAATGTTTTTCAAGATAAAGTCAAGTACCTCGGCGTGAGTCATGTTCTTGAGCGGTATGACCTCGGTCTACTTAGTGAAGTAATCCATCGCCATCAACACGAACTGATGCCCTTTTGAGGAAGGAGGGTGAATTTGGCCGATGAAGTCTAAACCCCAATCTCGGAACGACCATGGATTGACAATAGGGTTAAGTAATGAAGCAAGATCTAATTGGATATTGCTGAACATCTGACACACTTCACATCCACTATAGTACTTGAAGAAATCCTCAGTCATAGTCGGCCAGAAAAAACCCGCTCTTTTGAGCATCCAACTCATTTTCTAGGCTGACTGATGAGTGCCACAGAGTCCTTCATGGACTTCTCCCGTAGCCACCTGGGATTGTTCATTGTCTAAACAATTCAATAATACTCCATCAATAGTTCGGTGATATAGTGTATCATCTAGCAATACAAACTTAAACGCTTGTCGTCGAACCATTCGATCAACCCTTTGGCTAGGGTCTCTCAAATACTGGACGATTGGAGTTCTCCAATCGCCCTTATGTGCTTTAGAGGGTTTCGCTAGCTCACTCCCTGAAAAAATATTTAGGCTACCGATTTTGGTGTGCCCCCCGAGCCCTTCATGCTTCTACCAAAGCCTGGCTAGACTGGTCGTGCGGAGCGCATCAGGCCAAAGCTCCCTGCCGGAGGGTCCAGACTCCCGGAAGCCCTCACTATCCCGGGGACTCCGGCTCGTGGGCTCCGGTGTGCCAGACCCTTCGGTGGGCGGAGTACTCCGATCCTGGGACCTCGGCGCGCGGTAGTCTCTGGCAGCCGGAGGGGTCCGACCCAGAGGGTGCGCCTGTCTGAAGTCACTGGCTTTGGTAGTGATACCAAACATCGGCTTCTCCCGTGCAAAAACTTTTCCTCTCCTGACTTGGTAACTAGATGCTTGTTGAGCCAAATCATTTGCAATTGAATTGGCCTCTCTTGACACATGAGAAATTTTGAAGTCATCAAAAGTAGCAACTATGTCCAAGCACTTATCCAAGTAGTTGTTTAGCAAGCCGTTAAAACATTGAGCACTCTTAGCCACTTGTTGCACTACTAACAGGGAATCACCATGTGCATGAACATGTTTGACACCCATGGATTCTAATAATTCAAGCCCTAGCAGTAAAGCCTCGTATTCAGCTTGGTTATTGGTAGAGGGAAATTCTAAATGAGCCGACGTCTCGAAGTGTGCTCCGCTAGGTGATATGAGAACCACTCCAATACCCTGGCCATTTTTGCAAGCTGAACCATCAAAGTACATTTTCCACGACATTACCTCAATCAAAGCAACATTTTCGCTCCAACTGACGTCTATGTGGTGATCAACTGTAAAGTTGGCTACGATCTGGCCTTTCATAGCTCTTAGGGGTTCATAGGCCAAATCGTATTAAATCAAAGCGTAAGCCCACTTTACGATTTGTCCACTTAGAATCGTCTTTTGTAACATGTGTTTTATAACATCGGTTTGGCAAACGACAACACATGTAGTAGGGAGAAGATAGTGGCGCAATTTGGTACACGCGTAGTAAAGTGATAAACATAAATGTTCCACAAACACGTAATTGGCCTCGCCGTCCAGTAGGCGGTGGCTCAAGAACGTGATGATGTACTCTTTTCCTTCTACCTCCTAGGTTAGCACGGCCCCGATCACGCTATCTTCAGCAGCGACGTATAGCCAAAACGGAATCCCAGCTTTGGGTGCTCTCACCACGGGCGGCGATGACAAGCACTCCTTGATTTTCTCAAAGGCGCTTTGCTGGCTTACCCCCCAAGTGAACTCAGCCTCGTTCTTTAGCCGGAGTATGGGACAAAGGCATCAATCTTGCCAGACAAGTTAGATATAAAGCGACACAAATAATTCATCTTGCCTAGTAACTTTTGCACATCTTTTTTGCATGTCGGCGTCGTAACATTTCTAATTTTCTCAAGCCTGTTAGGATCAATCTCTATGCCTCTTTCATGAATAATGAAACCTATGAACTTGGCGAGTAGTCGTCGTCGAGCATGTCGTCGTCGTCGCTCGGACTAGGAGCCGGATTGGTCATCTCAACCGGCTTCATCCTCCATACCTGTCTTGTAGTTGGTCGAGGGAGAATTTCTTCAAAAATAGTGTCGCGCTCATCCTCGGCCTTCTTATCGCGCATCTCCTGTGCCCGTAGTCATTGTAGACGTCTGTTTTGTGATTTGGACATGCCTGGAGGTGCCCAAGATGGTTGTGGCTTGGTGCCAGGTGCCACTGCCTGGTTCCTGTCAAATTTAGCCGAAGTGGTACTGCCCACCTCGGCCTCGTGCACTCTATATTCAAAGGAGCCTTCGCTGCGGACCCCGACAATCGGACCAGCCTCGTTCGGCCGATCGGACCAGGCTCTAGCGCGAGCTTCGGTCGAAGCAGGGGACTTACCTCCGTCAGACTTCAGCGATGGGGCCTTCGAGATTGGGACTTCCTGAAACCCTAGTCTGATTGTGATAGCTTCGGAATCCCTGTCCTTTATCCCTTCGCGCCCATACCCTTCGACTTCACTGAGCCGACTCGAAGGTACTTCGGACAGCCTGTGGATGATGCCTCCCTCCGCTGCATCTGTTTGTCCCTGCCATTCATAATACTCCAAAGGAAAACAAGGCATAGCGTTAAGTTGCAGAGGGTACTCCTACTGTGATACATACAGAGCCCACGGAGTCCCCGCCCAGTTGTAAAGTGGAGGCATCGGCGGCTCTAGTGGCCTCGCCCACTGTGAGCCAAACTCGTTACTCGGGGGGTTCGATAGAGTCAACGGTGTCTCGGACCATATCAATGAGGGGTCCTGCCATGCTAGAGGTATGTTCGGCCAGTGCGGGCCGAAGCCTCCTATCAGAGGGTTCGTCCAAAGTGGTGCGGGGTTAGGCCATTGGGGGCCAAACTCGCTCCGCATGGGGTCCGGCCACTGGGGTCCGATGCTGCTGTACGGGAAGTTCGGCCACTAAGGTCCGAAGCCATTGTACGGAGCGTTAGGCCACCATGGCCTGAAGTCATCGTGCGGAGGGTCCGGCCATTGCGGTCCAGAGCCATCATGAGGATGGCTTGGCCACTATGGTCCGAAGCCACCCTCTGGGCGCCTTGGGCCCTTCGGCTGACTTAGTTTTTATCGCGGGGGCCCGCTTCCTTGGCTTTTCTTTGATGCTTGTTCAACAGCATCTTGTATGTTACCTTCGGCTTCTTGCGAGCCTTAGCCGAAGGAATGCTAATGTTTTGTTTCCACACTCCCACCTCGGGGTCCTTAGGTATGATTGTGCATGTGCATGGTTCCCCAACAATTACTACCTTCCCATTAGTCGACTCGGCCTGTTCCGGCCGAATCAATATCTTCTTTTCGCCGAGGTCGGCGGCTTTGACTTGGAAGGGATCTCCGTCTAGCTTCATCTTTGGATTGTGATCTATTTTCAATCGTCCTTCTTCTATGGCCGATTGAACCCGCCGTCGAAAAACATTGCAGTCGTTAGTATTATGTGAATGCGAGTCATGCCACTTACAGTATGGATGTTTCTTCAACTCATCGGCAGATGGATTGACTTGGCCTATAGGCAACCTGAGAAGCTGGTTCTTTAAGTGAAAATCAAATATTTTATCACACTTAGTTATGTCACATGAGTACTTAACCTCACTAGGCCGATTCTTCGTGGGAGATGGTCATAACTCGGAGCATGTGATAGGTTTACTCTTAACATTCCAAACCCATTCGGCTGCGTACATGTTGGCCGAATCCTCCTCTTCTAACTCCTCCTCATTGGAGTGTTCCATGACATGGATTTCAGCCCTAGGCTTGTTAAACGTCTTAATAAACTTTTTATCTTTGGCTCGGCCTTCCTGGACCAGAGCCTGCTGCAAGACTTGGCTAACCTCTAAAATGTTCTAGTTGTCTAATCTTTCTTTAATCTCGAAACGTAAGCCATTAAAAGCTAGCTCCACCAAATCTCTTTCTTAAATACTAAGGCTAAAACATTGGTTCCTAGTATCCCTAAAATGCTTGATGTACTTAAAGACATTCTCGTTAGATTTCTGCCTAACCGATGTCAAGTGTGAAAGCCTAAGTTCTGTCTCACCTGTGTAAAAGTAGTCATGGAACTTTTGTTCCAATTCATCCCGCGTTTGAACGGAGTTTGGCGGGAGCGCCGAAAACCAAGTGAAAGCGGTGTCGGATAGCGAGAGAGAAAATAGTCTAATTTTTAGAGCGTCTGACCCGCTATCTTCTCCACATTGTGCTAAAAACTGACTAACATGCTCTAGTGTGGTTTTGCTACCCTCACCGTCAAACTTAGTGAATTCGAGGATTCTATAGCCGTGGGGGTAGGGTATTGTATCGAAATGATCGAGATATGGCTTCCGGTAAACCCTAGCCCGAGCCCTAGGCACAAAACCAGCGCACTCCCTGAATAGTGCGCGAATTCACTCCTCTAGGTTATCTTGGCCTGCTTCCTGCGCACCTCTCTCGTGAGGGGGCACGACACGCGGTGGGATATCGGCGTGTCGGCCATGGGCCTATACCCTATGCGCTAGTTGTATGGCGTGCTCGGGCCCAGGCACCTACGCATGTGGTGCGAGCAGCGCGGGCATTGCCGGTACTAGTGCAGGTGGTGGTGGCGCGTGGTACGCGGTGCTAGCATGGCCATAAGCATAATGACTAGTCTCGGCCATGGGTGTTGAGGCCGGAGACGTAACGGTCTTGCCAGTGCTACCGTCAGTTCTGCTGTACACATGATTTATTGGAGGTATACTAGCAATAGGGGTTGATGGTACGGTCTCAGTAAAGCCGAACCTTCTAAGTGTCACCTCTACTTGGGAGCTAACTACCGAATCTAAACGGTTGGCTAGCGAAGCGCTAACGGCCTGATATACTGATGCGGCTATTTTTTGCTCAATCTCTAAAGAAGATAAATGAGGTGATACGGGTGTTACCTGGATCCGAGCAAGGTCGTTGGTGATGATGTCGCGCTTTATGAAGCCAGTGCGTATCTTGACGTAGCCCCTAAGCATCATGTCTTGGAGCACCTTCAACTTTGCCTCGATCTCTGCTCGGTCTTCTACGGGAATATCTTCAAGAGTAGGTGTTAGGATGTTGCGGTTGTCGATATTCGTTCCTCCTATGGCGTCCATCGGTGGTGCAGAGGTAGTAGTCATTGTAGATGTACCGACGGCCGATGTAGATGTACCCATCATGTTGGCATAGCATTTCCCCAGTGGAGTCACCAAAAAGTGTATTGACACGAAAACGTGCCCCTGCAGTTGGGTCAGTTCGACGATCCAAAAGTGTGTGGATACTTAGGGACAAGCCTAAGC
Source organism: Zizania palustris (assembly GCA_019279435.1). Lineage (NCBI taxonomy): Eukaryota > Viridiplantae > Streptophyta > Magnoliopsida > Poales > Poaceae > Zizania > Zizania palustris. The sequence goes on from JAAALK010000085.1 coordinate 9,699,583, forward strand.
ATAAAACATCACCGATGTCGCGTTCCAACTACCCTGAGCCGTGGTAGGGGGGTGGAGTCGCTAGGTAATCAGATCACACAAAATAATCCAATTAGCCAAAAGAAATATAGTAAATAGAACAAATTAGCTAACCGAGCGAAGCCCGACTTATATGAAGTATAGTACGAAGGGTATCGCTGAAGTATACCTTCAGTGCTTGGTGTGAATTGTCCCGTCGAAGGGTACCTTTGGCGTTCTGACTGATCTGGCCGAAGATGAACTCATAATGGATCTGACTAAACAATCACCTCCGAACAGCGGGGTTCGGTGCGAAGTCTCTGATACAGTAGGATATAGAATAATGACAAACGCAATGCACGAGCGTGACTTCATCCAGAGCGGAGTACGAGCGTGGTGAAGCCTGTCGTTATGAAGCCTATTGGCGTGCGGTTGAATCACTAGTCTCGCCGAAGGGTCTTCTAGAAACCTCCGAAACCAATCTCTCAGCTCCGGACACCTCCGATGAAGTAGCTCTGAACGTGGAAACTTGCAACGGAGTAGATTGGAAGTACCGATTCATCCTGAGGACCGAATTCTGCTAAGTGTTGCACTAGTGGTGAAGGTAGCAATCTGTTACGCAGATTAGCGGATACTTCACAGGCGAAGTAACAAGGCGATAGCAATCTATTACATAGATTAATAGATACTTCACAAGCGAAGTAACAAGGATTACCACTATTCCGAAGTGGCCGTCGGAGGGCTTCCAGGCAAACCCACAAAGAGTATAGAAAAGTAAAGATAAAGTAAATATGATTCAAAGCTAGGTCTTTATGGTTGATTTTGTTGGGGGGCCCTGAACCGGCTTCGCTCCTGTATTTATAGGGGCTAGACTTCTAATCTCTAAATCTAATCTGCTATAACTCGGCTGAATCATGCGTAGGGATAAACACTTAGCCAGAATCGGATCTAACTCCAACTCTGCCCAAAGTGGGCCTTCGGCCAGGCCCGTCGAAGCCTGCTCCTTAGGCCGAAGCTTCAGCGGAGTGGGCCTTCGAAGGCCTCCTGGTCAAAGGCTGTGGGCTGGCTGGAAGCTTCCGGAGCCCGTAGCCCAATGGTCCTTCAGCCCTGTAGGGCTTCGGCCTGACCCAGGACATGTGTATTTTCAGCCCAAATTACCAAAATTGATATTTTGACAATCTTAATCATTGATGCCATTTTTTGCTATCAACAGGTCCTCATAAAGTCATCTTCATATTTGTCGAGCTTCTTCAATAGAGAGTATGACATCAATTTGACGGTGGCGCCTCCATCTACCAGCATCCTCAAGATCGGCTTCCTGTCTATGTCCCCCTTGATGTAGCAAGGCTTCAGGTGATGAGCCGAGTCCTCGGGCTTTTTGAAAATAGCCTCCTGTGGGCCTAGATTCAGTTGAGAGACCTCATCCTCATATTGTGGAAGAGCAAACTTAGCGGGTAACATGACGATGTTTATATCCATTGCCTGAGGAGGAGGCCCCTTAGAGATGACCGTGTAGTCGTCGTCCATCAGAGCATCCTCGTCCTCACTTGGAGTAGGAGTCGGGTTGTTTATGGCAACCGGCTTCGGCTTCCATACCTGTCTCGCTGTTGGTTAGGGACGGATCTCCTCGAACACGGTGTCTCGCTCATCCTTAGCCTTCTTCTCGCGCATCTCCTAGGATCGAAGACGTTGTAGCCACCTCTTCTAGCACTTGGTCATACCTGGGAGTGCCCACGAAGGCTGCGGCTTAGTGCCGGGCGCCACCAACTTTCTCCTAGAATTTTTGGCCGAATGGGAGTTGCCCGGATCGGCCTCGGCAATTTTGCGTTTGGTGGGATTTTTTCCCTGTACCCTGTGAGTCAGACCGGCCTTACTGGGCCGGTCTGACCGGGCTCTGTCGGTCGGACCGGCCATGGTGGGCTGGTCTGACTGAGTTGTGTCGGGTTCCTGCACAGTGTCGGTCAGACCAGCCACAGTACACCGGTCAGAACAAAGTGGTGTCGTTGGTTTGATAGGTCCTGAGGCTGCGGTCAGACCGATGTTGTTCGTCTCCTATGGTTGGCCTCCATCTTGCTCCGTGTAGGCCCCTTTAGGGATTGGGACATCCTGGGACCCCGCCTTGAGGACGATAGCCTCGGACGCCGTCTCCAGGTGCCCTCGTGGCGCTATGGATAATCTATTGAAGACATCGCCTCCTAGAGCACTCATCAGACCCTACGTGTTACAAAATCCAGGCGTCATGAATGGAGCAATATAATATGGGGTAGGGTATCCGGAAGGCAGAAAGTAGCAAGGGGGCCACTGCACCATAGGAAGATGATACGGTGGCGGAGGGAAAGGTGGCTCCAATGTCCTTGGCCATCGTGGGTCGTACCCACTACTTTGAGGAGGGAAGCCCGGCCTCACTAGAGGTCCTGGCCGAGTGCTCGCCTTCTCATCCCTCTTCTTGTTGTTCTGGAGCAGCATGTCATATGTCACCTTCGGCTTCTTTCGATTCGCAGCCGAAGGCGATGCGTTCATGTTCAGTTTCCACACTCCTACCTCAGGGTTCTTCAGCACAAGTGTGTGTGGGCATGGTTCTCCGATCATGACCTCCTTCCCCTTAGTGGACCCGACCTGCTAAGGCCAAATCAGCACCTTCCTCCCATCAAGATCGACAGTGTTCATGGGGAAAGGGTCCTTCTTCTATGGATGATTGAACCTGCCGACGAAAAACATTGTAATCGTTAGTAGAATGGGAATGAGAATCATGCCACTTACAATAAGACCGCTTCTTCAAGTAATCGGTAGTCAGGATTACGTGACCCTTCGTTAACCTGATAAGTTTGCTTTTCAACAAAATATAAAATATCTTATCGCACTTGGTCACATCAAAAGAATACTTCACCTCGTTAGGCCGGCACTTGGTGGGAGACGGTTGCAACTCAGTGCAAGTGATGCGCTCGGCCTTACTAGAACAAGTCCACTCTGCAGTGTACATATTGGCCGAGTTATCCTCTCCCTCCGATGATTCCTCATCAGAGTGCTCCATGATGTGCACCTCGCCCTTAGGATTGTTAAATGTCTTAGTGAATTTTCTACTTTTGGCTCGGCTTTCCTGAACTAGAGCCTTCTGCAGCACCTGACTAACATCAAAGAAATCCTAGCCATCTAGTTTCTCCTTAAGTTTGGAGTGAAGACCGTTAAAAGCTATGTCGACCAAGGCTCTATCAAAAATGTTCCAAGTAAAACATCAGTTTCTAGTGTCCCTAAAATGCTTAATGTACTCAGAGACACTCTCGTTAGACTTCTCTCTAACTGATGTCAAGTGTGAAAGTCTAAGCTCGGTCTCCCTAGTATAAAAATAGTCATGGAACTTCTGTTCCAACGGAGTTCAGCGGTAACGCCGAAAACCATGTGAAAGCGGTGCCGGAAAATGATAAAGAAAATAATATAAGCTTCAACGCATCCTACCCATTAGCTTCGCCTGCGCTAGGAAATGGCCTATGTCCTCTAGGGTGGTCATACTACCTTCGTCGTCAAATTTTTTATACTCAGGAACCCTAAAGTCGCGTGGGTACGGGATGGTGTCGAAGTAATCATGGTACGACTTTTGATAAACCCTAACCCGTCCTCTAGGTGTCCAACTCGTAACCTCTCTACACAGTGTGTGAATGCGCTCGTCAAGGCTATCAATGCCTCCTGCCTGCGCACATCTCTCATGTGGGGGCGTGACACGCGGTGGTATATCATGGTGTCGGCCATGCGGCTCCTCCTCTCGTGGTGGCTCACGATACGGGACTTGATTGGGCCTATGCGGGTGTGCGGGAGAAGGAGGTGTGGGCAACGTGGGGAAAGGTAGTGCAAGCGATGGCTGTGGCACATAATGCATGCCAGGGATGGTCTGACCGGCCATAGGGCCTGTCTTACTAAGGGCATAATGGCCGGTCTGACCGACTATTGTCGTCTGCTAAATCTGACACATGCTGGTCTGACCGACCCAAGGGACGGTCTGACCGGCAGGGTCATGCAGGACTTCAGCCATGGATGGCGTAGCCGAAGACGCGACAACTTTTCTGGTACTCCTGTCTATTCTACTGTATATGCGATGAATAGGGGGTACACTATCTATTGGAGTGGGGGGAGCGGCCTTAGAAAAGTAGAATCTCCTAAACATCGCCTCTATTTTCGTCTCCAATTTTGAGTCAACTATAGCCTCTACGCGGTTTGCAACGGTAGCGCTAATGGCCTGTTCAACTGTGTTGACTATATTTTGTTCGAGTTCCTGTGAGGACATTCGAGGAGACAATGGTGTTACCTTAGCCCCGGAGAGATCGGGGATGTCACTGTCGTGCTTGATGAAGCCCCTGTGGGTCTTGGTGTAGCGGCCAAGAAAAAGAGTGTGTAGCTCCCTTATCTTGGCCTCAAGATCTACTCTATCCTCCTTGGAGAGGTCGTTGATGGTGGTACGATGATGTTGCCATCATCAATCTCTGAGCTCCCCACTGGATTCATCGGCGTCGAGGGTCCCGTTGATGTAGATGTAGTAGGTGTACCCGTCGCCGATGTAGAAGTGCTTGGCATGTCTCTCCCCAGTGGAGTCGCCAAAAAGTGTGTTGACACAAAAACACACCAAACACACTGACGTCGATCCAATGATCCAAAAGCGTCGGATACGTAGGAGTAAACCCCAAAGCGTAACACAACGCCGACGTCGTGTTCCGATGATCCTTAAATAGTGGTAAGGAAATAACGGAGTCGCCAGGCAATCAAACAAGTATTTAGAAATAATGTTCGATCAACCGAATTGTTGGAAAAAGTAATTAAATTAAACTGGCCAAGAAGCCGATTTAAACATGACAGAACAGGATCGATCAGACCGTCCTAGCACGGCCGGTTAGACCACTGAGTGCTAGCACGGCCTGGTCAGACCGAACACTTACTGTCGGTCAGACCGAACAGGCTATCGACAGCCAACGCACTCTTGCCAGCATGGGATGACAAATCCGGCACATGCCGGTCAGACCGCCAAGTAGACGTCACTCAGACCGAAGTGGTGGATGATTACTGCTTCGCGTCACCGGCATGCTTGATGATAGATCCATCACATGCCAGATCAGAATGCCTGGGTCTCCGATGACCATCTTGCTATTGATAACATGCAACTAGAGTTCTTGGAGAGGAAGATGAGGTGGGAACACTACAAGAACTCCAAAAAACCAGTGGCAATTCGGACAAAAAACTGAATTACCAGTAAAAACAGATAAAACGATAATCCGTTACGTGGATGAAATGGACAATTCATGAGTGAACCGACAAGGACTTACCGTGATTACGATGCGGCGGACGGATGGTTTACAGTGCAAACCAGCAAAGATGGACATGCTAAGCTAAACCTAGGGCAAGGAAAGTAGATTGAATGTAAATGCGATTCAAGGTAGATAATAGATTTGATCTATTAGGGTTTTTTTGGGGGTCTCCTTGAATCGGCCTTGCCTCTATTTATAGAGGATGGTCGTGAATTCCTAGGCTCTAAATTGACCTAGACACGGGTTCCAAGTCATCAATAATTAATTACAGATAAAATAAATCCAAAATTAACTAATCTGAATCGGATACAGAGTTGGGTAGTCTGACAAGACCTATGGTCGGTCTGACTGAAGTGGGGCCGGTCAGACCGGCGGTACATGGCCAGTCTGACCAGCCTGTGCCAGGACTTAGCATATTTTCAGCTAAATTACCAAAAATTGATATTTTGACAACTTTAACCATTAATGCCATTTTTTGTTATCAACACGTACATCAATATGTTTGGTTTTCGAATGACGACATGGGTTTTTCCCTACACTAATCATGCTGGTGCTGTTACAAAACAAAGGCACTCTGATAGGGAAAGACAACCCAAAATCTCTAAGTGTGGAAATCATCCAAACTAACTATGAGCAACAACTAGCAGCAACTACGTACTCAGCCTCTGTGGTGGAAAGGGCAACTCCATATTGTTACGTGAAGATTAAGAAACAAGCGAAGAACCAAGCAACTGGCAAGTACCGGAAGTAGACATGCGATCCAGCCAACACCCACTAAAACCAGTGTTGTAAAAACCAGATAACTCAAGAGATGATGATGCAGAATAGTAAAGACTAGGATCGGGCGCATAGGTAAGATACCAAAAATGCGCTTCATAGCCTCACTCTAAGATACGCACGGAGAAGACTGGATCTTGGCGCACACCCCAACGGTGAACTAGTTGTCTGTTCTCATTGCAGTCAGGTATATAAGCGATCTGATCATCCCTCGATACTCTCTCTTGTTCACCTTTATGCCGCTCTCGTCCTTGTCCAGGCCTCGAGATGTACCCATGGGGGTCATCTGAGGCTTCAGCTCTCCACCAAAGTCAAACTTCATTAGCATGTGTCATGTGTACTTTCTTTGGTGGATGAAGATGCTATCCTTGGTCTGATTGATCTGGATCCCTAAGAAGTACTTGAGCTCACCCATGAGGCTCATCTCAAACTCGCTATGCATCTGCTTAGAAAACTTGGACACAAGCTCATTAGTAGAACCACCAAAAATAATGTCGTCCTCATAAATCTGAGCAATCAAGAAATCAGATCCATTTCTAAGGAAGAAAAGATTTTTGTCCACAGAACCGATTACAAAGCCATTCCCCAATAAAATGTGTTTTAAACGATCATACCAATCCTTGGGGGCTTTCTTCAAACCATATAAAGATTTCTGCAATTTAAAAACATGTCGAGGAAACATAGGGTTTTCAAAACCAGGGGGCTACCTAACATAGACCTCCTCCTCTATATATCCATTAAAAAAGCACTCTTGATATCCATTTGAAAAATATTAAAACCTTTAGAAGCGGCGAATGCCAAAAGTATGCGAATAGACTCAAGATGGGAAACAGGGGCGAAAGTCTCCTCAAAATCAAAACCCTCCTTCTGGCAAAAACCCTGGGAACCTAATCGAGCTTTGTTTTGCACCACAACGCCATCTTCACCTTGCTTATTCTTAAACACCCACTTGGTGCCTATGGGGTTGCATCTAGGTGGAAGCTCAACTAGTGTCCAAACCCAATTGCGAACAAAATTTCCAAGCTCTTCTTGCATGGCATTTATCCAATTAGTACCATATAAAACGTGAGCAACATATCTAGGCTCAAAAGTGGCAACAAAAGCAGACTCAACAAACATAGCAAGAGAACCAGCTTGAGAACGCAAAGATCTAGAAGTGAGATCACTAATGATGAGCTTTGAAGGGTGATCATGCTGAACTACCCTGGAGCCTTAACGATCATACGTAACCTCACCGGAGTCAATAGTTGGCACCTCATGACTCGACTTAGAGGGCTCAATCGAAGTGGAAGTAGTGATCGGAGGATCACACTCGTCCTCAATTAAAGTCTCAGAAGGTGTGGGGTCTACAAGCTGTGTAGAAAGCTCACCCTTAACAACAGCAGGAGTGTCCCCATCTTCCTCAAAGATGAACTCTCCAAGCTCATCATCACTAGAAAGCTCAAAAGGAGTAAGCAAAGGCATAGAGTCATCAAAAGAAATATCACATGTCTCGATAAGCTGCTAGGAGTCAAGATTCCAAACTCATAAGCCTCAAGAATGTAAAGCAAAACCAAGAAAGACTCCATCCTAGTAACGAGACTCAAAATTGTCTAATTTCCCTATCTTCTCGAGCACAAAGCACTTGCAGCCAAACGCTCGTAAGTGGCTCACCTTAGGCTGTCTGCCATATCACAACTCATAAGAAGTCTTACCTAAGTAAGCTATAAGAAAAATACGGTTGGCGAGATAGCAAGTTGAGTTCATAGCTTTAGCCTAAAACCACCTAGGAGTCCTATGATCACTGAGCATCATCCTAGCCATCTCGACCAGCATGCATTTCTTTCATTCCACAACGTCGTTTTGTGTGGGAGTGTAAGGAGCAGAAAATTAGTGCTCAAGACCCTGATCACTATAGAAGCTGACGAACTGAGAATTCTTGAACTCAGAACCATTTTCAGAGCAAATTACTCGCATCCGACCATTGTTCTCATTCTTCAGCTTTAGGATCAGGTCATGAACAAAATGGAAAGGCTCATCCTTACAGTCCAAAAAGAAAACCCACGAGAATCGAGAAAAACCATTAACAATCACAAGCACATACCACTTCCCTTCGACTCCACGTACCCGAGCTGGACCAATAGTATCCATATGTAGCATCTCTCCTGGGTACGAAGTCAACACTTGATTCACAGGTGTGTGAGAAACAGCAACCATCTTCCCATGATGACAAGGATAGAAAACTAGATCCTTCTCCATCTTAAGCTTGGGCAATCCTCAGATGAGGTCCATAGAACTCAATCTGACTAGCAGATCAATGTTCATATGACCTATCCTCCTATGCCACCTCAATATCACAGAAGAGGATCCGGCAATCAAACAACAAGAAGGGCCAAAAGAACTTGATAAATCAACCCGAAAAACCATACCAAAGTGTAACATCTGGCAAACCAGAGATCCTCTAGAATCAACAACATAAGACATGCCCTTCTTAAAATGAACAACTAAGCCCTCCCCAAGAAGTTGCAAAATTGAAATAAAATTGAAGCCTAAATTTCCAATGAAAGAAACATTCTTCAAAGAAAAATGATCAGATATCCGAATTGAGCCAAACTGTGTACCTTCCCTTGACCATTGTTCCTAAATGTGATGTATTCCTTGGAGCTCAAGGAAGTTAGGCTAGAGAACCATCTATGATGTCCCGTTATGTGGCGAGAGCATCCTGAATCCATGATCCATATGACCTCCAAGCCTCGATCCTGCAAAATCAATGGTCATAAGGGGGAGCACACGGTCTGACACGAGGTTTAACAAAAGAGTTAAACAAGTGTTGAGCCATCTGCTCAAAAGTAAGAAAGAAGAAAGAAGCGTAATCGTCTAGACCAAAGCGTGGCTCAAAGCACTGTCCTCTGTTCTTCCCAATGTCATGGCCGCAAGGTCCAAAGCCGTATCCAGAATGACTTGGAACTCTGTAGGAGCGAAAACCACCCTCAGGAGCATGGGCACAAAAGTCGTCTCCTCTACCACAAACTACACGATCGGCCCTGGCATCTAGCCTCTCTCCGCATCGAGGGACTCTCTGTCTTCCACCCTACTGGTAGAACTGCTCCTACCCACCTCGATCTCTCTCGGCTCTCTCAACCCTATTCCTCCTGAAGCAAAACTCCACAAGATGCCCTACTCTCTAACAGAACTCATAGTGATAGGTAGGCTTCTTTGTATGTGTTTCAGTCTTAGGTTTCTTGGGCTTAGTGGTGTTGGGTGTTGGATCTTTGGTGTGAGAGGGTCTAGTTAGAGAGACAAGAGAAGTAAGAAGACTCTTGGGCTTGGGGATCCAGACAGGCTTTTTCGGTGGAGCTTTTGGTTGTTCTTGGAACACTCCATCCTTGGGCTGACTAGCCTAAAAAGACTCAATAGAGTGAGTCTTGGGATACCTCTAATCTCGAGTCATCTTACTCCACTGCACGGCTCAAGGCACTCTCAGAGTCATCCTTGGTATAGGTGTAACCTACTCCAAACCCATCCTGCCTCTTGAACTGCTGGATTATCATACCGAGCTGTGGCTCTCTAGCACTAACCCAACTCAGGATATGACGGAGCTAAGAGTTCTCATTCTGAGCATCGGCTAACTCATCTCTTAAGGAAGCTAGACCTCCACCTGAGATAAGAAGATCTCACACTCTCCATCAATCTGAATAGACTTCTCAAGCTTTTGGACCTCAGCTTTCATCTTGATCAGCTCCATCCTCAGAAACAAGCATTTCTCACAAATAGTGGGTGGAACTAACAAGGTATCAAGCTCAAGCTTAGTCTGCTCCAACTCAGCTCTAAGAAGCTCAAGGTCGCCTGAATGCTCATCACTCTTATCTCTAAGCTCAGCTAGGTCAGCTAAATGGGATGGGCAGTCACTACAAGGCACGACAGCAGAGGCATGAGCATCTTTCAGCTCCAACTGAGTGCTTTCAAGCTATGTGGCCAATGCGTCTCTCACCACCCTCTTGGTGTACTTGGACTTCAGAGAAGTCAAGTCACTCAGCAACACCTCATAGTTGGGGTACTCACTGCTCTCACCCAAGAAAAGGAATGAAGATAGACTCTCAATATTTCTATTGGCCATAGCAAGCTCACTCTATAGCTCATCTACCCTCTTCTTAACCCTCATAAGCAGTTTCTCTCGATACTTCAACACCTGATGATTTTCTTCTAGTTATTCAACAACTTCTTGTTCATAAGAGGATACCTTCTCATCGTCGTTATCGGAGCTATCGGAGGAGCCCTTGTCTTATTTATCCCCAAGAGCCATTAGGTAGACACACTTGTGGGATCTTTGACTGTGATGTGTGTGAGCCTTCGGCTTGTCCCCGAAAGCCATGAAGCATTGGCCAGCCGAATCATTCTTGTCCTTCTCCTTCTCTTTCTTTATCACGATCTCAAAATCACTTGAGCTTAATGAAGAGGAACAATAGGATGATCTCTTGGAGTAGCTCCTCTCCATCTCGGTGAAGAAGGCCTTGTCCCACTTCTTGTTCTCGTGTCGGTAGTCTTTCAAGGCCTTTTGGAAGAACTTTGTCTTGGGCTTGCCCTCGGTGAAGGTGTTCTTGTCAGAGCTATTGTGTTTGCTGGAGTCGTAGGAGCCACCGTCAGTGCCCTTCTTGTGAGTGTTTTGCTTGGGGAAGTCGGAGATGAAATGATCTAGATCACCACACTCAAAGCAACCTGGTTTTGTGCCATGTCGTTTAAGCATGTGTCTATCATAAACACGACGAACCTAGCTGTTGAACAAGAATAAATCATCAGCTCCTAAATGATCCAACTGATCGTCAATGATAGACATCAAAGAGAACAAAGCACAACTCAAGGAAGGATCAGCAGAAGGTGTCACAAGGGCCAGGGTTTTGTAACCAGAACTAGTGAGATTTGATCTCAATGCAATATCAACCTCAAAGTCCTTGAGCTTATTGAAAAGCTCTACGACAGTCCAGGTATCATAAAAAGCACTCTCAACAATGGAATATAGCCTGATCTCCCAGACGTTAGAGTAAAAATCATTGTCAACAATGGAACAAAGCACAACTCAAGGTTATTATGCTCAGCAGACGGACGCACAGTGAAAGAAGCATGGAAACACATGTCTCATATTCCTGAGCTCTGGCTCAATAGATAGGCTCACATGCGAGTCTTCCAATAATTATAGCCAAAAACCTCAAGAGACGGGGCCTTTCCAGCAGAAGTCATGATCGCTACCTTTGGTTAGAACCAGTTAAGGTATAGAAAAACTCTAACCTTACTCTGATACCACTTGTAGTACAGAGAGTAGCGACTAGAGAGAGGATGAATGGGTGCTTTAACAAATTCTTTGGAATCGATGGCCTACCCTTAAAACCCAATGCTCCTTAAAAGACAACCAGCGGAAACAGTCCAATTTTCACAGAATTACCACAGTCAAACCAGTGCTATCATTCTCCTATCAGATATGGTGTGATGAGATAGTCCGCGAGATCACAAACACTAACAATAATCTATCCTAAAAACGACCGGTTTACTAAACAAAAATACACCCTGACAGTGTTTAAAGGCGGATTAAGTTTACTCACAGATCAAATGACATATCCTCAAAAGTTTCATAAAATCATAGATAATCCATCAGGCGCATACAGAACATCCACATTCACATGTAGTTCACAAATATAAGAAATCACAATATATAACGCATTTAATATAGACAAAATAAAAACAGAAAATAAAATATGCTCACATATATATCAATGAATATTAATCTAAATAAAATGCGCTTGTAATAACTGAATTCAAACATAGAATATTCGGAAATAAACTACAGCGAAAGAACGAGGATCGAGGAAAAATACTGTCTTGGTTAATTCTGCTGTAGCTGAAACATAGTCCCTGCATCTGTTCTGCGCATCCTAGATCTGCTGCTCGCGTACCAGGCAAAATAGAGTTGTCTGCACGCATGAACCAGATGGCCTCGTGACGGACGCCTGACAGTGCCCTGTGCACCAGTGCGGCGCACCGAGCAGCAACTCATGCGTCCCCTCGCCATGTGCTTCTTAGCACCAAGCTCTGCACGGACCCGACGACTGCTTCCCTATGCGCTCAACAAGCTACGCGCCGCTCAACGCCTTACACGTCCCACATCAAATATCCAGTGCCACAGCGAGGATTATTGTGGTGGAGATGAAATGGCGGTGGAGGGAAAAAAGAACAGGAAAAACAGAGGAGAAAATTCTAGATAGACTCAAATTTTTTCTATTGGATGAGTTAAAGAAACCTAGAGTATTGGGGGATTATTTATAGGCTGCCCAAAAATCATAAAAATCCTAATATTCCTTTAGGGTATTTTATAGATGCGGAAATAAACTGAAAAATTGTCTAAAATGCCGTTAGAATTTTTACAAACTCGACAAAGCGCTCGTCGCGTCTGCCCTGGGTACCCGTATTGGACCGACCCGACTCTACAACCCGCTTGACCCAGCAGTCACTCGCTGCCCATTTACGTGAGTCAAGCTCGGTCAAACCACGAGTAGTCCCCTGTTGTCCTTGGCCCATGTGATCGGATTAGGCCGGCCTGACTCCACGGCTCCCTTACTCGGTAGTCGCTCGTCGCCCATGTACCTGAGTCATATGCAGTCAAGACACGGTAGGTCTTCTATTCTCATCTCCTCTTCTTTCTCTGTTGACTTTTGGTGCCATGATGCCGATGATCTTCAATATGACTCCTCACTGGTACGTCTGTCTCTCTCTGGATGCCGATCATTAGGATGGTGTGCATGCACCATTTTGACCGAAAAGGGTATCTACCGATGTTCATCGGCTTCTTTCCATCGTCAAACTTTATTCGGCCTGAATACCTTGCATTCGTTGGTGTGGTGCGATCGAGAGTTGTGCCACTTTTAGTACTTCCTCTTCTGCAGCTCATCAATGGGTGGTATCACATGGTTGGGCAGTAGCTAAATTTGTTTCTCCTAGAGTAGAAGATCAAATATCTTGTCGGCTTTATTGATGTCAAAGTTGTACTTCTCCTCCTTGCCGGATGGCTTCACCTAGGGACATGCTACTAGCTTCATGTTCCTGGAACATTCGGTTAACCCGACCTCTGCACTAGACACACCGTCCTCATCGGAATCCAAAATGTATACATGGGAGAATGCGATATTCTTTTGATATTTCTCCCTTTTGCTTCATTGAATTGGCTCTCATGAGCTGATACCCTCTATACAAGATGCGAGAGGATATCGAACTCTTGTGATGAGAATTTCTCTTTTATTGGGTTCAGGAGTTCCTGGAAAGCTAGCTCTACTAGTTGGGTGTCACTGAGGCTCAAACTATAGGATCTGCTATGCACGTCCTGAAATCTCTGAACATAATCATGTACCAACATATCCATCTTCTGTCGTGTTTCCGTCATGTCGGTAAGTTTCATCTCATGTATGCCGACGAAGAAATATTTATGAAACTTCTTTTACCAAATCTGCCCACCCTCTAACATAGTTCATCGGAATGACGAAAATCATGTGAAGGCCAATCCCTATAGTGAAAGTGGGAATAAATGGACCTGTTGATGCTAAAACCTAACGTTTAAAGTACCAATGCATTAACACCGATTTGATTGGATACCTAGAGATAAACCTAGGCATGACATGACGCCTACGTCATGTTCCGATGACCCTTGATAATGACAAGGGAGGTGGAGTCACCAGACAATCAGATCACAAAATTATAACCTAATTGGACAAAGGTGTAAAAAGCGATCAACCGGCCAAACCAGGGCCGGTTGAACCGAAACAGAAGGGTCGCTCAGACCGGCCTAGAGGGGCCGGTCATACTAAGGATGACTCGGCGGTCCAACCACGCAGGTAGAAAGGAAGGCACTCGGGGCCGACTGCATCCAATCGGTTAGACCGGTCGTGCACCGTCGGTTAGATCGATGTGTTCCAGCAAAGGGATGATGGCCCGGCATGCCCCGGTCTGACCGGCTGCCTACTGTCTGTCAAACCAATAGTAGCAGATTCGATTGCCCGGGTCCTCTGGCGATCGCCTTGTTGTTTTTATTTTTGCATGGGGGTTCTTGGTGAAGAAGAATATGATGAAACACTGAAAAAACACCCAAAGATCAAAGGCAGTTCGGCCAAGAGACCGAATTACCGATAAAAATCGATTAAACGATACAAATTCGTTACGTGGATTAAACGGGTGATTCACAAGCAAATCAACAAGGCTTATAGTGATTACGATGCGGCGAACTGATGGTTTATAGTGCAAACCAACAAATATGGACATGCTAAACTAATCCTAGGGCAATGAAGTAGATTGAAAATAAAGGTATGATTCAAGGTAATAATAGATTGGATCTATTAGAGTCTCAGGTGGGGTCCCCTTGAATCGGCCTTGCCCCTATAATTATAGGGGTTGGACATGACATGTGTGTGCTCTGATTTGACTTAGATACGAGTCAAAGCCGTTAAGAATTGATTAGACATAAAAATACCCAGAATCAATTAAATTCTATCCGAACTTAGAGTGGGCTAGTTTGACCGAACCCATATGGCCGGTATGACCGGGCCTACATGGCCGGTTGGACCGTCTTGTGCTTGGTCTGGCATATTTTTGGCCAAAAGTACCATTTTTTACATTTTGACAATTTTGACCATTAATACCATTTTTTGCTATCAACAGGATCTTTAGTGCCTCATCGGTTGATGCCTCTCCACACTAGGTGATGTCGGGTACTTTGTATCGGTTTGGTAGTGGCACCCGATCACACCACTTTGGATAGGGCCACCGATACATGTACGTCTGATCTTTGAGTTTAGGCCCAAATTGGTCCCGAATAACTTCAGTGACCCGATTCACCCAATCCTCCTCTTGCTAGCTCAGCACGGGGTACTAGTCAGACATTGAGGATTGTGGGTACTGGTCCAACTAAGTAGCGTTGCATCTTTATTGCTCTTCATTGACGTAGGGTTGTGCTCCATAATATTCAGACTGGTGGTACCGTAGAGGGATACCATCACGCGCACCCTTGGCTAGACGAGATCGGGCAGCACATTCCTTGCGACGACATATGTAGTTCGAGGCACTTCTTGCCCCATTGGCCCCTGTGGAGCGTCATGGGCTTAGGTGTCGGCATGCCCCTCTCGAGGCCATACACATTCTGTGACAGGTCCTGCCTCCCTATCTCCTGGGCATAGGAGTCGGTTGCTAGGCCATCGTGCTTCTTTTGGGACCGAATGAGATGTTTGATAGTTCCTGTAACATCGGCCCTTGTGGTGGTGGCATCGTCCGAGTGTGCTACGAATTATGGAGCAAACGTGGATGGTTGATAGGGAAATACACTGGACCTTGCGCCGGTTCATGAGCCACGGTGTCATCAATGGCCTTCTTGATCAACTCGTGGAGAGTATTGTCCAATACCTCAGACTGATTGATGAGGGCATGGTGGAGGGCGTTGTTGATAGCTTCTTGAAAACTAACCCAGAGGCTTTTAGCCTGTTGGCCAATTTCCTCGATCAGGGTCGGATTCGACAATTGATTTCTCTAGACGGGGCCAGATTGAGTCATGTCGAAGGACTCGAGGCACAACTTCTAGTAGTCATCCAATGCATCTATACCTCTGCTCATTGCTCATCTGTGAAACCAAGTGAGGTCGCACTATGGTTTTTGTCTGTATGATAAGTGATTGACAAGGTTGAGTAATGAGTGAGTGATGGTTTGATTGCATCGATGGGATCGATGTGTGGATATGGATTGTGTCGAGGGGATCGGTGTGCATCGTGTTTCATGTTTTGGCTTGTCTCATGTGTGTAGGGTGGAGATGCTAACCAACTATCAACGGTAGGTGATCAAGGGCCAAGCGGGGAGCTCGATGCTAGAGGATTAAAGATGTCGGGTGAAGTTGGAGATGATCTCAGGAGTGCACGAGGAGATAGAGCAAGACATGGATGGACGGATGGTCTAGACAACTTGACGGTCAAGTAAGTGAAAGGGGGGCAGTGCAAGTGATCAGGCGTCTCAAGGGGATCGAGAGCGGGAGAGACTTGCTGGCGGTCGAGTTCGCGGATTGGCGTCACATGTCGGCGATCGAGGAGGCTTTGTCGGTTTTTGCTGAAAACCATCACAACAGAAAATATTGTGCTAAAAATTGTGAACATGATTGATATTCATGCTATTTTGTGCTGAAATTGAAAAGATCCATATGGGTTTGCCTTATCGCACTACTTTGTTATGAACTGCTTACCATAGCACTTTGGTATGAACTGTGACATTGAAGTGTATGCCGAGATTATTGCTTTAAGCTTCTGATGGTTTCAACTTAGGCTTAGCATGGTCAGTTAGCATAAGGTTGACATGCAAATAACCCCTGGCACTAAGATGAAAAATAAAAAAAGCAAAAAGCTTGAATCGATTGCATATCAAGTTTGTTGAAGCTCTTTGTAGTGGGATATGCTTACCTGGTTAGTATTTGATTAGCTTTTGCATCTCATGCCTTTCCATGTCTAGTATGCTAGTCTGAGTGTTGATGCTTTTATTTGCTAAAATATAAAAATGCTTGCTCATGCTTTTGTCTAGATTGTATTCATTTGAATGTTTCATACAGTACTTTTAGACAATATTCAAAGAAAATTATTATTTTGTATTGTAATTGGAATTGCTCATGTTTCATAATCTTGCATCTATACTTTACCCTCATTCCTCTCTTTGCATCTTTTTATCATCTTGATGATTGCATTGCCAAAGGGGGAGAAATGATTTACATGATGTGTTTTCTTGGTTAAGGAGGAGTAATGGCTTTGATGTGTTTGCTTGATTAAGGGGGAGTAATGGCTTTTTTGTGTTTGCTTGGTTAAGGGGGAGTAATTGCTTTCACGATGCATTGATGCTTTTGCCAACAAAGATGCTTTGCTATGCATGAGTTTTTGCCAAAGCGGGAGATCTTTTATCAAGTGACATGTTTTTGCTCTTTTATGAGTTTTTATGGTCACTTGGGCGCTTAACTTGAAACTTTCATCATGTTCCTTTTTGGTGTTGTCAATGCACTCATCAAGGGGGAGATTGTGAAACCAAGTGAGGTCGTACTGTGGTTTTTGTCTATATGATGAGTGATTGACAAGGTTGAGTAATGAGTGAGTGATGGATTGATTGCATCGATGGGATTGATGTGTGGATATGGATTGTGCCGAGGGGATCGGTGTGCATCGCGTTTCGTGTTTTGGCTTGTCTTATGTGTGCAGGGTGGAGATGTTAACCAACTGTCAACGGCAGGTGATCAAGGGTCAAGCGAGAAGCTCGATACCAGAAGATCAAGGATGCCGGGTGAAGTTGGAGATGATCTCAGGAGTGTACGAGGAGATAGAGCAAGACATGGATGGATGGATGGTCGAGACAACGTGACGGTCAAGTTAGCGAAAGGGGGCCAGTGCAAGTGATCAGGCGGCTCGAGGGGATCGAGAGAGGGAGAGACTTGCTGGCGGTCGAGTTCGCGGATTGGCGTCACATGTCGGCGATCGAGGAGGCTTTGTTGGTTTTTGCTGAAAACCATCACAACCGAAAATGTTTTTAATTCCAGTAATTAGGAGTTTATTTTTCTGTTTAATAGTCTAGATTAAGTTTAATCTTTTAGTATTTTTTGGAATTTTCAAATTCTGAAAAAATATTAAGAGAATAAGGTCAATGTTGTAATAAATTAGAAGTATACATTAATGTATTTTTCATAATTCATAATTCTAAAATACATTATGGCATTTAGGTAAATACCTACAACTTTAACCTTAATGGCATTTTGGAGATTTCCTTAATGGGCTTGCCTATATAAATGACTCCATGCCCTAGGGTTAGGGGACTTTTGGCTGTCATTTTTTGGGGCTACCAACCACATATATTCAGTTCATTTTGCTGCTAATTTGATCTGATTTGTATACACTAATTGAGTTGTGCCACTTCTGTTCATTTTGCCGGATCAAGCACAGGAATCAGCGCCAAGTGCTACGTGAATTTCTAGCGCCAGCACAGTTGTTCATCTTCCTGGATTCACTTTTTGGGATGATTTTTGAGCTGTTTTGGTACTGTTTTTGGACCTGGGTTCTTCACAACTTTTGTTGTACAAGTTTCAAGGGTTCCATTTTTGACATCTGTGAAAGTTTTTGACCTCTGCTGCATAAAGTTTTTATCCATCAGAAAGTTATATTGGATATACTGTCCAGCATTTGTTTAGGTTGATTCAGAGCAAGTTTGGCACTGCCACATACCATTTTTGCCTCTCAGCTGCTGTGTTTCTTCATGAACTAATTCCTCTTGAAGCATTAGTTGGTGTTCTTGGCAATCTTTCACTGATCTGAGCCATTTAAAGTACAATTCAAGTGGTGTGTTCTGTTGAAGAACAAGAACTGCACATCAAGGGTTTTTATGTTGAGTCTTCAGTTTGATTTTAGATCTTTGGTCCTGTTCTTGTACTGCAATGTGCTTTTTCTCAACAAACCAGAAACTTAGCTTCACGTTGTGTGCTGTTTCTTTGAGAGAAATCTGCACAGCACTAGAAACCACTGATGTCTGAATTAGTGTGAAAATGAAAAATGTTGTATGCAGTCTTGTTGATTTGATTTGCTATTGTTTAGTTAACTCATTTTGAAAGTCCTTCTGATTCATTCAGTAGATATGCACATCATGTGTGTTAGCAGTTTGTGCATTTACTTGTGAGGACTTTTTAAATTAGTTCTGTTTTATAAGTTCTCTTTGTGATCTAAAATTCTGTTCACTGTTTTTGCTGTTTCTGAATCCATTCATTTGTGTGTTGGTTCTGTAGCAACAAATCAGAAGTTGCAGTACTGAATATTATACAATACACAAAGCTACTGTTTAACACTGTTTCAGTATTGCATTTACACCTGATCAGCAATTGTGTGAGACTTATTTGATAAGTTCAGTGTGTAAATCTTGTTCTTATTCAGAAGCAGAGTTTTCAGTTGAAAATTAATGGCTGAAGTGTTTGTGAGTGTCCTGTTCATCATTCAGTTATTGTTAAGTGTTTCTGATCTGATTTGATTAGCCATTATTCATAACTAATTTGAATCAATCCTGTTTTGTTCACTCTGCTGTAAAGAATAGTATTCATCTCTCATATGTTCTTTTGCATGTGAGTAGATTTCAGCAATTTGCAATCTGTTTTATTACAGTGCATAAGCAAGATCAAAACAGTATTGTCTTTACTGATTGAAGGATTAAGTTGAGAACTGAAAATCTGTCTATTTGATTTGTTCTGAAAGTTTTAAATCTTCTGATTTTCAGTTGCATTATCTGGTATGATAGTTTGATCTGAGTTCTGTTTCTTTTCTGATTGAATTCTCAAGTCAGGAGCATTCAGTTTTCATTTATCTGCTTGCATCTTTTGTTGTTTTGATTGATGCTGTATTAGTTCAAACAGAATAAACAAAATACAGATAGTCTTCAGAAATTTGATGTATGCATTACACAATTCACTCCATTTCTAGCAAGTCTTCAAAACAAGGGCCAAGTACAGTACTGTTATATTTCAGTGTGTTGTCTCACTGTGATGGGTCATTGTGCAAGTGATTTCTGGTTTATTTCTATGATGCCAAAGCAGATGTGAAGTGGTTTCCGTTAAGAATTGTTTTTCTATGTGCAGAGTATTCTAAATTGAATTCATACTGAAGTAGACTGTTTTCTGAATTCTCTGAACCCTGTTGGAGAACCATCAACCAACAACCTTCTGTTTGCAAACCTATTGCCGAACTATGCAGTAAATTTCCGAGTACCAAATACCGACAGAGTAAATCAGCAAGTCAAACTCCGATTTAGAAGAAGTTTCAAATTTGATTTGATTTCAGTTCTAGTTTTGAATTGTAAGTCTCATTCTAGCTTCTAAAATTTTAGAGGAGCATTCGGGTGTTCTGAACAGGCCATCTCATTTCTGAGAATTTATCGAGGCGGCTATTCACCACCCTCTAGTCGCCATTCCGATCCCACATCATCGGTCAATGCCTCCAAGGTGACCAGTATGATGTTATTGTTGTTGAGTTCGCCCGCCTTAGTTGAGTCATCTGAAGATGGTACCACCGTGTAGGACCGAAACAGACGACTAGAGGAGGTGAATAGGTGCCTCAATAAATTCTTTCGAATTGATGGCATTTTATAAACACCCTAACACACCTCTAGAAGACCAAGCCGATGCAAATGAAATTTCACAGCAAATTCCTCCAAAAAGCTAGTGCTATCACTCTCCTATCATATATAATATGGTGCGATAGTCTGAGAGATCAAAAGCACTAAAATAATCTAGCCTAAAAATAACCGATGTCCTAATAGAAAAGACACCACCACAGTGCTTAAAGGCGTATTATAAAATCATTTAACTCACAGTCATTTCAACTAGCACAAGTATAATCATCAACATACTCAGGCATTTAATCAGATAAATAAATGCATATGATAAATTGTGCTGATAGAAGATTCAAAGTGCACTAAGTCTGAAAGTAAAATGCTCGCAGTAATTGAATTTAGCACAAAATATTTAGAATTAAATTCGGGTGCACAAGGATCGAGGAGATAGATTACTGTTCTGTTCCCTGATCAAGTGCATCAACGGCCTCGCTCCTTGGTGTGCCACGAGTTCCTGGGTGCACCTCCAGCAACTGGGCTTCTTGTGAGCTCCGTCTGTGTACAGGAGTCTGCTTGCCGACAGCTGCTCCCATCGTCGAACACCTAGCGTGCGCTCCGCCCGAGTACGCCAAACAACAAGGCAACACCTACATCTCGCGAACTGCCGCCACACGGTAGCCACAGAGCCCGTGCACCTAGCGCCTTGCCGAGTACTGTGTCGCCACGTGCTGGACACCTCTCGTGCCAATCGACACCGCTACCTCCCGTGAAAATCCAACGCGCCGCTGTAAGAAAGCCGACACACTGAGTTTCTCAAGAAAACTGGAGACTGAACCAGAGGTCGGGCGTATGGCTCTAGTGCGACATGGGGTGTCCACGTAGCTACGTTGCTGGATTTCATAGGAGAACAGTGCAGCAAATCAATATATAAATTTAGTGGCAGCTGAAGATGAAAATAGTGGATAAAAGATTAACTCAGATTTTTTTAATTTGAAAGAGATTGTGAAACCCTAGGGTCTAGGGGGCTTTTATAGACAATTTAAAAATAGAAAAAATGCAAATACTCCTAGGTTTTTTATAGACTCGAAGGCTCACAGGGCTATACAAATAAAATCCTATCTGAAGGTACCTTGTCCTGATCCAAAGCTTTCATAGCGACTACGGTTTCGCCTCAGAAACGTTTGATCTTGATTCGATGGTTTTGAGCCAAAACTAACAAAGCCTCTCCAGATCTCTAACACTTGTCACTGATCTACGAACTCGATTGCCATCATGTCTCTCCCGCTCTTGATCCCTCGAGCTGCCTTATCACTTGCACAGGCCGCCCTTTCGATGACTTGGTCAACACACTTTCTCGATCATCCTGTTGGTGAATTGGGGAGCTATGCTAGCCGGCAAATTCAAAATTTCCGCCCTAAAACCTAAGACCCATGCGTGTGTGAGATCATAGATCGGTACCTTCTAACACTTGACGCACTAGTAGCGGAAGAAGATGTAAGAGTAGCGTGTCAACCCTATCCTCGCTTCATCATTGTCGTCCTTCACCGATCCGATCGATGAAAATGATGCAGTCGTTTGCATGTAGATGTCCACGAGCATCGCTATTAGAGCAACGCCTCCACGGAGTCCACACGTATAGGGATGGAGCACCTCCCATAGCAGCGTGCTAGAACTGCACGTGAGAGACGGGGATCCTTGACCTCAACGATTGAGATCAAGAAAGGGAGAAGAGAATTCTTTCGTGGCTAGGTCTAATCTAGGCTTATTCCTTTTTTCAAGATGTCCTCCTCCTCTTCTTTTATAGGGCTGAGATCCCCCTAGTCGTTCTTATCTTGAAACCTTCAAAACTATAACAGATCCAATCTATTCACCCACATCAAAACTTTCGATCCTGGATCGGAACTTCTAACAGGGTATTTTAGGTATCTCGATAAAGTACAACACACAACAGATCCAATCTGTCATCGCCCACCTTGGAACTTCCGATACCATATCGAAACTTTCGATCATTACAAAATTCCCCGATTCTGAATCGGAACTTCTGGCTCGTTGGAACTTCCGATACCATTTCAGAACTTCCGAAGCAACATTTGCACTCTGTATTGAGACCAGATAATAATCGGAACATCCAATACTACCTATCGGAACATCTGATCCACAATTTTTTTGGGCATAACCTTTACATCCGCCTATCCATGTCTTGCTCTATCTCCACGTGTACGCATGAGATCTTCCTCAACTTCATTTGACACCCTTGATGCTCTGGCATCAAGCTCCCCGCTTGACCCCGATCACCTGCCATTGACAGTTAACTCGCATCTCAACCCTGCATAACATGGGACAAGCAAAACACGAATCTCCATGCAAGCACATATCTCAATGTACACTGATACCTTCGGTGAACACAACTAGCCAATCACAAATCTAAACCATTAAATCAGGCAAACTTTGTCAATCACACATCACTAAGATAAAATCATAGTGTTGTAGGACCGAAAGTAGCGACCAGAGGGGGGGTGAATGGGCACCTAAAAATTTCTTGCTAAACTATAATTCAAGCTCAACACCCAAACGAACATACCCAGACAAATAATATTAGCAAAGCAAATTACTGGAATTAAAGTTGTCTAGCCTAAAAATAACCGGTGTCCTAATAAAAAGACATCAACAACGATATTAAAAGTAAATTTAAACTAAACAAAATAACTATAGTAAATAAAAATGTGTTCTCAGATGATTAAAAAACACTAAGGAAATAGAGATAAATCAATAACCAATTACTGTGCAATCTGAAACAAATTAAATTACTCGCAGTGATTAAATCTATCACAACTTATTTAAAAATAAAATCAGGTACACAAGAATTGAGAAAAACAATTACTGTTTTGGTTCATGTTCCTGTTCAATTCATGCGCAGCTCCTAGCTCCTCACATGCACAGCAGCAAAACTAATCACTGATTGGGCCATGTACCCGGATTGGGCCAGCCCTACTCTGTGGCTCCTCTGCTTGGCCGTCGCTCACTGCCCGTGTACCTAAGTCACATGCGCCTCAGATTCGGCAGGGCTTCATTTCTCCCTTCCATTTGACTTCTATTGATAATCACTCATCACATCTGGAATATCAAAACCATATTCTTCAACATAGTTTCTCAATCTCCCCCTTGATGAGTGCATTGTCAACACCCTTTCAACTCATCTCCAGAACCTGCAAAACATGTGGAAACAAAAAAACAAATACAAAAGAAAATAGAAGAAAGAAAATAAAAGTTTAACCCTAATGATCAAAAGCCAAACAGAAGCAAGAGAAATGGTCATTATGGTTAACCAAAAATAAAGCCTCAAAAACAAGTGCAAATCTCAGAATACCAACAAGGAATAAAATTAAGCAAAAAATATAAAAGCCAAAAATATATCCAAAATTTCTCCCCCTTGTTGACAATTAGACTCATCAAGTGAGACTAAATGCACTCTAAAGAGACATAAACACAAACTCCCCCTGAAATGCAGCTCCCCCTCAAAATATGTCATGAATGCAGATGGGGTGCAGGTGGAGTGTGAAAAGCATGCTCCTTAGATATGATTAACTGCTATTACAACATCTAACAGGTATAGCAAAAGATATATGGTCTAAGATACATGACATGATCAGTGCAATAGATGATATCTAAAGAGAGTCATTAGCACGCATTTTTCGGTTTTTGGAAACAAAAGCATCACCACATTTTCTAGTTGACAAGCAAAGTAAAGCATGATATGCAAAAGCTAACTGATATCTACCAAGATAAGCATTGTCCAAATCAAAGTGCTTCAGCAAACTTGTCATCTTTTTAAATTTTTTAGACTCATTCTTTTTACTTTTTATTTTTTTCATTTCTGCTAGGGGTTATTTACATGTCAAACCTTATGCTAACCGACCAAGTCAAGCCTAGGCCAGAACTAGACTGTCAGAAGCTTAAGACATTGGTCTTGGCATACATTACACCATCCTAGTTCATACCAAAGTGCTATGGTAAGCAGTCTAGAACAATGCAATGCGACAAAGTAAACCCACCTGGATCTTTTCTGATAATCATAAAATTGCATAAAATTTTCATTTTTCTGAATTTTTATCATTTTTATAGCACATTTTTCATATTAAAGTAAAGCAGATTAATCATATAACAGAAGCAAGCTTAAAATGTGATTTATAATTATGCATGATATGAACACACACAAAAAGACTCAATAAAAATAAAGAAGAAAAGAAAAACTGACTCAAAATATCGAAAATAAAAGGATACACAACTCCCAAATCAAGATCAATAATCATGAGTGGGAGCAAATGGTTCAATGCCAGGTTTAGCAAAAGTATTAAACCAGTGTCGAGCCATCTGCTCAAATGTAGGAAAGCAGAAGGAATCATATGAGTCTGGACCAAAACGCGGATCAAAGCACGGTCCTCTGTTCTTCCTAAAATCACGGTCACGAGGTCCAGAACCGTATCCATAACGATCTGGAACTCTGCCGGAACGAAAACCACCTTTCGAAGCACGATCATAAAAACCGTCGCCTCTACCACCACCTACACGACGTGGCCTGGCCTCTAGCCTCTCTACATCGAGAAACTATCTGTCTACCACCCTGCTGGTAGAACTGCTCCTGCCCACTTCGAGCTCTCTCTGCTCGCTCAACCCGTTTCCTCCTGAAGCAAAACTCCTAGAGATGCACGTCTCTCTAACAAAACTCACAATGATAGGTAGGCTTCTTGGGGTGTTGTTGTGGCTTAGGATTCTTTAGCTTGGTGGTGTTGGGTGTAGCATCTTTGGTGTGAGAGGGTCCAAGTAAAGAATCAAGAGAAGTTTGGAGAGTTTTAGGTTTTGGAACCCATATTTGCTTCTTAGGTGGAGCTTTAGGTTGTTCTTGGAACACTCCATCCTTCGGCTGACTATCCGTAAAGGACTCAATGGAGTGAGTCTTGGGATATCTCTGTTGGGGAGTCATCTTACTCCACTCCACTGCCTAGCTAATGGCACTCTCAAAGTCAGCCTTGGTGTAGGTGTAGCCTACCCCAAACCCATCCTGCCTCTTAAACTGCTGGATCATCATGCCGAGCAGTGGCTCTCTGGAACTGATCCAACTCAGGATTGAATGGAGGTAAAAATTCTCATTTTGAGTATCAGCTAGCTCCTCTCTCAAGGAAGCTAGTACCTCCACCTGAGACAAGCAGGTCTCACACTCTCTATCAACCTGGACAGACTTTTCGGCTTTCAGCTTAATCAACTCCAATCTAAGAGACAAGCAGTTCTCACAAACAGTGGGTGGAACTGACAGTGTCTCAAGCTCCAGCCTAGTCTGCACCAGCTCAGCTCTCACTCTCTCCAAATCAGCTAAATGCTCATCGCCCTTTGTTTTCTGCTCAGCTAAACTAGCTAGATGAGATGGGCAATCAACACATGGCATGACGACAGTGGCTTGAGCATCTTTCAGCTCCAGCTGAGCGCTCTCAAGCTCAGTAGCCAAAGCGTCTCTCTCATCTACTCTCTCTGTGTACCTGAACTTAAGAGTCGTCAGGTCACGCAACAACACCTCACAGTTAGGGCACTCACCACTATCACCCAAGCAAGGGGAAGAAGACAGACTCTCAATCTTGCCATTCGCCGTGGCAAGCTCACTCTCAAGCTCATCTATCCTCTTCTTAGCCCCTCTAAGCAGTTTCTCCTGATACTTCAACTCCAGACTGCTCTGTTCTAGTAAATTAACAACTTCTTGTTCATAGGAAGATGCCTTCTCATCGTCGTCGTCGTCGGAGTCGTCGGAGGAGTCCTTCTCTTTCTTCTCCCCAAGAGCCATTGAGTAGAAGCTCTTGTGGAGTCTTCGGCTGTGACGTGAGCGACTCTTCGGCTTGTCACTGAAGCCCATGAAACAGAGGCCGGCCGGATTGTCCCTGTCCTTCCCCTTCCTGATCATGATATCTTCATCACTTGAACTTGAAGACGATGAGGAAGACGAGGATCTCTTGGAGTATCTTTTCTCCATCTCGGCGAAGAAGGTCTTGTATCGCTTATTGTTCTCACGCCTGTAATCTTTCAGAGCCTTTCGAAAGAATCTTGTCTTGGGCTTGCCCTTTGTGGAGTTGTCGTACTTGCCAGAGTTGTAGGAGTTGCCGCCGGTTCCCTTCTTGTAATTCTTCTGCCTAGGACAATCGGCGATAAAATGACCTGGGTCACCACACTCAGAGCATCCGGTTGTTAAACAAGCAAAAATCATCATCTCCTAGAGTATCAAGTTGTTCCTCGGAGATAGACATCAAGGAAAAGGCAGTACAACTCATGGCATTAGGATCTGCAGACGGTGTCGCAAGTACCAGAGTCATGGAGCTAGAATCAGTGAGATTTGATCTCAACTGAATATCGACCTCTAAGTCCTTGAGCTTACTAAAAAGCTCTGCGATAGTCAAGTTATCATAGGACGCGCTCTCAACAATAGAAGAAACCTTGTTCTCCCAGATCTTAGGGTCCAAGGTATGGAGAACCTTAAGTGCCTGTTCATGATCCGAGACCAGCTGATCATGCTCGGCCTTGTTGACGTGAAGCTTGTTAATGATCGATTGAAAACGACCAAACAAAGCCTCAACAGTCTCACCTGGCTTTTGTGAGAAATTTTCATACTCACGCCGGTAGGTCTGATAAAGCCTAGCCTTAACCTGAGCTGTCCCCTCATGGTGTGCCTGGAGGGTAGCCCAGATCTCTCGAGCAGTGGTGAGATGGCTAACACGCTCAAACTCACTAGAACCTAGACCAGAAAATAAAATCTTCACTGCTTTACTATTATTTTGATGCTGTGTAATTACATCAGCAGCAGTATTCGCAGCAATAGTCCTTATGGTGAAGTTAGGATGAACACAAATCTCTCATATGTCCGAGCTCTGGCTCATAAGGTATGCTCGCATGCGAGTCTTCCAATAAGTGTAGCCAAAAGCCTCTAGCGACAGAATTTTGCCAGAAGACATCATGGTCACTACCTAGGTTTAGAATCGGTTAAGATAGTAGAAAAACCTAACCTCGCTTTGATACCACTTGTAGGACCGAAAGTAGCGACAAGAGGGGAGGGGTGAATGGGCGCCTAAAAATTTCTTGCTAAACTATAATTCAAGCTCAACACCCAAACAAACTTACCCAGACAAATAATATTAGCAAAGCAAATTACTGGAATTAAAGTTGTCTAGCCTAAAAATAACCGGTGTCTTAATTAAAAGACATCAACAACGATATTAAAAGTAAATTTAAACTAAACAAAATAACTATAGTAAATAAAAATGTGTTCTCAGATGATTTAAAAAACACTAAGGAAATAGAGATATATCAATAACCAATTACTGTGCAATCTGAAACAAATTAAATTACTCGCAGTGATTAAATCTATCACAACTTATTTAAAAATAAAATCAGGTACATGAGAATCGAGAAAAACAATTACTGTTTTGGTTCATGTTCCTGTTCAATTCATGCGCAGCTCCTAGCACCTCACATGCACAGCAGCAAATGCATCAGCAGGAAAACTAATCACTGAAAGAAAAAAAGAACAGCAGCGCAAGCACATATGCATACCAAAAAAAAAATAAACGTTCTCCTGGTGGATATGTATGGCACGCAAATCAAGGCAACAATAATTTTTTTTTACACTGAAAGTTCACGAAGCCTGAACCTCTCCAGAATAGTGAGGCACGCAAATCAAGGTACTAAAATTAAGAAAAAAGATTAATACTAATCTTGTCTTGATTAGCACTTCACCTCCTGCCTTAAAGCTGTCGCGTGCACTCGGCTACTGCGCACTGACGCTGACGCGCGTGTCTGTAGCTGCCGCACCCAACGCGTGAGAGAAATAAATCCGAACGGTGGCAGAGAAAGAATATCGGCGGTGGTGGAAAAATAAAACCTGGATCCGTGTAGAGGGATGAAAGCAATTTGCTGGCGGCAGTTTCAGAGCGGTGACCGGAGAAGAAACCCGACGGATGGAAAACGACACAGTGGCGGCGATGTAGATTAGATCGTTGGTAGATGAAGAGCGACCGTGGAAGATGGACTGTAGATTGATCTCAGGAAAATAACAGTCGGTTATCCCCAAGGGGATATGGGCCTATTTATAGGCAAATCTTAATACATGAAAAGACTAATTTACCCTCGGGTAAAATAAACTGACTCTAAAATAAATTCCGAAAATTACTAAAATATTCTTAAAAAATCACGTGACTCAAATAAAAATATTCTAAACTTAAAAACTAAATATTAATATCCTAAAAACGAATTAAACATAGATTGTCAGTTTTATGCCGAAATTGACAAAGCGTCCACCGTCTTCGCACCGGGTACCCGGATTGGGCCGACCCGACCCCGCAGCGTCCTCAGCCTGGCAATCGCTCACCGCCCGTGTACCTGAGTCAAACCCAGTCAACAGACCAGTGGATCATCTGCCGCTCCTAGCCATGTACCCGGATTGGGCCAGCCCTACTCCGTGGCTCCTCTGCCCGGCCATCGCTCACTGCCCGTGTACCTAAGTCACATGCGCCTCAGATTCGGTAGGGCTTCATTTCTCCCTTCCATTTGACTTCCATTGACAATCACTCATCAAATCTGGAATATCAAAATCATATTCTTCAACATAGTTTCTCAATCTCCCCCTTGATGAGTGCATTGTCAACACCCTTTTCAACTCATATCCAGAACCTGCAAAACATGTGGAAACAAAAAAACAAAGACAAAAGAAAATAGAAGAAAGAAAATAAAAGTTTAACCCTAATGATCAAAAGCCAAACAGAAGAAAGAGAAATGGTCATTATGGTTAACCAGAAATAAAGCCTCAAAAACAAGTGCAAATCTCAGAATACCAACAAGGAATAAACTCAAAGCAAAAAATATAAAAGCCAAAAATATATCCAAAATTTCTCCCCCTTGTTGACAATTGGACTCATCAAGTGAGACTAAATGCACTCTAAATAGACATAAACACAAACTCCCCCTGAAATGCAGCTCCCCCTCAAAATATGTCATGAATGCAGATGGGGTGCATGTGGAGTGTGAAAAGCATGCTTCTTAGATATGATTAATTGCTATTACAACATCTAACAGGTATAGCAAAAGATATACTGTCTAAGATACATGACATGATCCGTGCAATAGATGATATCTAAAGAGAGTCATTAGCACGCATTTTTCGGTTTTTGGAAACAAAAGCATCACCACATTTTCTAGTTGACAAGCAAAGTAAAGCATGATATGCAAAAGCTAACTGATATCTACCAAGATAAGCATTGTCCAAATCAAAGTGCTTCAGCAAACTTGTCATCTTTTAATTTTTTCAGACTGATTCTTTTTACTTTTTATTTTTTTCATTTCTGCTAGGGGTTATTTGCATGTCAAACCTTATGCTAACCGACCAAGTCAAGCCTAGGCCAGAACTCGACCGTCACAAGCTTAAGACATTGGTCTTGGCATACATTACACCGTCCTAATTCATGCCAAAGTGCTATGGTAAGCAGTCCAGAACAATGCAATGCGACAAAGCAAACCCACCTGGATCTTTCCTGATAATCATAAAAATGCATAAAATTTTCATTTTTCTGAATTTTTATCATTTTTATAGCACATTTTTCAGATTAAAGTAAAGCAGATTAATCATATAACAGAAGCAAGCTTAAAATGTGATTTATAATTATGCATGATATGAACACACACAAAAAGACTCAATAGAAATAAAGAAGAAAAGAAAAACTGACTCAAAATATCGAAAATAAAAGGATACACAACTCCCAAATCAAGATCAATAATCATGAGTGGGAGCAAATGGTTCAATGCCAGGTTTAGCAAAAGTATTAAACCAGTGTCGAGCCATCTGCTCAAATGTAGGAAAGCAAAAGGAATCATATGAGTTTGGACCAAAACGCGGATCAAAGCGCGGTCCTCTGTTCTTCCTAAAATCACAGTCACGAGGTCCAGAACCGTATCCATAACGATCTGGAACTCCGCCGGAACGGAAACCACCCTACGGAGCACGATCATAAAAACTGTCTCCTCTACCACCACCTACACGACGTGGCCTGGCCTTTAGCCTCTCTCTACATCGAGAAACTATCTGTCTACCACCCTACTGGTAGAACTGCTCCCGCCCACTTCGAGCTCTCTCTGCTCGCTCAACCCGCTTCCTCCTGAAGCAAAACTCCTCAAGATGCCCGTCTCTCTAACAAAACTCACAATGATAGGTTGGCTTCTTGGGGTGTTGTTGTGGCTTAGGATTCTTTAGCTTGGTGGTGTTGGGTGTAGCATCTTTGGTGTGAGAGGGTCCAAGTAAAGAATCAAGAGAAGTTTGGAGAGTTTTAGGTTTTGGAACCCATATTTGCTTCTTAGGTGGAGCTTTAGGTTGTTCTTGGAACACTCCATCCTTCGGCTGACTATCCGTAAAGGACTCAATGGAGTGAGTCTTGGGATATCTCTGTTGGGGAGTCATCTTACTCCACTCCACTGCCCGGCTAATGGCACTCTCAAAGTCAGCCTTGGTGTAGGTGTAGCCTACCCCAAACCCATCCTGCCTCTTAAACTGCTGGATCATCATGCCGAGCAGTGGCTCTCTGGCACTGATCCAACTCAGGATTGAATGGAGGTAAAAATTCTCAATTTGAGTATCAGCTAGCTCCTCTCTCAAGGAAGCTAGTACCTCCACCTAAGACAAGCAGGTCTCGCACTCTCTATCAACCTGGACAGACTTTTTGGCTTTCAGCTTAATCAACTCAAATCTAAGAGACAAGCAGTTCTCACAAACAGTGGGTGGAACTGACAGTGTCTCAAGCTCTAGCCTAGTCTGTGCCAGCTCAGCTCTCACTCTCGCCAAATCACCCAAATGCTCATCGCCCTTGGCTTTCAGCTCAGCTAAACTATCTAGATGTGATGGGCAATCAACACATGGCATGATGACAGTGGCTTGAGCATCTTTCAGCTCCAGCTGAGCGCTCTCAAGCTCAGTAGCCAAAGCGTCTCTCTCATCTACTCTCTCTGTGTACCTGAACTTAAGAGTCGTCAGGTCACACAACAACACCTCACAGTTAGGGCACTCACCACTATCACCCAAGCAAGGGGAAGAAGACAGACTCTCAATCTTGCCATTCGCCGTGGCAAGCTCACTCTCAAGCTCATCTATCCTCTTCTTAGCCCCTCTAAGCAGTTTCTCCCGATACTTCAACTCCTGACTGCTCTGTTCTAGTAAATTAACAACTTCTTGTTCATAGGAAGATGCCTTCTCATCGTCGTCGTCGGAGTCGTCGGAGGAGTCCTTCTCTTTCTTCTCCCCAAGAGCCATTGAGTAGAAGCTCTTGTGGAGTCTTCGGCTGTGACGTGAGCGACTCTTCGGCTTGTCACCGAAGCCCATGAAACAGAGGCCAGCCGGATTGTCCCTGTCCTTCCCCTTCCTGATCATGATATCTTCATCACTTGAACTTGAAGACGATGAGGAAGACGAGGATCTCTTGGAGTATCTTTTCTCCATCTTGGCGAAGAAGGTCTTGTATCGCTTCTTGTTCTCACGCCTGTAATCTTTCAGAGCCTTTCGAAAGAATCTTGTCTTGGGCTTGCCCTTTGTGGAGTTGTCGTACTT
The DNA here is from genome assembly GCA_019279435.1 of Zizania palustris. Taxonomy (NCBI): domain Eukaryota; kingdom Viridiplantae; phylum Streptophyta; class Magnoliopsida; order Poales; family Poaceae; genus Zizania; species Zizania palustris. The sequence continues at coordinate 9,731,374 of JAAALK010000085.1, forward strand.
GCCGGAGTTGTAGGAGTTGCCGCCGGTTCCCTTCTTGTAATTCTTCTGCCTGGCACAATCGGCGATAAAATGACCTGGGTCACCACACTCAGAGCATCCGGATTTTGTGCCGTGTCTTTTAAACATTCGCTTATCATAGACACGTCGCACCCGGTTGTTAAACAAGCACAAATCATCATCTCCTAGAGTATCAAGTTGTTCCTCGGAGATAGACATCAAGGAAAAGGCAGTACAACTCATGGCATTAGGATCAGCAGACGGTGTCGCGAGTGCCAGAGTCATGGAGCCAGAATCAGTGAGATTTGATCTCAACTGAATATCGACCTCTAAGGCCTTGAGCTTACTAACAAGCTCTGCGATAGTCAAGGTATCATAGGACGTGCTCTCAACAATAGAAGAAACCTTGATCTCCCAAATCTTAGGGTCCAAGGTATGGAGAACCTTAAGCGCCTGTTCATGATCCGAGACCAGCTGATCACGCTCGACCTTGTTGACGCGAAGCTTGTTAATGATCGATTGAAAACGACCAAACAAAGCCTCAACAGTCTCACCCGGCTTCTGTGAGAAATTTTCATACTCACGCCGGTAGGTCTGATAAAGCCTAGCCTTAACATGAGCTGTCCCCTCATGGTGTGCCTGGAGGGTAGCCCAGATCTCTTGAGTAGTGGTGAGATGGCTAACATGCTCAAACTCACTAGAACCTAGACCAGAAAATAAAATGTTCACCGTTTTACTATTATTTTGATGTTGTCTAATTACATCAGCAGCAGTATTCGCAGCAATAGTCCTTATGGTGAAGTTAGGATTAACACAAATCTCCCATATGTCCGAGCTCTGGCTCATAAGGTATGCTCGCATGCGAGTCTTCCAATAAGTGTAGCCAAAAGCCTCTAGCGACGGAATTTTGCCAGAAGACGTCATGGTCACTACCTAGGTTTAGAATCGGTTAAGATATTAGAAAAACCTAACCTCGCTCTGATACCACTTGTAGAACCGAAAGTAGCGACCAGAGGGGGGGTGAATGGGTGCCTACAAATTTCTTGCTAAACTATAATTCAAGCTCAACACCCAAACGAAGTTACCCAGACAAATAATATTAGCAAAGCAAATTACTGGAATTAAAGTTGTCTAGCCTAAAAATAACCGGTGTCTTAATTAAAAAGACATCAACAACGATATTAAAAGTAAATTTAAACTAAACAAAATAACTATAGTAAATAAAAATGTGTTCTCAGATGATTTAAAAAACACTAAGGAAATAGAGATATATCAATAACCAATTACTGTGCAATCTGAAACAAATTAAATTACTCGTAGTGATTAAATCTATCACAACTTATTTAAAAATAAAATCAGGTACACGAGAATCGAGAAAAACAATTACTGTTTTGGTTCATGTTCCTGTTCAATTCGTGCGCAGCTCCTAGCTCCTCACATGCACAACAGCAAATGCATCAGCAGGAAAACTAATCACTGAAAGAAAAAAGAACAGCAGCGCAAGCACATATGCATACCAAAAAAACTAAACGTTCTCATGGTGGATTTGTATGGCACGCAAATCAAGGCAACAATAATTTTTTTTACACTAAAAGTTCACGAAGCCTGGACCTCTCCAGAATAGTGAGGCACGCAAATCAAGGTACTAAAATTAAGAAAAAATATTAATACTAATCTTGTCTTGATTAGCACTTCACCTCCTGCCTTAAAGTTGTCGCATGCACTCGGCTGCTGCGCCCTGAAGCTGACGCGCGTGTCTGCGGCTGCCGCACCCGGCGCATGAGAGAAATAAATCTGAACGGCGGCAGAGAAAGAATATCGGCGGTGGCGGAAAAATAAAACCTGGATCCGTGTAGAGGGATGAAAGCAATTTGCTGGCGGCAGTTTCAGAGTGGTGACCGGAGAAGAAACCCGGCGGATGGAAAATGACACAGTGGCGGCGATGTAGATTAGATCGGTGGTAGATGAAGAGCGACGGTGGAAGATGGACTGTAGATTGATCTCGGGAAAATAACAGTCGTCTATCCCCGGGGGGATAGGGGCCTATTTATAGGCAAATCCTAATACATGAAAAGACTAATTTACCCTCGGGTAAAATAAACTGACTCTAAAATAAATTCCGAAAATTACTAAAATATTCTTAAAAAATCACCTGACTCAAATAAAAATATTCTAAACTTAAAAACTAAATATTAATATCCTAAAAACGAATTAAACATAGATTGTCAGTTTTACGCCGAAACTGACAAAGCGTCCACCATCTTCGCACCGGGTACCCGGATTGGGACGACCCGACCCCACAGCTTCCTCAGCCCGGCAATCACTCGCCGCCCGTGTACCTGAGTCAAACCTAGTCAACAGACTAGTGGATCATCTGCCGCTCCTAGCCATGTACCCGGATTGGGCCAGCCCGACTCCGCGGCTCCTCTGCCCGACCGTCGCTCACTGCCCGTATACCTGAGTCAAATGTGCCTCAGACTCGGTAGGTCTTCATTTCTCCCTTCCATTTGACTTCCATTGACAATCACTCATCACATCTGGAATATTAAAACTATATTCTTCAACATAGTTTCTCAAGTGTAAACCCCACTTGGTTTCTCAATCTCCCCCTTGATAAGTGCATTCACAACTCCCAAATGAAACAAACATGAATGTTGAAGTTCGGCACACAAGTGACCATAAAAACTCAAAAAAGAGCAAAACATGTCACTTGATTTTAAAACAACCCCCCTTGACAAAAGATCCTCCCCCTTTGGCAATGCAAGCATCAAGGTGATAAAAATGATGCAAAGAGCAGTGTGAGGGTGAATTTATATGCAAACTTTTGAAACATGATTAGCAACAATTACACTACAAATGAAGCATTGGCCTTGAATATTGTCTAAACATATTGTATGATAAGCTCAGATGAATCATATCCTAAAAAACTTAAGAGAAAGCATTTTTAGGATTTAGCAAACAAAATCATCACCACTCAAACTAGCATACTATACATGGTAAAGTATGAAATGCAAAAGCTAGCAAATACTACCCAAATATGCATATCCAAAAACATGGAGCTTCAGCAAACTTGTTATTATGCAATATTTTCAAGTTTTTTTCCTTTTTCTTTTTGATTTTAGTGCCTGAGGTTATTTGCATGTCAACCTTATGCTAACCGACCAAGCCAAGCCTAATCAAGCAAAGATCATCAGAAGCTTATAGAATTAGTCATGACATACAATACAATGTCCTAGTTCATACCAAAGTGCCATGGTAAGCAGTCTAGAACAATGCAGTGCGACAAAGCAAACCCACCTGGATCTTTTCAGTTTTAGCACAAAAAGGCATGGATATCAAATTCATTTTTATTAATTTTCAGTACAATATTTCCATGAAAAGCATTATAATGTTCAAGTTGCATGTTTTCATCCAAGTGTAAAAGACTTAACTATTAGGCATGTAAAACATAGCAAAAGCACTCAGTCTACTCATGCTAGTTACCAGACTAAGCAATGATCATGTTTTAAATTTTCATAATTAAAAGCCATGCTCCATATAGGTATCAGACATAATCAATAGAGCAAAATCATCATGACAAAAGACAATAATTCAAAGGCATATATCGGCATGTGCATGTAAAAGTAGTTTATCATATGACAAAAGCTGATGCAATGACACACAACTCCCTCTCACAAAATGCCATAAGGATGACAAACACCAAGCTCTCCTCTCAAAAATGCAAATCGAGAAGCATCAAGATACTTGATAAAAATGTCAGCAAGCTAGTTCTGGTTATCAACATATCTCAACTCAATATCACCCTTCTCATTGTGGTCTCTCAAAAAGTTATAATGCACATCAATATGTTTGGTTCTAGAATGTTGAACTGGATTGTTGGCTAAGCTAATGGCTGTAGTGTTATCACAGAAAAGTCAAACACCCTTAAAATCCAACCCCAAATCCCACAAAGTAGAAACCATCCACAAAATCTGTGAGCAGTAGCTAGATACTCAGCCTCAGCCATAGACTACGCAACGCTAGACTATTTGCGAGAAGACCAGCAAACAATACAGGAACCCAGAAAATGATAAGTACCATAGGTACTTTTCCAATCAATTCTATAACCAGCAAAATCAGCATCAGAAAAAACCTCGAAGGCATAAAGATGATGATGCAGAATACCAAATGCCAAATTCAAGAGTGTGTTTGAGGTACGTTAGTATGTGCTTAACCGCTTTACGATGTGAAGCCCTTGGAGAAACCTGAAAATGAGCGCACAAACATAATGCGAAGTGTATATCTATCCTCGTAGCTGTTAAGTAGAGGAGGGAGCCGATCATGCTCTGGAACTCCTTCTGATCCACTTCTTCTCCATCTTTGTTCGGGTCAAGCGCTACTGAGGTAGCCATTGGTGTGGCAAGTGTCTTTGCATTGCTCATGTCAAAGCACTTCAGCAGGTCCTTGGTGTACGTCATCGGATGCACGAAGGTACCTTGTTTGCATTGCTTGATTTGCAAACCAAGGAAGAATGTTAGCTCGCCCATCATCGACATCTAGAACTCCCTGCTCATATTATTAGCAAACTCGGCCACAAGTGTATGAGAGGAGCCACAAAAAATAATATCATCGACATAAATATAAACAAGATGGAAGTCATTTCCATGTTTCGTCGTAAACAAGGTTTAGTTAACAGAGCCCATTTTGTACCCATGCTCAAGCAAAAACTTCCTAGGTCAGTCATACCGGGCCCTAGGAGCTTTCTTGAGCCCTTAGAAAACTTTATAAAGTTTAAATACTCTATGGGGGTACTTGGGATGTGTCGTGTGCCCTGCGTGCAAACCGCCCGTGGAAAGCAGAAACTGACCGGCTCCCTGCTTACTGCTGATTGCTGCATGCGCAGAAGACAACCAGCAGTCGCGTGGGGCTCACGTTCTTTTTTCCTGCAGCTTCACGTCACGCGCCAAAAGCCTGCGCCTTTCCTCCGCACGGCACCACGTCAGGGAATTTGTCCGCCTGCCATAAGCTGCTACTGCAGTCCGCCATGGGGAAAAAATGCCTGCCCCATGCAGCCACTGCTGTGGGTCCCGCGCTGGAGTCCTGGCGTTCACTGCTTGGATTGTTGTGCTGCCGCTGCAGAAAAGCTGGCGGGCTCCATGGCCAAGGCCACCGCAGCCTAGAGGCTGGCGGGACCCATGGCCAAAGCTGCCTCACCAACGAAAAAACGCCACACGCTGCGCACAACGCTGGCCAGAGAGAAAGAAGACACACAAAAACGTTCCTGGCCACGATGCAGATTGAACCCCAGAGGAAAAATAGTAGATGAAAATAGATTGGTGGACTGAAAAATAACCTCAGGAAAATAACAGTCACCCTATCCCTAGGAGGGTAGGGGCCTATTTATAGGCGACTCCTAATACATGAAAAAGACTAATTTACCCCTAGGGTAAATTACACTGACTCTAAAATAAAATTCGAAATTACTAAAATATCCTTAGAAAAATCAACTGACTCAAATAAAATTATTCTCGACTTAAAATTAAATATTAATATCCTAAAAACAAAATAATCATAGGTTGTTAGTTTTGCGCCGAAACTGACAAAGCGTCTATCGTCTTCGCACCGGGTACCCGGATTGGGCCAACCCAATCCCGCAGCTTCCTCATCCCGACAATCGCTCACCGCCCGTGTACATGAGTCAAACCCAGTCAATAGACCAGTGGATCCTCTGCCGCTCCTAGCCTATGTACTCGGATTGGGCCAGCCCGACTCCGCGGCTCCTCTGCCCGGTTATCGCTCGCTGCCCGTGTACCTGAGTCACACGTGCCTCAGACACGGCATGTCTTCATGTCTCTTATTTGACTTCCGTTGACAATCACTCATCACATGTGGAGTATAAAACCCATGTTCTTCAACATGGTTTCTCACTTTCTAACAGCAAACTTCAGCAGCAATATCAAAACCAGAATAACAACAATGAATTTCTTTGCACAAGACAATATGATTACAGAAATTGAATCAATCTTTCAAGGATCAACATAATTAGCACATATATATTCAGCTGACTATTCAATACACTAAAGCCTGAGAACCTAAAACACTATTGATGAGAAACAGTGTGAATTCAGTTCAAAACTAATTCAGATTGAGTTAATTCAGAAAAACTTTCATCCAAAGAAGCAAATAACTAAAACAGACTTATCTACAACATCCAATCCTCAGAACCACATTCAAAAAGGATAACCTAAGAACTAATCAGATTAAAACACTAAATACTTGAGGTAACCAGGAACTTCAGAAAATAGAAAGACTGAACATACCAACTCTGAACAGTACTCAATCAGTATTCAAAAGAAATTCATCTCTAAACTTGATCCATAGACATGTTCAGTTTCTTGCTAAAACAGTTACTTAGATTAGCAGACAACCTCATTCAGACAAAGAAGACATGCAATTCAGAAGGATCAATACCTATTGGAATAGAATCTATGTAGTAAACATTTTACTTCTAGAAACTTCAAAACAGATCCCTTACACAGAGGTGAAATAACTAAATGAGACATAGATCTTCAATTTGACTATCAGCACATAATGATTCTATCATGCATGAAACATAGCAATAGATCAGCACAGATTTTGAAGAAGATCACAATTTAACAAACTGAGACACTAGTTATGAACTGACATTAACTCAAAACTGCTGAAGCAATCTGAAGAAGAGACTAGATTCAAGGATTAATTGCTACACATCAACCATCTCAAACCTTCCAAGATGGACATTTACAAGTATGCAATCAGATTCATCCAGAAATTACACAGAAGACATATTTTGTTCTCTTGTGATTTTTGTATCAAATTCAACACAAGTTTTCAATCAGCAGACCACTTTACGATGAACAATATGTATAATTGATTCAACCTTATACAACATATAACCCAGAGATTCCAAGGTGAAATCTCACAAAAATATGACCAGAATCATCACAAATTCATACTGAAAACCAGAAATCGAAGCACAAAGACTATCGCTGGAGCAGGAACTACTTACCAGGAATAGACTTGCCGAAACAACTTCTGTAGTGCATCCAGGCTTCTAGCAACAGCACTGCAGATTTTGCCGACAAAACGTGCTACAGGGTGCATCAGATCCTGTTCCTTGTAATAAATTCGCTAGAACAATGAATACTCAGGATTTTCTTCTATGTGCTTTCATTGGAAAAATGCTCGAAAAATATCTTTTGATCAGGTTAGCTCAGCTACAGGACAACCAAGGGGTTATATCCCATCAGCCAAACACTTCTAGAAACTCCTATTTACACATAGCCCCTTGTCAAATTTAGAAATACTTATTCTGGAAAAATTACAAAAAGACCCCCTTTTAGTATATTTCCAGAGTAGACACACTCTAAAAATACACTAAAAAGAATACACTATGAAACTAAAAATTTAAACTAACACTAGACACCTATTTATTGAATTAACAAAAACATTTAAAATTTCGACGGTTTTCAGCAAAAACCAACAAAGTCTCTCCTGATCGTCGATGCTCGTCGTCAGTCCGCGAACTCGTCCACCAGTAAGTCTCTACCACTCTCGATCCCTCGAGCCACCTTATCACTTGAACTGGCTTCCCTTTCGCTGACTCGATCGATGCTTCGTCTTGATCAATCTTCAACTCAACATCCTGTGCGACCTCCATGCATACATCAGAGTCTACTCTCGACTTCGACTTACACCCTCGACCATCTGGCATTAGACCCCCGTCTAACCCTGATCCCGTGCCATCGACAGTTAACGAGTAACTCAAGCCTGCACACACGAGACAAACACAGACACACACACCATATCCAGAAAACCCAAACACAACCCATGATTTTACCCTGTCAATCACTCATCATTATCTTGAACTATAGTGACACACCTCACTATGTTCCTCAGGTCACATTCAAAATTGAGTGCAAGAAAATTCGGTTTGAGATGTAAAATGTAGTGTTTATGGCCTCAGCCAAAAATCTTCTAGGAGTCATGTGCTCATGGAGCATCGTCCTAGCCATCTCAACAAAGGTGCGGTTATTTCTCTCAACAACTCCATTCTGTTGAGGAACCCGTGGAGTAGAAAATTGATGTTCAATGTCGTGCTCAAGGCAAAAGTCAACAAAAAAACTATTCTTGAACTCGGTGCAATTATCACTTCTGATTGCTTTCAATGCACTAGGGAGTTCAGTGAATAGTCTCAAAGCTAAGCTTCGGATGTGTGAGAACACTTCATCCTTGCTTGCAACAAAGAAGACCCAAGCATACCGGGAGTAGTCATCTACCACGACAAAGACATACCATTTTCCACCTAAAGAACTAACCTGAGAGGGGCCTACAGTGCCCACATGAAGAAGTTCTCCGATTTGTTCTGTCAACACCACATTGATTGTTGAATGAGAGACGACCACCACATTTCCATGTTGACAAGGAGCACAAACAAGATTTTCTCAAACTTAAGCTTGGGAAATCCTCATATCGGACCAAGGGCACTGAGTCGAGCGATCAAGTCAAACTCATATGCCCTAGTCTCCTATGTCACATCCAGAGCTCAGAAGAAGGTTTAGCAATAATGCAATGAGAAGAACCAAAAGAATCTGAAAAGTCAGCTCCAAAGACCCTCCCTATTCTTGAAATCATACAAACCAAAGCATCAGAAGAATCGAGAACTTGTGAAGTATCACATCCGAAACGAACTTCCAAGCCCCTCATCAAGGAACTGAGATACTGAAAGCAAATTGTATCCCAAATCCTCAACCAAGGTGACATCTTTGAGAATGAAAATTTCATTAATTCTAACCATAACTTTGTGTTTCACTCTACTCCTTCAATTGTTACCGAAGGTGATGTAGTCACGTCACTGGGTTGGGGTGAGGATGGAGAACCATGATGTCTTCCCAGTCATGTGGCGCGAACAACTAAAATCTATGATCCACTTGTTCTCTGGGCCTCTGTTCGCTACCTACACAAAATGAGAAAATCTCAAGTGCTCAGTGCTGGGGTGAGGTGAAAAACTGACGTGGTTTGCAACACTAAGAGACTTTAGCTACATGCAAAGCAGTAGTAGACTACACATCAGTAGAACGCAAATCATGATAAAAATCACACGGTCTAACATCATGATAAAAACCAGAATCATGATGAGGTCTCCCAACTTGTCGAGGATCAAAACCTATTACACGTGGTATAGTACCATATGAACCATGGTGAAAAACCACATTGGGCAAATCCTCTAGAATGAAAATGGGGAGCCACATGAAAGTGAAAAGGATAATGAGAGACAAGATCATGTATACCAATAGGTGGCTGATACATGTCCTGTGCACTCATCTCCCAAGAACGTCGCTTATCCTTCATGCGACGAAAGCAAAATCCAATCAATTGAGCCACCCGCTGACAATATGAACAATTCTCACAGGCTCTCTTAGTTTCTGTTCAGTGGATTTCTTGGGTGGAGGAGAATTTTTCTTGATAGGCTATGGGGTTTTCTTAGCTTGGGGTGCAAATAATATGCTAGCTTTCTCTTTTTCTAGAGTGGTGGAGGCAGTAAAAATAGTCTTGCCCTTCCCCTTAGATGTGGTTCTCTCATAACCCAAACCCAAAGTCAAACCAACCTTATTAACACACATCTTTGTCTTGGCCAAGGGCAAACCCATCCTACCCTTTCAATTCCCTCAGTTCATTTGTTCGCCACAGAAAGAAGATATTTGTTGGCATAAAAGATTACGCTAACAGGTTTAATAACCGCAAAGGGTTATTGAGTGGAAAGATTGTTTATGGACTGTTCCTATCCACCGAGGTGAATAATAGCCAAGGATAGTTCGAAGTGTATATTGATTGTCTCTTGATTCGATGCATATACCTCAGTAAAGAGGGGTTATTTATAAGCAAAAAGTACAAGGAGAAGACCATTTTACCCTCTAGTTACAACCGTCATATAGGACACTGTTCCTCGACCTTCCTAGGGCTAAAAGGGTAAAATGTTGTGTGAACGCTTAAATAGAGTAGATGTCTAGTCTGTTCTGATGGCGCTCCTTTGGCAGGGGGCCTTTCGAGGAGTTCTCTTTAACCGAAGCCTTGATAGACCCTCCAGCTTGCAACCCTTTCGGATAAGCATTCTCTCACGGAGCCCTGCCGATCGTTGACATCTCTAAGGAGAGTAGACTTCGGTTCCTTTTACCCTTCGAATTTATACCACTGGAGTAACTTCCTGCTTACCACGTGGATGGAAGTATTTCCCCCAATAGTATTCATTTTAGTCATGAGATTTTCAACTTTCCCTCTAGCAAAGCTAAGTTTTTCCTTCAGGATAATGTAGGTTGGACATTCAGGCTGTACATCATTAGATCTCTCAGCTCTATGCTATCTAGCCTCTAGTTCTATAACATGCTTGTCTCTAAGTTCACTACTTTCAATGAGAAATGGGCAATTTGAATAAGCATCATAAGTAAGAGGACTAGACTCCACCATAGTGAGATCTTTTTGTGCAATCTCAAGCTTATTGATAGTTTGAGCGTGCACAAAATGAAGCTTGGCAAGCTCACTCATGACAATCAAGCAAGACTCACATTCAGCATCATTTAACTTAGACTTAAGCATGGCATATTAAGTGGAAACATAATCAAGTCTTAGTTTAAGTTCTTTGCGTTCTCTAACAGCTTTCAAAAGTAACCTATCCTTACCAATTAAAGCATCATTCAATTCATCAACTTTAACTGAAAGTTGATCATGGGATAAAGTTACCTTTGATAAGTCTAGCTCATCGTCGCTATGAATGCCATCGGTCATGAAGCAAAGGCTGGTGAAGTCCTACACCTACTTTTCCTCCATCTTCTGCAATTCATGCTGGCCAAAGCTTGGCTCTTCACTTGAAGAAGTGGCGATGTCGCTTAGTACAACCATGAAAGCTCTAGACGATGCCTTAGCTGCTCTCTTGGCCAGCTTGTCGCGGTTCTTCTTAAAGTACGTCTTCTTGTCCCTCTTCTGGTGCCTGTACTCATTCTCATCTTTCTTTTTGAGTTTAGGGCAGTTAGGTTTAATGTGAGATGTAACCCCACACTCAAAACATCCCCGAGAGCCTCCTCTTCTCTGATCTCGTCTATCATTATATAATCGGATGAAATTCTTGACAATGAGAGCAAGCTCCTCCTTATCCAGAGTGTCCACCTGCTCTTTTGTGATAGAGACCAGAGAGGACAAGGCAAAGCCACCAGCAAAGACACAAGAACCAGAAGAACCAGATGCAATACCTCCAGATGAGGTGACACTACCAGAACCAGAAACTAGTGCCATGGATATGGCAAAGAGTTTCCAAGGCCCCGGTGAGATTCCTTAGCAATCTCAGTAGACTTTAGCTTGCTAAAGAGTTAATCACAAGTTAACGTGTTATAAATTGTGGATTCCTCAATACTGGATATCTTCACTTTCCATATGCTACGATCAAGAGCGTAGAGAAGCTTGATGGCATCAAAACGGGAAAACATGGCATCAATAGATTCACCAGGGCTCTGCACTAACATTTGGTACTGTTGGTTGTATGTGATTTGGCATTTTGCCTGGATCTGAGATGTGCCACACCCTATCGAACTCATTTTGACTCAAATTGGTGAACAATATATTTCTAGATTTATAGTTACAAGTATACTAATCTTTCTCAGCCCGAGTAGTGCAAGTCTCAGGGATGGAGTATTGTGTCTCCCAAATTGCACTTCCTTGGCTTTATAGATAAGCCTCCATGCGCACTTTCTAGTAAGCAAAATATGTGCCATCGAACAAGGGGATTTTATTGACTCTGTCCATGTCGATAATGGATCACAAAACCGATTAAAGTCAACTGATGATCTTAACCTGCTCTGATACCAATTGTAGGACCGAAACAAGTGAATAGAGGGATGGGTGAATAGGCAGCTCAACAAATTCTTTCGAATTGATGGCCTTTTAACACTCAATGCACCTCTAAAAGACCAAGCAGATGCAAATTAACGTTCACAGCAAATTCCCAGAAAAAGCTAGTGCTATCACTCTCCTGTCATACATGATATGATGCGACATTATAAGAGATTACAAGCACTAAAATAATCTAGCCAAAAAACAACCGATGTCCTAATAGAAAAGACACCACCACAATGTTTAAAGGAAGATTATAAAATCATTTAACTCACAGTCACTTCAACTAGCAGAAGTATAATCATCAATAGTACTTAGGATACATAGATACAACAATAAATATTCACAGAGCAATATGAAAGTAAAATGCTCGCAGTAATTGAATCTAGCACAAAATATTCAGAATTAAATCCTGGTGTACGAGGATCGAGGAGATATATTAGGATTAGTTTGGTAGGAGGGGGAGTAAAACTCCAGGGAATAATATCCCAGGGGGGATTTTGAGTGACATATTCCTCCCCTCCAACTCCCTGGGAAGAAATCCCACTTTGGGAAATATTCCCTGGACAACATTTGGGAAACGAGGAGTATAAAAATCCTCCTGCCCAATCCATGGTGTAAAAAAACTTTAATTTTTATGAATTCAATTGCATGTAGAAAAAAGATCACTCACTCTCTGTCAACCGGGGTAAATACAAAGCTCACAAATCACTCACTATGTCAACTAGAGCAAAAACACATCATATAGACTCATAGATATCCTAAAAAAACTATCAAGCAAACTGGCATAGAAGCATTAATCTACACTGTAAATTATAAGCACAAACGTCATGTTAATTCAAAAGGGGAACACAACAATGTAAATAGTTTGTGATCAATAAACAATTTTTGGGGTACAGATATACCCCCATGTCCAATAATTTTAGTCAAACATTTCAACAAATTGACAGGTCTAGCTTACTGTAATAGTAGGCAAGCTTCTGAATCTCATGTTAGGCAAATTAAAAGCATATAGCATCACAAGACAACTCTTTTGAATCATCTCAAATAATAAATAAAACCCATCAAAAGAAAGTATAGCATCACAAGGAGTAAATATTTTTAGAACAAAGTTTCATACCTTGGAATCTATTTCACCCCTAATCCATAGTAGACGGATATTTGGATTCTTGAAGTTGATGAAGATTTCACGATTCAGCTCACATTTGAATATATTTGTTGCAAATGTTTTTTCCTCATCTGATAGTTCTTCAATTGACTCAAGAATAGCAAGACAATTCGTAATAGAATAATCATCTTTTGTTTTTTTCCATCCAATTCATCATTTAAATCACTAGTTTGCTTCTTTTTAAAATCTACGTACTCCTGTAGAACTCCAGCAATTTGACTCTGCTTTCTTTTTTTCCATAACTAGATCATTTACTTCTATAACAAGATGAATTTCTAAGTTCTTCATCAAGGTTTGTAGTATTGTTTGATTCTCTTTGACCATCAAGATTAGCAAAGAACTTAGATTCTTTCTACCCTTTCTAGCAAGCCGGAGCAAGAGGCGGGAGGAGGAGGTGAGAGGCGGCTGCTGCAACAAGCGGGAGGGGGTGATGGCTACGCGAGCCAGGCGCGTCTATGCGGACGCTGCAGTTGTGCGAGCTGCATGCAAATGCACTAGCGGCACGCAGATGCTGCGGCTGCGCGAGTGGGAGGCGGGCACGACTGGGAGGAATAGGCGGCCAAGGCGGGGAGCCAGAGGCAAGCTGGTGTGGTTGCGCGAGTGACCTGCGAGTGTCGGCTATGCGAGTGGGAGGCAGCCACTGCGGGGAGCCGAAGGTCGGTGGTGGTGGCGGTGAGATGAGGCAGGCAACCAGTCGCCGCATCCATGGGGAGAAGGAGCCACGAATGGAGAGGTGTTTTTTCTCTCCCCATGGATAGACAAGGTTAGAGTTAATTTGGCCCGTGTAAATTTCAGCCCACTCACCATCCAAATGGCCATGCGTCGAGGAAACTTAGATGCTCAGAATTGACTGTTGAGTCAATGAGCTGATCGATTCGAGGCATTGGGTAGGGGTCATGGGGGCATGCTTTATTTAACGAAGTAAAATCAATACACATGCGCTACTTCCGAGAGCTCTTTTTCTTGATGAAGACTATATTAGATAACCACTCCGTGTGACCCACTACCCTAATAATCCCAGCTCGAAGCAGTTTTTCTACCTCCGCCTTGGCGAGGTCGGCTCTTTTAGCTGATATCTTCTGGAGGCCCTAGCGGATAGCTCTAGCCTTAGGGTTAACAAGAAAGCAGTGCTCAATAATGCCTCGGTCGACTCTGGGGATATCCTTATCAGACCAGGCGAAGATGACCAGATTTTCTTTAACCACTTCTTCTAGGGAAGCAACAACTTCGGGAGGTAGCCCCTTGCCAAACTGGACAGGGTATTCCCTCCTTGCCTTCGCAATGATCTACATGACGATGTCGCCTTTGTTGCTTGGCTCCAAGGCTAGGCCCTTCAAAGGGTCCCGAGACAACGGAGCAATCTCCAGGTGCTCTTGCACGTTCTTCACTTGTCGAGGGTCGAGGGGGGCAACATGGCCATATTCCACTCTCCACGCCGTAGCTTGGTCACCAAAGACCGTAAGTACCCCACCTTGCGTGGGCATTTTCATGCACAAGTAATTATGCTGCGCTACAGCTCCAAATTGATTCAGCATACCCCTCCCGAAGATGGTGTTGTAGGCGTATGGGGCGTCGACGACATTGAAGATGATCTCCTCAGACCTCATTGGGGCCCATCTCCAAAAGCGACCGTGAGGCCTATTTGGCTGAGGTCATCGAGAGGGGGGCCTACGAAGCCTTGTAATGGCTGGGCCGCCGGGAGCAACTGCCTCCAAGGAATGCAAAGCTGGTCGAAGGCTTGGATGAGGGGATTAGCAGCAATGACAAGGGGATTAGCATGAGGGAATTTAATTCCGACGGCATCATCAGTGGAGAAGGATATGGGCACATGAGACCATTCAGGCATGGCTGTTGCGGTTGCCGAAGTACTGATGTGCCCCACTTCACGCACATACTCCCTTCGTTGTCGCTTGGACATGCTACTTAGATCCCCTCCTCTAGTAATGGGCAAGACCACATGCTTCTGGCGGTCCTGGAGGTCTTCGGCCTTCAGAAGTGGAAATGCATTTACCACCGAGGGGTGGCTAGAGGCTTCAAGTCCTTCAATGCGTCCAACAGCCTGCACTTCCTCCGAGCGAGTCACGAGGGGTGCTCGGTTAGTAGTGCCTCGACTAGAGTTCCTTTCAAGATACTCACTTTGTAGGGCCAATATAGATTTACATGAATTGGTATTATGGCTTCGATTCTCTCCATGCACATTACAGAAAAAAGATTGGCCTTGACCGACCGCTTTCCCAAACGGCCTTGATCTTCTAGCCTTGCTGCCTTGATTTTGCTAAAACTTCGGTGGCTGCTTCGAAGCAGGGGCAGCGATGTTCAAGACCTCGGAGTGATGATGTTTCTGCCTCCTTCGTGAATTGAATGGCCGATTGTCTAAGGGGGAAGTTCTCACCAGGTTCGCTGCTTTTGGCTCTATAGGCTTCACGTCCTAGACGGATGTAGGGGGGAATGAAGCGGACCTCTAGAGATGTCCTTCTTCTGACTGGGAATACTCTTCGAAGTACTTCATTAGTTGGGCCACTGATGCAATGGGTTTCTGGTGAAGCTTGTCGAGGAGGCCCATGTTGATCACACCCTCTAGTGCGGTGTCCACAACGGATGACATGGATAGCTCTTTGATCTAGGACTTCGTATGAGCGAAGCACATGAAGTACAGATGCAAGGTCTCTCCGGGTTGCTTCTTCACTTCGAAGAGGCTTCCCGTGGTCATTGGGGCCACGAAGATCCCTTGGAAGTTATTTAAAAACTTCTTTTTCAACTACTCCCAAGATTTTATCGACCCGAGCATCAAGGACCAATACCACCTAAGGGCCACCCTTCGAGCGCAAGAGGGAAACACTTAGCCATGGTGTCTCGAACCCCTTCGCTAGCTTATATTGCGAGCCGTATGACCGAGAGAATTCTTCGAGGTCAACTTTCCCAGAGTACTTCAGATGTTTCGCCGCTCAAAACTGTGGGTCGAAGCGCACTTTCTGCAGGCTGGGGTGCAGTGGATATTCCTCATCGAAGGAAGCATTCTGACTGCTCCTCCGATCTTCAGAGGTTTCAATCTCAAGGACTGCGATGGCTTCGGCTAGCACCACCGGTCTTCTGGCTTCGTCTTGAGCAGGGAGCTAGTTTGTGGCCACCTGCCGCCACCTCTACACCTCTGCTTTTAATTGAGCCATTTCAATGGCCACAATGTCGGAGGGGCCTCCACTTCCTCCGGGGGTGTCTCCGG
This sequence comes from Zizania palustris, assembly GCA_019279435.1. Taxonomy (NCBI): domain Eukaryota; kingdom Viridiplantae; phylum Streptophyta; class Magnoliopsida; order Poales; family Poaceae; genus Zizania; species Zizania palustris. The sequence goes on from JAAALK010000085.1 coordinate 9,747,657, forward strand.
ATTCTTAGGATATGACAACATCAGTATGATGTATAGTCGGGATCACTAAAGGGCCTCCGTATCGAGAAGAACTAGAGGCTACTTCAGGAATCGGGAGTGGAGGAGATGCGGGTGGTTCCACAGTCCCTGAAGAACTTAGAGTCCCTAGCCCAATGATTTGAGGGGATCTCCGAGGGGGACTAGGGCCTATGCTTCGCTTAGGAGGCATGGCTTTGGGAAGGGATTGGTAGAGACTATAGTTTTTGTACTAATTTCCCCACAGACGGTGCCAATTGTTGGCGTAAACGATTACACTAATAGGTTTAAATAACCATGAAGGGTTATTAAGTAGAAAGATTGTTTACAGACTGTTCCTAGCCTTCGAAATTGATAATAGCCGAGGACAGTTCGAAGTGTCTATTTGTTATCCCTTGAGTCGATGCCTATATCTCAGTAAAGAGGAGGTATTTATAAGCAAAAAGTACAAGGAGAAGGCCATTTTAGACTCTAATTACAATCGTCATAGAGGACACTGTTCCTCGACCTTCGTAGGGCTAAAATGGTAAAAGGTCATTTGAACACTTAGATAAAGAAGGTGTCTAATCTTTCTTGATGACGCTCTTTCAGGAGGGGACCCTTCGGGGAGTTCTCCTTGGCTGAAGCCTCTCTAAACCCTTCGTCTTGTGACCCTCTGGAAAAGCTCTTTCAAGCGAAGCCTTGTCAATCATCTACATCTCTAAGGAGTGAAGCTCCGACTTCTTTTACCCTTTGGATCGAACCTCCAGGGTAGCTTCCTTTTTACCACGTGGATGGAATTATTTCTCCCAACAATGATCTTAACTGATTCTGGTTCTTATCTCTATCTCTTCATCTCTATCGGTTCCCTCATATCTGGTCATGCACAACAGATGGACTTCTTTAAGCAACATTTGACTAGACTTCTTTGACTTCTGTTTACCACGCCGGATCCTTACTAGGCTTGGGCCTTAACCAACTTTTGTCGTCAACATATGCTAGTACCTTTCATGAGGTTACAATAGGTGTGATCAAGAAGAGGTGGTGGCTAGGGTTAGGAGAGGTCCAACAGCCTTTTGCGCCCTAGCCTCTACTCTCCTTATCTAAAGCCCACTGATAGGACTTTAATCAACATTAAAGCCCACCAGATCTAGTTACATGTTCGGTCCATAGGTTTTGGCCGATGCCCAGAACTTCCAAAAATAACATTCCATATTGAATTTATTTTGGTCCGGAAGTTTCGACTCAAGCCTGGAACTTCTGGTTCGTCCATAATTCATCTCTAGAGCAGGATCATAAGTTCAGGTCTATCCAGAACTTTCGAGTCATCCAGAACTCGTTACCAAGGTGATCTCAAAAGTCCCGGTCCAACCATAACTTCTAGTTCCCCAGAACTAGTCTCCAAGGCATTTTAACATCAATCTCACTTGCACTAGAGTCAATTCTTACAAGCTTTAGGGTCCCTTTGGTTTGGCTTCCGGAAGCAGCTTTTGCTTCCTGGAAGCCAAAAGCCAAACCAAAGGGTATATTTCTACCCAGCGGCTTTTAGTAAAAGCGGCTTTTAGTAAAAGCAGCTTTTGGTGCAGTGTAAATGTGAAAGCTCCTCCAGACCTACTTTCTGTGGCTTTTGGCTTTTGGCTTCGCAACCAAACAAAATTTAATAAATTGACATTTCAAATTTCATACAACCATACAAAATTCTATAAATTGACATTTCAAATTTCATACAACCATACAAAATTTCATAAATTGACATTTCAAATTTCATACAACCATACAAAATTTCATAAATTGACATTTCAAATTTCATACAACCATACAAAATTTCATAAATTGACATTTCAAATTTCATACAACCATACAAAATTTCATAAATTGACATTTCAAATTTCATACCATACAAAATTTCATAAATTAACATTTAAAATTTGATACAACCATATAAAATTTCATAAATTGACATTTCAAGTTTCATACAACCATACAAAATTTTATAAATTGACATTTCAAATTTCATACACCCATACAAAATTTCATAAATTAAATTTTTTACACGGCTCACAGCTCAAAGCAGCTTGTTCACAACCGTTTCAGCCAAACGACTTTCAGCTTTCTCACAGCTGACTTCCCACAACAGCTTTTCCACAGCCCACAGCCCACAGCAGCTTTTTCCCACAGCCACAGCTCAACCAAACACACCCTTAAATCCCATCCCCTTTAGTGTGTGACCTGATAGGATCATATGCAAATGACCATTACATGGAAACCATTTCTGAATTTCAAGTCAATAGCGGTACTTTTTGTGCAAAGAATTACGCTAAAAGGTTTGAAGTAACCTCGAAGGGTTAAATGCACGAAGTGGTTAGCTGCGGACCAGTCCAGGCCTCCACTGACGATAATAACCATGGATCAGTTCGAAGTGTATTTATTCATGTCAGTATTTGATGTCCTTTACAGTAGAAAAGGGGGGTATTTATAGACATGGATACAATAGAAAAAGACTATCCTTCCCTCTAGTTACAACCACCATAGTGGGCACTATTCTCAGGGCTCCGTAGGGGTAAAAAGGACAAATGTTGTGTGAACACTCGTATAAAGCAGACGTCTTGTCACTTTTGGCAGCGCCCCTTTGGAGAAGAAGGCTGCAAATATACCTTGGTGACGGGGCTTATATGAAAGACACATGCCCCAGAGACGAAGCCTACACTACTAGAAAACTCCCCCTGTAGCTACGCCAGAATTAGGGTGTAGACATGCTTTATTTCATCTCTATGTCAATATAGACACGCGTTCATAAAGCGTGTTAGACGCATCTTCGTACGCACCGCGTCAGACCTTGTAGAGATGAATTATTTATGCGTTGCTATGAAAGAAAGAGACAATCTATAAACACGTTATTTGCATATCTATAAAGTTAGATACAATTTAGTAGACACATGTATAAAACGTCTGTAGTGGTGTAGTTACATAGTATTGTGACATTTCATTCACGTTAATAAATGTAGATACAATTTATAGATACATATACAAATCATGTCTAATAATATAGATGTGTTTTATAAGGTCTCCTTATTGCGCACTAATAAGTATAGAGATGAATTTGTAGAGCGCGGAACATGACGTGGCAGATGATGTGACACGTGACGTGGCTAGGGATGAAAATGAATCGGATAGTTTCCGTCCGAATCCGAAAAAATCTTATCCGGATATCCGAAATCAACATGGTTATCTATAGAAAATAACCATAAAATAAATCATTACTTAATATGTGTACCAAACATCAAACATAATTTTATTTCTTGACATAATACTAATGCAAAATGCATTAGATTTGTGCTGCTAAGGTGTGCCCCTCGCCCTAGTTTTATAGGCAGCCCACCACTCACACTTCTTCAAACTAGCGAGGTGGGACTAAAGAGTGAGGCACGATTACAAACAATTGTTTGATATGCTTTAAAATGTGTCAAGAGGATAATGACACTTCAAAGCGTGTTTATGTCCGTGTCATTTTCTATTGATGGTTATTTGATACGATTTACGACTAATCTACATGCTATTCACGGAATGACATCATGTTAAACTTTGTATCAATTCAATACGATTTTCTAATCCAGTTAGAAAGCATCTATACCTAGCTATAAACAAATGTTTGATACACTTTACAACATCTCTATGTGATAATGACTCTTTAAATCGTGTCTAACGTCGTGTCATTTTGAGATGACTTCAATATCATGTCAAAAAATGTCTTCGTATGATTCGTAATAGTATAAGCGTGTCTATTATCGTAACAATCTGACATGCTTTCAAAATCGTGTCAACAAGCATCTTTATATGTGGATGTAGAGATGCTTTTACATGGCATTACTACTATGGGGTAGCTACAGGGGAGGTTTTCTAGTAGTGCTACTTCAAAGTCGTGTGCATGCTTCGATCCTTACGGAAGGCTTCATGTTCTTCTCCCTAGAGCATAGCGTAAATAGCAGGGGGCTTCGCACTTCTCATCCTTCAGAGTATCTCTTCGGAGCATCGAACCTTGTCGGTGATACGGACAACCTAGCATCAACAACATTTCCTTCCCCTAATGATCAAGATATTCCAAATCATTTTGAAGGAGCAATAACTCACGCTCATGCAAAGCAAATAAATCAACAGGTGAACTCGCTCCTAAATAAGAATAGCATTACACATGAAATCAGTTGCTACCTAATTCCCATAATTTATTTGTTCTTAGGTATGACAATGTTGAAGAGTGGCCAAAGGAGCAGCACTTCATCAACAACCATCAATCAAGCAATGAATGCAATGAAGGCCATTTCGGATTCAAGTGACCAATATGGAATAAAATGCTCAAAGAAACCGCATATTAAATCCAATAAATGTGTTCGACCACAACTTGGCACACTTACTTCATAAGCTTTCCAATGGATCTAGCCTCGTCTAATAATTCTACCAGAACAGAGAGTTATCACCGACTTAATATAGAGACCAGAAACTATCAAATGTTTCATTTGCTTTAATTAGGGTGTTGCGCACCAATATTGGCTTAATGCCATGTAAAACGTCCCGAACACCTCTCCATCTCCCTCTCAATCCCTTCTATATAATAGGATCTTTCTCAATGTGTTGGAAGAACATAATTTTGAGAATGAAACAACTATGCTTTATGCATGTTCTTGAGTGTTCTAGCTATTAGCTGAATCATCTCTGAGTATTATGCATTCCTTCCCATTGTTCTTGCAAGCCCTTTGTGATTACAACGAGGATTGTAATCCGCTTGACTTGGTTGAGTGGACAACGTGAGGTTGGGCGAACTTCATGCTGCAGGTTGTTGCACATGCAATGGTTGGCTGCACAAGACTCGTCGGGTTTCATGAGTATCTTTGATTCTACGCTGTGAAGGTTGGGCGCATCCTCGTATCAGTCGGGATTATTTCCCTCCAAAAGTAGCCCCTCGAATACGCCTTCTTTGAATGCCCTGCATGATGAGGAGGTAGTATACGCACGAAATAATTTATGCTCCCAAACCTAAAAAGTCGGAAGTACTTATAGACAGTTTAAGACAACTTCGAATGCCAAGGGAGGTACTTCGAAAAGAAGCCCTCATTCATGGCTTCAAAGAGTCGTTAGTTGTGCCGTCTTGTCAAATGTTCATCTTAATAACAAGCGTGAACCTCCTCTGGTAACCGATCGTCGTTCCTGACGGGGAGTTACTCCCTAAAGTTATCAATCGCCACGGATATCCTGGGATCTTTTGTTCTGACATTTTTTGCTGGCGGCCCCACTTATCAATGACGGGGTCTTTCATCTTCTGAGTGGAAACAACCGTTAATTTCAGTACTTGTGGCGTAAGCCACCGACCTCATATAAAACGGAGAGAGTACGCCCCATTATCGAGAAACCTTTCATCTACTTCAAAAACCTCATAAGCAAATGGCTAAGACAACCGCCAAGGTTGCTTCTTCGAGCTCTTCTTTGGTCTAGAAGCAGGCGACCGTAGTGGCCATCGCGTCGACGGTGGCAGTGTTAGGGGCTTCTTTGGCTCCTAGGGTTTATGGCCCTTGGGACCTCAAACCTCCCTCCGATAAGTACCCTGACCAAACTTTCATTTTCAATCGGTCCACCTACACAGAAAGGATGATCAAGGAAGTAGTGGGCGAGCAGGTTCGACCTGAGGTTGCGGTGAGGGTCCCTGGAGACAAAGTAATCCCCATGCCACGCGAAGGAGAAGTAGTGGTCTTCGAGGCCTTTTTCGACGCGGGGCTCGGGCCACCGTAGAGCTCCCGCAACTCTTTCCGAATACAATCACTCGGTTGGCTATCTTTGAGTGGGCTATGGGACTGGAGGGGTGCGAAGGAAGGGTGGAGGTCTTCGCAATGTTGCATGAAGCCAGCTACCAGCCGAAGAAGATGTTCAAGATTGATGGCTCGACGACACTGTTGGCCTTCAGAAGCATCAACTTCTATCTTCAGAAGGAGTACAAGAAAAACTTCTCGGTGAAGGCCACCAATGAGCGATGGTAATCCGATTGGATACTTCGCGTGTTCTACGCCGATGTAGGGGTAGACTCCAGACTAGCGGGACTTGTCTAGGAAATCTCCTACCGAAGGGAAGCGGAGGTCTCAGTGGAGGCGAGTGCCATTCGGGTCCGTCTTCTCCTTATGGACATCGTTGCTCACCGCATGAGCATGCGGGATTTGATGGAGGAGTTTATTGCCCTTCGCATTCCTCCCCTCAAGGCTAGCTGGCCAATACCTTCCAAGGGTCCAAGGACAGAGGCCTTCGGGAAATCCCATCCGAGTCCATAGGTACACTTCTCGACTTCCTCCTGCACTTTAGATATTTTGCTTCAGTGCTTTATTTATATATTTTTGATAGAATTTATACCTTGGTTTATACAGACTCGCGGGTGACAATGACTCTGGAGCAGATAATCCGGGGTATAGGAAAAGTAGTTGGAACCCCTACTGTTTTGGAGAAAAGCTGAGGCTTGAACTAGTAGCGGCTAGGCAAGGTTCAACAGGGTATGGAGCTTGATCGAAGGCGATCCTCCTACTCTGTCGGACCTGGATGTCCCCGACCCAATTCCATGGAAAAGAAAGGTGGACCCAAGGCCTGCCAACACCTCGAAGCCCCCTTTGAAGAGGACGGGTCGCAAGCCAAAGAGCCGAGATGGTAGGGGGTCTCCTCTACCTCCTCCGGCTTTGGACCCTCTTCCAACATCGGTGGTGGAGGAGAATATGGCCGAGGTAGTCCTGACGGTGGTTCCGGAGGCCCTGGAGCCATAGGGGGCCAAGAGGGCCCAAACAATAGTGTTGGAGGGGCCCGATGAGGCCCATGTGATGGAGCTAGAGGACCTTAGGCAGGCCAATGCCCAGGGGCCTAGACACTAGAGGTATAGGTAGAGGACCCCAGGCATGCGGATGCCGAAGGGGTCCAGGTGGCGGAGTAGGAGGCCCTCGGGAAGGAAGATGTCGAGGGAGGTTAAGATGCGGGGCTCGAGTCCTTTGTGCCTGTGGGGGCTGAGGTAGCCGTGGAAGAAGAAACGGGGCCCCAAGTGTCTAATTTGCGAGGCCTACTATGCGGTTATTTAAGCCGGATAGAATATTTCCATTGGATTGGGGTGTCTTACAGCTGCAAAACATAGTTGAATGCCAAGGCCTTCACAAAATTGTCTAAAGGGTTCAACATCGAATTGCATGCCATTGTGTATTGTTAGCTGCCTAGGTACCCTGAACTTGCAAATAATATTTTGCTAGAAAAATTTCTAGAAATTATTCGAAGTGATTGCAGTAAGGGGTTCGACTTCCACTCACTTCGAGAAGTACTCTATTGCTACTACTATGAACTTCAAACATCCTTTTGCTTTTGGGAAGGGTCCGATTAGGTCCATTCCCCATCTAGCCAAAGGCCAGATGGGGGCGATGACCTGCAAATATACTGGGGGTGATGGTTCTCCTTCCCATCCACTAGCACCCTTGGCAAGTGTGAACGAGGTCTTCGGCATCATCCATGATGGTAGGCCAGTATAACCCATGAGGAAGTGCTTTACCGGCAAGGGCCCGAGGATCCAAATGGCTACCACATAGCCCTTCATGAATATCACGAAGTATTTCTTTGCATTCCGGCTAGGTGATGCACCGTAGCGGCGGTGAGCACTCTCCGGAGTTGTAGAGGATGCCATTGGTAATGTGGTAGCGTCGAATCCTTGATTGTAGTCTTGCTAGGTCAGGGCCTTCGGGCAGAATGGATTAATCTTGCATCATGCTCATAATTGTACTTCACCAATCAGTGTTAGGCGCGCAGAGTACTTCGGCCGGGGAAGGATGTGGCATCGAAGGGTTGTACAATACTTCAAAAAAAGCCACTACTGGGACATCCTGGCCTCCGGCTGCTGCTTTGGCTAATGCATCGACTTCTTGATTGACACCCTCGGAATGCTTCGAACAGTTATTCCTTTGAATGCTGCTTCGGTCCTCTGAATCTTGACCAAATATGTTGCGAGGTTAGGATGTCTAGCTTGAAAGTTTTTATCCGCATGTCCCGTGACAATCTGGGAGTACGTTTTGACAATAACACGAGCAGCGCCAAGTGCATGTGCTTTTCTAAGGCCCAGTAGAACTCCTTCGTACTCTGCTATATTATTGGTGGCTTTAAAGATGAGCCTCGCAGAGTACATTGCCTTTTGGCCCAAAGGTGAAATGATCACAACTCCAGCACCTACTCTGGAAACATGGTAAACACCATCAGAGTAAATGGCCCACACTTCTTCGCTTGGTCCCTCCAGAGCCCACACGGCAGGCGGAGTCCACTCCTCCATGAAGTCAACGATCACCTATGATTTAATGGTCGTTCGTGCGGTGAAAAATATGCCAAAGGGTGCTTGACAGCCCATTTCCAATCCTCCCGGTGGAGTCCTTGTTGTGGAGCATGTCTCCAAGGGGGTAAGATGTTGGGACAATTACATTATGGGCTAAAAAATAATGCCTCAGCTTCCTCGAAGCCATTACAAGTGCATACTCAATTTTTTCGAGCTCGGAGTATCTCGTCTTAGCCCCCGATAATGCTTTGGAAATGAAGTATACTGGATTTTAAACTAGTTTCCCATCAGCTTCTGCTTCTCGGACAAGTACTGCACTTACAACGAAGCCTGTCGCCGCAAGGTACAACAACATGCTCTCATTAGCAAGGGATGTTGTTAGTGTTGATATATTGGTTAGGTAGTCTTTAATATCTTCGAAACTCTTCTGGCATTCTATGGTCCAAGAAAAATACTCTGAACCCTTCAAGGCTTTGAAAATCGGGAGGCTTCGTTCTACAGACTTGGAAAGAAACCTGCTCAAGGCAACGAGGCGGCCTGCTAGCTTCTAAAATTGTTTTAAATTTTTTGAGGGAGCCATTCTTCGGAGCACACTTATTTTCATGGGGCTAGCTTCAATGTCTCGGCTCAAAACTAAATACCCTAGTAATGTTCCTGTTTGTGCCCCGAACACACATTTCTCAGGGTTTAAGTGGATTCCGCACTCTCGGAGGCTCTTGAAGGTCTCTGCTAGATCAAAGCTATACTGGTCTTTCTTTGCACTTTTTATTACAATGTCATCCACATAGGCCTCGACATTTCAGCCTATTTGGTGACCTAAATCCTTAGCAATTAATCTAGAAAATGTTTCTCCAGCATTTCTCAAGCCGAAAGGCATTCTTACATAACAAAAGACCACGGAGGGTGTAATGAAACTTGTTTTGGCTTCATCCTCACGCCTGAGCCATATCTGATGGTAGCCGGAGTATGCATCGAGGAAACTCAAAAGTTCAGAGCCGGCCGTAGAATCCACAAGTTGATCTATTCGAGGCATGGGATATGAGTCAAGAGGGCATGCTTTATTCAATGAAGTAAAGTTGATACACATGCACCACTTCCCAGAGTTCTTATTTTTAATGAAGACAAAGTAAGATAACCACTCTGTATGGCCTACCTCCCTAATGACTCTGGCTCGGAGTAACTTCACCACTTCTGCCTTTGAGAGGTCCGTCCTTTTGGTCAAAAGCTTGCGGAGCCCTTGTCGAATAGCTTTGGCCTTTGGGTTGACGAGCAGGGAGTGCTCGATAATGCTTCGGTTGACTCTGGGGATATTTGCGTCTGACTAGGCGAAGATATCTTAATTCTCCTTGATCACTTCTTCTAGTGATGACATGACCTCGGGAGATATCCCCTTGCCAAACTGAATGGGGTACTCTTTGCCATCCCTTATGATGACCTTCGTGATGACTTCTCGTTTATGTCTTGGCTTGAGAGCTAGTCCTTTCTCCGGGGCCAGGGGCACCTGTGCACGCTCCAGGTGTTCTTGTACACTATTGACTTGCTGGGATTCTAGAGAGGCGACATGGCCATACTCCACCCTTCATGCCATATCTTGATCTCCGAGGATGGTGAGCAATCCTCCTTGAGTGGGAATTTTCAAGCATGGATAATTATGGTGGGCTACGGCCATGAATTGATTGAGCATGCCCGTCCCGAAGATGGCATTATATGTGTATGGAGCGTCGATAATATAGAAGATGACCTCCTCAGACCTCGTCAGATGACCTTGCCCGAAGGTGACCTCAAGGCATATTTGACTAAGGGCATCGAGGGGGAGGACAAGTGAAACCTTGCAATGGTCGAGCTGTAGGGAGCAAGTGTTTTCATGATATGCATAGTTGATTGAAAGCCTGGACGAAGATAATATCGGTGGAGCTCCCTCCGTCGACTAGCACCCTCTAGACTTCAACGCCTGTGATGTCGAACGTGATGACGATGGGGTCTACATGGGGGAACTTGATCCCAGCTGCGTCATATTCATTGAAGGATATGAGTAAATGAGTCCATTCGGGCATTGTTGCAGCCGAAGCCAACGTCCCAATGTGTCCTACTTCATGGACATACTCCCTTCGCTGTCGCTTGGGCATGCTACCCAAGGCACCACCTCCGGTGATTGGCAGCATGATGCTCTTCTATCGATCTTGAGGGTCTTCAGCCTTCGGCGAAGGCAGGGCCTTCAACACAGTAGAGTGTTTGAGGGATTCACACCCTTTATCAATCTGTCCTACATCTTGCACTAGCTCTGGATGGATAGCAAGGGGCGCTCGATCAGTAGTGCCTCGGCCAGAGGTCCACTCAAGGTACTCTCTTCGTAGAGCCAGAATGAATTTACATGAATTGGTGTTATGACTCCTATTCTCGCCATGCACATTACAGAAGAAAGGCTTGGTTTGAATTAGAGGTCCTCGTAACCAGCTTTGAGTCGCCGGGTTGGCCTCCTTTATTCTATTGATACTTTTGCTGCTACTCCGGGATGGAGGGGGCAATATTTAGCACCTCTGAGTGATGGTGATTTCATCCTCTTCATGAGTCATGCGTACGATGCTCGAAGGTAGAAGTCCTTAGAGGGCTCAGAGCCCTTGCTTCAATAACTTTTGCTTCCTAGATAAATGTAGAGGTTGCCAAAGCGGTCCTCCGGAGTTGTCCTTCTTTAGACCTAGCGTACTCCTCGAAGTACGTCATTAACCGGGCCACTGAAGAAATATGCTTCTGGTGGTGTTTATTGAGGAGGCCCGAGCTGGTGACTCCTTCGGTGTGCAGTGTCAACGACCGAAGAAATAGACAACCATTTTATCTAAGACTTCGTGTGGGCGAAACGTGGAAATGTTGCTGCAATGTCTCCCCGGGCTGCTGCTTCACTTGGGAAAGGCTTCCCATTGACATTGGGGCCATGAAGGTCCCTTGGAAGTTATTCATGACCTTCTTCTTTAATTGCTCTCAAGACTTTATTGAACCAGGTTTTAAAGACCAAAACAATCGAAGTGCTACCCCTTCAAGTGCGAGGGGAAAAACTTGGCCATCGTGTCACAGACACCTCCGTTGGCCTATATTGATAGGGCATACGAATGGGAAAACTCCCTGGGATCCACTTCTCCGGAGTACTTGGGGAGTTTGGCCTCACGGAACCTGGGTTCGAAGCGCACTTTTTGTAAGTCAGGGTGTAGTGGAGAATGTTCGTCAAAGGAGGCATTTTGGTGACTCCTTCGTTCTTCTTGATCTTTGGGGTCGCTTACTGTGATGACTTTGCGAGGTGGCGCCTGTCTTTTGGATTTGTCTTGAGCCCAAGGCTGGTCCGCAGACGCTTGCCACCATCTTTGCAGCTCCGCTTTGGGTAGAGCCATTTCGGCGGCCATGGCATCGTGAGGGCTCCCGCTCCTTCCGGAATGAGCTTTCATGTCTTGTGATTAGACGGAGTCGGTGCAAAGCATAGTTGAGGTAACACGGGGTCCTCCAGGCAGATGGGGCTCGGTGGCTTCTAGAAGCACCGGGTCCTACTATCGTGCTGAGACATCGGTGGATTCTGAAGGGCTGGCTACTTCTGGCTGGGGTTGAGTGAAGGTGGCAGCTTCGGGAGTTGAGTGAGGAGGGACTACGGAGGGCTCCATAGTCCCAGTAGTTGTGTCTAAGGGTTCTAGCCGGGAGATGCGAGCAGATCTTCGTGTGGTGACTATGGCCTTGCTCCTCTTGGGAGGCATGGCTCAAAGTGAAATGAGGTAGAGACGTTAGTTTTTGTACTAAAGTCACCATGAACGGCGCCAACTGTTGGCGCAAAGGATTACGCTAACAGGTTTGAAGTAACCTCGAAGGGTTAAATGCACGAATTGATTAACTGCGGACCAGTTTAGACCTTTACTGGGGAGAATAACCTTGGATTAGTTCAAAATGTATTTATTCGTGTCAGTATTCGATGTCCATTAACAGTACACAAGGGGGATATTTATAGACATGGATACAATAGAAAAAGACTATCCTGACCTTTAGTTACAAATGTCATGTGAACACTCGGATAAAGCGTCTTGTCACTTTTGGCGGCGCCCCTTCGGAGAAGAAGGATCCGAATATACCCTGGTGAAGGGGCTTATACGAAAGACACATGCCCCGAAGACGAAGCCTACTTCAAAGTCATGTGCGTGCTTCGATCCTGATGGAAGGCTTCGAGTTCTTCTCCCAGAGCATAGCAACAATAGCCGGGGGCTTCAGACTTCTCATCCTTCGGAGTATCTCTTCGAAGCACCAAACCTTGTCAGGATTATTTCCCCCAACAGGTACGTAGAAGCACATATGGACCCCAAATACGTACACAAATATCATATTTTCTAAACATTGATATACTCACTGATGAGGACATCCCTACCAATGATACAACCAAACATGAATACCAAGATCCAATTATTCGAGTTCGAGCACGACAATTAAATCTCTAGGTTTTCTAAGTATCTTAGTATATTATCATGGGAATAAATTACTACTTAATATTATTATTATTGTTAGGAACCATGGAGATGATGAAAATCACTTGGAGATAAACAAAGAGTTGGAGAATAACCAGGAAGGATGTCCAAGCCAATTTGAGAGTCCAATCCAACTACCATTTGTGTCCAACTCGGATTCGAGGAGCAGCGTGCACTAAAATCATCTCCTAGACTGCCTATGGACTCCGTTTTTGACGTTCCACCCAGCCACAGAAATATAACTTCAGAACCTTTCAAATTCCACTGATTTCATCTCAAAATTCCTTGTAGATCAATGGGAATCATCAAAACAAGATAGAGTCCAGAATCTGTCAGCATGCTGTTTTGTGCGTTATTGGGCCTTTGGTCCGTGTATCTAGTTGAGTCCATTAAGGGTGTGTCACAAACTACTGTATAAGGTGTTTTTTACAGTCATATAGGGTTTTTTGGTTTATTTTACATGTTGCATTGATAGCCGCCGCTTCGCCGGATTTGTATGTGAACCCCAATTAGTAGATTCCAATAGAATATTCAGTTTGATTGTGTTTTCTGCGTTCTTGCTTGTGTTCTTCGATTCACAGGCAAGGATTAGCCTTCTTGGTGAGGTCAATCAGGCTGTGCTTGGTTGATAACCAACGGAGCAGTGATGTAGCGATTGCAAGGGCCAATCTCATGGATTGGAAGCCGGATTATCAACGTCGAGTTCTCCACAAATCGTTGTTTATCCCTCACCTAACAGAAGATCGAGCACCCCCTCCTCCATCACTCAAGCATCAATCCCTTTACCACATGACATTAGTCAAGCTTAAGATGAGACTGAACATTGGTTTTGGTTCTCCCCTCGTTACTGCTTGACCCCTGCCTTTTATACTCAGGACACCCTAACTACTTAACAAACTAGGCTACTAACTAAATCTTAACAAATGCCCCTGCTCTTCCCTCCTTCCTTGTGCACCAAACTCTTGCCTCTCCACACTTCAAATAAGCCACACTCCATCTTGTTCAACCATAATTCTTGATCACCTCTTCTCTGATTCTTATACACTTAACTACGTTGTGCATAACCACCCTCGATCTTCATACCAACTTTTTTTATCTTCTTTAATACCCATACACCGACCCTTCTTCCTGCATGGAACTAATTTCAACATTATCTTCTTCTAAACTCAGCTTGTTACACTCTTTAGCCAAATTGATCTTAAACCTAACTCAGCCTTTCCATTATATTTATATGACCGAATTATGGTATAAACACATGCCCCCTTTTTATAACAAATTCTATATGTATATGTTGTATAAACACTGGTTATCTTTCTATTTACATTCCGCTATTTTATTTACCCTTTCGATTTACCAATACTATGCCTCTTGTCATACTCTAGGGTAATATCAATTTAAATACTTCCCATTGATTGCCTTAAGTACATGTCTTCCTTCCAACGTCTCTAAAAAATATGAATTTCCACATACTATCCTAATCACTCGGTATGGCCTTCCCAACCAGGGGACCATTTATCGAATTTGTTATCTCGAAACCCCAAAGGCAAAATCGTCTTCCATACCATTTCGTCAATTGGAAACGATTTTTCTTGTACTATCTTGTTATATGCTTTGGCCACCCTTAACTTTTACTTTTTTCTCCTATAACACCTTAAGACGATTCTTAATGATATCGTCTATCTCAACAGTCATCATGTTATGATATTGTTCAATTCCTAGCTGATCTTGATGTTTCACCCTACAACTCTACAAATTTATCACTATAGGCAACACTACTTCCTGACCATACAACAATTCAAATGGCATTACTTTGGTCACACCATGTTTTGACACCCTGCACGCCCATAACACTTTGTTTAACACTTTATGCCACCTCCTAGGTTTCTCTTCTATCTTTTTCTTGACCAAACCTATTAACACCTTATTGCTAGCTTCAGCTTGACCATTAGCTTGCGCCTAATATGACGAAGAATTTAACAATTTGATCTTCAATGATTCTGTAAATTCTCTGAATTGCTTGGACATGAAGGTTGAACCAAGTCTGTTGTCAAAGTCTGTGGAATACCAAATCTGTGAATGATATGTTCTAGCACAAAATCTATTACTTCATGATGAGTAATAATCCTTAATGGCACAGCCTACACCCACTTTGTGAAGTAATCTTTGGCCACTAGCACAAAGTGGTGTCCTTTAGATGATGTTGGATGTACCTCACCGACAAAGTCTAGACCCCATCCTCAAAACTATAACGCATTGATTTTCATCAGCCGTTAAAATAAAATAAAATAATCAATAAATGAATTTCAAGAAAATGACTCAGAGAAAAGCGATAAACACTGAAGCTAAAATGTGGGCTTAAAAATTTCATTTAAAAATAAAACATGGTTGGAGTATTTTTCCCAAAATTCTCTTTGCTCTAAATTACGTCCCAAAAGTTTTCTAGAATTTTTGGTTCAAAGGAATTATTTAATATATAATCAATATCATTTCATTGCAAAACTCTAACATTAATTAATAAAATATGTTTCAACGGGAATGTTGTGTGAATAAAATATATGACAAATCATTTAAATTAAAAATAATATAAAACCAAATAAAATTTGGCTAGAGGAATTTCTAGTAAATTTCTCCCACCTCAAATATGGGTTTTGGTTTCATTAAGGATTTGGTTTCTAGTCGAGTCTGAATCTTCATCCTCGACATCTCTATCCTTTCCAGTCGTAAACCCAGAGGAGTCAATTATATCTTTTCTTCGTGGTGTTATAATTGTATTTTGATTTGTGTAATTTAAATTCCATGACAAATCCCTTTCGAAATCCATTCTATATTTGAATTCACAAAGTAAATTCAAATCCTTGATTTTGTGTTCAAGTTCGGAATTTCGAATCTCGACGTGAATCCAAAATTTCTAAATTTATTTTAAATTATAACCTAAAAAAACTTTTCACATTATCTAAAAATCCAAAATTGAATTTTCAGGAAAATATTTTTCTATTTTTTCCTCCTTTCTTTTCTTTCCTTTCCCTTTTTCTCTTTCCCCTTCTCTCCTTCCTTTCCTTTTTCCTGCGCAGGCCACCTCCTTCCTCCTCTGGTCACAGCCACCTCCTCTCCCTCCTCCTTCCATTTCTCCCTCCTCATTCCATTTCCCCCTCCTCTTTCCATTTCCCCCTCTTTCCATTTCTCCCCTAGCCTCTCCTCCCTCTATAAAAGCCACCCCACCCCCTCCTCTCTTTTCCCTTGCAACAGATCCCACCACTGCTCCCGGCCTCCTCTTCCCCTACCGTGCGCCCTAGAGACACGCCCCTCCTCCCCGCTGAGTGTTGCCAGCCCACACCGATGCATTGTCCACCCTACCCCTTTGGCCACCTCATGTGCACCTTCCCCCTCCTCGCCACGCCATACACGATGTGTGCGTGCAGCTGCTCTGAGCCCACGCCCTGCACTGGTGCTGCTTCTCTGTTGGTTGCTTTGCTATGTCGTCAAGCCACATGTCGTCAACGTAGAGTCTCCTCTCCTTCTTGTCACCACTAGCCCCTACCGCAGCCGCATCGTTCTCTCGATTGAATTCCTTGTTTTAAGAATATCTCGCTCTCCTATTTTTCATTCCATTAATTATTGATCTACATTGTGTTATGTATCATTCATATCAATCGGTTTATTATCATTTTGATGTGTCATTTTCTACCTTGTTAACTCGTCTATTGATCCTAATATATTATGTTATGTACTCTAGTTCCTTGTTATTCCACTCTATCTAATGAAATTATTGTATCCAATTAATCTGATCCATTCGTTATCCTATTGTTGATCTATTAATAATTAAAGATCAATATGTCATACCTTGGTTCCATGTTATCATAATCCGTTCAATAAAATAGTTTATCGTATCACAATATTTGTTGTAACTTTATTTTTTATATCATATCATTGTTATCCCATTCTGAAATTGTCATCTAATATTCTTATTATCAATTATTGATCTTATTCCTTGATGTTCCAATCTATACAATATTTTTATCATATCATAATCATGGTTGTAATTCTATTTTAACCCATTGTCATATTGTTCATCATATTCGATCCATGTCATGGTTCCTTTTTTATCCGTCCATAGTAGATCAATCATCAACCATCAACTAGTTTTGGTCTTGATATGTCATTACCAAAACCTAGTGAACACATTCCGATCTAATTTATCTCATTGTTGTTCATGATCTAAATCCATATAGAACTATCCTCATTGTTTATCGCCCATCGATTCAAATTCGTGTCATTCCGGTGTTTCATATCCAACCACCCTGGATAATAGAACTCCTAAACATAGAATACGCAGTGTTTCATTTCCGCTCTTCCATATTTCATCCAGGAGATCATATTTCTCATGAGGCGTGGTTCATCGTCATTTTGTTTCCTATACTGGAGTTAATGTTTGTTGTTGTCCCTCATCGTTCATCAGAGACGATTGTCGCCTAGCCCTCTTTTATTTGATCTAATGCATCGACCATCATTTGATTGATGTTCGGTAGCCGGATTTAGGACGTTCATTGATGATCATCGCCGATCATCGGTTGTTTGTCCTTAATCATCGCCATTCATCATCAAAACTTGTCGATTTAATGTAAACCCTTCGACATGATCGCTAAGGCTCGATATATTAAGCCTTTACACGTACCTTTAGTTGATTTCCTCTTTATCCTTAGTTCAATGGACTAGGTTGTTCAATGGTCATAACCTATTCTAGTCGTTTGACCAAATCCATCTGTACCCTTTTGTTTCTAATCAATCACCGCCTTCAATTCGACTCATCTTTGTTTTCAATCGAATCATAATCCATCGATCTACCCTTGTCTCAACTCAATTTCAATCCTTCTATTTCATTCTATCCAAGTGAGTGTGTTGATCATGCATCGACCGTCTCATTTAATCTGAAGGAATAATCCCACGATTATTTCTTTTCTTTTTAGGGTTCTATCAGTTCTCGTGAATGAGTCTAAACTTCTAAAATTCATATCCATTTCGTTTGAACTCCAAATCAATCCATTCAAGTTTCTAAATTCATCTAGATTCGTGCCCTACTTGAACGTGAACTTGAACCATATCGCTCGTACAACATTCAAGGTCATCTCATCCTATTTTAGAGGAATTTCACAAGAAATGTCTCATCATTTCATGTGATCTTCTAAATTAAATATATCTCTCATCCTATCTCTCATCCACTACATTAAAGTTTCATAATTCGCCTTAATCAATACTCTAACTAATAATAATATCCTATTGACTTATTTATTGTTGTTTCTTAGAGTTTTTGTCTTTTTTGTGTGTCGTGTAGATCCTCGTGTTCCTAAAGATTTGAAGGACCTTGCGCAAGACCCAAAAGTCTTCGTCAAAAGGTAAAAGGTTTTCCAGAAGCGTAAGAGGCAAGTCACAACCCCGTCCTTGATCATGTTGGACTCATGTTCTTAGATTAATTATTGTTATAACCAAAAGGATTGAATTGCATTAGTCCAATTAAACTTATAGTTTATATGTATTTAGATCCCCTAACCTTGATGTGCAAACCCAAGCCATGCTTTTTATCCATGTTCCCTTGTCGCCTTGAATCGATATTACTTAGTGCCGAAGTATTGACACACCTTCTTAGTTATGCTAAAAGATGAGTCGTAGACTAGATTGGATACTTTAATCTCTCTTATATTCCCAGACATGTTGAAGGATATGCCAAAGAAAATTGCATGGATCGGATGTTCTGATAGGTATTGTTGGCGTAAAAGATTACGCTAACAGGTTCTCTAAGACTAAGAACTAACAAACAGTGAATTTGTGTTGAGAACTATCTCAAGCCTCTGAATTGGATAATAGCTTAAGTAGTCCGAAATTGTGTATTGAATAGCTGAGTATTCGATGCCTATTACAGGGTAAGAAGGGGGGTATTTATGAGAAAAAAATCTAAGGAAAAGACCTATATACCCCTCAATTACAACCGACATAGTGGAAACTATTCGGTACCTCGAATAGGGCTAAAACAGTAAAATCTATCCGAAGAAGATAGATAAGGCAAACATCTTATCAGTCTGGCTGTTATCCACTTTGGCTTCGGAGCCTTCAGAGAGTGCCTTCGAATTGTAAGCCGAAGCACCCTTCGGCTTAGAAACTTCACCACCTTCGGACATAAGCACAAGCTTAGATGCTGATAAGTTATCTTTGACTGTCAAACTCTAAAATCCTGGAGATGAAGTATTTTCCCCGAACAGTAGCCCCTCGAATACGCTTCTCCGATTTTAACTTGTATAGTAGGAAAGCAGTATATGCAAGGAACATTTTCATATTCAGGGACTTAGAGAAATTTGAAGGTATTACAGCTATTCGAAGGGTATCTGACATCGAGGCATCCCCGATGAGAGCTTCAAACTAGGATTGTTGTGTGAACACTTCGCAGGAAAAGGAACCGTTGCGGAGGTAAAACGTCGTGAAGAGCCGTTAATTTTGAGTTGTTACCCTTCAAGTATCCCTTATGCTCCCGAAAAGGTAACGGTCGAAATTTTACCATGGGTTCACATCTTTTCACTTCCTGGTCCCACCCGCCAGCGATAGAAGTCAAACCTGCAGTGTGAATGCGACCGAAGCGCAACAGCTAGTGAAAGGCTATAAAAGGGGCATCGAAATCCGCCGAAAACTTTTACCGTGGCTGACTTCTGAGGTTTGCTTTCTTCAACCTCAAAATCTCCTAACTTTCTGAGCGATCGAGTCATGGCGAGGACCAGCAACACCCTGCCAGCAGTAGTAAGCACTTTGGCGCAGAGGCAAGCTTCGGCGGATTCAGCAGCAGTGGCCATGGCAGTCGCTTAGGACTTTAAAAGTGCTTCATTGGCCGGAGCCTTGAAACCTTATTGCTTGGTCACCTTCGACTCTTTTACAGATGCTTCTAACCCGGAGGCCGGAAATTTGTTCTTTTAAAGTCCTTAGACTCTTCTACGGATCCTAACAAGACGGAGCCTAGAATCTGTAGGCTGGCGACCTTCGGCTCTTTTACAGATGCTTCAAACCCGGAGGCCAGAAATCTGTTCTTTTAAAGTCCTTAGACTCTTCTACGTATCCTAACAAGCCAGAGCCTAGAATTCGTAGGCTAGCCACTTTCGGCTCTTTTACAGATGCTTTCAACCCGGAGGCCGGAAATCTATTTTTTTAATGTCCTTAGACTCTTCTATGGATCCTAACAAGCCGGAGCCTGGAATCCGTAGGCTGCCAATGGAATGCTTGAACCAATGGTTCGAAGGTCATTGGATGGGTTCCTTGAAAGATGCTTGACTCCGCAAGCATCTCTGTTCTCTTGATGCGTCCACCAGGAGTAAGGGATATTCGAAGAGCAAACAAAATTTGAACCTCCATATTTATTTAGAAAGGTACTTTTACAATTGATTACAAGGAGCCCCTAAGCGTAATAACGTTTAAGGTGCTCCGCATGCCATGCATGCTTCAACTCTTCCCCTTCTAAATTAGCTAATTTAAATGAGCCAGGGCGCCCTGAGCGTAGGATAATATATGGTGCTTCCCATTTATTTCCTAGCTTCCCCGGAGCTATTACACTTCGCAATACTAAATGACCTAGCTTAAGCTCGTTCAGCTTTATCTTCGGGTCATACCATGTTTTTGTTTGGTCTTGGTACTTCGTCAGATTGGTGACAACTCGAAGCCTTATTTCTTCTGACAAGTCCAGCGAAGTGCTACTCTTGTCTTCATCTCTAGGTTCTACTACGCGAAGGGATCCACCCTTGAGCTCCATAGGAGTCATGGCCTCATCTCCGAATAGCAGCCTAAATGGGGTGAAGCTTGTGGACCTCGCTTGAGTGGTCCGAATGGACGATAGAATCTTAGGGAGTTCTTCGGTCCACAGCCCCTTGGCCAACTCGACAATCCTTCGATTCAGACCGGAGAGAATATTCCCATTGGCTCACTCGACGGCTCCGTTGGATTGTGGATGGCGAACTGCTGCGAAGCATAACTTGATGCCTAGTTCTTCACAAAATTCTTTAAAGGTTTCGACTTCGAACTGGGTTCCATTATCCACAGTTAGTTCCCTTGGCACTATGAACCTGCATATGATATTTTGCCAGAAGAATTTGTGCACATTTCTTGAAGTGATAGCAGTTAGGAGTTCAGCTTTGACCCATTTAGAAAAATACTCAATTGCTACCACTGTGAACTTCAAGCTGCCTTTTGCCATTGGAAAAGGGTCGATGAGATCCATTCCCCATCGTGTCATTGGCCATACCGGGGCAATAACTTGAAGTGGCACTTGTGGACGGTGGCTCCATCTACCCATCCACTGGCATCCTTGACAGGTTAGAACCAATTCCTCCGCATCTCTTACAATTGTTGGCCAGTAGAGCCCCTGTAGAAGTGTCTTTCCTACTAGAGCACTAGGGGCCAGGTGGCATCCACATAAACCTTCGTGAATGTCCTGAAGTATATCTTGGCATTCGGGTTGTGAGATGCACCGGAGTAAGGGAGAACAAACTCCGACCTTGTATAATATCTCATTGACAAGCTTATAATTTCGAGCCCTTGCTTGCAACCTTCGGAAATTTGGACCCTTTGGCAAGACTGCGCTACTTTGCAAGACATCCATTATCGGAGCCCGCCAATCTGTAGCTGGGATACAAAGGCCTTCTGCAGGAGGGTGTAGGACCGAAAGTAGCGACCAGAGGGGGGGTGAATGGGCGCCTAAAAATTCTTTCGAATCAACGGCCTGCTCCAAATACCCAACACACCTGAAAAGACTTAGCAGCAGAAAGTAAACAGATTGCCAATGCCTAAAAATATCTAGCCTAGAAACGACCGGTTCCTAGACGGAGAAAAACCAATACAGTGCTAATAGGAAGGAAAAACAAAATGTTCAAAACATGGCAGATCAAACTTCTCAGTAAAGTAATTAAAGTGTTCATGAAAAGAGATGAGAAGTTACTGTTGAAATTTGTCTCCTGTTCGAAACTTGGCGAAGCCTACTTTGCTGTGTCGAAGCCTGCTTCGTAGTGTCGAAACACAGAACAGAAATGAAACACAGAACATACTTCGAAGCTAGGTTCACAGTTCAAAATCGGAGCTAAAGTTCTTAGCAAAGCCTTCGAAGAAGTCAGGTCGAAGCCTGCCTCACGGAGCTGAGGGACTTCGAATAGAGAAGGGGGCTTCACCAGAAACAGCCAGAGAAAGGACATGGCCCTATCTACTCGATCAAAAAGCTACACAGGAAAAAGCAAAGCTAGAGTACTAGCCCACTTTAGCTAAAGGAAAGTAGTACTACTTGCTACAATAAGCAAGAACTAGTACTCAGCCCGTAGAACAGGGAACAACAGGGAAGCGCATGAACTCGGGAATAAACAACAGGAACGCAGAAAACGAAGCTTCAGATTCACAGGAAATGCTACACACCACACGACATGAACAGAGAATGGAAACTCACTGCATTATGAAGAATAGAGGGGATGCAGGAATAAAATGGTGTGAGCAGGAACCTAGCGGCGCACAAATAGGAGAGAGAAAAACACAGGGAACAAAAAATGACCCAATAGATTAAAAAGTGAATTCTAGAAGGATAGTATAACCCTAGGGATTGGGGCCCTATTTATAGGCTGCCCAATGACCTAGAATATTCCACCAGCCCCTTAGGGTTTTTACAGACGCTGAAATAAAAGGAAAAGACTAAACTGCCCTTAGAATATTTTTACAGACTCGACTGACTGACTGTGGGCCTAGGGACAAAATAGTAAACTCCTATTTACATATGACTTATCCGGAAGCTAAGGTTTCGTAGTGACTACGACTTCTCTTCTGGACAGTCCGATACAAGATCAGCGGTCATCAGTTTTACGCCAAAACTGACAAAGCCTCCACCGACTTTGCACCAGGTACCCGGATTGGGCCGGCCTGACTCCGCAGCTCTCTCAGCCCGGCAATCACTCACCGCCCGTGTACCTGAGTCAATCCTGGTCAACAGCTCAGTGGGTCTTATGCTTCTTCTGGCCTATGTACCCTGATTGGGCTAGCCCAACTTCGCAGCTCTCTCAGCCCAACAGTTGCTCGCTGCCCGTGTACCTAAGTCACATGCGGCCCATGACGCAGCAGATCTTCTCTCTTCTTTTGTCCTCTTTGACTTCCGTTGACAATGACTCATCACATTTGGAGCCATGAGGCCCACACTATTCAGCATGGCTCCTCAATCTCCCCCTTGATGAGTGCATTATAAACACTTCACTTCTTCAGCTCTTTAGTATCTGCAAGCAACTGTGGAAACACGAAAACAAAGCACAAGAAAACAAAGAAGAAGAAAAATAAAGTAAAAGTTTAACCCTAATGACCAAAAGCCAAACAAAAGCAAGAAACGGTCATTATGGTTAACCAAAGGTAAAAACTCAAAAACGAGTGCAATCTCAGAATCATTAACAAGGATATCAAAAGACTAAGGACCGGGACAAAAACTCCCCCTTAAACTCGAGTGCAATCTCAGAATCATTAACAAGGATATCAAAAGAGTAAGGACCGGGACAAAAACTCCCCTTAAACTCTTATCCCAAAATTTCTCCCCCTTGTTGACAAGTGAACTCATCAAGCACTCTAAAACAACACATACCCCCCTGAAACGCAACTCCCCCTCAAAATATGCAATGAATGCAACTGGGGTGCAAGTGGAGTGTAGAAAGCATGCTTCTCAGATATGATTGACTGCAAATACAACATCTAACAAGTATAGCAAAAGTCATACTGTCTAAGACACATGGCATGATCAGTGCAACAAATGATATCTAAAGAAAGTCATTAGCACACATTTTTTTTGCAAACAAAAGTATCACCACTTTTTCCAGATAAACAAGCAAAGTAAAGCATGAGATGCAGAAGCTAACTGATATCTACCAAGATAAGCTTTGTTCAAAACAAAGTGCTTTAGCAAACTTGTTATCTTTTTCAATGTTCGGGATTTTTCATGTTCCTTTTTCATTTTCGCCAAGGGTTATTTGCATGTCAAACCTTATGCTGACTGACCAAGTCAAGCCTAGGCCAGAACTACACCATCAAAAGCTTAAGACATTGGTCTTGGCATACACTACACCGTCCTAGTTCATACCAAAGTGCTATGGTAAGCAGTCCAGAACAATGTAATGCGACAAAGCAAACCCACTTGGATCGTTTCAACTTAAGCATAAAAGGCATGGAATTCTCATTCATTTTTATTATTTTTATAGCACATTTTCCATGTTAAAACATAAAGATGTCCAAGTTGCATATCTGCATCTATTGTGAGAAACTAGCTACAAGGTATGTAACAGATAGCAAAAGCACTCAGCCTACACATGCTAGTTACCAGAAGCAATGGAGATCGGTTTTCAAGTTTAAAGTGTAAAAGCCATGCATATGACAGATATCAGACATATCAAGCAAACTGAAACAAGGCATGATCATTGACAAGTAATCAAAAGCATGTACCAGCTAGAATAAGTAAAGAAGTTCAATCATATATCAGAAGCAAGCTCAAAAAGTGTGATATGTGAATATGCAAGATATGAACACACACAAAAAGACTCAAGAAAAGAGTAATGAAGAAAGAAAAAATGATGCAAAAATATCCTAAAAAGGATACACAACACCCAAATCTCCTCGTAAACGCTCAAAAGTAGACTGATCTAGGGGTTTGGTGAAGATGTCAGCTAACTGATGATGGGTATCAACATGAACAAGGTCAATGACACCTTTCTCATATTGATCCCGCGGAAAATAAAAGCGCACATCAATGTGTTTGGTTTTTGAATGGAGACAAGGGTTTTTCCCTACACTAATAGCACTGGTGCTGTCGCAAAACAAAGGAACTCTGGTAGGAAAGAACAACCCAAAATCTCGCAGAGTGGAAATCATCCAAACCAACTGTGAGCAGCAGCTAGCAGCAGCTACATACTCAGCCTTAGTGGTCGAAAGAGCAACTCCAAATTGCTATCGAGAAGACCAAGAGACAAGAGAAGAACCAAGAAACTAGCAAGTACCGGAAGTCGACTTGCGATCCAACCGGCACCCACCAAAGTCGGCGTCCGAAAAGCCAGATAAATCAAGAGATGATGATGCTGAATAGTAAAGACCGAGATCAGGTGCATAAGTGAGATACCTGAAGATACGCTTGACAGCCTGCCGATGAGACGCGCGTGGTGAAGACTGGAAACGCGCGCAAATTCCCACGGCGAACTGTATGTCCGGTCTTGTCGCCGTCAAGTATAGCAGCGAACCGATCATCCCTCGAAACTCTCTCTCATTGACCTTGACACCGTTCTCGTCGTTGACCAGTCCTCCAGATGTGCCCATTGGGGTCATCTGCGGCTTCAACTCCCCACCAAAGTCAAATTTTTTCAACATGTCACGAGTGTACTTACCTTGGTGAATGAAGGTGCCGTCCTTGGTCTGCTTGATCTGGAGCCCTAAGAAATACTTGAGCTCACCCATGAGGCTCATCTCAAACTCGATGTGCATCTGCTCAGAAAACTTGGACACAAGAGAATCAGTAGTACCGCCAAAGATAATATCGTCCACGTAAATCTGAGCGACTAAAAATCTGAAGCATCTCTGAGCAAGAAAAGAGTTTTATCCACAGAACCCATCACAAAGCCCTTCCCCAACAAAAACTGCTTCAACTGGTCATACCAAGCCCTAGGGGCTTGCTTCAACCCGTATAAAGCTTTCTGCAACTTAAAAACATGTCGAGGAAACTTGGGGTTCTCAAAACCGGGGGGCTGCCTATCATACACTTCCTCCTCTATATACCCGTTCAGAAAAGCACTCTTGACGTCCATTTGAAAAAGCTTAAAACCCTTCGAAGTGGCAAAAGCTAAAAGAATGCGAATGGACTCAAGACGGGCAACAGGAGCGAAGGTTTCTTCAAAGTCAATACCTTCCTTCTGGCAAAAACCCTGGGAAAATAGTCGAGCTTTGTTGCGCACCACAACCCCATCTTTACCTTGTTTGTTCTTGAACACCCACTTGGTGCCTATGGGATTGCATCCTGGTGGAGGCTCAACTAGTGTCCAAACCCAATTACGGACAAAATTCTCAAGCTCTTCTTGCATAGCATTAATCCAATTAGAATCAGAAAGAGCATGAGAAACGTCTCTGGGCTCAAAAGATGCAACAAAAGCAGATTCAACAAACACAGCAAGAGAGTTACCAGATGAACGCAAAGTTATCTCAGTCAAATCACCGATGATGAGCTCTGAGGGGTGATCACGCTGAACTGCTCGGGATCCCTGGTGATCTGAAGTCACCTCACCGGAGTCAGCAGCTAGCACCTCTGGACTTGACTGAGGGGGCTCGATCGAAGTGGAAGAAGTGATCAGAGGTCCGCCCTCATCCTCAGTCGAAGTCTCAGAGGGTGTGGGCTCTGCAGGAGGTGAAGAAGGCCCACCCTCATCAGCAGCTGGAGTATCCTCATCTTCCTCGAAGATGGACTCTCCGAGCTCACCATCACCACAAAGCTCAAAAGAAGGAGTCAAAGAGGGCAAGGACTCATCAAATGAAACTTCACAAGTCTCGACAAGCTGCTGGGATTCGAGGTTCCAAACACGGAAACCTCGAGAATGCAATGCATAACCAAGAAAAACACCATCCCAGCAACGCGACTCAAACTTGTCCAAATGCCCTCCTTTCTTAAGCACAAAGCACTTGCAGTCAAACGCTCGCAAGTGACTCACTTTGGGCTGTCTGCCAAACCGCGACTCATATGAAGTCTTACGAATGTAAGCTCTAAGAAACATGCGGTTGGCCAGATAGCAAGCCGTGTTCATGGCTTCAGCCCAAAAACGCCTAGGAGTCCTATGCTCATCGAGCATCGTCCTGGCCATCTCGAGTAGCATGCGGTTCTTTCGTTCCACAACGCCGTTCTGTGGAGGAGTGTAAGGAGCAGAAAACTAATGGTCAAGACCCTGATCACTACAAAAGCTGATGAACTGAGAGTTCTTGAACTCAGAGCCATTATCGGAGCGAATTGCTCGCATCCGGCCATTGTTCTCATTCTTCAGCTTCAAAATCAGGTCATGAACAAAATGAAAGGTTTCATCCTTAGACTCCAAAATGAAAACCCACGAGAATCGAGAAAAGTCGTCAACAATCATAAGTGCGTACCACTTCCCACCGACTGAACGTACCCGAGCTGGACCGACAGTGTCCATATGTAGCAACTCGCCCAGATACGAAGTCATCACCTGAGTCACAGGTGAGTGAGAAGCGGCAACCATTTTCCCATGACGACAGGGATGACAAACTAGATCTTTCTCCATTTTAAGCTTGGGCAATCCTCGGATGAGGTCCATAGAGCTTAACCTGACTAGCAGATCAAAACTCAAATGACCTAACCTCCTATGCCACTTCCAGAGCTCAGAAGAAGATCCAGCGATCAAACAACGAGAAGGGCCAAAAGAACTAGAGAAGTCAATTCGAAAAACTTTACCGAATAGTAAGATCTGGCAAATCAAAAACCCTCTAGAATCAAACACAGAAGAATTGCCCTTCTTAAAACGCACCTCCAAACCATCCTCAAGAAGTTGCGAAACAGAAATCAAATTGAAGTTCAAGTTTCCAACCAAAGCAACATTCTTCAAAGAAAAATGGTCTGAAATGCGAATTGAGCCAATGCCACTTACTTTCCCTTGACCACTGTTCCCGAAGGTGATGTACTCTTTGGAGCTCGGGGGAGTGAGACTGGAGAACCATCTGCGATGTCCCGTCATGTGGCGAGAGCATCCTGAGTCCATGATCCAAACGTCCTCCAGTCCCCGATCCTGCACAATCAGTGGTTGTAAGGGGGAGAAAATGGTCCAGCACCAGATTTAGCAAAAGAGCTAAACCAGTGTCGAGCCATCTGCTCAAAAGAAGAAAAGTAGAAATCATCATGAGAGTTTGGACCAAAACGCGGCTCAAAGCGCGGTCCTTGGTTCTGCCTAAAGCCTCGGCCACGAGGTCCAGAACCGTAGCCAAAATGGCATGGAGCTCTGCCGGAACAAACACCACCATCTGGAGCACGGGCATGAAAGCCGTCTCCTCTACCACCACCTACACGACGCGGCCTGGCCTACAGCCTCTCCCCACATCGAGGAACACACAGTCTACCACCCTGCTGGTAGAACTACTCCAGACCACCACGAGCTCTCTCTGCTCTCTCAACACGATTCCTTCTGAAGCAAAACTCCGCAAGATTCCCTTCTCTCTGACAATACTCACAATGGTAGGTGGGCTTCTTGGGATGTGGTTGAGACTTGGTGTTCTTGGGCTTAGTGGTGTTTGGTGTAGTCTTCTTGGGTTGAGAGGGTCCAAGAAGAGAGTCAAGAGAAGTGTGGAGGTGTTTGGGCTTTGGAACCCAAATGGGCTTCTTGGGTGGAGCTTTGAACTGTTCTTGGATAAATCCATCCTTGGGCTGACTAGCCTGGAAAGACTCAGTGGAGTGAGTCTTGGGATATCTCTACTCAGGAGTCATTTTACTCCACTCCACTGCCCGACTAATGGCACTCTCAAAGTCAGCCTTGGTGTAGGTGTAACCAACCCCAAACCCATCATGCCTCTTGAACTGCTGGATCATCATGCCGAGTTGTGGCTCTCTGGCACTGATCCAACTCAGGATAGAACGGAGGTAAAAGTTCTCATTCTGAGAATCAGCTAGCTCCTCTCTCAAGGAAGCTAGTACCTCCACCTGAGACAAGCAGGTCTCACACTCGCTATCTACCTGGACGGACTTCTCGGCTTTCAGCTTAATCAACTCTAGTCTAAGAGACAGGCAGTTCTCATAGACAGTGGGTGGAACTGACAATCTCTCAAGCACTAGCCTAGTCTGCGCCAGCTCAGCTCTCACTCTCTCCAAATCCCCCAAATGCTCATTGCCCTTAGCTTTCAGCTCAGCTAAGATAGCTAGATGAGATGGGCAATCAGCATAGGGTCCGACGACAGTGGCTTGAGCATCTTTCAGCTCCAGCTGAGCGCTTTCAAGCTCAGTGGCCAAAGCATCCCTCTCATCAACCCTTTTTGTGTACCTGGACTTCAGAGTCGACAGGTCACACAGAAGCACCTCACACTTTGGGCACTCACTGCTATCACCCAAGCAAGGGGAAGAAGATAGACTCTCAATTTTGCCGTTGGCCACGGCAAACTCACTCTCTAACTCATTTATCCTTTTCTTAGCCCCCCTAAGCAGTTTTTCTTGATATTTTAACACCTGACGATTGCTTTCAAGTAAATCAACGATTTCGCGTTCATAAGATGATACCTTTTCGTTGTCATCGTCGTCGGAGTCATTGGAGGAGCTCTTCTCTTCCTTATCCCCAAGAGCCATTGAGCAGAAGCTCTTGCAGGATCTTCGACGCTGATGTGAGCGGCTCTTTGGTCTGTCCCCGAAAGCCATGAAACAGAGACCCACCGGATCATCCTTGTCCTTCCCCTTCCTAAGGACGATCTCCTCATCGCTTGAGCTTGATGAAGAGGAAGAAGACGTGGACCGCTTGGAGTAGCTCTTCTCCATCTCGGCGAAGAAGGCCTTGTCGCGCTTCTTGTTCTCTCGCCGGTAGTCCTTCAGGGCCTTTCTAAAGAATCTGGTCTTTGGCTTGCCCTTGTTGAAGGATGAGCTGTCGTGCTTGCTGGAGTCATGGAAGCCACCACCGGTGTCCTTCTTGTGTCCATTGCGCTTGGGGCAGTCGGCGATGAAGTGTCCTGGATCACCACACTCAAAGCACCCGGTTTTTGTGCCGTGTCTCTTGAACATTCGTTTGTCATAAACATGACGCACCCGGTTGTTAAACAGACACAGGTCATCATCTCCCAAAGACTCAAGCTGGTCCTCAGTGATAGACATCAAAGAGAACCCAGCACAACTCACAGAAGAAGGATCAACAGAAGGTGTAGCAAGGGCCATAGATTTTGATCCAGAGCCAGTGAGATTTGATCTCAGCTGGATATCAACCTCAGTGGCCTTCAGCTTGCTAAACAACTCAGAAATGGTCAAGGTATCATAGGATGTGCTCTCAATGATATAGGATACCTTGATCTCCCAGATCTTTGGGTCCAAGGTATGAAGAACCTTGAGCGCCTACTCGTGATCTGAGACTAACTGAGCACCCTCAGCCTTGTTGTCCCGAAGCTTGTTTATGATCGATTGAAAACGACCAAACAACGCTTCAACAGATTCACCAGGCTTTTGTGTGAAATTTTCATATTCACGCCGGTAGGTCTGATAGAGCCGAGCCTTGATCTGGGCTGTTCCCTCATGGTGTGCCTTGAGGGTAGCCCAGATCTCTCTCGTAGTGGAGAGATGGCTCACACGCTCAAACTCAGTGCGACCTAAACCAGAAAACAAAATGTTCACAGCCTTACTATTGTTCAGATGCTGGGCAATGATACCTGCAGTACCATGCTCAGCGACTGGAAATATAACGAACATAGCGTGAACGCAAATGTCCCAGATGTCCGAGCCTTGGCTCATAAGATAGGATCGCATGCGAGTCTTCCAATAGTTATAGCCATAAGCTTCCAAGGACGGGACCTTGCTAGGAGACATCATGATCACTACTGGGGTTTAGAAACCGGTTAAGGTATGGAAAAACCCTAACCAGGCTCTAATACCACTTGTAGGACCGAAAGTAGCGACTAGAGGGGGGGTGAATGGGCACCTAAAAATTCTTTCGAATCAATAGCCTGCTCCCAACACCCAACGCACCTCAAAAGACTTAGCAGCAGAAAGTAAACAGATCGCCAATGCCTAAAAATATCTAGCCTAGAAATGACCGGTGTCCTAGACGGAGAAACACCAATACAGTGCTAATAGGCAGGAAAAACAAAATGTTCAAAACATGGCAGATCAAACTTCTCAGTAAAGTAATTTAAGTGTTCATGAAAAGAGATTAGAAGTTATTGTTGAAATTTGTCTCCTGTTCAAAACTTGGCGAAGCCTGCTTTGCTATGTCGAAGCCTGCTTCGCAGTGTCGAAGCCTGCTTCGTAGTGTCGAAGCCTGCTTCGGAATCCCTTGTCGAAGTCTAGCGAAGGCTGTCATGGAAGTGCCGAAGGTTTGTGGAAACTAGCCTAGTTCAAGTGTGTCAAAGTGCGAAGTATGCTTCGAAGCGAAGTATGACAGTATCGAAGCCTACTTCGAACAGTGTACTTCGCAGCCGAAACTTCGAACTGAAAGCTTCGAACAAGGTTCACAGAAAATCAACCTTCGAAAGATAAGCGAAGCCAAACACAAGGCAGCACGACGAAATCGAAGCCTACACTCTACCTTCGAAGCTAGCTTGATCGAGGTATGACAACCGAAGTGGTGACCTTCGATCCGAGAGCTAACTTCGGATGACAAACTTCGAACTCACAAACTGAGACCTTCAAAAAGACAGCAGCAGAAAAATCTCAGAGAACACACATCGAGCGAAGTCTACCAGAAAGACATGTTTCGGAGCTAACTTCGAAGCCTGTCAAAGTATTGACTACGTAAAGCTCGAGTCAGAGTACACCTTCGCAAAAACTGTCGAAGTATGCTATCAGAACAGAAACGAAACACATAACATACTTCGAAGCTAGGTTCACAGTTCAAAATCAGAGCTGAAAGTTCTTAGGAAAGCCTTCGAAGAAGTCAGGTCGAAACCTGCCTCACGGAGCTGAGGGACTTCGAACAGAGAAGGGGGCTTCGCCAGAAACAGCCAGAGAAAGGACCTGGCCCTGTCTACTCGATCAAAAAGCTACACAGGAAAAAGCAAAGCTAGAGTACTAGCCCACTGTAGCTACAGGGAAGTAGTACTACTTTCTACAGTAAGCAAGAACTAGTACTCAGCCCGTAGAACAGGGAACAACAGGGAAGCGCATGAACTCGGGAATAAACAACAGGAACGCAGAAAACGAAGCTTCAGATTCACAGGAAATGCTGCACACCACACGACATGAACAGAGAATGGAAACTCACTGCATCATGAAGAACAGAAGGGATGCAGGAATAAAATGGTGTGAGCAAGAACCTGGCGGCGCACAAACAGGAGAGAGAAAAACACAGGGAACAAAAAATGACCCAATAGATTAAAATGTGAATTCTAGAAGGGTAGTCTAACCCTAGGGATTAGGGCCCTATTTATAGGCTGCCCAATGACCTAAAATATTCCACCAGCCCCTTAGGGTTTTTACAGACGCTGAAATAAAAGGAAAAGAATAAACTGCCCTTAGGATATTTTTACAGACTCGACTGACTGACTTTGGGCCTAGGGACAAAATAGTAAGCTCCTATTTACAGATGACTTATCCGGAAGCTAAGCTTTCATAGCGACTACGGCTTTTCTTCTAGACAGTCCGATACAAGATCAGCGGTTATCAGTTTTACGCCAAAACTGATAAAGCCTCCACCGACTTTGCACCAGGTACCCGGATTGGGCCGGCCTAACTCCGCAGCTCTCTTAGCCCGGCAATCGCTCACCGCCCGTGTACCTGAGTCAATCCTGGTCAACAGCCCAGTGGGTCTTCTGCTACTTCTGGCCTATGTAACCGGATTGGGCCAGCCCGACTTCGCAGCTCTCTCAGCCCGACAGTCACTCGCTGCCCGTGTACCTGAGTCACACACGGCCCATGACGCAGCAGATCTTCTCTCTTCTTATGTCCTCTTTGACTTCCGTTGACAATGACTCATCACATTTGGAGCCATGAGGCCCACGCTATTCAGCATGGCTCCTCAGAGGGTAATTTATTTACTGTAGTCTTGACTAGTTCTTCATAGAAAGCACCCTCCGGGAGGTCCAATGCTTTAGCTGCAGCCTTCGCTAGAATGTCTACAAGTTGATTATCTGCTCGAGGGATAGTTCGAATAGAAAATCCTTTGAACATTACCTCAGATGTCGGTTCCTTGCTTGAAAGCTTTTGTCAACATGCCCTGGGATGTCTTGGGAATCTTTTTTAATTATAATCCTTGATGCTCAAAGAGCCTTTGCCTTTCGGAGGCCTAGCAGGATTCTTTCATACTCTGTGATATTATTGGTGGTCTTAAAGTTGAGCCTCGCAGAATACATGGCCTTTTTCCTTGACAGTGATATTATTACAGCTCCAACTCCGCCACCATAGACCTTCGGAGGGTTCTTCCGGACCCCAAACTGCAGATGGAGTCCACTCTGCCACGAAGTGAGCTATGATCTGGGATTTGATAGCTGTTCTCGCTGTGAAGGAAATTCCAAAGGGGGCTAGCTCGACAGCCCATTTTCCGATCCTACCTGTAGAATCTTTGCTCCGAAGCATATCACCAAGGGGATACGAGGTAGGAACGATTAGGTTATGTGCTAGAAAGTAATGCCTTAGCTTCCGCGAGGCCATTACTAAAGCATAAGCAAAGTTTTCGAGCTCGGAGTATCTTTTCTTTGTTCCAGACAAAGCTTCTGAGACGAAGTAAATTGGGTTTTGCACCAGCTTTCCTTTAAGCTCAACTTCTCTAACCAATACTACACTTACTGCGGAGCCCGTTGCTGCAAGATAAAGAAGGAGAGTCTCTTCCAGGAGGGGCATAGTAAGTGTTGACAGGCTTCCGAGGTATTCTTTAATATCATCAAAGCTCTTCTGACACTCCAGCGTCCAGTTGAAACTTTCGGACCCCTTTAGAGCTTTAAAAATTGGAAGGCTTCGTTCGGCTGATCTGGCGAGGAATCTGCTGAGAGCTGTGAGCCGTCCCGCTAGCTTTTGGACCTACTTCAAATTTTCTGGTGGAGCCATTCTTTGCAAAGCACATATCTGCGTCGGGCTAGCTTCGATTCCCCTACTCGAAACTAAGTACCCTAGTAGTTTTCCTACTTGCGCCCCGAATATACATTTTTCAGGGTTGAGGCAAACTCCACATGCTCGCAGGCTCTAAAATGTTTCCGCTAAGTCTAGGCTATGATGGTGCTTTGCAGCACTCTTTATTACAATATCATCCATATAGGCTTCAACATTTAGGCCTATTTGATGACCTAGAGCCTTAGCTATCAGACGTGAGAATGTGGCTCTGGCATTCCACAAGCCAAAAGGCATTCTTACATAACAAAATACTCTAGATGGGGTTATAAAACTCATCTTGGCTTCGTCTTCACGCTTTAGCTAGACTTGATGATAACCAGAGTAAGCATCCAAGAAGCTTAGTAATTCGGAGCCAGCCGTAGAATCCACCAGCTAGTCTATTCGGGGCATAGGGTAGAGGTCTCGTGGTCATGCTTTATTTAATGATGTAAAATCAATGCACATGCGCCATTTGCCGGATCCCTTTTTCCTGACAAAAACAGGGTTAGCTAGCCACTCCGTGTGGGCTACTTCCCTGATGATGCCAGCCCTTAGCATTTTTTCCACTTCTACCTTAGTGAGGTCTTCCCTCTCTGTAGATAACTTACGGAGCCCCTGGCGTAATGGCCTAGCCTTTGGGTTGACAAGCAAGCTATGCTCAATGATACTCCGGTCAACCCCGGTGATGTCTTCGTCAGTCCAGGCAAAGATGTCCAAATTTTGCTTGACTACTTCCTCCAACGAAGTAGCTATCTCCGGAGATAGCCCCTTGCCGAACTGTATTGGGTATTCTTTACCATCCTTCAGAATTATCTTTGTGACGACATCACCTTCTGGGCTTGGCTTGAGGGAAAGGCCCTTCAAGGAGTTTGAAGACTCCGGAACCCCCTCCGTGTGCTCTGACACACTATGCACTTGCAGAGGGTCCAATGGCTGACCGTGGCCATACTCCATTCTTCGAGCTACAACTTGGTCTCCTAAGATAGTGAGAAGTCCACCTTGCGTGGGCATCTTGAGACATAAGTAGTTGTGATGTGCTATAGCCCCAAACTGGTTCAACATCCCCCGTCCGAAAATCACATTATAGGCATATGGGGCGTCGACGAAGTCGAAGATCACCTCTTCCACCCTGGCTAAGGGCCCCTCTCCGAAGGCAACCTCGAGACCTATCTGGCCGAGGGCATCGAGAGGTTGACCTGTGAAACCATGTAGTGGGTGGGCTGCCGGAAGTAAATGCCTCCGAGGAATGCACATCTGGTCGAAGGCTTGGACAAAAAGTATATCTGTGAAGCTCCCACCATCTACCAGGATCCTTCGGACTTTGACTCCATCTATATCAGCTGAAATGACCAGGGGGTCGGCATGAGGGATTTTCACCCCCACATCATCATTGGCAGTAAAGGAAATAGGTACATGAGACCACTCGGGTATTCCCTCCGCGGAATTCAAGGTCCCTATGTGTCCTACTTCACGGACATATTCTCGCCGCTGCCTTTTTGACATGTTTCCGAGGGTCCCCCCTCCGGAGATGGGAAAGACCACTCGCTTGCCGTGATCTTGGGGATCTTCCTGTTTTGGTGATGGTATAATATTGGCCACCGGTAGCTGAATGGGTGCTTCGGGGATGCCGGCTCAGGCCACAGTTTGCACGGGCTCCGAACGTGCCACTGGAGGGGCTCGATCCGAAGTACCTCGCCCTGTACTTCGTCCAAGGTACTCACCTCGAAGGTTTAATACCTCCTTACAATCCTTCATGTCATGGCTTCTATTCTCACCATGCACACAGCAGAAAAAGCTCTGGCACCTGCCAGCTATTCTCACCTTGAAGCCTTGCGCCTGCTGAAAGTTGGCAGGTGCCTTCTGTGCAGAGGGTGCAATGTTCAACACCTCCGAGCGGAAGTGCTTCTTTCCCCGCCTATGATCGTTGAAATGATTGTCATGAGGGGTTTGCGGAGAGGTTGGGACTTCGGGCTCCGTCTTCACTTGTCAAAGGGCTGGTGCAAGTGCTGCAGTTCTCTGGAGGTAGCCTTCCTCCACCTTGGCATAATGTTCGAAGTATGCCATCAGCTGTGCCAGGGATGACACCGGTTTCCAATGAAGCTTGCTGAGGAGATCTGGGTTCAACACCCCTTCACGTGCGGCATCGACTACCGAAGAGGTAGACAAGCCCTTGATCTGCGATTTGGTGTGGGCGAAGCGCGTGAAATATTCCCAAAGCATCTCCCCTCCTTGCTGCTTCATCTGAAATAAACTCCCCATCGACATTGGGGCCACAAATGTTCCTTGGAAGTTTCTTACAAACTTCCTCTTCAACTGCTCCCAGGACTTGATCGATCCTGGCTTTAGAGACCAGAACCATCGGAGAGCTACACCTTCGAGAGCGAGGGGGAAGCATTTTGCCATAGTGTTACGCACCCCTCCACTGGCTTCTATCGCCAGAGCATACGAGCGAGCGAATTCTCCCGGGTCAGACCCACCAGAATACTTGTGCAACTTTGAGGCCTTGAACCTAGGATTGAAGGGCACCTTCTGCAGGTCCAAATGCAATGGAGACTCATCATCGAAGGATGTGTTTTTGGCCTCCTTCGGGACTTGGACAACTTCGGGAAGGTTGCTAGCACCACCGTCTTGAGGCCCTTCTGGAGCATGGGTGGAAGCTTGAGAGCGGAGTCGATCGGCGGCATCTTGCCTCCACCTTGCCACTTCTCCTGAAGTCATGCTACTTGAGTAGCCTCGTCCTCAGGAAGTTCTTCGTCTCCTTCAGAGGGGAGCTCCAGGTCTCGGGAACTGGCGTAGTCGGTTTGGAGCACCGTGGGAGCAGCTCGAGGGCCTCTGGGTGCTCGACGTTCGGCGGCCCCTTCGAGGGTTACCGGGATAACTGAAGGTCCTGCTCCGTTGGTCCGAGGGGACCTTTGGGGAGGATCCGAGGCTATGCTTCACTTGGGAGGCATAGCTAATGAAGATGAGGTCCGAAGACCGAGGACTTCGATTGGTTTGGGAAGGCGAGGAAAGGCCTTCGAACTGCTCTAAGAAGCCCTTACCGAACCCTGAGACTTCGAAGCTCCCTCCGCAAGTGCTCTTCGAAGTACAGTCAGCAGTAGAGAACTAGCTTTTAGAACTAAAGTCCCCACGGACGGCACCAATTGTTGGCGTAAAAGATTATGCTAACAGGTTCTCTAAGATTAAGAACTAACAAACAGTGAATTTGTCTTGAGAACTATCTCAAGCCTCCGA
Source organism: Zizania palustris (assembly GCA_019279435.1). Classification (NCBI taxonomy): domain Eukaryota; kingdom Viridiplantae; phylum Streptophyta; class Magnoliopsida; order Poales; family Poaceae; genus Zizania; species Zizania palustris. The sequence goes on from JAAALK010000085.1 coordinate 9,784,471, forward strand.
ATTGGATAATAGCTTAAGTAGTCCGAAATTGTGTATTGAATAGCTGAGTATTCGATGCCTATTACAGTGTAAGGAGGGTATTTATAGGAAAAAAGTCTAAGGAAAAGACCTATTTACCTCTCAATTACAACTGACATAGTGGAAACTACTCGATACCCCAAATAGGGCTAAAACCGTAAAATCTATCCGAAGAAGATAGATAAGGAAAACGTCTTATCAGTCTGGCTGCAATCCACCTTGCCTTCGGAGCCTTCAGAGAGTGCCTTCGAATTGTAAGCCAAAGCACCTTTTGCCTTAGAAACTTCACCACCTTCGGACATAAGCACAAGCTTCGATGCTGATAATTTATATTTGACTGTCAATCTCTAAAATCCTGGAGATGAAGTATTTTTCCCCAACAGGTAGTATTAGAAGTTCCGATTATTATCTGGTCTCAATATAGAGAGCAAATGTTGCTTTGGAAGTTTCGATATGGTATCGGAAGTTCCGATTAGCTAGAAGTTCCAATTCAGAATCGGAGAATTTTGTACTGATTCGAAGTTCTGATATGGTATCGGAAGTTCTGAGGTGGGTGATAACAGATTGGATCTATTGCATGTCGTACTGTATCGAGAGACCTAAAATACCCTGTCGAAATTCTGATCTAGGACCAGAAGTTCCGACATGGGCGAACAGATTGGATATATTACAGTTTTAAGGGTTTCGAGATGAGCACGACCATGGCTCTTCAACCCTATAAAAGGATAGGAGGAGAACGTCTTGGAACAAGCAATAAGCCTAGATTAGACCTAGCCACCAAGAGTCCTCTCCTTGCTTTCTTGATCTCAATTGTTGAGGTCAAGGATCCCCGTCTCTCACGTGTGGTGCTAGCACGCTACCATAGGAGGTTCTCCATTCCTGTACGTGTGTACTCCGTGGAGGCGTTGCTCCAACAGCGACGCTCGTGGACATCTACATGTGAATGACTATGTCATATTCATCGATCGGATTGGCGAAGGATGGCAAGGACGAAGCAAGGATAGGCTTGACGTGCTACTCTGACATCTTATTCCACTGCACCTAGCGCATCTTGTGCTAGAAGGTACCGATCTATGATCTCACACACACATGAGTCTTGGGCTTAGGGCATAAATTTTGAATTTGTCGGCTAGCGTAGCTCCCATATTCCCCAACAATGGTATCAGAGCCTACGTGTGTAGTGTTCGATCTTGATCCCTAATGTATGGAGATACATGGGTGAAAAATAGATTAGATTTGTTTCTGTCCATGGCAAATCGGAAGTTTTGATAGTGATTGGAAGTTTCGATGACGGATCATAAGTTCCGATAGTGATCGGATGTTCCGATATCGAATAATGATTCAATACAGAAAGCAATTGTTGAGGTCCAGGATTTTGATATTGATCGGAAGTTATGAGAGATCAGAAGTTCCGAGAGATTGGAAGTTCCAATGCTAGATCAGAAGTTCCGACCCACGTGATTTTCAAAAACCGAGCCTATTGAGCTGGGTTTTTCAGATCCAGAATCTAGTCACTTGTAAATTGCTCACGCGATGTTGGTTCAGAAGGAGGAAAAAAAGAGGAAGAGCAAAAAGGCTAAGACTACAGATTCGATCTCTAGTACGAAGTCTAAACCGACTAGAAAGTCTAGGTCTGGTCCTACCAACTATGATGTGTGCCACCATTACCACAAGCCTAGGCATTAGAAACGCAATTGCAAGATTTACCTGGAAGAGAAGAAGAACAAGAAGGGAAGTGGGACTTCCACTTCAGGTATTAATGTTATTGAAATTAATCTTGCTACTCATCCAAATGATTCATGGGTATTTGATACCGGATCGATGATTCATACTTGCAAATCATTACATGGGCCGAGTAGAGAAATAAAGTGTGCAAGCGGCGAGCTAGATATCTGTGTCGGGAATGGTGCAAAGGTTGCAGCGTTGGCTGTCGGCGTTTATTCACTATCGCTACCGTCAAGACTAGTTTTGGAGTCAAACAATTGTTATTTCATTCCCGCCTTAGGCAGAAACATTATCTCTTCTTCATGTTAAGAAAAAGATGGTTTTGAATTCATAATAAAGAACAAAAGTTGTTCAATATTTTTGAATGGCATGCTCTATGGTGTTTGTCCATTAGTGGATGGATTATATATTCTGAGTCTTGATGATGCACACGGTTATAACATTAGTACTAAGAAACAATGACTTAATGATTTGAATCCTACCTATGTAGTCATTGTCGTTTAGGTAATATAAATGAGAAGCGCATGCAGAAGCTCCATAGTGATGGACTTTTGGAGTCATTTGATTTTGAATCATATGACACATGCGAGTGAGCTATTGGCCAGAGTACATACTAATGTGTGTGGTTTAATTAGTCACATGGCTATGAAATACTTTTAGTACTTTATCACTTTTACCGACAACTTTAGTAGATATAGCTATGTCTAGTTGATGAGGCATAAGTAGCAATCCTTTGAAAAGTTCAAGGAGTTCCAGAATGAGGTACAAAATCATATGGGCAAGACAAATAAATTTCTATGATCTGATCTTGGGGGTGAATATTTGAGCCATGAGTTTAGTGGTCATCTGAAGCAGTGTGGAATTGTTCCACAGGTGACTCCACCAGGCATGCCCCAATGGAATGGGGTGTCTGAGCAGAGAAACTATACTTTGTTGGACATGGTGCAGTCCATGATGAGTCACACTGATCTTCCATTATCTTTTTGGGGTCACGCTCTAGAAACCACAACTTTAATGATTAATAAAATTTCATCTAAGTCAGTAGAGAAGACGTCATATGAGATGTGGTCTGTGAGGCATCCTAGTTTGTCTTTTCTGAATATTTGGGGATGTGAGGCGTATGTCAAACGTTTGATGTCTAACAACCTCAATCCTAAGTTTGACAAGTGCTTCCATGTGGGGTATCATAGGGAAACCAAATGATACTATTTCTATAATAGAGAAGAGGGCAAAGTGTTTGTCGCTCGGAATGGCGTATTTCTTGACAAAGAGTTTCTCTCGAAAGAGGTTAGTGGGAGGACAGTGCATCTCGAAGAGTTTCGAGAGCCATTAGAAAGTGTTCTAGATCCCACTGAACCAGAGCAGGAGGCGCAAGATGTTGCAGACCCTATTGTAGATGCGCTAACCCCATGAAGGTCTGGAAGAGTTGTCCTTGTGCTAGAGAGGTACATGTTCTTGCCACTGGGCATCGCGACGTGTTGTTTTTGGACAAAGACGAGCCCAAGACTACACAGAAGCAGTGATGGGACTATACTCTAAGAAATGGCTTGGGGCCATTGGATCAGAGTTGGAGTCTATGCATATTAACCAAGTTTGGAACTTTGTTGATCCACTCGATGGTGTAAAACTATTGAGTGTAAATGGATCTTCAAGAAAAAGATAGACGTTGATGGAAATGTTCACATCTATAAGGCATGATTGGTGGCAAAAGGTTTCACATAGATTCAAGGTGTTTGTTGGGGGAAAATATCTCCTCTTCGGGGTTATTGCCGCAACAGCATGACAGCAGATAGTGGATTCGAAGGTTTCCAGACGTCCATCTTCGAAGATACCCTGAGTCAAGCTCGAAGTACGAAGATAGGCATTAGTTCGAAGTACATCTTCGAACTAAGGTTCTGCGAGATCTTTATTGCCAGCTAAGATGGAAGATTTATCTTTTATATCATTAGATTAGTCTTTTACCATTTTAGCCCTATCAAGGGTACCGAATAGTTTCCACTATGTCGGTTGTAATAGAGGTGTAAATAGGTCTTTTCCTTAATATTTGGGCCTATAAATACCCCCCGTTTCACCCTATAATAGGGACCGAATACAAGTTATTCAATATACACATCCGAACTATTCTAAGTTGTTATCCTTTCGGAGGCTTAGAACAGTTCTCTTCGCAAACACTTCGTTTGTTAGTTTCTTTTCTACAGAAACCTGTTAGCGTAATCTTTTACGCCAACAGTTGGCGCCGTTCGTGGGGAACCTAGTCCGAAAAACTTCGTTCTCTACCAACTTCTTACATCATGCCTCCTAAGCGGAGCGCACCCCGCAATCCCGTTCGGAGATCTTCTCGGATCTCCGGAGAGATACCATTTGACACAGTTGAAGTTGGAGGGCCTTCGACATTCCCTCTGCAAACTCCAGAAGGAGCTTCTATCCCTCGAACATACGAAGCTTCTCCGCCAACCCCTTCCATACTTCGACCGCCCGGAGTCCCTCCTCCACCTTCCATCCCAATTCGAACTGATCCTACTAGTTCTCAAGACCCGGAAGATCCTTCCGGAGGAGATGAAGATAATCTTGGAGATATGGCCACTCAAATGGCCAACCTTCAAGCTGAAGTGGCAAGGTGGCGACAGGAAGCTGCGAACAGGCTTCGCTCTCAAGCCACCCCAACTATCCCAGAAGTGCCCGAAGACGACGATCTCGATTATCCCGAAGCCCCAGAGAACGCCTCCTTCGATAATGAATCTCCGCTGCATCCTGAGCTGCAGAAAGTTCGCTTTGATCCAAAGTTCAAAACTTCGAAGCTCTGTAAGTATGCCAGAGATGAAGATCCCGGAGAGTTCATTCGTTCTTATGCCCTAGCAATTGAAGCTAGCGGAGGAGTTCGAGACACCATGGAGAAGTGCTTCCCTTTAGCTCTTCAAGGAGTGGTGTTAAGGTGGTTCTGGTCATTGAAGCCAGGATCAATTAATTCATGGCCGCAGCTGAAGAAGAACTTTATAAGAAATTTTCAAGGCACATTCGTGCCTCCCATGTCAACAGGAAGACTTTTTCAGGTGAAACATCTTCCCGGAGAAACATTGAGGCAATATTTTAAGCGCTTCGCTCATACGAAGTCGCAAATCCGGGGGTTGTCTGCATCTTCGGTAGTTGATGCAGCTCGAGAAGGCGTCACTCATCAAGGCCTTTTGGATAAGCTTCATCGGAAAAGCATCTCCTCGGTCTCTCAGTTGATGTCATACTTCGAGGAGTATGCGAGGTCAGAAGAGGGTTGGCTTCGAAGAACTGCCGCTACTTCGTCCATATTGCAAGAAGTTAAAGTAGAAGTGAAAATTTCGGCACAGCCGCAAGAACCAGTCTTCGAAGTTCAACTTGATCGGAGAAGAGGGCAAAAGCACCCTCGTTCTGAAGTCATGAATATTGCACCCCCACAAAAGTTTACACAGAGAGCTCCACAGTCTTCGGGAAACAAGGCCAGCGGCTGGAGGCCGCCAGGGAAAATGGCTGGCAAGGGCCAGACCCTTTTCTGTTGCATCCATGGAGAAAATCGAAGCCATGCAACTGATACTTGCAAGGCTATACTTACCCTAAGGGGAGAGTACCTAGAAAGAACTTTGGGTCGAGGTACTACCGACCGAGTTCTAGCTGCAACGCGCCCCGAGCCGGTCCAGGCTGTAGCGCGGATAGAAAACTTTGATGCTGCAAGACACCCTCCAGTGGCCAATGTTATGCCACCTCCGAGGCAAGAGGAAGGGCAAGATCGAGGAAAAAGAGTAGTCCTCCCTATCTCCAGAGGAGGTACCCTCGGAAGCATGTCCAAGAGACAGCGAAGGGACTACGTTAGAGAAGTAGGCCATATTGGGACTTCGTCATCTGCAGCTGCAATGCCGGAGTGGTCTCATGTACCGATATCTTTTTCTGCGGAGGATGCAGCTGGCATTAAGTTCCCGCATGCAGACCCACTTGTTATTACTGCTGATATTGCGGGCACTGAAGTTCGAAGGGTGTTGATTGACGGAGGTAGTTCGGCAGATATCATTTTTGTTCAAGCCTTCGATCAATTGTGCATTTCCAGGAAGCATCTCCTTCCAGCGGCTCGTCCTTTGCAAGGCTTCGCAGGACCTCCGCTTGATGCACTTGGCCAAATAGGCCTGGAAGTTACCTTCGGGGAAGGTTTATTGGCCCGGACTGAGGAAGTAATCTTCGATGTTGTAGACGCCCCGTATGCTTACAACGTCATCTTCGGAAGAGGCATGCTAAACCAGTTCGGAGCTGTGGCGCATCACAATTATTTGTGCATGAAGATGCCCACACAAGCAGGAGTCCTTACTGTCTTCGGATATCAAGCTATTGCTCGGAGAGCGGAATATGGTCATGGTCCCCCTCTTGATCCAAGACAAGTAAATAGTGTACAAGATAATGAAGAAATTTTTTCAGCCTCCTCCGAAGCTTTGAAGAAGTCCTTTTCGAGACCAAGTCCTGAGGGAGAAATTGCAACGAAGGTCATTGTTAAAGATGGTAAAGAGTATACATTTCAATTTGGTAAAGATTTACCCCCAGAAGTTGCAACCTCCTTGGAAAAGGTGGTAGAAGAAAATTTGGATGTCTTCGCTTGGTCTGACGAAGATATCACCGGAGTCGATCGGGATATCATTGAACATAGTTTACTTGTAAACCCGAAGGCCCGGCCTATTTGGCAAGGACTCCGGAAAATGTCTGCAGAAAGAGCTGCTCTAGCGAAGGACGAAGTTGAGAAATTGTTGAAGGCTGGGATTATCAGAGAAGTGGCTCACACAGAATGGTTAGCCAACCCAGTCTTCGTCGGAAAGAAGTCTTCCGGCAAGTGGCGCATGTGCATTGATTTCACATCCTTGAATAAAGCATGCCCACGTGGCCCCTACCCCATGCCCCGAATTGATCAATTGGTTGACTCCACCGCAGGTTCGGAGTTATTAAGCTTCCTTGACGCGTATTCTGGTTATCATCAAATATGGTTGAAGCGCGAAGATGAGATCAAGACAAGCTTCGTAACTCCTTCGGGAGTCTTCTGTTATGTAAGAATGCCCTTCGGCTTAAGAAATGTCGGGGCTACTTTTTCGAGGTTAGTTGCTAAGGATCTAGGTCATCAATTAGGTCGCAATGTGGAGGCCTATATGGATGATATTGTAATAAAGAGTGCTTTAAAGCACCAGCATAGCCTAGACTTAGCAGAAACATTCAATAGCCTTCGGGCATGTTGGATCCGTCTTAACCCCGAAAAATGTATCTTCGGAGCTAAGGCTGGAAAGTTGTTAGGGTATTTAGTTTCAAGCAGGGGAATTGAAGCTATCCCTACTCAAATAACTGCGCTACAAAAGATGGCTCCTCCGGAAAATTTAAAGCAAGTGCAAAAGCTGACTGGGCATCTGGCAGCACTTAGAAGGTTTTTATCAAGGTCTGCGGAGAGAAGCTTGCCTATATTTAAAGCATTGAAAGGGTCCGAAGATTTTGCATGGACACCGGAGTGTCAGAAAAGCTTCGAAGATATTAAAGAGTATCTCAGCAATCTTGCTACACTCACGGTGCCTACTGCGGACGAAACCCTACTCCTTTACCTTGCAGCTACAGGTTCTGCTGTCAGCGTAGTCCTTGTCAGAGAAGTGGATTTCAATGGGAAGTTGGTCCAAAATCCTGTTTATTTTGTATCCGAAGCATTATCAGGAGCGAAGACAAGATACTCCGAACTTGAGAAGTTCGTTTATGCTCTGATAATGGCTTCGAGGAAATTAAGACATTATTTTTTGGCACACAATGTAATTGTACCAACTTCGTATCCTTTAGGAGATATACTTCGAAGCAAGGATTCCACTGGAAGGATTGGGAAGTGGGCAGTTGAGCTAGCACCCTTCGGCATATCTTTCTTCGCAAGGACAGCAATCAAATCGCAAATCCTAGCAGATTTTGTAGCAGAATGGACTCCACCTGCAATTTTGGTTCCGGAGAAGTCAAGTGACGGAGTTTGGATTGTTTACTCCGATGGGGCTTTCCAAGCATCCGGAGCAGGCATTGGAGCAGTGTTAATTTCACCTTCAGGGCAAAGAGCAATGTACTCCGCAAGACTCAACTTTAAGTCTACCAATAATATAGCGGAGTATGAAGGGATTTTATTGGGACTCCGAAAAGCACGTGCTCTAGGGGCTACAAGAATAATTATAAAGACAAATTCTCGGATAGTAGCAGGGCACGTAGATAAAAGTTTCCAAGTTCGACATACACAGCTTGCAAAGTACTTAGAAGAAATCCGTAAAATCGAAGCACACTTCAAGGGTATTTCCATTCGGAGTATACCAAGAGCAGAAAATGTGCAAGCGGGCATCTTAGCAAAAGCTGCAGCCGGAGCTGTGGATGTGCCCGAAGAAGCTTTTTATGAGGAACTCAATATACCTTCGGTGCCACAAATTCCTTCTGTAGAGATTCTTTGCATTCCTAGTGCAGATTGGAAAAATTCAATTATGGAACTTTTACAGGGAGGAACAAATTTGCCCGAAGAGCCGCAGCTGTCAAGATTAAAGCTTAGAGCCAGAAATTATCAAATAATCAACGGTATTGTATACAAGGCCGGAGTATGTTCCCCTCTACTCCGATGTATATCTCAAGCCGAAGGTCAAGAAATTCTTCGAGAAATTCATGAAGGCCTTTGTGGTAGCCATTTAGCCCCTAGAGCTTTGGCAGGAAAAACACTTCGCCAGGGGCTTTATTGGCCTACAATAACAGCTGATGCGGAGAGCTTAGTCTGCACTTGTCAAGGATGCCAGTGGATGGGTCGACGGAGTCATCGCCCACCAACAGCTCTTCAAGTCATTGCTCCGGTATGGCCTATGGCTAGATGGGGTATGGATTTAATTGGTCTCTTTCCAGTAGCCAAGGGAAATCTGAAGTTTGCAGTGGTAGCTATTGGATATTTTTCTAAGTGGGTGGAAGCAGAACCCTTAACAGCTATCACTTCGAACAATGTACAGAAATTCTTCTGGAAGAACATCATTTGCCGATTCGGAGTGCCTAGATACCTCATAGTTGATAATGGAACACAGTTCGACGCAGAACCCTTCAGGAAGTTTTGCGAAGATCTAGGCATTCAGTTATGTTTTGCTGCAGTGAGGCATCCTCAGTCTAATGGAGCCGTAGAGCGAGCCAATGGAAATATTTTGTCAGGCCTAAATCGAAGGATAGTAGGATTAGCCAAGGGACTGTGGACCGAAGAGCTTCCGAAGATTTTGTGGTCCATTCGGACTACACAAACAAGGTCCACAGGTTTTACTCCGTTCAGACTACTATTCGGAGATGAAGCTATGACTCCAACGGAGCTCAAAGGAGGATCATTTCACAGCACCGAACCGGACATTGAAGAAGAAAGACAAGCTTCGCTAGATCTATCAAAAGAAACAAGACTTCGAGCTGTGGCAAATTTATCAAAGTATCATCAGCAGATGAAGGCTTGGTTCGACCCGAAGGTTAAGCTCAATGAACTAAGACCGGGTCATCTTGTTCTCCGAAGCATTATAGCACCAGGGAAGTTAGGGAATAAATGGGAAGGTCCATACCTAATTGTCCGTTCAGGACGCCCTGGCTCTTTTAAGTTAGCTAATTTAGAAGGTGAAGAGTTAGCACATACTTGGCATGCGGAGCACCTAAAGCGATACTTGGCATAAGGGCTCCTTGTAATTCGCTTGTAATCATCTTCTAAATTAATAAAGCATATGATCCTGATAGTGCCTTCCCCTCATAGACTTCCAGCTTCCGAGTGGACGCACTGGAACCGCGGGGTCGACCGAGAGGGAAGTGTCATGAAGCTGGGTTGTATTTTCGGACTTCGAACCTGCAAGTTCGAAGCTTCCGACGTGGGGGCTGACATAATCCGGAGTCCAAGCCACCGGCTTGTAGGCATCCGTAAAAGAGCCCAAAACCACATCATGCGGAGTCCAAGCCATTGGCTGGTAGACTTCCGCAAAAAGAGCCGAAGGTGGCCAAAATATACGGAGTCCAAGCCATTGGCTGGTAGACTTCCGTAAAAAGAGCCGAAGGTGGCCAAAACCTGCGAAGTCCAAGCCATTGGCTGGTAGACTTCCGCAAAAAGAGCCGAAGGTGGTCAAAATATACGGAGTCCAAGCCATTGGCTGGTAGACATCCGTAAAAAGAGTCCAAAGAGACCATTGTAAACTCCGAACCATTGGTTCGACAGAGATCGCAAAAAGAGCCGAAGGTGGCTAAAGCAAAACAGAATTTGAGCCATGAGCTTCGAATGTCTGTTAATACAGTCCAAAGTGACAAATTATCTAAGATACTAAGGTATCTTGAAAGTTATCTCAAGTGATTTCTTTCAAAAATCAAAGGTGCTAAGTTGCCATTCTTCAGACTACAAATAGTCGAATACATTTTATAAGATTTTAAAAGATCTTCAAATTACAGAGGGGCTCCGAACCCCCAAAAAATTGTACTCCGAAGTTTTTTCTTTGCGCATAACCATCTTTGAATACAGTTCGAAGTTGCTTATACCCAAAGAGGGGCTAGTTAATATGGAGACAATTTTAAATCGGTATTCATTATTCAAACAAATGTGTTTACAGATTACATTATGAAAAATTGGTATCTATACCAAGAAGGAATCGAAGACCTCTTCGGTCCCAAGAGCTAGGGGTGGAACGACTAGTTCCAGCGCCGGGAGTTCTAATAACTTTGTGTTTAACTCTCTTGCTCCCCTTCGAAGCTCTAAAATCCTTCTGTTCTTGTTGAAGCTCGGCCCAAGTTCGAAGCCGTTCGGGGCTCCTTTCCCAGCTTCCAAGTTCTTCAGGCCTTTTTTTTGAGCTTCATCTTCGTCTTCAGACCATATAATGTCTTCAGAAGATGAAGTGTTTACGTTAACCTCTTTTTCTTCCTCTTTAATATAAGACAGTATGTCTTTGATTACTTCGGGCGCAATTACACCGGAGTCATCTCGAGGAATTAGAAATCGAGGACGTTTGTAAGCTTTAAGAAGATCGAAGGTGGTCCACAATGAATGAACTTCGTCGTTAAGCTCTAACACTTCCATATCCTCCGTAAGAGGCAAAGCCTAAAAACATGACAAACAAGATTTTCATTGATAAATGTTTACAAGCATAAAGCTTTACATGGTCAAAAATCCTAAGGTATTTCTAGACCTGCGGGTTCGAAGGAGGCTGACTGCTCGAAGCTTGGGTCCGAACTTGCTTCTGGCGTTGGCCTTCGTCAATCCAAGCCTTGATCGCGGAACGACCTTCGGCTCTCCATGAAGTTTGGAAGGCTCGCCAGGCAGCAGCCACACATTTTTAACCGGCGCAGAAGAGTGATGTTATCGTCAGAAGGAAGTATCCCAGTAGTACCGAAGTACTCCAAGACATCTAACAACTGACTCATAACTTCCGCAGCCACCTTCTCAGACTTTAGCTTGTCTTCGTTCAACGCATCCTTCGTCGAAGTGACTTCGCCCAAAACCCCAGAAAGCCTAGCATTTTCAGTAGTCAAAATGTTCTTCTGGTTTAACAATTGGCTAGCTTCCTCTTGGAGTCGGACGAGCTCGGACCCCGTAGTAGCGTGCTCCGCCCGCAGCTTTTCAACTTCTGCTCGAAGCACAATCCTTTCTGCTTCGAGCTCTTTCTTCGCAGCCTCCAAACTTTGCCTGGCCCTTCGCTCTGTTGATATTATATTATCCATTAGAGCCACTCGACTTTCGAAGATGTTAAAATTCCTTTGAAGGACACTATTTTCCTCCTGAAGACGAGCAATCTCTTCGTCATTGCATATATTTGTAGCTCGGGCCAAGACAGTTTGCTGCAAAAATAAAAAACTAAGGTAAATATTTATTCGAAGATGAATTCTATGTTATTTCGTAGTTGCTCCGTACCTGATAGGCTGCACGTTCAATAGCGGCATTAAGCTCTGTCCTGTCAGCCTTGCTCAGGATGGCCACTAAATTGGTCTCCCCTATGTCACGGCTAGCTCGATCCAAAGGTTCGAGCAAAGTCCGAAGACCAGTTGTTTGCCCTAAGAAAGGAGCCAGCAAGGGGAGCATGCTTATTGCCTGTTGGTCATCTTCGTTCAGCGAAGGACCGGAGCTTTGGCCTGTGGTCTTCGGAGCCACTGGAGACTGGCCCTCCCCGGAAGATTGGCTCTCGTCTGTTGAATCAGATGGAGTTGATCCGGAGCTCACAGTAGGGAGGGGCTCTATATGTCTTTTGCCTCTTCCAGGTCCCATTTGAGTAACTCTCTGGGCTGGCTCCGAAGTTGTCGAAGGTCCAGGAATTATTTCTTCCTGTCGAACTTCTTCCATAGGAGTGGACTCTGTAAAAAATAATGAAAAGTATTATACATTGTATAAATACTCAAAATAAACATGAAAAAGTTATTTGAAGTTTACCTTCAACATTTTGCAGAGGAGTCATCATCGGACTGTTCGGTGGATCGAAGGCTAGTTCTTCATCTGAATCAGCCGTTAAGTCTTGGACTGCAGGAGCATCGTCGTGAGCAGTCCTCGTTGCTTCTTCGGGGATCGAAGCTATAGTAACTTCAACCCCACTCTCATTCACAAGAACTTCGTCCTGAGATGCCTCTTCCTGAACTACCGAAGTCCTTGGTTGATTAACATTGTCTTGGGACTCTGGGACGTTCACAGATACTTCGGCTTGTACAGTCCTTTGAGTTTCATCTTCTTCTATTAGACGCACAAGCAATCTCGTTTCTTCCTCTTGGGAGTCGGAAATTGAAGCCCTTGAGCTCGAAGGTGCAAGATTTTTTGGCTTCCGAGCCACCTTTTTCACCGGAGTCTTTGCGGAGCTCGAAGTCCCAGCTTCGGCTTTCCTTTTCTTGGGTCCTTTCTCCGAAGGCACCCAATCCATCAGAGGGGGCGGAGTCATTTCCAACATTCCCCATACTCTGTTAAATCTCTCCCAACTCCCGACTAGCTTGATTCTCCATTCTTTTTCTGTCGGAGTTGGAGCGCCCAAAATCTTCTCCGAAGCCCTTATAATTTGCTCCGAAGTAACAGGGGCTGAAGAAGCTAAAAAAATAAATAAATCAAGTTAGTCTTTCTTCGAAGTGAATATGCATAATACATGTTGTTTTCGAAGTTACCTGCAGGGCTCGAAGTCACGGTAATTTTTCGGAGACCGCCTTTCGAATCCTCTTCGAAGACGATAGGCCAGTTGGCCATCAGTGGAGAAATTTGTAACCCGAGGAACTCTTCGGCTAAGTCTCGCATACTCAACCTCCGGCTGATCCGCTGAAGTAGGTTGAGGCGGGCTTCGAGCTGACCTTGGCCGGGATGCACTAAGGCTTCTTTCCGGAATTGAATTTCTTTCAGAGGTCCGGTCAGAGGATTACTCGCCCCAACTTCGGCATAGAACCACCTCATAACCCAGTCAGTGTACCATCTTGCATTGATGGCCTTAGCAGGGAATTGCAGGGCATATTCGTCCCGGAGCCTTAAATTAATGCTTCCGAAGGCAACAACTACTTTTTCACCTCCGGGACCTATGAAGGTTTTAGGCTGGCATGAATCCCTATGCAGTGCAGCGAAGATCTCTGCCCTCCCCTCACAGCCTTCGGCTCTCAATGCCCATTCGAGGATAGCCAGTCTAGCTACTGCATTCGGAGATAATTGAGGGAGGGTGACATGGAATAGATCGAGTACCTCCGCCAGGAAGTCTACTGCAGGAAGGCCCAAGCCGGCTTCGAAGAAGGCTTCGAATACAACCACTTCTTCGGGCCTTGGTGTCGGAATGAGTTCTTTCCCGGGCTTCCGAATCATCACTCCGGTACTGATTTTTCCTTCTACCGCAATTGCCAGCAATTCCCTCTTACAGGTAGAAGATCCCAGTTGGAAAGACTGGTCCAGATACTTCGTTGATGGCGGGCAGAGACTTTGATCATCGACGTTTTGGGGATTTCTCCCTCCTGCCACCATGGATGTCGCTGCAGATGCTGGAGGTGCCGCCGCCAACGCTGCAGCCGCCTGCTGTCGGGCCAAGGCCGACGGAGCTCCAAATCCCTTGGTCTTCACCATTGCGGTCGCTGGATTGCTTTGGGGAAATGGAGGCTAGGGCTCAAAGAACTCAAGGGGCTCAAAAGATGTTTGATTGCGAGAGAGCAGTGAAAAGGTAACCGGGTAAGTTCTAGGCCATCTATTTATAGCCTAAACTTTACATTCTTACCGTTAGCCCATGCTGTTTCGCATTCCTGCCCGTTACTTTTATCCGAAATTAATGCTTTCTACAGTTTCCGTTAGGAACAGAAAGCTAACGGCTATTTCCTCTAAGTCTAAAAGACTTTCGAACTTCCTGAGTCGGTTCTAAGATAGTTCGAAAGTAATTATCTTAAGACTGATTCGGAGTTTATATCATCGTACATTTCGGAGATGAAATGAAATCTAATAACCCCTATGTCTGGTTATTTTTTCCTTCCGTATACTGCTCTCCTAACATTACAGATTAAACGGAGAAGAGTATTCGAGGGGCTACTGTTGGGGGAAAATATATCCTCTTCAGGGTTATTGCCGCAACAGCATGACAGCAGATAGTGGATTCGAAGGTTTCCAGACGTCCATCTTCGAAGATACCCTGATTCAAGCTCGAAGTACGAAGATAGGCATTAGTTCGAAGTACATCTTCGAACTAAGGTTCTGCGAGATCTTTATTGCCAGCTAAGATGGAAGATTTATCTTTTATATCATTAGATTAGTCTTTTACCATTTTTAGCGCTATCAAGGGTACCGAATAGTTTCCACTATGTCGGTTGTAATAGAGGGGTAAATAGGTCTTTTCCTTAATATTTGGGCCTATAAATACCCCCCGTTTCACCCTGTAATAGGGACCGAATACAAGTTATTCAATACACATATCCGAACTATTCTAAGTTGTTATCCTTTCGGAGGCTTAGAACAGTTCTCTTCGCAAACACTTCGTTTGTTAGTTTCTTTTCTACAGAAACCTGTTAGCGTAATCTTTTACGCCAACAGTGTTGATTATGATGAAACATTTTCGCCCATCGCTATGCTTAAGTCAGGAAAATGCTGGGAAAATTTGCAAGTTGCTAAAGTCTATTTATGGATTGAAGTAAGCTTCTCGGAGTTGGAATCTTTGCTTTGATGAGGTAGTCAAAGGGTTTGGCTTCATCAAGGATGAAGAAGAACCTTGTTCTTATAAGAAGGCTAGTGGGAGCTCACTCGTATTTCTAGTACTATATATGGATAACATATTGTTGATCAGAAATGATATTCCTTTGTTGAATGTTGTCAAGACTTCGTTGAAAAATAGTTTTTTGATAAATGATCTTGGAGAGGCAACATACATTTCAGGCATAAAGATCTATAGAGATGGATAAAATGGTTAATTGGATTAAGCCAAAGCATGTACATTGACAAGGTTTTGAAACAGTTCAAATAAAGAATTATAAGAAGGGTTTTCTGCCAATGTCACATGGTATTTCTCTTACAAAGACTCAGTGTGATGTGACACCTGATGAGCTAGAGAAGATGAGTGTGATCCCGTATGCCTCCGCAATTGGATCCATCATGAATGCCATGATGTGTAAACGTCCAGATTTGTCATATGCTCTAAGTGTTATGAGCAGGTACCCATCGGACCTGGGTGAAAGTCACTGGGTTGTAGTAAAGAATATCCTCAAGTACTTGAGAAGGACTGAAGAAATGTTCCTAGTATACGGCGGTGAAGAGGAGCTCATTGTAAGTGGTTACACAGATGCTAGCTTTCAGACCGATAAAGATGATTCTCAATCGCAATCTAGTTTTGTGTTCTGCCTCAATGGAGACGCAGTGAGTTGGAAGAGTTCCAAGCAAGAGACACCTGATGAGCTAGAGAAGATGAGTGTGATCACGTATGCCTCCATAATTTGATCCATCATGTATGCCATGCTATGTACACGCTCAGATGTGTCATATGCTCTAAGTGTTACGAGCAGGTACCAATCGAACCCGCATGAAAGTCACTGGCTTTAGTAAACAGTATCCTCAAGTACTTGAAAAGGACTGAGGAAATGTTTCTAGTATACAATGGTGAAGAGGAGCTCGTTGTAAGTGGTTACACAGATGCTATCTTTCAGACTGATAAGGATGATTCTCGATCGCAATCTGGCTTTGTGTTCTACCTCAATGGGGGCGCAGTGAGTTGGAATAATTCCAAGCAAGAAACTTTGGCCGATTCTACAATAGAAACTGAGTATATCGCCGATTCAGAAGCTGCAAAGGAGGCCGTATGGATCAGAAAGTTTGTTTCTGGGGTGGGTGTTGTTCTTAGTGCACCCAGTCGAGTGGACCTCTATTGTGATAAAAGTAGTGTCATTGCGCAAGCCAAGGAGCCTAGATCTCACTAGAAATCCAAACATATACTTCAGATCACCTGATCCGCAAGATCATTGAG
Organism: Zizania palustris; assembly: GCA_019279435.1. Taxonomy (NCBI): domain Eukaryota; kingdom Viridiplantae; phylum Streptophyta; class Magnoliopsida; order Poales; family Poaceae; genus Zizania; species Zizania palustris. The sequence continues at coordinate 9,800,634 of JAAALK010000085.1, forward strand.
AGAGGTGATGTGAATATTTGCAAGGTGCACACGGATTTGAACATGGCGGATCCATTGACAAAGCCTCTTCCACAGCCCAAGCTTGAGGCACATATGAGATCCATCGGTATTAGATATTTGCGTGAGTGAGTCATGTGTATCTAGAAGATGCTAGTAGAGTGTATGCTAATGTATAAGGATAATTGTTATCTTGTTCCTTGAATAAATATCATTTGCATTTAATTAATGAGTATGACTTGTTATTTGAAACTATTTGCTTTATGATGATGTTTTTCAAAAGGGGCCCTAATCTAGTTATCATGTGGGACAGTGATGATACATGGATTAGCACATCCGACTGATTGATGATTGTGTTTCACAGATCATAGACATAGATATGTCAAATCAGTGATGTGGACACATGTTGGTGAACATGGTATTGGACAGACCCACATGAGATACTACTGGGATTGTGATTGTAATGTGTCAACAGTTGTCATCTCAAATTGTGTACTTGCAAAGTCCTTGGACCTTAGATTGTCATTTGATTCCACAATGCGTAGTGACACACTTGGATGCTTCCTAACGTTATTCCGTAACTGGATAGTAATAAGGGTTGTTTTTAAGTGTGTTGTGAAACATGTCTTGGGATATGAGCGGTCCAGATGGAATTTACCCCTCCTAATAATGAGAGAGTCGTCTCTAGGCCCTCGAAGTATTTGATTGGAAAAGTGCATGGTCATGCCACTATGACTAAGGAGTTAGTTATAATTTGAATCTAATATTTGATCGAGTGAAATGTCGATCTAACTAACAAGGGTGGCACGTATCTTGCCTTGAGCTTGACTAACGATGTGTGGTAAAGGGACTAGTTCTTGCGTATATCAAGGTTCATGAAAATTTGATTTTGTACGCTTTTGAGGGTCAATATGTGCTGCCAGGTACCGCTATTGATTAGTGAGTCGGAACTGGTTTTCGGTGAACAACAGTTAGTGTATGAACCTATCGGGTCACACACTTAAGGGGATGGATTAAAAACATGAAAATAATTGGTTCTTGTGTAAGTGGTAGATTGATGGATATGCCCATAAAAATTTCATGGATCAGAAGTTCCGATAGGTAGTATCGGAAGTTCTGATTATTATCTGGTCTCCATACAGAGAGCAAATATTGCTTCGGAAGTTCCGATACGGTATCGGAAGTTCCGATGAGCCGGAAGTTCTGATTCGGTGTCGGGGAATTTTGTACTGATCGGAAGTTCTAATATGGTATCGGATGTTCCGAGGTGAGCGATAACAGATTGGATCTGTTGCGTGTCGTACTATATCGGGAGACCTAAAATACCCTATCGGAAGTTTTGATTCAGGATTGGAAGTTCTGACATGGGTGAACAGATTGGATCTGTTACATTTTGGAGGGTTTTAAGATTTCCATGACCAGGGGCTATCAGCCCTATAAATGGAGAGGAGGACATCTTGAAACAAGCATTAAGCCTAGATTAGACCTAGCCACCAAAGAGTCATCTCCTTCCTTTCTTGACCTCAATCATTGAGGTCAAGGATCCCCGTCTCTCACGTGCGGTGCTAGCACACTGCCGTGGGAGGTTCTCCATCCATATACGTGTGGACTCCATGGAGGCATTGCTACAATAGCGGCGCCCGTGGACATCTACATGTGAATGACTACGTCGTCTTCATCGATCGGATCGGCGAAGGACGACAAGGACGAAGCGAGGATAGGCTTGACACGGTACTCTGATATCTTCTTCCGCAGCACCTAGCGTGTCTCGTGCAAGAATGTATTGATCTATGATCTCACATACGCATGAGTCTTAGGCTTAGGGCGTAAATTTTGAATTTGCCGGCTAGCGTAGCTCCCCTCTTCGCCAGCACATGTCTCGTCCTATGGTATTCTAAAATGATGGAAATGTATGGAAATGGTTAAGTTTGATAGTATGGTGGTTTCCTGTAAGACCGAGAGTACCGACCAGAGAGGGGTGAATGGGCGCCTTGACAAATGCTTTCAAATAGATGGCCTTCCCTTTAACACCCAACACACCTATAAAAAACTTCTAGCGAAAGCAAAGAGAATATCACAATAGAATCCAAAATAATCGTAGTGCTATCACTCTACTGTCGTATAAGATGTGATGTGACAGTCTAAAAGATCACAAGCACTGAAAATAATCTAGCCTTAAAACGACTGATGTCCTAACCGAAAAGACACCAACACAATGCTTAAAGATAGATTAGGTTTACTCACAGATCAAATGATAGTTCTAATAATGTTTCACCAAATCACAGGCAATTCATCATACACATAAAAATATCCATCAATAACAATCATTTCAACAAACATATAACAAACGAAAATTCACTTCAAGCACTACATAGTTCAAGCACTACATAGTCCAAGCACAACATAGGATATACAAAAATAAATGCTACAGTTGAATCAATCACAGAATATTAAAGATAAAAACAGCAAGTGCATGAGGATCGAGAAGAAGTTACTGTGTGCCTGGATGAAGAGCTTCGGTGCCTCGAGCACGTTCATGCGCCTTGAGCGTCTCGTGTGCCACGAGCGTGCACGCAAACCGGGTGTACCAAATAGCCAGGTGGTCCCTGCGGCCCCATGCAGCCAAGCGCCCCGCGCCATGCGCGGCTTCCTCAACGCAAAGCACTGCTCCCCGTGCCCTCACAGCAGAGCTCCTCACGCGCATATAGGTGCATGCTACCAATCAGCCTCCACCTCCTGCACACCTCAAGGGTCGAGTGGCTCGCACGCCTCCCGAGCCAAGTCCACGTCTCGTGCACCAGGCGCCCTTGCGTGTGCCACACACCTTGCACAACACAATATCCCCAGCGTACAGCGTCTAGAAGTGCTCTTGGCTAGACACTGAGCGCTGCACCTTGGACTAGAGAAAGAAAGTGATGGTGGCGAAAGGAAGTAGGTAGAGGAAGAAGGGGACTCAAAAATATCCAATGATAAAATCAGAAATTTGAAGTCAAATTTTTTATTGAGTGAGTTACCCTAATCCTAGGGGATTAAGGGGCTTTAAATAGCCAATCCACACAGAAACGAAAACACCATAAAATCCTTACGGTTTTTTTCCAAACGTGAGGATAAAATGGAAAAATACTAAAATATCCTTAGGATTTTTACAGAATCGACTAACACAGACTACGGACACAAAAGACAAAATAGTAAAATCCTAACTAAAGGTAACTTCTCTTGACATAGAGCTTTTGTAGCAGCTATGACTTCGCTTTAGGATTGTCGGATCTTTGATCAACGTTTATTCGGATTGGGTCGGCCCGACTCCACGTTTCCCTCTGTCCGACAGTCGCTCCCCGCCTGTGTACCTGAGTCACATGCGATCAAGATACGGTAGGTCTTCTTTTCTCATCTCCTCTTCTTCCTTTGATTCCCCTTGACAATCACTCATCATCCTCTAGAGCCATGAGGCTCATGATCTTCAACATGGACATTCAATCTCCCCTTGATGAGTGCATTGTCTAGACACTCATCATTAGCACTTCAATCCTATAAAACATGTGGAAACACAGAAAACAAAACACAAGAGAATAGAAAGAAGAAAATAAAAAAGGTTTATCCCTAATAACCAAAAGCCAAACAAAATCAAGAAAAGGTCATTATAGTTAAACAGAAAAGAAATCAACAAAGATTTCAAACAAAGACTCAAACGAGTGCAATCTCTGAATTATCAACAAGGATATCCAGAAGAGTAAAGGCAAAAGAGACTAGAACTCCCCCTGAAACCAATCCCAAGGAAAGCCAAAAATCTCCCCCTAAGCTCTTCTAAATGGTAAAGTAACCCAAAAATTCTCCCCCTTGGTGACAGCTGGACTCATCAAGTGAGACTAAAAGCACTCAAAAGAGAGACAAACTTAACTCCCCCTGAAATGTAGCTCTCCATCAAAATATGCAATGAATGCAACTTGAGTGTAAATGAAGTGTAAAAAGCAAGTTTCTTAGATATGATTAACTGTAATTACCAAATCTAGCAAGTATAGTAGAAAGTACTGTCTAAGAAACATGACATGATCAGTGTAGTAGAAAATATCCAAAGAAAGTCATTAGCACACATTTTTCATATGTTTGCAAACAAAATAATCACCATATTTTCTAGTTGACAAGCAATGTAAAGCATGATATGCAAAGGCTATCTAGTATATACCAAGATAAGCATTATCCAAAACTCAAACATCAACAAACTTGTTATCGTTATATTTTCAAGTTTTTTCTTTTCTTTTTCTTTTGTGCCAGGGGTTATTTGCATCTCAACCTTATGCTAACCGACCAAGTCAATCCTAGGCCAGAACAAGACAATCAGAAGCTTAATACGTTGGTCATCGCATACATTACAATGTCATAGTTCATACCAAAGTATTGTGATAAGTAGTCTAGAACAATGCAATGCGACACATCAAACCCATCTGGATCTTTTCACTTAAGCATAAAAGGCATGCATTTTTCATTTTTCATGGATTTTAACATTTTATACCATGTTTTCCATGTAAAACTTATAGATGTCCAAGTTGCATATTTTCATCAAAATAAAGATTCAGCTACCACGCAGGTAAAAATAGCAAAAGCATTCAACCTACACATGTATTTACCAGAATCAATGGTGATCATTTTTCATGTTTAAAACATAAAAACCATGCATATGACATATATCAGATATATCATGTGAACTGAAGCAAAGCATAATCATTGATAGGTATTCAAAAGCATAAACTAGCAAGACTAAGTAAAAGCAGTTTAATCATATAATAGAAGCAAGCTCAAAGTGTGGATATATAAATATGCATGATATGAACTCACATAAAAAACTCAAATAAAAGAGTAAAGAATAAAGAAAAGACCCAAAATATCCTAAAAAGATACACAACTCCCTAATCGCCTCCCAAACGCTCAAACATAGACTGATCTAGCGGTTTGGTAGACCTTTTGGTCCTAGCTCAACCTTCATGGTCTAGAGCCTGCTATAAAACCTGACTAACCTCGAGGAAGTTTCGGCTGTCTAGCTTTTCCATAATTTCAGAATGCAAACCATTGAAAGCTAAGTCGCCTAGATCCCTCTCAGAGATGTTTAAACTAAAACATCGGTTCCTAGTGTCTCGGAAGAGCCTAATATAGTCAGAGACGCTCTCATTGGTCTTCTGTTTAACCAATGTCAAATGTGAGAGCCTAAGTCCAGTTTCCCCAGTATAAAAATAATCATGGAATTTCTATTCTAACTGGGCCCAAGTCTGAGCGGAGTTCGGCGGTAGCGCCGAAAACCAAGTGAAAGCAGTGCCGGATAGCGATAAGGAAAATAATCTGAGTTTAAGCACATACGACACGCTTGCTTCACCACACTATGCTATAAATTGGCCTATATGCTCTAGGGTGGTCTTGCTACTCTCGCCATCAAACTTGGTGAACTCAGGAACCCTAAAGCCGCGAGGATATGGGATGGCATCGAAATGGTCTGGGTACGGCTTACAGTAAACCCTAATCTGATCCCAAGGCATGTAACCAGTGCATTCCCTAACAAGTGTGCAAATTCGCTCGTCAATATCTTCTATGTTTCTGTCCTACGCGCGTCTCTTGTGCGGGGGCGTGACATGTGGCGGTATGTTGGGGTGTTGGCCATGCTACTCCTCCTCTCGTGCCGACTCACGGTAAATGGGATGCTCAGGCCTACACGGGTATGCGGGAGTATGAGGTGTGGACAGTGCATGAAAGGGCAGCGTGGGCACAGGCGGCGTGTAATAAAATGGGTCGGTCTGATGGGCCATAGGGCTGGTTTGACCGTAGGCATACTGGCCAGTCGGACCAGCCTGGTAGCCAGTCTAACCATAGGTATATGGGTCAGTCGAATCGGCTTTGTAGCCGGTCAGACCGACTATCGTTGGTGATGGTGCCTACTACATGCTGGTTTGGCTGGCCCAAGGGCTGACCTGACCGACGGTGGTGTGCAGAGCCTCAGCCTCGGAAATTGGAGATGTATATGTAATGGCCTTTCCAGTGCTCCCATCGGTTCTACTGTGTACGTGGTGCGCGGTGGGTAGGCTAGCAATCGGGGTGTGAGAAACAGCCTCACAAAAGCTGAATATCTTAAACATCGCTTCCAGTTCAGGCCCTAGTTGATTTGAAAATGTAGCACTAACGACCTGATCCACGGTAGCGGCTATCTCCTATCTAATCTCTAAGGGGAATAAAGACGGGAGGGATGGTGGTGGTACCTTATTTCTGAAGGGGTTCGGGATGTCGATGTCGCGCTTGACGAAGCCTGTGCGAGTTTTCGTGTACCACCCGAGCATGAGGGCGTGGAATTCCTTTGTCTTGGCTTCGATCTCGGCCCGATCCTCTTCGGGGATGTCCGTGAGAGTGGGGAGGATGATGTTGTGGTTGTCGATCTCCATGTTCATGCCCCCCGGGTCCATCGGCGATAGGGGTACTATTGTCGTAGTTGTAGTAGTCGTGGTCGATGTAACCGCAGCCGATGTAGACGTGCTCATCATGTCGATGTCGTCCCCAGTGGAGTCGCCAAATATTGTGTTGACACGAAAACGCGCCCCCACACTTGGGTCAGTTCGACGATCCAAAAGCGCGTGGATACTTAGGGATAAACCTAAGTGTGACATGGCACCGATGTCGTGTTCCGACAAATCCTTAATGGTTGTAAGGGTAATGGAGTCGCCAGGTAATCAAACAAATATTAAGAAATAAAATCCGATTAGCCAATGTGAGTAAAAAATAATAATGAAAACTGGCCAGCCTAAGCCCCCTTCAGGACGCTTCGGACTGTTGATCAGTTGGACCGGAGGTATACTCTCGGTGAGGCCGATGCCTGCGAAATATCGCCGAAGGGGGCCTCGGCATTCTGTTGCGAAGGGGTCTCTGGGTGGTCGGAACGACGGAGGGCACCCGGTCAGACCAATGGTGAAGCCTTGGTCACACCGAGGGCTTCGACGTCATGGGGTCTGGTGCGGAGCAGTTTACTGCGGAGGGTTCTCGCCGAAGAGGGCTTCGGCGTGACATCGAAGAGTGCTCCGCTGCATAGTGGTTCACTGCATAGAGGTTCTTGCCGAAGAGGGCTTTGGCGTGATGGCGAAGGGTGTTGAAGACCATGCCGACAACAGCCTGATGGCCCGGCAAAGCCCTGTCGGTCGGACCAACAGGCTCCGATCTGATCAACTAAGGGCTCCGGCGACTTTGTAAATGAATAGCATTCACCCCTAAACTCCTTGGCGAGGACTTTGAAGGCAATTCCCCTGCAAAACAACCAAAGATAAAGTGCAATCCGGCCTAGAGGCCGAACTTCCCAGAGTAGTAGGAGAAAACCGATAAAAATGATAAAAATTCGTTTCGTGGATTAAATGGGAGATTCACGAGCGAATCAACAACGGTTACTGTGATTTCGACGCGGCGGGCGGAGGGCTTTCAACGCAAACCCACGAAGATGGATATTACTTGGCTAATCCTAGGGCAAGGACAGTAGATTGGAATATAAAAGAACGATTCAAAGCGAGGGCTTTGTGTTGATATGAAAGCGGGGGTCCTCTTGAATCGGCCTCACCCCTATATTTATAGGGGCTGGTCTCACCTAATTTGAGTAGGATTCGGCCAGGTGGTTAAGATTTGGATAAGAGATCTCACCTAATATGTGTATGATTCAGCCAGGTGGTTAAGATTTGGATAAGAGATCAAAAACAGCCGAATTATACTAATCTGAATAGGACTCTGCCGGACGGAGTGGGCCTCTGTAGGCCTCGCCAAAGCTAGTCTGTCGGGCCAAAGCCCACAAGACACCGAAGGGGCCCACTGTGCCGAAGCCTGCCTTGGAAGCAGCCCTTCGAAGGTGCTGCTGAAGCCCAACTTAGGACGGGCCTTCAGCACTTCAGAGCTTCGGCCTGTGCCGAAGATTTCATATTTTTGGCCCAAATTACCAAAATTGATATTTTGACAATTTTGACCATTAATGCCAAATTCAAGTGTCAACATCGGCACTACCTTGTTGCCCATGGTTAATTCTTTAGAGATAATCCACTTTGTGTTACTTTCTTCCCCTGTGAACCCGCTCAAAGTCATGTTAGTTTTCATGAGTTCTTCCTTGTGTCCTAATTTTTCAAACAAGGACCATGGCATGATGTTGATATAGGCTCCACCATCAACTAGCATATGGTTCACTGGCTGACCATCTAGATGTCCACAAATGTATAATGGCTTCATGTTCTCAGACCCTAGCAACAATCGTGCTGCTTCCTGTTCAGGTAGTCAAAATTCTACTAGATGGTGGAAGACCATGTTAATCTCAACGTTCTCACACCCATTTTTGTCTCCCACTTCACTCTCGCTACATGAACCTTGCCCTTATTCCTTCCATGTTTGCATTGACGTAACCGTTGCTTGTGCTTCATTAAACCAACTATAACGTTCAGCTTCCTCATTCTTTTCATAAATCTCCTGAGCCCATAGCTTTTGTACATGTTGTTGCTGAGTTTTTGTCAAACCTGTAGGGAACCAACGCACTTGCGGTCGTGTTCATGGCGATGTAGTTTTGATAGCGGTGCTGTTTTTCTTTAGGACAGCCTCAGTCGAAACCCCAGAACTGCCCCCTTCGCTCGATTCTTCTTGGTGCGATCGTTTTACCACCTATGTATCGACGACCATAGTGCATGCCTTAATGACCATTTGTGTATGTGTTGTTGTATTTTTTGGTCACACGCGTGGACTGTTAGGTTTGTTTAACTCGAGTGCATGTCCTACAATCTTATAGAAAAAGGGGTTCTGAGCGTGACAATCAGTTTGACCCTGCAACTGATAAAGAACCATAGAAAATAACGTTAGTATCAAAGTCGATCGGCTACAAAGCCGATGACTGTGGTAAGAATAAAACAATCACGAATAAATGAACCTATCGGTCGCAGGGCCGATGACCATGGCAACGCCATCGGGCTAAGCACACCATCGGCCGATAGGATAATGTCCTTGCGAGTAAAGGCCAATGAATACCTGCTAGATGCTTGCAAAATATGTTGTAGAATCAAAGATAACTTATCGACTTGTACTCCAACAGAAGCTAAACTTAACATACCAAACAATGTATCCATATCATCAAAACATTGTAACTACAAGATCGGACCTAACTAAGACAGTTGCTAATCACAAGAAATCAATAACACTTCAACGCATCAGGTATAATTTATTTTGATGAATGGTATACAACATGAACCAGATACAATAAAATGAGATGTCAGACCTAACCGATGAATCCTCAAACTATGACACCTAATTCACATTAATCTAAGAGATCAAAGTGATGCAGCCTTAGACCTATGAAACATACCAAGATAAACCGGTGATCAGACTAACTAGGCCAATGCCTCAAGAGATCGATACGATCCAGCCTTGATGAACATTTACCCAGCCGATGTGACCGTTGTGGAGGCAGGACTTACCTCTTCGCTGGAGATCGGAACAATGCAGCCCGATTCTGAGTGCCAAACCCCGTCGGGATTAACCTTGAAAACCCAAGGGTGGCGATGCGCCGAAAGAGTAGTTTTGTTGTTGTTAATTGTGTGTGTGTCAAACCTATCTAATTAGATACATATTTATAGCCTAGAGACTTGGTGCCTAAGTAATCTATGGTGTAATCGATTTTGGAACATCTTTATCTTCTCTTATCTCTATTGGCTCCTACATATCCGACCACGTTGTAACGATATGGACGGGATTCTTTGACCAACTTTGACCGGACTTCTTTTACTTATGCTGACCGTGTACATCCTTATTGGGCCTATGATTTAACAAATCTTGGTGTCAATACATGCCCCCAGTTTCAGAGCATTAAAGGGTAACCAATGCTTCAAAATTATTGGTCATCATCACCCTCTGCCACCACGTCCTTTCAAACGTCCCTTCGTACGTCTTTTCAAATTTATCATTAGTAGCTGAAACCCTTAGCACATTATAAAACAATGCACAGGGTATCGACTCCATATCATATCATCCATTCTAACAATTGTGATGCATGTCGCTTCATCTAACACATCTACTTTTCTTTGTGGCGGCGTCGAACCGGGCTTCATCCCACATAGTTTTGTACTGGTGCTCTTTAAATTAAAGATTTTGTTCCCCTAATTCTAGGCCCTGCAAAGATCTCGACGTTTTAAATTAAAGATTATGTTCCCCTATTTCTAGGCCTGCAAAGATCTCATCATTGAAGGTGGTCCCACCAAATCCGGTCAGATCAGCTTGACCGGGCTGCCGAGGAGTCATTTTTTCTCTATAAGTATCCCCGACCACTCTTGTCTTTTCTTCTTCATGCCTTCTGTATATTGTTCTCACTTTAGCCCTCAAGCTTGTCGTCGTTCTGATTCTAGCGTCGTCGCCACCTTGTCGTTCTTCGTCTTCTTCACCGACCCTGTATGCCGGAAACCTTCGCAATGGCCACCAACAACGTGATCCCTAGGTAAGTTTTAGGCATTCTTTTTCCTTTTTTGCTGCACTTCGGTTTTCTTTGTTCTTCTCCCACTTTTTCTTTACTGTTTCTTTTTTCTCACTGTTTCTTTTTTGTAGAACCTGAAGAACCAGATTTTGATCCCCATGGAAAACCATCAACCTTGCTACTTCTTATGCCCTTTGGGTAACCCTAACCCTATTGATTTCATTAATGCGAGACCAATTGAATCCCTTTTAAATATTCTCCCATTCTTTCCTCTAGTTGGGACTCTAGCTTTGGGTCTTTTCCTTCCCTTCTCCCTGGCTGGCGCGACTGGTACCTTAGGGTATCGACCCTCCACCATGCCTTCTAGGACGAGGTTGACATCAATCACTGCATCGGCCTCTCCCTTGCTAAGACAATCCAGAACGAGCCAATGCTAGCCGATGCCTGTCATTTCTTGTCTGATGCATTGAATGCTTTTGTTTTTGGCCATGACTCGATGAGTCCAACATTGTTTGATGTATTCTTCTTGAATGTCTCGATATCGACTCATCGTTCAAACCCCTTTCCTTCTGTTCTAAACCAACTCATCGCCTCGACACCAAATCCGCCAACATCTAGGGCAGATATATTGCAAGACACAATAAGAAAACTTGCCCTATATACGTTCATGAGCATGTAGCCTTTCTCAATCTTTGGTTAGAGAGGTTTGTTTTCTGCGGATCCACTCTGAGCATGTCCTTCCAATTTCAATTTTTAGCCAAACAACTCACCGCACAGATAAAAGTTCCTCTTGGCTAATACCTCCTTGGAGCCACCTACCATCTTCTCCATCTTGTATCAGCCAAGCTATCTGTTGGTGATCCTATCGGCCACCCTAATGGGCTTGGTGGTTTCTTCGGCTTTGGCTCAATGTATGTACTACCAATGTTGTCTGTGACCCTCCTCTTGCTTTAATGTGGTTTCCTTCTGATTTTCTAGAATCGGCTGCTCCTATTTACCGCCGATGTTCTTCCCATGGTGAAGCAACTACCTGTCGTTCCATCTTTCTCATGTCTCCTGAACCTTTGGCTGTCTACTTTAAGGGTTTTTATCTTGGCTTCTCCGATTGGGTCGTCTGGTACTCCTATGAGCATTATTCATAATATGAATGCCCGCATCGGCTGATCTTGGTCGCTATTCTTCCTTGCCTCCTGCCCATTAATTTCACTATCGATCATCCTCGGAAGGCCTCTTATGAGTTCTATCATCCATCGGTCTTCACAAGGAAGTTAGGGTTTGGTCAGCTTCCAACCCATCTTTTCTTTATTGATCAAATCCAAGTTTGTAGAGAAATCAATATAACGTGGAGTGGGATTGCCTCTTTCATATGGCCAATGATGTCCCTGTTGGTGATTTTGCCTCTTGGACGGCCTGTCGAGCATCCTCCACTCCTTAATAGTTTATCGGGAGCGGCTATACCCAAGATATTCTGATGCTGGTCTCGAGGTGAACACTTCAGCTCGCTCTTTTACAAACTCCAATTGTGTCCCTTTTATTTGCTCACCTTTGCTTGTACAGGAGGATGACCTTGATGCCCCTTTTGTGAGCTTCAGCGGCCGACTGATACATTACGGACCTGTAATGGACACCACAAATTTGGGCATCGATGACCCTACTCCCACGGCTTGGGTGAGTGGGAAATAGTCTAGGGTCCTGGTGCGCAAATGCTAGACGGTAATCGCAGTCATACGCCGATCCACTAGGACCCAAACTGGTTAGACGAGTCCATCAGCTTTGACTCCACGGCCCTCGATAAGTTTTTTACTTCTTCCTATAATGCTATCTTCTAGATTGTACTTATAGCTCTTGTTTGTTTTGTAATCGACATCAATTGCCTCTTTGGCTGCACAAGTTCTCGATGTTATCTCTTCCCTACTAATGGCTGAAGTTCCTTCATCAGCCCTGGTTTGTACTCGTCTTTTGTGTCACAAATATTTCTCCCATTTATATTCCTAACGCTAGATGTCTCCTTTGTTCTTAGCTTCCTTCTTCTCCTATCGACGTCGACTCCCTTTACGTGGTGTTTGACAACATGGCCACTGATCCTGCTGATTCATAACAGTCCTACGCCACTCAGGTTGTTCTCGTGGAGGTCACCGCTAAGGCCAATACAATAGAAGTTGCTGCCACTGGTCCTAATGTATCGGACGTCTCCGACATCGTTTTTTCTTCGATTGCTGTTGCTACTGGAGTTCCCCTCACCGGTGCTGATGCTATCGAGGTCGATGTGCCGAGAGGCACACCATTGGCATCGGGGAGTCAGCTACTATCGTTGATGTCTATCGCCAGGTATCTTAACTTGTTCATTCTCTTAGCTTTTGTTGTTTTTCATATAACCGACACCGGCCTTGAAGGCGGTCAACGCTCGATGCTGTTGACTCATCTCCCCCTAGGGCAGCCCTGATGAGGAGGGCTGACATACCCTCCCAGTTGCCACAATTGGCTACCCGGTTAGGCCAGCTGATGTAAGTGCTTTCACATTTATTATTATGACGTGATTGCCCTTTATCCATCTAACTTTTCTTTCTTTTAGTCCTTCGCCTGGAAGTTCCATTTTGACATTGGCCAATACCTTGATACTGATAAATTCGCTAGCACCGCTCCACTGGTTATTGCTCAACTGGCTCCGGAAGTGAGGGAGACCTTATCGGACCTGTTGCATCGGTTGGGGAATCCAGTTGAAGTTCTCGTCAATGATTCGGGTCCGATAAGGGCTCGTTTCAATGACATCTTGGACTATCTCACTCTGGAGTTGGTCAATGCCCTTACGCTTGTTGCCTTCATGGAGTATCATCACCCAATGGTGCAGCGGGTCGTGAAGCAGATGGCTGATCACAGTAGTCATGTGTCGTAGCTAGAGGCGGTGAAGACCCATGACGAGGCGATAATGGCCAAGGGCACTCTCTTGAATTGCATCCGAGATGATTCATTGGCCACATCGCTAGAACTCGACTAGTTGTGGGCGGAGGACGCCAATCTAGCCTCGATACTGGATGGGGTACGGGCGAGGATTGCCAAGAAAGAATGTGTTCTGGCCTCCTACCCGACTCTCGGATCGATGCCCAAGAACGTAGGCTCGCCGGTGCCATCCGCCACAAGCAGTGCCATCGCCGCACCATTTGAGATGTCCCCGACTTGGACATCTAAGATTAGGCTATCCTTGGGAGCATCGACACAGTCCAGTTGCGAGCAATCGAGGCCATCCGTCGCGCTTTTGTTTAAATTCTCTTTGTATCGGATCTTTGACTTGTAACTCAAAACATTTATGCTTTTGCAATATATTATCATTTATCCCTTGATTTTGTCTTGAGTCTTTTGTGTCTAAGGACGATGTTTCACCATCGGCCGTGTAAAGACGATACCATTGGTATTGGCTATTTGATGCTTGTGTGCAGCTCTTCAGGCATTTATCGAAACAATTAGAAACTATTTTTTCAGGTAATTTCCATTCAACGCTTTCCCGAACACTTCTCCATCTAATCCTTCGAGCAGATAGGCATTGCTAGGCACCATTCGATGTATTTGAAATAGTCCTTCCAAATTAGGTGACCACTTACCAAACCGATTGTCCTTATACCAAATCGGTAGGTTAAGTTTTCACGCGAGTTCTCCCTATTCAAATGACTTGGACACCACTTTATTGTTGTAAAACCCGGCAAATCTTGCTTTTTTTCTCTCCAATCTTTTCAAGGGCTCTCAATTGGACATGTGCTAGATTGTCTAAGCCATTTGTTATTACATTATAATAATCATCAACTATGAGTTGGTCTTTTAGTGTAATCCTTCTTGAGCCGATATTATTTTCCCACTGTAGTACTGCATCATGGCCATAGACTAACTGATATGGTGGTATTTGAGTAGATTCGTGTCACGCCATCCGATAAGCCTAGAGTGCATATGACCTAGACTGATGCCAACTCTTCGTTTGCTCAATGATCTTGCACTTTATTAACTTGATCAAACTCTTGTTGGGTGCTTCGACTTAACCATTATCTTATGCATAATATGGCAATGAATTTAAGAGCTTGATTACCATACCGGCTGAAAATTGCTGGAACTCCTCCGATACGAAAATTGTCCCCTGATCCGTGGTGATAGTCTATGGAATCCTGAACCGATATATTATATATTCTCTAATGAACTCAATGGCATCGGTAGAAGTGACCATTTTGAGTGGAACGACCTCTACCCATTTTGTGAAATAATCAATAGACACCAATATGAACTTAAGTCCTTTACTTGACGCTAGGTATATTTGGCCGATCATAATGATGCCCCACCCCCTGAAGGGCCAGGGTTTAATTATCAGGTTCATTGCCGATGCAGGTGCCCTCTGAATAGTTCCAAACCTCTCACAGTCCTGACACCCCTTATATATTTTATGCAGTTCTCCACCATAGTAGCCTAAAAGTAACCTGCTCTCCAAAGCAACCATTTCATTTTCTAGGCCGATTGGTGTGTTCCGCATATGCCATCGTGTACTTCACACATCACCACCTTAGCTTCTTCAATACTTATACATTTGGGGAGAACTCCATCGGTTGTCCGATGGTACAAGTCTTTGCCGAGAAGCATGTATCTTGTCGCTTGTTATCTGAGTCTTCTTGGTGCTGATGTCGAAGGATTTTTCAAATAATTAATAATATTGTAGCTCCAATCACCAACCTATATTTCTGTGATCTCTACTTTGACCGACCTGGCCATCTACTTGTATGTTGACGTTGTTTGGGCCAAATCATTCGCTTCTGATTTCTACTCCCTTGGGATATGAGTAAGAGTCATGCTTCGGAAGCATGAAATTATAGCTTCACACCGATCATGATATTGTTTTAGCATACCGTCTTTGCACTCGTACTCATCTGACAGTTGCCTCATCACTAGCAGAGAATCTCCCAAAAATTTTATTGTATCGGCGCCTACTTCTTCCAATAGTTGAAACCCTTTCAATACTGCTTTGTATTTAGCCTGATTATTGGTGGGGAAAGGACTAATGGTGTATGCAAATTCAAATGATGCCCCCCGAGGGGAAACAATCACCAAACCTATACCACATCCATGCCGACACAATGATCCATCAAAGAATAGGGTCCATGGTGTCGGCTCAACATGCATTACTGCCTCATCTATGACGAGGACATCCTAGAGAATGTGCCAAACCATGGACCAGCTGAACCAAGTCAAATACCAAATACACCAATACAAGGACCCATTACACGGAGTTGTGCAAATAAACTACATAGAGAGCTGAACTTTCTCCTTATTAAAATTGATTACAATACAAATGAGAATTTTATACTACCTAAATGTTCTACATATGTATTGCTAAGGTATACGCATATGGGAGCTACTGCTGGACCAAAGGAGATGAGTTACACAGATGATGAGATGAGTTACATAGAGGATGGGATGAGTTGTTGTAATTCAGCTTGCACAATGGGTGCAGTGGCATCCTCAGCACGGTGTCTCCCATGAACACTCGCATCGGATCCTGACATGTTAGAGAAAACCAAGAAAAAATGGAATAGGTAATATTTGTAGAATCTCACAACCTCACCTCTTACTCACCAAAATTCTTACGCGTTCTCAAAGACTATGAGTGTGCTTGCAGTAGTACCATGGTTGTGATTAAGCAGTTGAACGGTTTACGAATCTAGAGGCCGATTACAGTATGTGGTGGTGCTTGGATGGCTGAACAAGGAAAGCTTGTAGGACCACAAATCAAGTGTCGTAACTATACAAAAGATGTGTGAAAGATGCTAGCACCAATCTGAAATTTTGCAATGCTAAGACAACTATGCGACCTTCCTTTCTCACACTTTTTTTTGTAACTCTTTTTTTCAGATCTTTCTCTCTTTTCTGTTTGTTTTTGCTCTATGTTTTTTCAAGAACACAACACTAAGGTGCAGATAAAAGTAACAATATTTAAACGGGTATGGTGAGCAACAACAAAAGATGAAAACGACACAAGACCAGTAGTACTACATAAAGGTTTGGTTTCTTTTTGTGGCTTTTTCGTGGACTATGGGTACGGAATAAAGGCACAAGATAGAGAATAGAAAAACAATGATAACTAAGGTATGATATGGTGATACTATCTACTGTGGAAACCTGAAATCTGATACCAAATGATAGGGACTAACCAGTGGATGGCCTGATGTTCACGGCAGTAGGTACGAACAAGGATATATGACGGAACGACGAAGATAATTAGCTTTATATCTGTCAAGGTTGGATGCGACCAAGTGATGGGGAGAGAGGCACCGAAACCGTGGTGATCTTGACTCGATCTCCGAACGACCACAGAACCACAATCCAATATTAATCCACACAAAAGGACTGAAATCATAGAGCACGAATGAGGGGGTCCTAGACGAACCTTCACGTATACCGGTGAAATGGTCTCTCACAATTCTGTGTAGAACTCGCAAGAAATTTAGGGTAAGCCACTCAACTCTCGGCTGCAACACCATATGATGGATTTCTTAATTCATAATTGTTGGGGGGAAATGCTTCACTCTCAGGACTTAGAGATTAACAGTTCAAAGAGATTTACTAAGCTTCAGAGCTGATGGGTTCATACTCGAAGGTGGACGTGTTAAGCCGAAGGGTGCCTCGATCTAAAGTTCGAAGGAGCCCTCCACAGGATATGAGGCTCCGAAGCAGAGCGACAGGATTGATAAGATGTTTCGCTTATCCATTTGCCTCGGATAGATTTTACCATTATAACCCTATTCAGGGTACCGAATAGTTTCCACTATGTCGGTTGTAATCAAGGGGTAAATAGGTCTTTTCCTTAGACATTTTTGCCTATAAATGCCCCCCTTCTTACCCTGTAATGGGACAGAGGACTTAACAATTCTAATACACATATTCGGACTACTTAAGCTATTATCCATTAGGAGGCTTGAGGTAGTTCTTAAGCACGAACTCACTGTTTGTCTGTTCTTGATCTACGAGAACTTGTTAGCGTAATCTTTTGTGCCAACAGTTGGCGCCGTCCGTGGGGACTGAGTTCTAGAAGCTTGTTCTCTACTACTGACTGCACTTCAAAGAGCACTTAAGGAGGGAGCCTCGGAGTCTCAAGATTTCGCGCACCCTTTGGTAAGGGGCTTCCTAATGCGGTTCGAAGGCCTTCCCTCGCCTTCCCAGACCAATCGAAGTCCTTGGTCTTTGGACCTCTCTGTTACTAGCTATGCCTCCGAAGCGAAGCCAAGCCTCGGGTCCTCTCCGAAGGTCCCCTCGAACCAACGGGGCCGGACCCTCAGCTGTTCCAATGATTCCCGATGGTGCCGCTGGGCGTCGAGTGCCCAGGGGCCCTCGAGCTCCTTCTACGGTGCTCCAGACTGATTATGTCAGTTCCCAAGACCCGGAGCTACCCTCTGACGAAGACGAAGACCTTCTTAGAACCGAAGCTACTCAGTTAGCGAGGCTTTAGGAGGAAGTGGCTAAGTGGAGGCAAGAGGTCGCCGATCGCCTCCGCACCCAAGCCTCCACCGAGACTCCAGAAGGGCCCCAAGACGGTGGTGCTCGCAATCTTCCCGAAGCTGTTAAAGTCCCAGAGGAGGCTGAGAACGCATCTTTTGATGATGAGTCTCCGCTACATTCAGACTTGCAAAGAGTGCCCTTCGATCCCACGTTCAAGGCCTCGAAGTTGCACAAGTACTCCGGCGGGTCAGACCCCAGAGAGTTTGCTCGTTCATACGCCCTGGCAATAGAAGCAAGCGGAGGGGTGCGCAACACTATGGCAAAGTGTTTCCCCCTCGGTCTCGAAGGTGTGGTGCTCCGATGGTTCTGGTCCTTGAAGCCAGGATCGATCAGATCTTGGGAGCAGATGAAGAGGAAGTTTGTAAGAAACTTCCAGGGTACCTTTGTGGCTCTGATGTCGACAGGGAGCTTGTTCCAGGTGAAGCAGCGAGCAGGATAAACACTTCGGGAGTACTTCACGCGCTTCGCCCACACCAAGTCGCAGATTAAGGGCATGTCTACCTCTTCGGTAGTCGACACCGCCCGCGAAGGGGTGTTAAACCCCGACCTCCTCAACAAGCTCCATCAGAAGCCTGTGACGTTTGTGGCACAGCTGATGGCATACTTCGAACAGTATGCCAAGGTGGAGGAAGGCTGCCTTTGGTGAGCCGGAGCACCCGCACCTGCCCTCCGAGAAGTAAAGACGAAGCCCGAAGCCTCAGCTCCTCTACATCCCCCTCAAGACAATCGCTTCAATGAGCACAGGCGAGGGAAGAAACATTTCCGTTCGGAGGTGCTGAGCATCGCACCCTCCATTCCGAAGGGACCTACCAGTTATCAGCAGGTGCAAGGCTTCAAGGCTGGAGCGCAGAAGCCTCAAGAAAGAGTACCTGGCAGGCGCCAGAGTTTTTTCTGCTGCGTCCATGGCGACAATAGAAGCCATGACACGAAGGACTGCAAGGCAGTGTTAGCCCTTCGGGGTGACTACCTAGGGCGAAGTATTGGGCGGGGTACTTCAGATCGAGCCCCACCAGCGGCACGGTCAGAGCCTATGCAAATTTTGGCCCGAGCCGGTGTTCCCGAAGCCCCTATGCGACTTCTGGTGGCCAATATTATGCCACCACCAAAGCAGGAAGACCCACAAGACCGCGGCAAGCGAGTGGTCCTACCCATCTCCGGAGCGGGGACCCTCGTAAACATGTCCAAGAGGCAGTGGCGCGAATACATCCGCGAAGTAGGGCACATTGTGATTTCGAGCTCCACGGAAGGAATGCCAGAATGGTCCCATGTGCCCATCTCTTTTACTGCCAGTGATGCCACGGGGGTAAAGTTCCCCCATGCTGACCCTTTGGTCATCTCCACAGACATAGCAGGGGTGGAAGTCCGAAGGATCCTAGTGGACGACGGGAGCTCCGCAAACATACTTTTTGTCCAGGCCTTCGATCAAATGTGCATACCTCGGAAACATCTACTTCCAGCGGCCCGGCCACTTCAAGGTTTCTCAGGACCGCCTCTCGATGCCCTCGGCCAGATAGGCCTCGAGGTTGCTTTCGGAGAGGGACCTTTGGCCAGGGTAGAAGAGGAGATCTTCGACGTTGTCGACGCCCTCTATGATTACAAAGCAATCTTCGGGCGAGGGATGCTGAACCAATTCAGAGCTATAGCGCATCACAACTATCATTGTCTCAAAATGCCCATGCAAGGTGGAGTTCTTACTATTTCCGGAGACCAAGCTATAGCCCGGAGAATGGAGTATGGACACGGCCAGCTGTTGGACCCCCGGCAAGTGCACAACGTGACAGAGCGCACAGAAGAAGTTCTGGAGGCTTCAAACTCTTCGAAGGGGCTCTCCCTCAAGCCAAGCCCGGAAGGTGATGTAGAAACGAAGATAATTTCAAAGGATGGAAAAGAGTACCCAGTACAGTTCGGCAAGGGGCTATCCCCAGAAATAGCTGCCTCGTTGGAAGAAGTCGTCAAGCAAAATCTGGACGTCTTTGCCTGGACTGACGAAGACATCACCGGGGTTGATCGAAGTATCATCGAGCACAGCCTGCTCGTCAACCCGAAGGCTAGGCCAGTGCGCCAGGGGCTCCGCAAGCTGTCTGCAGAAAGAGCAAGCCTCGCAAAGACCGAGGTAGAAAAATTATTAAGGGCTGGCATCATCAGGGAAGTAGCCCATACCGAGTGGTTGGCGAACCCTGTTTTTGTAAGGAAGAAGGACTCGAACAAGTGGCGCATGTGTATTGACTTTACTTCATTAAATAAAGCATGCCCGCGAGACCCCTACCCGATGCCCCGAATAGACCAGCTAGTGGATTCCACAGCCGGTTCTGAATTATTAAGCTTCCTCGATGCTTACTCCGGGTATCATCAAGTCTGGCTAAAGCGTGAAGACGGAGCCAAGACAAGTTTCATAACTCCTTCTAGAGTATTTTGTTATGTAAGAATGCCTTTTGGCTTCCGGAATGCCGGAGCCACTTTTTCACGTTTAATAGCTAAGGCTCTAGGTCACCAAATAGGCCGAAATGTCAAAGCCTATATGGATGACATTGTAATAAAAGTGCTCAAAAGCACCAGCATAGCCTAGACCTAGCTGAAACGTTTGAGAGCCTCCGAGCATGTGGAGTATGCCTCAACCCCGAAAAATCTATATTCGGAGCACAAGCAGGAAAACTGCTAGGGTACTTAGTTTCGAGCAGGGGAATCGAAGCTAGCCCAACGTAGATAAGTGCACTACAAAGAATGGCTCCACCAGGGAATTTGAAGCAAGTCCAGAAGTTAGCAGGAAGGCTCGCAGCTCTTAGTAGATTCCTGGCCAGGTCAGCAGAACGAAGCCTCCCAATTTTCAAAGCCCTAAAGGGGTCCGGAAGCTTCAGTTGGATGCCGGAGTGCCAAAAGAGCTTCGATGATATAAAAGCATACCTCAGAAGCCTGTCAACACTTCTTGTGCCCCTCGTAGAAGAAAAACTCCTCCTTTATCTTGCAGCAACAGGCTCCACAATAAGTGCAGTATTGGTCAGGGAAGTTGAGCTCAAGGGAAAGCTGGTGCAGAACCCAGTATATTTTGTTTCAAAAGCTTTGTCCGAAGCTAAGATACGATACTCCGAGCTCGAGAAATTTGCTTATGCCCAGTAATGGCCTCGCGGAAGCTAAGGCATTACTTTCTAGCACATAACCTAATCGTTCCTACCTCGTACCCTCTTGGTGATATGCTCCGAAGCAAAGATTCTACGGGTAGGATCGGAAAATGGGTTGTCGAGCTAGCCCCCTTCGGAATCTCCTTCACGGCAAGAACGGCTATCAAATCCCAAATCATAGCCGACTTCGTAGCAGAGTGGACGCCATCTGCAGTTTGGGCTCCGGAGGAGCCCTCCGAAGGTTTATGGACAATACTTTCTGACAGAGCTTATCAGGCATCTGGTGCCGGAGCTGGAGCGGTCATCATATCACCGTCAGGGCAAAAAGTCATGTATTCTGCGAGGCTCAACTTTAAGGCCACCAATAATATCGCAGAATACGAAGGGGTCCTGCTAGGCCTCCGAAAGGCAAAGGCACTTGGAGCAGCAAGGATAATATTAAAACAGATTCCCAAGTCATCGCAGGGCATGTCAATAAGAGCTTTCAAGCAAAGAACCCGCATCTAGCGCAATACCTTGAAGAAATCCGCAAGACTGAAGCAACATTCAAAGGATTTTCTATTCGAAGTATCCCTCGGGCAGATAATCAACTCGTAGATATTCTAGCAAAAGCTGCAGCCGGAGCATTGGACCTCCCGGAGGGTTCTTTCTACGAAGAATTAGTTAAGCCTGCAGTCAATCAATTACCCTCCATAGAAGTACTGTGCATTCCAGCTACAGATTGGTGGGCTCCGATAATGAATATATTGCAAGGTGGCACAGATTCTTCAGAGGGTCCAGATGCCCGAAGATTGCAAGCAAGGGCTCGAAACTACAAGCTTGTCAACGGAATATTGTACAAAGCCGGAGTGTGTTCCTCTCTACTCCAATGCATCTCCCAACCCAAAGGCCAAGACATACTTCGAGGAATTCACGAAGGTTTGTGCGGAAGCCACCTAGCCCCTCGTGCTCTAGCAGGCAAGACACTTCAGCAGGGGCTCTACTGGCTTTCAATTGTAAGAGATGCGGAGGAGTTGGTTCGAACCTGCCAAGGATGCCAATGGATGGGAAGACGAAGCCACCGTCCGCTAGTTCCACTTCAAGTTATTGCCCCAGTATGTCCAATGGCTCGGTGGGGCATGGACCTCATAGGCCCTTTTCCAATGGCAAAAGGCAGCTTGAAGTTTGCGGTGGTAGCAATCGAATATTTTTCAAAGTGGGTCGAAGCAGAACCATTGACTGCTATCATTTCAAAGAATGTGCAAAAGTTTTTCTGGCAAAATATTATATGCAGGTTCGGAGTGCCAACGGAGCTAACCGTGGATAATGGAACCCAGTTCGAAGCTGACACATTCAAAGAATTTTGTGAAGAACTGGGCATTAAGTTGTGCTTCGCGGCAGTGCGCCATCCACAGTTTAACGGAGCTGTCAAGCGAGCCAACGAGAACATTCTCTCCGGTTTGAATTGACGAATGGTCGGGTTGGCCAAGGGGCTGTGGGTCAAGGAGCTTCCCAAGATCTTGTGGTCTATTCAAACCACTCAAGCCAGGTCCACAGGATTTACCCCATTTAGACTACTATTCGGAGATGAGGCCATGACTCCTACGGAGCTCAGCGGTGGATCCCTTCGTGTAATGCAGCCCGGAGATGAAGATGAAAGAAACACTTCACTGGACTTGTCAGAAGAAACAACGCTTCGAGCTATCGCCAATTTAACGAAGTACCAAGGCCAAACAAAAACATGGTATGATCCAAAGATAAAGCTGAACGAGCTTAGACCAGGTCATCTAGTTTTGCGAAGTGTAATAGCCCCGGGGAAGCTAGGAAATAAATGGGAAGGACCATATATTATCCTACGCTCAGGACGCCCCGGATCGTTTAAATTAGCTAATTTAGAAGGGGAAGAATTGAAACATGCATGGCATGCAGAGCACCTTAAGCGTTATTACGGTTAGGGGCTCCTTGTAATCACTTGTAAAGAATTCCTTTTCTAAATAAAGTGGAGGGTCGAATTTTGTTTGCTCTTCGAATATCCCTTACTCCTGATGAACGCATCGGGAGGACGGAGATGCTTGCGGAGTCAAGCATTTTTCCCAAGACCCGGGCAACAGCCTGCGAACCATGGGTTCAGGGGCTTCGCTGCCAGCCTACGGATTCCAGGCTCCGGCTTGTTAGGATCCGTAGAAGAGTCCAAGGACTTTAAAAGAACAGATTTCCGGCCTCCGGGTTCGAAGTATCTGTAAAAGAGCCGAAGGTGGCCAGCCTACGGATTCCAGGCTCCGGCTTGTTAGGATCTGTAGAAGAGTCCAAGGACTTTAAAAGAGCAGATTTCCAGCCTCCAGGTTTGAAGTATTTGTAAAAGAGCCGAAGGTGGCTAGCCTACAGATTCTAGGCTCCGGCTTGTTAGGATCCATAGAAGAGTCCAAGGACTTTAAAGATAAACAGATTTCCGGCCTACGGGTTCGAAGCATCTGTAAAAATGTCGAAGGTGACCAAGTAATAAGGTTTCAAGGCTCCAACCAATGAGACACTTTTAAAGTCCTAAGTGACCAGTATAAAACCCTCTAAAGGTAGATCAAACTTCGAAACTTAGAAAATCATAATATTAAACTATGTTCGAAGAAACCTATGAAAAGGTAGAATAGGAATATTAAGTGTTGTGCGACGCATCGGGTTGTTCTGCGCGTCATTGTGTTCGGCGAACCTTTTTGCAATATAGAAGGTCCCCCACCCACAAGGAGGGGTAGGAGGGTAAAAGAACAAACAAGATGCTTCCGGTGCAATTCACATTAATTCATCATACTTTTACATTAAGAGAAAATTTGGTCAAAGCCTAAGAAAAATCGGAGACCCTGTCGACCTCTAGAGCTACCTCTCCGGCTACTCTGTCCTTTGGAGATCGAAGCCGCCGAGATTGTCCTTTTTGTTCGAGTGCTTCTCTTCTTCTTTGAGGCTCACAGTTTCTTCTGTTCTTCTTGAAGTTCGGCCTAAGTCAGAAGTTTTTCGGAGTTAGCCGCCGCAAGGTCTTTGGCCTGGTACTCCGAATCAGACCAATCCATGTGTTCGGAGGATGAAGATGCCTTCTCTTTTTCCTCTTCCTTGATATAAGCTAAAACTTCTTGGAAAACCTCGAGGGTGACCTCCCCTTTATCTCCGTGAGGAATAGAGAAGCGAGAGCAGCGGTAGGGCCTTAAGCTCTCGAGTCTTGCCCACTCCTTCTGGAGCCCTTCGGTAAAATCCAGTATTTTGAAGTCAGGTTCCGAAGGGCATGACAGAACCTAAAAGAACAAAACACCCAAACAAGCTCTTCATTTATAAACTTTTCATTAATGCAAGGGGCTTTACAAGATTTCTTATACATAATTGCCCTATGAGCTAGACCTATGGGACGGTTGGTGGAGTAGGAGGTGCCAGAGCTGGTGAGGCTGGAAGCGGTGGCCTTGTCGGTGCTTGCTTCTGCTGACGGGCCTCGTCGATCCAAGTTTTAGCTGCAGAAGCGATGGATGCAACAGGTCCTCGGAGGCAAAGCATCCGGGGGTCGAACCCACGACTAGAGTGATGGGAATCTGAAGGGCTTCGAGGTGGCGGAGAACTCCAATCCCGGCACACTGATCGGAGATCTCTCCGTACCGAACATCGGAGTTCATCATCAGCAACGCCGCCACTTGAATCCTCTTCAGTTTCCGGTCGAGGGGTTCGCTGGCCGCCGCAGAAGACGAAGGGCACATAGTGCCAAAATATTCCAAGGTACCCTGAAGGGCATCCAAGGTACGTTCCGCTACACTGGCATTCTTCTTCTCTGCTTTCTCCAGCTCCGCAGCGGTAGCATACACTTCGGCCACTTAGAGCAGCAAGGAGCTCTTCTGGGCCATCACTTGCTTGAGAGAATCTTGGAGCTCTACCAGCTGGGTGCTCGAAGTGGCCGCCGCTTGCCGGAGCTTCTCAACCTCAGCCCGGAGCACTAAGCATTCGGCTTCAGCTTCTTGGGCTAAAGTCCGGAGTGCGTCGCTGTCTCGCCTCGCCAGTCGGATGGCTTCGTAGGCCTCGACCCTAGCCCTCCGTTCTTCGAGGACTTCTTCCTCCAACCGAAGTGCTCTTTCTTCGGAGCCCTTGAGCACGGTTTGGAGGGTGGTAACCTTCCTTTTAAGTCGATTGGTTTCGACTTCATTAGAAGTCACCGCCTCTCTAGCAAGGATGAATTGCTACAAAAAGAACAAGTAAGAGCCAGGTGTTTACATTTATTAATTGAAAATATTTGCAGTACTCTTTATACCTGAAGGGCAGCCCTTTTGAGGGCCATGTTGAGAGTCGGGGCCCTAGCTTCGCTCAGAGCAGAGACCAAGATAGAATTGGCAATGTCCTGGCTTTTCTCCGCCAAAGGCTCCAAGAGCGCCCAAAAACGGAGCGAGTAGAGGAAGCCAAGACGAAGCTTGGCGATCATCTGCCGTGGCCTCTTCCTCTAAGTTGCTAGCCGAGGTCGTCGTTGGGCCAGGAGGGAGTCTGAGGCTGGACATGCTTTTGCCCCTCCCAGGCACGAAGGCAGGCGGCTCGACTACAGCGGAGGTAGCTCTTCCTTTGACGGCTACCCCTTCGGCTGGAGCCGCATCAGCAGGGGCGACCTCAGTCACCGGAGCCGCGTCGGCGGGAACGGCACCCGCCACCGGGGCCGGTGCGTCTAGTGGAGTCGAGGTGTCCATCAGAACCACGACCCTCGAAGAAGCTGGGACTTCGTGTGCAGCTGGGGCTTCGTCGCATTTCGATGTATCTGCGGTACCAAGGTATTTGGTGAACATTTACAAGTAAAAAGTGTTGCAGGAATCGACCAAGGCAAAAGATTCGAAGTGTACCTTCGGAGGCACCGTGAGGTAAAATCATCGGGTCCCCTAGGACTTCGTACATCCGGAGAATCTCGTCGAGGTCATCCCCTGAAGTCCTCTCCAGTGTGCTTGCTGCGGGAACCTCGACCTCCGCCATGATCACCCCAGCTATGGGTGAGTTGGGGGCGACGGCCTCCGGCTCCAAGCTCAAGGCAGCGGGTGCGGGAGTGTGAGCCGTGTCCACCTCTACAGCCTCCCGAGCAGGAGCTTCGGTTGGGACCCCTGCCACATCTTCGTCGCCCTCCAAGAGGTAGTTCTCGAAGGTCCTCGCCAGTTGGGCACTGGAGTCCTCGTTCCCGGAACCCCCCGAAGCCGAGCTCCGAACGTCCAAAGACGAAGCAGACGAAGCAGGGGTCAGTTGAGGAGGGATCTTCACTACCTTCTTCTTCTTCGAGGGGGTCTTGCCGGCCTTCTTCGGAGGCTCGGCCACGGCCTTCCTTTTCCGAGGGCCGCTCCGGCCGAGTGAAAATCTGGCAGAGGAGGGGGCACCATCCTGAGAGCTCCCCACACTCTGTTGGAGCGCTCCCAGCTCCCCACCAGCTCCTACCTCTTCTGTCTTTCAACCACCGTAGGGGCTCCGAGGACCCGTTCGGTGGCCCAAGCTATCTCCTCCGGAGCTAACGCCAGTGGAGCCGCTGAAAAAAAGGATAACATATTATAAGTATGTCATTTTCATCATCTAACGTATTACTGCAGGAGTTGAAGTCTTACCTAAAGTTCGGAGCTCACCCTCCGAAGCTTGTTTAAACACTATCAGCCAGTTGGCCCCGAGGGGTGGAATCCGAAGAGCGATGAACTCTTCAGCGAGGTCACGCATGCTCATGTGGCTGGCCACCGAAGTCAGGAGCCCTAGCCACATTGAGAGCAGGCTAGGGTTCGGAGTAACCTCCGCCTCCTTCTGGAACCAGGTCTCCTGAAGAGGCCCAGCGAGGGGAGAGTCCTCTCTGACTTCAGCATAGAACCACCGAAGGATCCAGTTGGTGTACCATCGATCGTTGATGGCCTTTGTTGGAAAGTGTTGGGCGTGCTCCCTCCGCAACTGGAAGTTAACGTTGCCGAAGGTTGTGATCACCTTGGTGTCCCTAGGCCCATCTTGCGGCTTCGGATGGCAGATGGCTTCGTGGGTGGCGGCGAAGACCTCTGATCGCCCCTCGCACCCTTTGGCCCGGAGCACCCATTCGAAGACAGCCAGGCGGGCAATGGCATTGGGAGACAGTTGAGGTAAGGTAATGTGGAACATATCCAATACCTCCGCTAGGAAGTCGATGGCCGGAAGCCCCAAGCCTGCCTCGAAGAAGGCCTCGAAAACCATGACCTCTCTGTGGCCTCGGGGTTGATTCTGACCTGGGAACTCGAGTCCTCAGTCCGGTCCCCAGCTTCCCTGCCATGGCCTCTTCAATGGACTAGGCGGTGCTCGTGGACTGGCCGATGAGGAAGCTCTGAGGGATCTTCTTCTTGGATGGCGGGTGGAGCTCCCGGGGGTTCTTGGGCCAGGCGTCGCCCGGAGCTGCCGCCATTGCCGCTACGGCTGAGGCGGCCCACGCTTGCCTCTGTGCCAGGGTGCCCGCTGCTGCCAAAATGGTGTGGATGGTCCTTGCCATGGCTCGATGGATTGAAAGATTGTGGGAATTGAAGGTTGAAGGAAGTGAATCACAGATGCTAGGCACGGTAAAAAGTCTTTGGTAAATTCTAATCCCCTTTTTATAACCGTCCGCTGGTTGCTGTGCTTCGATCGCATTCACACTGCAGGTTCGACTTTCGTCGCTGGCAGGTGGGTCTATGAAGTGGAACGGCAAGAGACTGCCGTAAATTTCGACTGTTACCTTTTATAGAGCGTAACGGCTACTTGCGCAGTAACGATCATAATCAAATGGTTCCTCACGACGTTTGGGCTTCGTAACGGTTCTCTTTCCCATGGAGTATTCACACAGTGGATGAGAACTCGGAGTCGTGGTCCGAATGCTTTGGATCAGAGATCCTCCGAAAGACTGTAATGTGTTCAAATTTTCTCTAAGTCTCAGAATATGAAAATATTCCTTGAGTATACTGCCTCCCTTCTGTACAGGTTAAATTCGGAGAGGCGTATTCGAGGGTCTACTGTTGGGGGAAAATGCTTCACTCTCAGGACTTAGAGATTAACAGTTCAAAGAGATTTACTAAGCTTTGGAGCTGATGGGTTCATACTCGAAGGTGGAGGCGTTAAGACGAAGGGTGCCTCGATCTGAAGTCCGAAGGATCCCTCCGTAGGATATGAGGCTCCAAAGCAGAGCGACAGGATTGATAAGACGTTTGGCTTATCCATTTGCCTCGGATAGATTTTACCATTTTAACCCTATTCAGGGTACCGAATAGTTTCCACTATGTCGGTTGTAATCAAGGGGTAAATAGGTCTTTTCCTTAGACATTTTTGCCTATAAATACCCCCCTTCTTACCCTGTAACGGCGACAGAGGACTTAACAATTCTAATACACATATTCGGACTACTTAAGCTATTATCCATTCGGAGGCTTGAGGTAGTTCTTAAGCACGAACTCACTATTTGTCTGTTCTTGATCTCAGAGAACCTGTTAGCGTAATCTTTTGCGCCAACAATAATCAACTGAGTTTGGCTTTGATACAATCATTATTTAAGCTATAATTTTCCATGAAATAAAGGATGGTGAAAGGTGGGGAAAACACGAGTTCCTGAGAGCCTCGCGTGACCTTCAGCCTTCCCAGTAGTCTCCACTAAAATGGTCATTAGTCCTTAATGGAAAGTCCAAATGACAAGACGTTTGTTGGAGGTGAAAGTATACTTCATTATCTTTCTGTTCATATGCACCACTCATGGTGAAAAGTGACCAGTTGGTGCGTGTGTCTCTTGAAACATAGGTCTGATTCCAGTAGTCATTCTGACGGTTCAGCTTCTTCATAACTCATCTCATCCTCGATGTAACTCGTCTCCTTTGGTCCAGGAGTAGCTCCCATATGCATATACCTTAGAAATACATATGTAGAATATTTAGGTAGTATAAAATTCAAATTTATATTGTAATCAATTTTAATAACGAGAGAGTTCACCTCTTGATGTAGTTTATTTGCATTACTCCATGTAATGGGTCCTTGTATTGGTTTATTTGTTATTTAACTTGGTTTAGCTGGTCCATGGTTTAGCACAT
The DNA here is from genome assembly GCA_019279435.1 of Zizania palustris. Classification (NCBI taxonomy): domain Eukaryota; kingdom Viridiplantae; phylum Streptophyta; class Magnoliopsida; order Poales; family Poaceae; genus Zizania; species Zizania palustris. The sequence goes on from JAAALK010000085.1 coordinate 9,829,733, forward strand.
TCTCTGGGATTTCCTCATCAATGTGTGTTTGGACTATAAAATCAACTATCACTTGTCGCTTTACTGCTTTAACCGATTCATATCTAAGATCAAATTCAGTGACAGTGAGGACTCATTTTTCGATACGGCCTTTCAACACTGGGCCGATAGCATGTACTTAATGACATTGGTCTTACATATCACAATGCACTCTGATGAAAGTAGGTAATGTCTCAATTTTGTGCACGAGAAGTATAAACATAGACGTAGCTTCTCCATCGTGGGGTATCAGGTCTCAACATCCAGTAGTCTTCTACTTAGATAGAAAATTACCCTTTCTTTTCTATCAATATCCTGCACCAGGACTGACCCGATGTCTTCATCATCAGTTGACAAATATAACCTGAATGGAATCCCTTTCTGTGGTGGCATCAACACTGGTGGTCAGTCTAAGTATTCCTTAATCTCGTCAAATGCCTTTTGCTGCGTTTCTCCCCATATGAATTCCTGATCAGGCTTCAATATCATTAGTGGAGTGAATGTCTCTACTATTCTTGAAAGATCAGCTATGAACCTCTTGATAAATTTTATCTTCCCGATTAGTGACTACAACTTGGTTTTATTGGCAGGGGGATGAGTATTCTCAATTGCTTCGATGCTGCACTGGCTTATCTGAATCCCTCTTTCATGAACAATAAAGCATAGAAACTTCCCCACCGATATTCCAAAAGCGCATTTCTTGGGATTCATTTTTTGTCTGTACTTCTTGGCTCTCTCCAGAACTTGACGTAGATCAACCACATAATATTGAGTACTACTTGATTTTACCATGACATCATCTATGTATATTTCCACCAATAGGTTGATCAAGTCATGGAAAATGTAGTTCAAAGCCCTCCAGTAAGTCGCTCTGGCATTTTTCAAGTCGATGGTCATCACCACCCACTCATAAAGTCTGGTAGCGCCTAGGCACCAGAAGGCTGTCTTGTGGATGTCTGCATCGGTCATGAAAATCCGATTATAACCTGCATTGTCGTTGATGAAACTAATAATTGTAGAACCGAAACGTGCAACTAGAGGGGGTGTGAATAGGCGCCTCAACAAATTCTTTTGAATTAATGGCCTTTTCTAAACACCCAATGCTCCTCTAAAGGAACAAGAAGAAGCAAATGAATTAACATAGAAAAATTCCAGAGAAAGCTAGTGTTATAACTCTCCTGTCATATACGAAATGATGCGATAGTCTGAGAGATCATAAGCACTAAAAATAATCTATCCTTCAAAAACTGACCAATGTCCAGATTGAAATGACACTCGTACAAAGCACACAAGGCAGCTTAAAATACACTCACATACTAGACATGCAAACCATCAAGTGCTAGGAAATAATCTTCGATCACAGGTATTTCATAAAGCACAAACAAAACATCCATAGTCCACAAGTATTTAATTAAATGCTGAAAATAAATTGTGCTCATACATGATTCAAAAGACACTTGACATACATTAGGATAAAAGATAAATCAATGAACATGCATATGGAAATCTGTAAATAAGGTACTTGCAGCTATTTAATCATCTATAGAATATTCAATGGGAAATTAATGCAACTGCATGCTAAAAGAGGAAAATGAAATTATTGTGCAAATGTTTTGCATCAGCTCTTGTGCACATCGGTCTTCACGTGCTGCTAAGAGCCGCCGTGTCACGCTGGGCAACTCCCCGAGTCGTCAGAATAGCACCGCGCCAACCTCAACCGCAACTCCACACCCCTAGCACCGATGCCAAACACACCACGCCGTCCACTGCAAAGTGACTACTCGCAAAAACCGGCGCACAGTACTTCCTCAAGAAAACCAACTCTAGTTTTCCAGGGAAGGAAAAAACTAGTGGAATCAATCCTCAGAGAGAGCAATGGCAGCCAGAATCGCATTATTGTGAGCCTGGAAGAAAAACTGAGCTATGGAAATATTCGAGGAAGAAGATGCAGAAAAATAAAGTGACCTCAATTTTTTCAATTGGATGAGTCGGTAGAAACCCTCATACTAGGTGGCCTTTATAGGCAATTCAAAAATAGGAAAAGACACAAATACCCCTAGGGTTTTTAACAGACTCGAAGGCCCACAGGGATAAAAAATTAAAATTCTATCTAAAGGTAGTTTGTCTCGATTTTAAGCTTTCGTAGCATCTACGTCTTCTCTTCAAGACTCTTTGATCTCGATCCGATGGTTTTGAGTCGAAACCAACAAAGCCCTCCATATAGCCGACATGTGTCACCAATCCACGATCTCGACCGCCAGCAAGTCTCTCCCACTCTTGATCCCTCAAGCCGCCTTGTCACTTGCACTGGCCTCCCTTTCGCAGACTTGGTCAAAACGCTTTCTCAATCATCCATCCATCCATGTCTTGCTCCATCTCGACATGTACGCCTGAGATCTTCCTCAACTTCACCTGGCATCCTTGATCATCTAGCATCATGCTCCTTGCTTGACCCTGATCACCCACCATTAACAGTTGACTCGCATCTCAACCCTACACACAATGAGACAAGCAAAACATGAATCTCCACGCACACCGATCGCTTCGGTGAAACCAAATAGGTCATCATAGTCTAGACCATTAAATCAGGCAATTGTGTCAATCACTCATCACTAAGATAACCCCAAGAAAAACTAGTGGATGGCGAAAGATATGTACAGAAAAATTAATGGTGGTTGTGTTAGTAGGAAGAAGGAGAGGAATTTCTGAACTCAGATTTTTTCTATTAATGTGAGTTGGTGAAACCCTAGGGTACACATGCCCTTTTATAGGCAGTTAAAAAATGGAAAAGACACAATTACCCCTAGAGTAAAATACACACTAACACAAAAATAAAACTGCAGGCCCACCGTGCAAAATAGTAAAATCCTATCTACAAATAGCTTGTCCTGACGCGGAGCTTTCGTAGGAGCTACGACTTCGCTTCAGGACTATCGAATCTTCAATCGACGGTCTGGATTGGGCATCGGTTTTGTGCCAAAACCGACAAAGCGTCCGTTGACATCACACCAGGTACCCGGATTGGGCCAGCTCGATTTCGTGGCTCCCTCGGCTTGGAAATCCCTCGCCGCCCATTTACATCAGTCAAACCCAGTCAATAGACCAGCGGATCCCCTGCCATTCCTAGCCCATGTACCCAGATTGGGCTGGCCTGACTCCATGGCCCCTCTGCTAGGCAGTCGCTCACCGCACGTGAACCTGAGTTACACGTGGCCCAAGACACGACATGTCTCTTCTCCTCTTTATCTCCTCTCTCTCTCTCTTCTCTGTTGACTTTTGTTGATAATCGCTCATCACTTCTAGAGCCATAAGGCCCATGATCTTCAACATGGCTCCTCACAAGACCTTTAGGTTGTGTCATGTGCACATCCTCAATTAGGTTTCCATTCAGGAAAGTTGTCTTGACATCCATTTGCCATATCTCATAATCATAAGATGCGGCAATAGCTAGGATGATCCAAATAGACTTAAGCGTAGCGACGGGCGAAAAAATTTCTTCATAATCAACACCTTGAATTTGTCTAAAAACTTTTGCCACCAATTGTGACTTACAGATGTGAACATTTCCATCAACGTCTATCGTTTTCTTGAAAAAACATTTACAATAAATAGTTTTTACACCATCGGGTGGATCGACCAAGTTCCAAACTTTCTTTTCTCGCATGGACTCCAATTTGGATCTAATGGCTCCAAGCCATTTCTCAGAGTCTAGTCCCATCACTTCTTCCACATAGGTCTTGGGCTCGTCGTTGTCCAACAACAACACGTCGCGCTGCCCAGTGGTCTAACATGTACCGCTCTAGCGCTTGACTCACCCTCCCAGACCTTTGTAGGGTTGGTGTCTCTATAACGGGTTGTGCAAAATCTTACAAATCCTATTGTCATTCAGTGGGATCTAGAACACCTTCCAGTGGCTCTCGAAGATCTTCGATATGCTTTGTTCTCCAACTAACTACTTTTGAGATAAACTCATTCTCAAGGAATACACCATTTCGAGCGACAAATACTTTGCCCTCTTCTCTATTATAGAAAATGTATCCTTTGGTTTCCCTAGGATACCTCACAAAGAAGCACTTATCAGAGTGGGCTTGTCAGACGTCAAACGTTTGACATGCGCCTCACATCCCCAAATCTTTAGAAAAGACAAACTAGGACGCTTCCCAAAACACATCTCATAAGGTGTCTTCTCTACTGACTTAGATGGAACTCTAATTATCGTGAAAGCGACAGTTTCTAGAGTGAGTCCCCAAAATGATAATGGAAGATCAGTATGACTCATCATCAACCGAACCATGTCTAAGAAAGTGTGATTCCTCTGCTCACACAATCCATTCCACTGGGGCGTGCCGGGTGGAGTCAGTTGTGGAACAATTCCACGCTGCTTCAGGTGATCACTAAACTAATGGCTCAAATATTCACCTCCACGATCAGATCGTAGAAATTTAATTGTCTTTCACGTATGATTTTGTACTTCATTTGGAACTCCTTGAACTTTTTTAAGTATTTGTTGATAGCAAGAAATGGCATTAATGGTCAAAATTGTCAAAAAGTCAAATTGGTAATTTGGACTGAAAATATGCCAAGACCTGGCACAGGCAGATCCAACTGGCCATATAGGCCCGGTCAGACTGGCCATATGGGTATGATCAGACCAATCCAAATGTGAGTCCAAGTCAGAGTAAGTGATTTCATGGTATTTTTATCCCTAATTAATTTCTAACGACTTGGACTCGTATCTAACTCAAGTTAGAGCCTAGACATGTCATTTCCAACCCCTATAAATATAGGGGCAAGGCTGATTCAAGGACACCCCCGAAACCCTAATAGATCCAATCTATTATTTACCTTGAATCGCATTTACTTTCAATCTACCCTTCTTCCCTAGGATTAGCTTAGCACGTCCATCTTTGGTGGTTTGCATTGTAAACCATCCGCCCGTCGCATCATAATCACAGTAAGCCTTTTTGATTTGTGTGTGAATCATCCATTTCATCCACATAATGGACTTCTATCGTTTTATCGGTGATTCGGTCTTTTGGCCAAATTGCCTCTGCTTTCTTTGTGTTTTTTTGTAGTGTTTCATCTCCCCCATGTTCGCCAAGAACTCTCGCTGCAAGTCGACAACCACAAGATGGACGCCGGCAACATTAGCCATTTGGATCTAGCATTATTTGTCTGACCGGCATTGACAGACCGCTCTGACCAGGCTGTGTCGGGTCATCATCCCACCGCTGGCACGCGCCACTTTGACCGATGGCACACGGTCGGTCCAGCCGACTGTGGGCAGTCAACCGCAGACGTGCCCTCCATTGCTTGTGCGGTCTAACCATAGGGTTATCCCCGATCTGACTGACCACCTTAGGCTGGTCTAACTGGCCCCACTGTTTCAATCCAACCAGCCCTAGTTTGGCCGGTTGATTTTTTTTCCTTTTTCGGCTAGTTGGATTATAATTTTGTGATTTGATTACTTGTTGACTCCACCCTCCTTTGTCACTATCAAGGGTCATCGGAACGCGACATCGGTGTCATGTTATGCCTAGGGTTGTTCCTAGGTATCCACACGCTTTTGGATCATCGAATCAACATCAGTGTGTTTGGCGTGGCATCGTCGGATTTTAGCGTCAACACACTTTTTGGCGACTCTGCTTGGGACAAACCTGCCAAGTACTACCACATCGGTGACTAGTACATCTACTACATCTACGTCGATGGGACCTTTGATGCCGATGGATCCTGTGGGGAGTGCGGATATCGACGATAGCAATATCATCCTCCCCACCCCCGACGACCTCTCCAAGGAGGATAGGATAGAGATCGAGGCCAAGATGGAGGGGCTACATGCTCTTTCGTGGGGGCTTCGTCAAGCACGACATCGACATCTCTGACCTTTCCGGGAGCAAGGTAACACCATCATCCCCTAGACTATCCTCTTGGGACATCAAGCAAAAGATCGCCACCACGGTAGATCAAGCCATTAGCACATCTATTGTGAATCGTCTAGAAACCATGGTCGACTCTAGAATGGAGGCGATGTTTAAGAGATTCGGCTTTTCTGAGGCCGCTTCTCCAACTCCGATTGCAAGTGTACCCCTTGCTCATCGCATATAGAGTAGAACAGACGGGAGTACCAGAAAGGCCATCGCTTCTTCGGCTTCATCATCCATGGCCGACACAGCGTATGGCTCTGTCAGTCAGACCGGCATATACCAGCCTCAGCAGCCGACAATAGTCGGTCCAACCATCCATTACAACCTTGATCAGACCAGCCTTATAGCCAGTCATATTTCCACTGCCACCTATTATGTGTCGCTGCCACCCGCGCATACGTTACCTTTTCCCGCGCTGCCACACCTCTTGCACCCGTGCACCCATATAGGCCCGAGCATGAGAGGAGGAGCCATATGGCTGACACGCCAAGATACCATCGCGTGTCATGCACCCGCACGAGAGACGCGCGCATGCGATAGGCATAGATGACATCGAAGAGCGAATTTGCGCACTGTTTATAGAATGTGTGGGTTGGACACCTAGGGGTCGGGTTAGGGTTTACCACAAGACATACCTCAACCACGTCGATACAATCCCGTACCCACGTGGCTTTAGGGTTCTTGAATTTACAAAATTTGATGGTGAAGGTAGTAAGACCACCCTAGAGCCCATAGGCCAATTCCTAGCATGGTATGACGAAGCTAGTGGGTTACCAAAGGGTCACATCATTCCAACTATCGACAACTTGAAGAAGCGAGCTTACTGTAAGTGACATGATTCGCATTCTCATTCTACTAATGATTGTAATGTTTTTGTCGATAGGTTCAATCGGCCATAGAGGAAGGATGATTGAAGTTGGATACCAATCCAAAGATGAGGCTTGACCATGACCACTTCCCCGTGAACACCATTGATCTCGATGGGAAGAAGATGTTGATTCGGCCTGAGCAGAACGAGTCGGCTAAGGGGTAGGGGTTATTATTTGAGAGACCCGCACACACACACTTGTGTCGAAGAATACCGAGGTAGGAGTGTGGAAAGTAAACATTAACGCATCGTCTTCGGCTGTGGCCCGCAAGAAGATGAAGGTGACATATGATATGCTGCTTCAAAAACATAAGAAGAGGGTCAAGAAGGCAAACACTTAGCCAGGACCTCCAGCGAAGCCGAACCCTCCTCAGAAGAGTAGGTTCGGCTCACAATGGGTGAGACCATTAGAGCCCCCATTTCCTCCACCACAGTATCACTTTACCATGGCACAGTGGCCTCCATGTTACTTTCCACCTCCCGGGTATCCTTCCTAACACTATATTGCTCCATTTGCACACTCCGAGTTTTATAACCTGAAGAATTGGATGGGCGCTACACGGGGCGATGTCTTCGACAGATTATCCGTCACACCATGAGGGCGTTCGGAGGAGATATCTAAGGCCATCGTGGTCAAGGTGGGGTCCCACGATGTCCCAATCCCTAAGGGGCCCCTTCGGGTCGAGATGGAGGAAAACCACAGAAAATAGCCAAAAAGGAGAAGATTGTCAGTCTAACCTCAGTCGTAGGGCCGGTCAGACCGCCCTCACCACTCCGGTCTAACCGGACTACTATGGCCGGTCTGATAACAGTCGGTCAGACTAGTCCACCATGGTTGGTCTTACCGATAGGACCCGGTCCGACTGGCCCAGTAAGGACAGTTCGACCGACATCACAAAAAAGATGTCTCTACCAAGCGCAAAATTGTCGAGGCTAATCCGAGCAATTCTCGTTCGGCTAGAAATTCCAGGAGCAATATTGTGGTGCCCAACACTAAGCCACGGCCTTCATGGGCACCTCCAGGCATGACCATGTCCTAGAAGAGGCAGATGCAATGTTTTTGTGGCAGGAGATGTGCGAGAAGAAGGACGAGGACGAGTGGGATGCCATTTTCGAGGAGATCCATCCCCGACTAGTGACAAGGCAGGTTTGGAAGCCCAAGCCGGTTGCCATAAACAATCCATCTCCTACTCCAAGCGACGAAGAGGATGATCTGATGGACGATGACTACACGCCTATCTCCAAGGGGCCCCCTCCTCAAGCGATGGACGTAAACGTCATCATGCTTCTTGCTGCGTTCGCGCTGCCACAGGACGAGGCGGAGGTCGCTTAGTTGAGCCTCAACATATGGGAGGCCATTTTTGTGAAGCCCGAGGATATGGCTTGGCACCTGAAGCCTTTGTACATCAAGGGGCACATCAAAGGGAAGTCAATCTCGAGGATGCTTGTAGATGGAGGTGCCATCGTCAACCTGATGTTGTACTCTCTGTTAAAGAAGCTCGACAGAAATGAAGACAACCTAATGAAGACTAACTTAACGCTCTACGGCTTCAATAGCAAGAGCTCTGTGGCAAAGGGCATACTTTCTCTAGAGTTTATGGTGGAGAACAATATGTTGCCAACAACATACTTTGTCGTCGATGTGCAAGGTAATTATAGTGTACTACTTGGGCGCGATTGGATCCATGCCAATTGTCATACTCTGTCTACCTTGCATTAGTGTCTAATTCAGTGAGACGGCGATGATGTAGAGGTCGTACCAGCTGACACTTCGTCCCAGGTTGCTTTGGCCGATGTGTCTATTGACGCCTTTCATGATAAGGTAGAATGTTTGTCAGGTAGAGACCTCTCAAATTACAACTTTGTTACCGTGTCTAAGGGACGCTTTGTTCTGGTGTATGTAAAGTCGTCTTGTGTACCACGGCTATCTCTAAATTAGTTGCCATGTCGAGTAAAATTAATCTTTATTAGCTAAAGTCTCGTGTATAGCAATATTGGTATTCTAAAGACGGTATTGCTGAAGCCATTGAAGATTTTAGCGAAGTAGAAAAGTTAGGTCAAGGTTTTGCGTCGACCGATCCTCATGAGGAGGTAGATATAGGCGATGGTAGTGTTCCAAGGCTGACTTTTGTAAACCAAAATTTGCTGGCCTGTGAAAAGGCCGAGGTAATAAAATTGCTTCGGTCGTATGTCGATTGTTTTGCATGGGAGTATAGTGAGATGCCCGGACTTAGCCATGAGCTCATGGAGCATCGGTTTTCTATCAAACCCAGGTTTAGGCCTTATAAACAACCCCCTCATCACTTTAATTTGGCCGTGTATGATCGAGTTAAGGAAGAGATAGGACGACAACTAAAGGCTGAGTTTATTAGGCCATGCAGGTATGCTGAATGAGTTGCTAACATTGTGCCTGTCGAGAAGACACGGAGTGGCAAGATTCGTGTATGCATTGATTTCAGGGATTTGAACAAGGCCACTCTGAAGGAAGAGTATCCCATGCCGATAGCTGACATGTTGATCAACGATGCTTCAGGACAGAAGGTACTGAGTTTTCTTGATAGCAACGCTAGTTATAATGAAATCTTTATGGCCAAAGAGGAGGTTTAAAAAACGGCCTTTCGATGACCTAGTTTTGTCGGCTTGTTTGAGTGGGTTGTGATGACTTTTGGTTTAAAGAATGCTAGCGCTACATATCAACATGCTATGAACATGATCTTTCATGACTTCCTAGGAGTTATGCTAGAGGCCTATATAGATGATGTTGTAGTCAAATCGGATGCTATGGGAAACCATTTAGCTGATTTGAGAGTTTCTTTTGAAAGAATGTGTTACTATGGCTTAAAAATGAACCCACTCAAGTGTGTTTTTGGCGTGTCAGCGAGCAAGTTCTTATGATTTATGATTCATGAGAGAGATATCGAAATTGATATTAAGAGGATTGAGAAGATTAAGAACTTTGAAGCGTCGACATGCAAGAGATATGTGCAAAAATTGCTAGGCAAGGTAAACTATTTGCGTCGCTTTATATCTAACCTATCTGGCAAGATTGATGCTTTTGCCCCCATACTTTGGCTAAAGAACGAAGTCGAATTAACTTGGGGGCAAGTGAGCAACGTGCTTTTGAGCGGATTAAGGAGTGATTGTCATCACCACGTGTGGTAAGAGCACCAAAGGCCAGAATTCTATTTCGGCTATATGTTGCTGCACAATATAGTGTGATAGGAACTATGTTGACTCAGGAGGTGGAGGGAAAGGAGTACATCATCACGTTCTTGAGTCTCCACCTATTAGATGTCGAGATGAGGTACGTGTTCTTTAGAGCATTTGTGTTTATCACTTTATTATGCATGTACCAAACTTCACCACTATCGTCTATCTAGCACATGTATTGTTACTTGTGAAACTGATGTTATAAATACATGTTGCAAAAGCTGATTGTAAGTGGGAGAATTGGAATGTGGGCTTACACTTTAATTGAGTACGATTTGACTTATGAACCCTTGAAAGCTATGAAAGTCCAAGTCGTCGCAAACTTTATACTTGATCACCATGTAGATGTAAATTGGAGTAGTGATGCTGCTTTGATTTAAGAAGTACCATGGAATCTTTACTTTGATGGTTTGGCTTGCAAGAATGGCCAAGGTGTTGGAGTTGTGCTCATATCACCTAGTGTTATGACTTTCGAGACCTCAGCCCAATTAGAATTTCCTTGTACCAATAATCAAGATGAATATGAAGCTCTATTGTTAGGACTTAAATTATTAAGCTCCATGGGTGTTAAATATGTTCATGCATATGGTGATTCTCTATTTGTTGTGCAGCAAGTAGCTAGAATTGCTCAATGCTTCAATGGTTTATTGAATAGATACTTGGATAAATGTCTAGATATAATTGCTACTTTGGACAATTTTGAGATTTCTCATGTGCCTAGAGAATCCAACTCGGTAGCAAATGATTTGGCTCAGCAACCATCTGGTTACTAAATTAAAAGAGATAAAATTTCCACACAAGAAAAATCGATGCTTGAAGAGATTGTGTCACCTGAGTTAGAGAACATTGGTCTGACCGGCCCTGTTAGGCCGGTCCGATCGTAGGTACTTGGCCGGTGTGATCGGCCATGTCAGGCCAGTCTGACTGCCCTATGCCAGCCGTCTAGCAATGGTCGGTCTAACCGGTCTTCAATGGCCGGTCTGACCACCCCGTGTCAAGAAATTTTAGGACACGGGGCCAAGTTGAAATTAGTAATTTGAATGCCAAATCAAGTGAGAATTTGGCGTGTACTTTAGGAAATCACGAGGATGATTGGAGGACTCCAATTATTCAATATTTAAAACATCCTAGTAAGTGAGTTCAACAGAAAGTTTGGCGTCAAGCAATTCAATTTGTGATGCTCGATGACGAGTTGTATCTCCGAACAATAGATGGAGTACTTTTGAAAAGTTTGAATGCTGATAAGTATAGAATTGTTGTGGGTGAACTACATGAAGGTCTTTGTGGTACTCATCAGTCGGCCTAGAAAATGAGTTGGATGCTCAAAAGAGTGGGTTTTTATTTGCCGACTATGACTGAGGATTATTTTATGTATTATAGAGGAAGTGAAGCTTGTCAAAGGTCTGGTAATATTCCGCTTACTCCTGCATCGTTACTTAATCCTATTGTCAAACCAGGGTCATTTTAAGGTTGGGCCTTGGACTTCATCAGCCAAATTCATCATTCCTCTTCAAACGGGCATCGGTTCATGTTGATGGCTACGGATTACATCGCCAAGTAGACCGAGGCCGTGCCTCTCAAGAATATGATGCAGAACGAGGTAATCAATTTTATCTTGAAGCACATTATACATAGATTCAGTATTCCTCAAACTCTTAAGACGAATAAAGGTGCTTTGTTTGTTTCTAAAGAGGTGTGTGATTTTGCCGAATCTTATGGTATAAACTTGACAAACTCTTCATCATACTATGCTCAGGCCAATGGTCAGGCCGAGTCTAGTAATAAGACTGCTATTAAGCTTATTAAGAAGAAAATTGAAGAGTTTTCTAGAAGGTGGCATGAAGTGCTTTCTGAGGCATTATGGGCATGTAGAGTTGCGAAGCATGGCACCACAAAGGTAAGTCCATTTGAGTTAGCATATGGACAAGAAGACATTTTACCCATAGAGATGAATCTTGGCTCTTTGCGGTTACTTAGGCAAGATGGCTTATCGGTCGATGAGTATGAAACTCTTTTGAAGGATAATTTGGAAGAGGTAACCGATAAAAGATTAAGATCTCTAGAAGCAATAGAAAGAGACAAAAGGAGAGTGGCTAGAGCTTATAAGAAGAAGGTGAGAGCAAAATCATTTCAAGTTGGTGACTTGGTTTGGAAGACGATTTTTCCTTTAGGCACTAAAAGCCCAAAGTTTGGTAAATGGTCGCCTAGTTGGGAACGTCCTTTTTAGAGTTGTTGAAATCACTCCAAGTAATGTGTATTTGCTAGAGTCTCTGTAAGGAGAGCGATTTCGAAGAGCTTTGAATGGTAGGTATTTAGAAAAGTACTTCCTAAGTGTGTGGCAAAACGCTTGAAGTATCAAAAGGTCGATATGGAGTATATCGCCCTCAGCTCGTTTTGCTTTTGGCTAACTAAGTTTGCCAAAACGCAGGGGGCATGTGTTGATAGAAAAATGGAAGTAATGGTAAAAATTGTACAAAAGTAAAAATTTGTAATTTGGACCAAAAATATGCCAAGTCCCGGGACAGACCGGTCTGACCGGCCATGTAGGCCAGGTCAGACCGGCCATATGGGTCCGGTCTGACTGGCCCAAATGTGAGTCTGAGTCAGATTAAGTGATTTTGGGGTATTTTTATCCCTAATTAATTTATAACAACTTGGACTCATCTCTAACTCAAATTAGAGCCCATGCACGTCATGTCCAACCCCTATAAATATAGGGGCAAGGCAGATTCAAAGACCCCCCCGCCCCGAAACCCTAATAGATCGAATCTATTATTTACCTTGAATTGCATTTACTTTCAATCTACTTTCCTTGCCCTAGGATTAGCTTAGCACGTCCATCTTTGGTGGTTTGCGCTTTAAACCATATGTCTGCCATGTCATAATATTGGTAAGCCTTGTTGATTCACTTGTGAATCTTCTGTTTCATCCACGTAACAGTTTTCTATCGTTTGATTAGTTTTTTATCGGTGATTTGGTCTTTTGGCCGAATTGCCTCCAGTTTCTTAGTATTTTTTTGTAGTGTTTCATTTATCCCATCTTCGCCAAGAACTCTCGTTGCAAGCCGCCAACCGCAAGATGGCCGCCGCCAACCTTAGGCGTTCGGATCCGGCACTGTCAATCTGACTGGCATTGACGGGCCGATCTAACCGGGCTGTGTCGGGTCTTCATCCCACACCTAGCACGCGTCGGTCTGACCAACAACACATGGTCGGTCCGACTGACTGTGTGTAGTCAACCGCCGGCGTTCCCTCCTCCTGTGTGGTCGGACCATAAGGTTATCCCCGGTCTGACCGACCCCCTTAGGCCGGTCTGACTGACCCCACTATTTCACTCTAATAGGCCCTAGTTTGACTGGTTGACTATTTTTTCCTTTTTTGGCTAGTTGGATTATAATTTTGTTATCTGATTGCCTAGCGACTCCACCCTCTTTTGTCACTATCAAGGGTCGTCGGAACGCAACGTCGACATCGTGTTACACCTAGGATTATTCCTAGGTATCCCCACGGTTTTGGATTGTCAAATCGGCATCAGTGTGTTTGGCACGTCGTCGTAAGATTTTAGCGTCAATAGTACTCCCACTTATGCTTCATTAAGTAGATATAACCATATCTACTAAAGTCATCGCTAAAAGCAATGAAGTACTAATAACCACCTCTTGCAATGTGGCTTATTGGTCCACATACATCAGTATGTACTATGGCCAATAGCTCACTCATCCTCTCACTCTGTCCAGTGAAAGGTGTCTTTGTCATTTTGCCAAGTAAAAAAGACTCGCATGTGTCATATGATTCAAAATCAAATGGCTCCAGAAGTCCAACACTATGGACCTTCTGCACGCGCTTGTCATTTATATGACCTAAACAACAATGCCAGACTTAGGTAGGATTAAAATCATTGAGTCATTGTTTCTTAGTACTAATGTTATAAACGTGTGCATCTTCAAGACTTAGTATATATAATGCATTCACTAATGAACAAAGTCCATAGAGCATGCCATTAGAAAATATTGAACAACACTTGTTATTTATTACGAATTCAAAACCATCTTCTTCTAAACATGAAGAAGAGATAATGTTTCTGCCTAAGGCGGGAATAAAATAACAATTATTTAATACCAAAACTAGTCATGTAGGTAGTGACAGTGAATAAACGCCGATGGCCAACACTGTAACTTTTGCACCATTCCCGGCATGGACATCCAACTCACCACTAGCACACTTTCTTGACCTACTCAGTCCTTGCAACGATTTGCAAGTATGAATCATCGACCCGGTATCAAATACCCATGAATCATATGGATTAGTAGAAAGATTAATTTCAATAACATTTATACTTGATGTAGAAGTGGAAGTCCAACTTCCCTTCTTCCAAATTTCTTACATGTACAATTTGCAATTCCTGAACCATTGACCAATTTTGCAGGCAAACAAGGACATTGAGGTACCATACCTCTTAGCCCGAGCTTGGCTCTCAAAAATGCCTTGGTGTCTCATAATCTTATTATGGACATTCTTGTTCTCATCTTGCTTCCAAAGCTCATAGGCCAAACAAGCATGTATGAGACAGCTTACATTAAGTGACTCATTCGAGTGCTTCTCACAAGCTCTCCAGTCAACTAGTTCATCATGATGAGACTCCTCTAGAACATTTACCATTCCTTTCATTTGAGAACACTTCTCAAGTTTCTAAACTAATCAATAAAAATTGTTTCAAAAAGAATCGATCGCAAAATAAATCATAAGGTGTTCTTAACAGTTGGTGCCATGATCTATACTAGATTAAATGCAAGGTTCAACACTATGCAATGTTTATCTTCTATCTAATAAAATATGTCCCACTATTTTAAAATAGTCACTTTCCCTCTAATTACTAATATTTGTGCAAGATCCATATTCATTCTAACTCCTAGTGAGCTTTGGCATCACTTTTAGAAGTTAGGTGACATAGGTAAGCAACGCTTTGCTAATCACATCATATGGGACTCTTGTCGTTGGAGATGCAAACCAACACTAGGCGTCGGAAGTCCGACTATGCGTGCAGAACTCTATGACACAAGGCTCAAAACCATTTTGATAGCCCTGTTAAGCAATCCAATACTATGCGTACGGAACTCTATGCCCCAAAGCTCGAGATAAAAGATAGCACCCTACTTTGGCAGACCCACTATCGATGATCGAGATCCTTGGTGGGTGCAGCTATTGGAAAGAACATCAATACTTAATTTTCTGAGGGAAAACTATTCTAGAAAGCAATAGTATAACAGGAACATAAGAAAGCATCACAGGCAATCATATCAACTGTGACATAGCATGGCCCTCTTCACATGGTGATCTCCATCTCCATGGCTCCCGTCATTGAGTGTGTGCTTTCAGCCTCAGGGAACTGTACTAGTCTATCACTATAGCATATAACTAGTTACATGTGCTGAAGCAACAATTCTCGACTCGCAGGTCGCAAATGTACACCAGCCTTGGTTGTAAATATTAATGACATGCATGCCATATTAAATTTAAATGCATTGCATGCATCTCATACATCATATTTATCAAGGCCATGCTAGTCACATCATTCTCTTCAAAACAAAGTTAGGTGAAGAATCTAAAAGTGATTGAACTGGATCGAAACTTACGATTCCAAATTAGAACTTCCAACTGCAATATTGCTCTTTGTATCGATTAAAAACCAATTTTGGAACTTCCGATCGACCATCAGAACTGCAATAATCCCGGAAGCCGAAGGAGGGCCCTCGGCCAGGGGGCCCGAAGCCTAACGCCGGGGGCTACCTTCTGGAGGCAAGGGGCCGGAGGCCTCCTTCCGGAGGAAAGGTGCCGGAGACCGCCCTCCGGCATGAAGACATCGGAAGCCACCCTCCGGGAGAGGATGCCGGAGGCCGCACTCCGGCAAGAAGGCGTCTGAGGCTATCCTCCGAAGGAAGATGCCGGAGGCCTCCCTCCGGCAGGAGGACACCGGAGGCCACCCTCCGGGAGCAAGAGATCGGGGGTCCCCCCTCCCTCGACCCGCAGCGGAGCAAGAAAAGGACCGGGCGACCGTACGAAGGGGCGGGATCGCAATCTTCTGGGCCGTGTCAGGCGGCGCAGGCGGCGCCCGACACGACTGCTGCGCTGTCAGAGTCGGATCTTCTTTTCTGTACTACGCATCGTCCTTTTTGTCTGTACTACCGACCGGTGTCCGGCCAGGTAGCCGTTGGCGGTCCAGAGGCGCTTGGCCCTTTGGACGGGGCGCCTTATAAATACCCCCCACCTACAGTTGTATAAACAGGCTCAACAGGGCATTGAATACTCTACTCTCATTTTCCTAAGAAAACCTGCTGGTTCGATCCGTCGTCCCAACAGTTGGCGCCGTCCGTGGGGACTCTAGTCCGAAAAGCTAGCGTCCTCTACACCCATCCGTCCAAGCATGTCGAGCCGGAAGGGAGCAAGCGCGGCCCCCCTGCGCAGGTTAGCTCGTACCGCCGGGGCCGAGCCCGCCTCAGCCATCGACCCCAACCCTCCGGCCCCTACCGTTACGCCCGTCGGAACGGCGTTCTCGGTGGGGCCCACCTAGGCACTGGAAGATACGCTCGAAGCTCGGGGCACTGACGGCCTACCCGAACCGACCTCCGCCAACCTGGTCGGGCCGCTGGGTGGGCCGCCGGAGCAGCGTCCCCCGAGCGGACCCCCAGTAGTGTCCCTTCGGACAGACTACGTCCGCTCGCGGGATCCCGACACCACTTCCGGAGGAAGCGGAAGTCAAGCTGATGCCCTGGCCGCCGAGAACACTAGGCTGGAGGCGGAACTGGCCTTGTGGCGTCAGGAAGCGTCGCTCCGACCTCCAGCCCCTCCGGAGCCCTTCCGCGCCGCGAAAGCCGCGGTCACGGATTTAAGCGATGACGAGAACCCTCCAGATGAGGAGAACGCGTCTTACTACGAGGATTCTCCCCTGCACCCGGATCTCCAGAGGGTGCACTTCGGTTCGAACTTTCGCGCAGCCAAACTCCCTAAGTACTCCGGGGACTCCGACCCCGGCGAGTTCTCTCGTTCGTACGCCCTGGCGATAGAGGCATCCGGAGGAAGCCGGGACGCCATGGCCAAATGCTTCCCCTTGGCGCTCGAAGGGATCGCCCTCTGGTGGTTCTGGTCCCTCCGGCCAGGGACTATTCACTCGTGGGAGGAGCTGAAGAAGAAGTTCGTCAACAACTTCCAAGGGACCTTCGTGGCCCCCATGTCCACCGGGAGCCTCTTCCAAGTGAAGCAGCAGCCCGGGGAAACCTTGCGGCAATACTCCCAGCGCTTCGCACACACCAAGGCCCAGATCAAGGGGCTCTCGGCTTCCTCCGTCATCGATGCGGCCCGAGAAGGCGTCACCCACCCAGGCCTCCTTGATAAGCTCCACCGGAAGCCTATCTCTTCGGTGGCACAGCTTATGACGTACTTTGAAGAGTACGCTCGGTCCGAAGAGGGCCAGATACGCCGGCAAGCGATGGTAGTCCCCGTCCGGGCCCCGAGCGCCAGGACATACGAAGCGCCCCCGGATCCCAGCCGGGGCAAGCGTCACGCTCCCGACTTCCACCGCCCGGAGCCCGCTCGGCAGGACCTCGTCCATCGGGACTCTCGGCGAAGCCGAAAGCACTTTCGGGGGAAGTCCTCAGTATCACCCCCCAAGCGCCCGCCAAGCACCTACATACGCCCGGCGGAAATCGCCAGGTCGGAGCCAAGCCTCCACCCCGAGCGCCTTCTAGAGGAACCTTTTACTGCAGCGTCCACGGCGCGAACCGGAGCCACGACACCGACTCTTGCCGGACCATACTCGCCCTTCGCAGCGACTACCTCAAGCGCAATGCCGGTCGCGGCTCCTCCGACCGGGGGAACCCTACCCCTCGGCCAGAAGCGGTCCAAGTAGTTGGGCGCCGCGAAGAACCGGAAGCCGTGACCCCGGTCGCGGAATTCGGCGGAGTCCCGGTCCCCAAGCTGGAAGCCGCCCCAGACCGAGGCAAGCGAGTGGTCCTCCCCATATCCGGAGGGGGAGCCTTGGGAGCTCTGTCCAAGCGGCAGCGTCGAGACTACGTTCAGGAGGTCGGGCATATCGGCACGTCCGGCCCCTCGATCCTCCCAGAGTGGTCTCATGTCCCCATCACCTTCACCGCCGAAGACGGCTCCGGAGTCAAGTTCCCGCATGCCGATCCATTCGTCATATCGGCAGACATCGCCGGAGCTGAGGTGCGTCGCATTCTGGTCGACGGGGGGAGTTCCGCTAACATCATCTTCGTACAGGCCTTCGATCAGCTGTGCTTATCGCGCAAGCACCTGTTGCCAGCTTCGCGCCCGCTCCAGGGTTTCGCGGGCCCCCCGCTCGATGCGCTCGGCCAAGTTTTGTTGGAGGTGACCTTCGGCAGCGCACCCCTCCAGCGCCGCGAAGAGATCCTGTTCGACGTCGTCGACGCTCCGTACGCCTACAATGCTATCTTCGGGCGAGGGATACTCAACCGCTTCAGCGCCATCGCCCACCACAACTACCTCTGCCTCAAGATGCCGACTCCCGGAGGGGTGTTATCCGTCCTAGGCGACCAAGCTGCAGCACGTCGGGTCGAGTACGGCCATTCAGCACCGTTGGAGCCGCGGCAAGTCCACAGTGTCCGCGAAGGCGCCGATGAAGCCGGCCTCACGGGCAGCACCGATCCTGGGCAGAAGGGGCGCCCCGCCAAGCCTCTCCCGGAGGGGGAAATCGTCACCAAGACCTTGACCAAAGAAGGAAAAGAGTACCCGATCAAGTTCGGAGGGGGCTTGGAGCAGGAGGTTTCAGCGCAGCTCGAGGCCATCATCTGCGGTAACCTCGACATCTTCGCATGGTCTGACGAAGACATCCCCGGCGTCGACCGCTCGATCGTCGAGCACTCACTGGTCGTCGATCCAAAGGCACGGCCGGTCCGCCAGGGGCTCCGGAGGCTTTCCACCGAGCGGGCCGAGCTCGCCAAAGCAGAGACCGACAAGCTGCTCCGCGCGAGGGTCATCCGAGAAGTGAGTCATACCGATTGGTTGTCCAACCCTGTGTTTGTCCAGAAGAAAACATCTGGCAAATGGCGCATGTGTATCGACTTTACCTCTCTGAATAAAGCTTGCCCTGTGACCCCTACCCCCTGCCTCGCATCGACCAGCTCATTGATTCCACAGCCGGAGCTGAACTCCTCAGTTTCCTCGATGCTTATTCGGGATATCACCAGATCTGGCTAAAACCCGAAGACCAAGCGAAGACCAGTTTTGTCACTCCAGCCAGAGTATTCTGTTACCTCCGAATGTCCTTCGGCCACCGTAATGCCAGCGCCACTTTTTCAAGGTTAATCTCCAAAGCCCTAGGTCATCAGCTAGGGCGCAATGCGGAAGCCTACATGGACGACATTGTCATCAAAAGCGCCTCCAAGAGCCACCATGGCTCGGACATAGCTGAGACCTTCGACAGCCTCCGGCGATGTGGAATCCGGCTCAATCCAGACAAGTGCGTTTTCGGAGCGCGCGCAGGGAAGCTGCTCGGGTACCTTGTCTCCAGCCGGGGCATCGAGGCCAGTCCAACGCAAGTCCAAGCACTTCAGAACATGGCTCCCCCCAGAACCTCAAGCAAGCACAAAAGCTGGCCGGGCGGTTGGCCGCCCTTGGTCGATTTCTCGCAAAGTTAGCAGAACGAAGTTTGCCCATCTTCAAGGTGCTCCGAGGTTCTAAGCATTTTGAATGGACCCCCGAGTGCCAAGATTGTTTCCAGCAAATCAAGGACTACCTCTCTTGCCTCGTAGCCCTTGCCACACCCCGGCCCGACAGCCCTTTGTTGGTTTACCTCGCCGCCTCCGGCAGTGCGGCGAGCGCGGCCTTGGTTCAAGAGGAGGAGCTCGGCGGGAAGCTGATCCAGCGCCCCGTCTACTTCGTTTCCGAGGCTTTGACCGAAGCTAAGGCTAGGTATTCCAAACTTGAGAAGGTGTCTTACGCCCTCGTCATGGCCTCCCGGAAGCTCCGACATTACTTCCTGGCCCACGACATCGTCATCCCAACCGCCTACCCGCTCGGCGACATGTTCCGGAACAAGGACGCCACCGGCCGCATCGGGAAATGGGCGGTGGAGTTGGCCCCATTCGGGCTCTCTTTCGTCGCCCGGACAGCCATCAAGTCCCAAATCCTCGCTGACTTCGTCGCAGAGTGGACAAGGGCCCGGGAGCACACGAGCACCGACGCAGGCGAGGGGATCTGGACCGTCTTTGCGGACGGTGCTTACCAGGCCTCAGGGGCCGGGGCCGGAGCAGTCATTGTCTCCCCGTCCGGCCAGCAGGCCCTGTATTCTGCCCGGCTAAGCTTCAGGGCCACCAACAATATCGCTGAGTACGAAGGCGTCCTCTTGGGACTTCGCAAGGCGCATGCGTTGGGAGCCACGCGTGTGGTCGTCAAGACTGATTCCCAAGTGGTCGCCGGCCACATCGACAAGAGTTTCCGGGCCAAGCACCCGGACCTCGCCTCCTACCTCGACTCCATCCGCAAGTTCGAAGTATCCTTCAAGGGTATAACCGTCCAGAACATTCCGCGAGGTGACAACGCCCAAGCAGACGCCCTCGCCAAAGCCGGGGCAGGTGCTCAAGCCCTACCGCCAGGGGCTTTCTTCGAGGAACTCGCTCAACCTTCGGCGCCCCCTCGCAGTGAGGCGCCCACCTCCGCCGCCCCGGAGGAGCCTGAACCGTCACCACGGCCAGCTCCAGTATAGTGTACGGCCAACGCCGATTGGCGCGAGCCCATCCTGCGCACGCTAGCAGGTGTCGAGGACAGCCATCCCAGCCCAGAACAAGCTCACCTGCAGCTCCGCGCGAGGTCATTCGAGGTTATCAATGGAGTTCTGTATAAATCCGGAGTATGCTCCCCACTCCTCCGCCGCGTCTCGCACTCGGACGGAGTTGCCATGCTACGAGAGATCCACGAGGGGCTGTGCGGGAGTCACCTGGCTCCGCAGGCCCTCGCAGGCAAGGCTCTTCGGCAAGGCGTGTACTGGCCCACTATCGTCGCTGATGCTGAGGAACTTGTCCGCACCTGCCAGGGTTGCCAGTGGATGGGTCGGCGCAGTCATCGCCCTCCAGCAAGCCTGCTACCTATCCCCCCTGTGTGGCCTCTGGCCCGCTGGGGTATGGACCTCATCGGGCCACTCCCCAGAGCAAGGGGAAACTTACGCTTCGCTGTGGTCGCCGTCGAATACTTCTCCAAGTGGGTTGAAGCGGAGCCATTGACCACCATTACATCCTGAAGCGTCCAGAAATTTTTCTGGCAAAACATCGTGTGCAGGTTCGGAGTACCCAAGCAGCTCACATTGGACAACGGAACGCAGTTCGATGCTGGCACCTTCCGGGCGTTCTGCGACGAATTGGGAGTTCAGCTTTGCTTCGCAGTCGTGCGGCATCCCCAGTCCAACGGAGCCATCGAGCGAGCCAACGGACACATCCTGTCAGGCCTCAATAAACGCATCATCGGCTTAGCCAAAGGAGTATGGCCTGACGAGCTGCCCAAGATCTTATGGTCCATCCGGACGACTGTTTCTCGGGCCACCGGCTTCACCCCATTCCGCCTCTTGTTTGGCGACGAAGCAATGACACCAACAGAGCTTCGCGACGGTTCGCTGCGCGTCATAGCACCCGAAGCCGAGGGCGAGCGCACCGTCTCCCTCGATCTGGCCGAAGAGACACGGCTTCGCGCTGTCGCCAACCTATCCCACTATCAGAAAGAGACCAAGGGATGGTACGACCCAAAAGTTAAGCGCAACGAGTTCCAACCGGGGCACCTCGTCCTCCGCACGGTGGTCGCCCCCACCAAGTTGGGTAACAAGTGGGAAGGACCGTACATTGTCACGAAATCCGGACGACCGGGATCCTACCGACTCGCTACCCTGGAAGGCGAAGAGCTGACGCATACTTGGCATGCAGAGCATCTGAAGCGCTATTTTCCATAAAACCATCGATGTATTTTACTAGTGGCTGATGGCGCCTGTTTTTGCCTCCCAATTGTATAATAAAATCTTCAGACAAGTGTTTCGCCCAAAACAAATGGCGCAACGACTCCAGGAAATTCGCTTTCGGGTTCCGAGCTACGACTCGACGCACCCTCGCTCTCGGGTTCCGAGCTCCGGCTCGACGCACCCTCGGGTTCCGAGATACGACTCGATGCACCCTCGCTTTCGGGTTCCGAGCTCCGGCTCGACGCACCCTCGGGTTCCGAGATACGACTCGACGCACCCTCGCTTTCGGGTTCCGAGCTACGACTCGACGCACCCTCGCTCTCGGGTTCCGAGCTCAGGCTCGACGCACCCTCGGGTTCCGAGCTACGACTCGACGCACCCTCGCTCTCGGGTTCCGAGCTCCGGCTCGACGCACCCTCGCTCTCGGGTTCCGAGCTCCGGCTCGACGCACCCTCGCTTTCGGGTTCCGAGCTTCGGCTCGACGCACCCTCGCTTTCGGGTTCCGAGCTCTGGCTCGACGCACCATCGGGTTCCGAGCTACGACTCGACGCACCCTCGCTCTCGGGTTCTGAGCTACGACTCGACGCACCCTTGCTCTCAGGTTACGAGCTCCGGCTTGACGTAGTGTGCATTCTCCGCACTTTCTCTCATAACCTACTTAGCGCCCAGCCGACAAGCCGGCTACCCGCTAAGGGGGGGGGAAGAGAAGGAGCAAGGCGTAGACTGCAGTAAGCACAGAAGGTATACAATGTTCATTACAAATCGAGGAAGAAAATCAAGAAAAGTTCTCATCCAGGCTAAGCAAGAACCGTGGGCCCCTCCGGTTGGAAGGGCCGCTCGAACTGAAGCACGCTTCGGCCGAAGTCATGAGCGCACTTCGCCCGGACCTCTCCTTCCTCTTTCTGCGCTCCTCTTCCTTCTTCTGGGCACGAAAAGCCCTTTGATCCGCTTGGAGCTGAGCCCAGCTACACAGACCGCCCTCTTCGGGGGGCGCTTCGCTCAAACCGGCCTCCGTGTCGGACCAATCAACCGGTTCAGGAGATGAGGACGGCGAGCGAGACCTTCTTTCTTCTTCCTTCACATGGTTCAGAACCCCTTGGAGGACGTCGGGGTCCGCGCGTCCGTCACTGCCGCGGGGAAGAACGAAGCGCGCAGGCCGGTTCGCTCGCATAGCCTCGAAGATAGCCCAGCGATGTCGAAGGGCATCGTCGGAATCAAGCATCTCGACGTCACAGTCGCAACCACGAACACCCTGAGTAAGCTTCGGAAAAGTACTCTTTATTAATATATGACCAAGTTTCCTAAGCTATTACAGGGTAAGGCAAGGATAGGTTTCTAAAAGCTACACCTTCGGGTCTGGCAAGCGGGCCGAGGCCGAAGGCTTCGAAGGAGTCGGAGGACCGCGAGCGCAGAGCGCCTCCTCCAGCCAAGCCTGGATCGCCGCAGGGCCCTCGGTCTGCCAGACCGCCTTGAGCGCCCTCCAAGACTGGTTCAGCGCTAGGCTCGGCGTCCGGAGGTGGTCCCCCATGAAGGTGACCGGATGCGGGCTCGAAGAAGAAGGAAGCAGGAGCCCAGACGCCTCGAGGTGCCGAAGAATCCCGTGTGCAGCCACCCGAGCGGACACCTCGCCATACTGCGCCATGGCGAGATGTATTTGCCGGATGGCGGATCGGATGAACTTCACTCGGCGGACTAGGGGCTCCCGGGCGATGTCAAACGAGCCGCAGCCTGTGCCGTAGCACGCCAGCACCTTCCGCAAAGCTTCCGCGGCTGCGGCCGCCGTCTTCCCGGCCTCAGCAAGCTCCTCGGTGGCCTTCCCATCTCGGGCATTGAAGTCCGCCTCGACCTGCTCCATCTGGGCCACCCGGGTCTCGAGGGCTTCGATCTTAGTTGCCGCCTCCGAGGCCTGGGTCTGCAGCCGGGACACCTCCCCTTCGAGCCGCTCCGCTTCCGCGGCCCAGGACCGGAGCACCTCCGCTTTGGCAGCTCGGGTTCGGAGGGCGTCGACCTCCACTTCCAGCTCGTCGGCACGGGCGGCCCGAGCGCGGAGCCCCTCCAACTCCGCGACGCGGGCCCTGAGGGAGTCCGCCTCCGCCGCTTGGCCTCCAACGCTCCGACCCTCGACGCCTGAAGCCGGAGAGCCTCGGCCTCCGACGACCGTTCGCGGGCTAACCTCTCCGGGGTAGCCACCCAGGTCGCGAGCTCCGCGGCGTATGCCTCGTGATGTTGGCGTTCGGAAAGCAGGGTGGACAGCTGCCCCTGCGCCAGTGCCACCACCTGCGTACGAAAATGACGGTCAGAAGAGGAGCTAGGAGAGCGTCGAATATGTCCGAAGAAATTACCTGGCCCGCGGCCGTCTCGATGGCCCTCCCAAGGTCCAGGCCATTTGATAGCCCCAGTTCGCCTATCACCGGAGCCTCGCGCAGCCGCAAGTAATAGTCGTGGACCGGGGCCACCTTGGACGTGAAGTCCTCGCCGTCTGCCAAGAAGGGGCGCAGGAGCGGCACGGAGCCTTGCGCGGATCGATGATCGGTGGGGGGCTGAGGCCGGGTCTCAGCGTCTCCGGCAGACTCCCGAGGGGCCCTTTCGGTGCTTCTGGACTCGGCCTCGTCCTGCGAACCCGAGGCCCTCCTCGCGGCGACAGGGGCTCTGGACCTCGCATCCGGAGCGTCTGCGGGGTAGGGGGCGACTGGTTCCACACCTCCGGCCGGTGTGTCTGCGTGACCGAACAAGAGTTAAAAGGGGAAGAGCCCCTAGCGCGCGGAGAAGTGCAGCTAAGTTATTTTACCTGCGTCCGCAGCGTCGCCAAGGCAGTCCGGGGGCTGGAGATGACCCGACGGGCTTGGGCGGTAGAAAAGGTTGTCGATGGAGTTCAACGGAGAACCCGCCGCCCCCGCGGCCAGTTCGGCCTCTTTGTCGGCGCTCTTCTCGATGGCGCCAAGTGGGTCGACTAGGCCCCCGCGGTCCAAGCTATCCGCGGCCCTGCTCCCGGAGAAGCCCGCGGAGCCCCCCGCCGGAACAGGTCCGAGCGAGGAAGCGGTTCCGGGGCGCGGCGTCGCTTCGGCGGTGCGCGCCCCCTGCCCAGTCCCCGGCGCGGGCTCCGTTGGACTCGGGCGAAGGGGAGCGTCTTCGCTTCTTCTGGCGTCCAGCTGGACCAGCGAGGTAAGAACTGGAATCGCCAGAGGGTCTCCCGACTCCGATTGGACCCCCTCGCTGGATCCCCCGCCTTCGGAGTGAGAAGCTGAAGAAGGCCCCGGGGACAACTGCCTCGGCCCCTTCACTATCTTCTTCTTTTTCGAGCGGCCCGGAGAAAGGCCGCTGTCAGCGTCGTTTGCCTTCCTCTTCGAGACGTCCCGAAGGACCTCGCCCTCCGGGAGGAGCGGAGGCGTGAGCTCGAGCACCCCACACCCTGTTGAAGCGCTCCCAAGAGCCCACCAGCTCTAGCCGACGGGCCCGTTCGGTTGCGGTCGGGACCCCGAGGATCCTCTCCGCCTGGCGGGTAACCTCCTCAGGCGTTCGAGCGACGAGCGATCCTGCATCTCATCGTCAGGGCCGGGGTACTCCTCGAGCGCAAAAGATAAGAACAAAAGCAATCAAAGTCGACGCTTACCGAGCCGGCGGGAGAGCTCCACTGGCATCGACCCGTCTCGGCTGCTCCGGAGCGATGCGGGCCACTCCTCCTTCAGCGGTGGGATCTCGAGGGCCACGAACTCCTCCGCCAAGTCCCGCATGCTCATTCGGCGGGCGACGATTTGGAGAAGTTGTACTCTCGCAGAAATTATCCCGGCATTGGTCTCAACGCGCGCCTCTCTCTGGAACCAGATGTGGCGCGGGATCCCGGCAAGGTCGGAGGCGAGCCCTACGCGGACGTAGAACCACCGGTTCACCCACTTCGAATACCACCTCTCATTGGTAGCCTTCGCCGGGAAAGAGTCTGCATACTTCCTTCGGAGCTGAAAGTTGATGCACCCGAAGGCCAGCACCCGGCCACCTTTCTTCTTCGGCTGGCAGAGGGCTTCGTGCATCTCTGCGAAGACTTCAGCCCTCCCCTCGCAACCTTCGGCGCGCATGGCCCACTCGAAGATGGCGAGGCGGGCCACAGCATTGGGGGACAATTGCGGGAGCTCTAGGTGAAACGCGTCCAGCACCCCGGCGAGAAGCTCCGAAGCAGGGAACCCTAGGCCCGCGTCAAAGAAGGCTTCAAAGGCGACGACCTCGCCTTCCCGCGGCTGCGGGGCCGTCTCCCAGCCCGGCTTCCTCGCCGGCGTCCCAGGATCGAGACGGCTCCTGGTCGCTTGCTCAATCGACGCCTCGGTGCACGCGGACGGCCTGAGCTCCAAGGTCTGCTCCCGGAACCGCTCAGAGGTGGGGCGGAGCTCGCGCGCACCGCGCACCCCTGACGAGTCGGTCGCTGTCGCCGCAGCCGCCGCCGCCATCTGGCGTTGCAAGAAGCGCGGATCCATCGCCATTGTAGGGGCAGCGTCCCTCGCCATCCCTCGAGAGCCGAGAGAGAGAACGCAATGCTCAGGGAGCAGGGTGAATGGCGGCTTGAGTGGCTAGAGCTGGCGCGTATGGGTGAGTGAGGAGGAGGCCGCGCGGCGGGTTATATCTAGTCGTAGGACTGACGGTTCCTCTTCCGGTTCGGTTAACGTGTGAACGCGGCGGTCGCGCGGCACCGCGTTTAAGACCAGCTCACGCATCAGGGCACGGCGGCGGCCTCCTGGCGGTTCGCCTCCTCGATACCCTCTGCGCGTGCATTAACTGCTTCTGGCAGCGCCCGCCCGGCTCCTCGGGGTCAGAGTCCCCTGGTCAAGGCGTGTTGGTTTCCCAACAGTTTGGTCAAACTTCCTTCGGCACGACGGAAAAGGGGACTCGAGGCGGACCTCAACCCTCCGGCCCATTCGCGCCTCCTTACTCCGAAGCCCCTCCGCGCCGTGGCGGATTCGGCGCCCCAGTACAAGGTACGCACCAATGAGGACTATCGGGATTATATTGTGCGCTTCCACCCCCTCTTGATGCAGGGCTACGAGCGGGAAGAAGCGAGGGGCTACTGTTGGGGGAGATAATCCCGGAAGCCGATGGAGGGCCCTCGGCCAGGGGGCCCGAAGCCTAACGCTGGGGGCTACCTTTTGGAGGCAAGGGGCCGGAGGCCTCCTTCCGGTGGAAAGGTGCCGGAGACCGCCCTCCGGCATGAATACATCGGAAGCCACCCTCTGGGAGAGGATGCCGGAGGCTGCCCTCCGGCAAGAAGGCGTCGGAGGCTATCCTCCGAAGGAAGATGCCGGAGGCCTCCCTCCGGCAGGAGGACACCGGAGGCCACCCTCCGGGAGCAAGAGATCGGGGGTCCCCCCTCCCTCGACCCGTAGCGGAGCAAGAAAAGGACCGGGCGACCGTACGAAGGGGCGGGATCGCAATCTTCTGGGCCGTGTCAGGCGGCGCAGGCGGCGCCCGACATGGCTGCTGCGCTGTCAGAGTCGGATCTTCTTGTCTGTACTACGCATCGTCCTTTTTGTCTATACTACCGACCGGTGTCCGGCCAGGTAGCCGTTGGCGGTCCAGAGGCGCTTGGCCCTCTGGACGGGGCGCCTTATAAATACCCCCCACCTACAGTTGTATAAACAGGCTCAACAGGGCATTGAATACTCTACTATCATTTTCCTAAGAAAACCTGCTGGTTCGATCCGTCGTCCCAACAGAAAATATTGAACAACACTTGTTATTTATTACGAATTCAAAACCATCTTCTTCTAAACATGAAGAAGAGATAATGTTTCTGCCTAAGGCGGGAATGAAATAACAATTATTTAACACCAAAACTAGTCATTTAGGTAGTGACAGTGAATAAACGCCGATGGCCAACGCTGTAACTTTTGCACCATTCCCGGCATGGACATCCAACTCACCACTAGCACACTTTCTTGACCTACTCAGTCCTTGCAACGATTTGCTAGTATGAATCATCGACCCGGTATCAAATACCCATGAATCATATGGATTAGTAGAAAGATTAATTTCAATAACATTTATACTTGATGTAGAAGTGGAAGTCCAACTTCCCTTCTTCCAAATTTCTTACATGTACAATTTGCAATTCCTGAACCATTGACCAATTTTGCAGGCAAACAAGGACATTGAGGTACCATACCTCTTAGCCCGAGCTTGGCTCTCAAAAATGCCTTGGTGTCTCATAATCTTATTATGGACATTCTTGTTCTCATCTTGCTTCCAAAGCTCATAGGCCAAACAAGCATGTATGAGACAGCTTACATTAAGTGACTCATTCGAGTGCTTCTCACAAGCTCTCCAGTCAACTAGTTCATCATGATGAGACTCCTCTAGAACATTTACCATTCCTTTCATTTGAGAACACTTCTCAAGTTTCTAAACTAATCAATAAAAAATGTTTCAAAAGAATCGATCACAAAATAAATCATAAGGTGTTCTTAACAGTTGGTGCCATGATCTATACTAGATTAAATGCAAGGTTCAACACTATGCAATGTTTATCTTCTATCTAATAAAATATGTCCCACTATTTTAAAATAGTCACTTTCCCTCTAATGACTAATATTTGTGCAAGATCCATATTCATTCTAACTCCTAGTGAGCTTTGGCATCACTTTTAGAAGTTAGGTGACATAGGTAAGCAACGCTTTGCTAATCACATCATATGGGACTCTTGTCGTTGGAGATGCAAACCAACACTAGGCGTCGGAAGTCCGACTATGTGTGCAGAACTCTATGACACAAGGCTCAAAACCATTTTGATAGCCCTGTTAAGCAATCCAATACTATGCGTACGGAACTCTATGCCCCAAAGCTCAAGATAAAAGATAGCACCCTACTTTGGCAGACCCACTATCGATGATCGAGATCCTTGGTGGGTGCAGCTATTGGAAAGAACATCAATACTTAATTTTCTGAGGGAAAACTATTCTAGAAAGCAATAGTATAACAGGAACATAAGAAAGCATCACAGGCAATCATATCAATTGTGACATAGCATGGCCCTCTTCACATGGTGATCTCCATCTCCATGGCTCCCATCATTGAGTGTGTGCTTTCAGCCTCAGGGAACTGTACTAGTCTATCACTATAGCATATAACTAGTTACATGTGCTGAAGCAACAATTCTCGACTCGCAGGTCGCAAATGTACACCAGCCTTGGTTGTAAATATTAATGACATGCATGCCATATTAAATTTAAATGCATTGCATGCATCTCATACATCATATTTATCAAGGCCATGCTAGTCACATCATTCTCTTCAAAACAAAGTTAGGTGAAGAATCTAAAAGTGACTGAACTGGATCGAAACTTACGATTCCAAATTAGAACTTCCAACTGCAATATTGCTCTTTGTATCGATTAAAAACCAATTTTGGAACTTCCGATCCACCATCAGAACATCTAATCCACTGGAATTTCTGATCAATATCGAAACTCCGATTAGCAAAATTGCTCTCTATATTGAATCGTATTCAATATCGGAACTTTCGAACTGGCATCGGAACTTCTGATCTAGCATCGGAACTTCTGATCTAGCATCGGAACTTCTAATTTTCCGCGGACATAAAACCGATCTAATCTGTTTTATACATGAATGATCCAGATCGAACACTACGTATATATGTAGGGTTTGATACCACTGTTGGGGAATGGGGAAGCTACGCTAGCCAGCAATTTCAAAAATTCAGCCCAAAGCCCAAGAAGCATGCGCGTGAGGGATCATAGGTCAGTACCTTCTAACACAAGACGAGCTAGGTGCAGCAGAAGATGTTGGGGAAGTGTGTTCTCACTGATCCTCGCCTCGCTCTAGCCATTGCCTAGCAATCCAATTGACAAAGATGATGTAGGCGTTCACGTGATCAAGTCTACGAGCATTTCTATTGGAGCAACACCTCCACAGTATCCACACGTCCAGGGATGGGATCCTTCCCACATCGGCGTGCTAGCTGTGGGATCAGATTGGCGACTAGAGGGGGTTGAATAGGCGCCTCGACAACTTCTTTTGAAACTGGTGGCCTGTTCAGAACACCCCAACACACCTCTAAACTTACACAAACCAAATGTGTCACTTACAATTCAACTCAGAACAGAATTTAGTCTTAAACAAAGGTTTTTGTATAAATCGGAGATTGAACGGTTGAACTACTCTGTCGACAATTGAAACTCCGAAACAGACTCCCTAGATCGGCACTTGGTTTGCCGACAGGACCCTGTCGGTAGTCAGTCAGTCAACAAAGTTTAGAAACTTCAAAAAAGAAATGAAGAGAAATAAATAAGCTTTAGTTAATGTAATAAGGATACCCATTGTCATTTCCAAAATTCCAACCATTTTATTCATTTGGAAAAATCCAAAAAAAGATATATAGGGAATAGACAAATTCCACCCGCATAAGTAGAGAACTGTCACAAAGCAATCAGTTAATTCTGAAGAAGGTAATCATCCAAATTTGGACTTTAACAACCTCAAAACAGATAACAGATGATACAAGAGGATTGAATACTGAAACAAGTTTAGTTTGTGCAAAAGTGAATTTTCATAACATCTTTCACTGAATTAGGATTATAGAAATAAGTTTCAGAACAAATGTAGCAAACACAGATTCAGAAAAAGATCAGTTATCCTAATTTGAATGTCCTCTGTTGCAATCAGCAGAATACACACAAACTTCAGTCTAATACTCATAAGAAAAATGATCTTCACTTTTAGTGAAATCCTGTAGAAAAACTGATCCAATTCTGAACATTTAGTGTCACAGTTTCAGTACTCATGAATAATTAACTTTCAATACTGTTCAGCACTTAGCAACCATCAACATATATTCAGAAACATACATAATAGCAGAGATACATCAACCAACCATATTCAGCACATGTATCTCTGATCAATTCAGTTCATCAAGAGATTCTAGCCAAAAGGAGACAACTAAGATTATAAGAATATATCTTCAAGATTTCAAATAAGTTCACAATACTTATGCAACTGATGAAAGTTCAATTTCAGACAGAATAACCAGTGTATAACAGAACTGACAAAATTCAGTGATACCTAGAATTTTACCAAACTAAATTACTGAAACTCAATCCCTTTTAGTGCAAACAAAGTATCAAAACTGAGTCAAACTGAGAGGAGCAAGTGAGTAATTTCTCAAGAATTCAATTAAGATGACAAGCAGGAGCATTAGGATCAATCTCAGTGTCAACGAGCACTATAATAGTGAAGACATACACCGGATCATTTCAGTTCTACACTATACAGTTTCAGAAATAAGTAACTTCAAGTGTAACTTGGCATTTAACATATGCAAGAATACTGAAGATGTTTTAGAATACTATTTCAAATTTAATACTTCAAGTACCAGCCAAACTGAGTAAAGCATCTAGTTCTGGATATGAAAGTCAATAACATAACTATATTACCAAACACTATTCACTCAGATTCTGATTTCACCCAACCTAAGAAGATTGATATTAAAAAAATTCAATCAAGTGGCTCTGTAGTAAATCTTTGGATACTGATTTCAGAGAAGATTCAGACAAACACACTCAGGCAGTTATTGAAATTTCTTAGCACAAGCTGAACTAAACTTTTTGGAATAACAGAGTGTTTCTTCAAAGTGCAGTCAAGTGGTATCCAGACATTTCACAAAACACATAAAATAGTTGTTGTTCAGAAAAATGGAACAATCACTCAATCAATTACTCACACAAGAACTCAAATCTCTGAAAAAGAAGATCAAAGGATTACTACTTGTGAATCTGAGTAAAGGAATACCTGATGCAGTATAACTAGAACTTGACTGATAATTCCAAGTGTAGGTTCTGATTCCTGACAGATGATCTCCTCACAGATGGTTTGGAATACACTCTCTTAACCACACGCACAAGATTTACAAGGAGAAAGACTATGTAACCAGATCAAAAAGAATAGCCAAGCAAATAGCAGGAAGAAACTCTTGTGGCGGTGCTGTAGCAAAACTAAGGAACATATAACAAAGTTCCAGTCGAAACACAGATTCTAGCCGACAAAAGAAATAGTGTGCAGGAAAATAACCAGATGTTGAATATAAAGTTGCTTCGGTCATACGTTGATTGTTTTGCATGGGAGTATAGCAAGATGCCCGGATTAAGACGTGAGCTCGTAGAGCATTGGCGACCTATTAAACCCAGGTTTAGGCCTTATAAACAACACCCTCGTCGCTTTAATTTGGACGTATATGACCGAGTTAAAGAAGAGGTAGAACGACTACTCAAAGATGAGTTTATTAGGCCTTGTAGGTATGCTAAATGGGTCGCTAATATTGTGCCTGTAGAGAAGAAAGGGAGTGGCAAAATACAAGTTTGTATTGATTTTAGGGATCTGAACAAGGCCACTCCAAAAGATGAGTACCCCATGCCGATAGCCGACAAGTTGATTAACGATGCTTCAAGACATAAGGTACTAAGTTTTCTTGATGGCAACGTCGGTTACAATCAAATTTTTATGGTCGAAGAGGACGTCTACATGACAGCCTTTCGATGCCATGGATTTGCCAGCTTGTTTGAGTGGGTCATTATGACTTTTTGTTTAAAGAATACTGGCACTACATATCAACGTGTTATGAACTTGATCTTTCATGACTTGCTAGGAGTTATGTTAGAAGTATATATAGATGATGTTGTAGTCAAATCAGACGCTATGGGAAACCATTTAGCCGATTTAAAAGTTGCTTTTGACAGGATGCGGCAATATGTCTTAAAAATGAACCCCCTCAAATGTGCTTTTGGCGTGTCGGCAGGCAAGTTCTTAGGATTCATGATTCATGAGAGGGGTATTGAAATTGATCCTAAGAGGCTCAAAAAGATTAGAAACTTTGCAGCACCGACATGCAAGAGAGATGTGCAAAAATTGCTAGGCAAGATGAATTATTTGCGTCGCTTTATATCTAACTTTTCTAGTAAAATCGATGCTTTTGTCCCTATACTCCGGCTAAAGAGTGCAGCCGAGCTCACTTGGGGGGCAAGTCAGCAAAACGCCTTTGAAAAAATTAAAGAGTGTTTGTCATCGCCACCCGTGGTGAGAGCACCAAAGGAGGGAATTCCATTTCGGCTGTACATCGTTGCAGAAGATAGCGTGATAGGGGCCATGCTAACCCAAGAAGTGGAGGGAAAAGAGTACATCATCACATTCTTGACCCGTCGTCTGCTGGACGTCGAAACCAGGTATGTGTTTGTGGAGCGTTTGTGTTTACCACTTTATCACGCATCTACCAAATTACGTCACTATCTTCTTCCTAGCACATTTATTGTCGCTTGCCAAACCGATGTTATAAAATACATGTTGCAAAAGCCGATTCTAAGTGGAAGAATCAGAAAGTGGGCTTACGCTTTTATTGAATACGATTTGGCTTATGAACCTCTAAGGTCTATGAAATGCCAAATTGTCGCTAATTTTATAGTTGATCACCACGTGGAAGTCAATTGGGGTGATGATATTGCTCTAATTGAGGTAGTGCCATGGAAACTTTATTTTGATGGTTCAGTTTGTAAGAATGGCCAAGGTATCGGGGTAGTTCTCCTATCACCTAGTGGAATGCACTTTGAAACCTCGACCCGTTTAGAATTTCCTTCTACTAATAACCAAGCTGAATATGAAGCTTTATCGCTAGGACTGAAATTGCTAGAATCCATAGGTGCTAAACGCATTCATGCTCATGGTGATTCTTTGTTAGTAGTACAACAAATAGCTAAAAGTGCTCAATGTTTTAATGGCTTGCTAAATAGTTACTTCGATAAATGTTTAGGCATAGTTGCTACTTTCGATGACTTTAAAATTTCTCATGTATCAAGAGAAGCCAACTCAATTGCAAATGATTTAGCTCAGCAAGCATGTGGCTATCAAGTCAGGAGAGGAAATTTTTTTGTAAAAAAAAAGCCAATGCTTGAACTCACTGCCGAAGACAGAAACTTCAGGCTGGTGTGAGGCCTGCCGGACCATCTGGATCAGACCTCTCCGAACACCGAAGGGTGCAGTGTGCTGGAATCCTTGTGTCAGAGCACTTCATCCACCGAACGGTCCTGTGTACCGGAGACCTCATGCTGAAGCCTTCTGGACAGCAGAAGTCTTCGTGAACTAGACCCCTCCGACGGAAGGCTCCGCTCTGATTAGCTTCACACTTTAGACATCACTCAAGGAAAGGAGTTAACAAACCCTTCGGATATCCATAATGATGATTGGAAAATCCCAATCGTCCGGTATTTAAGGAATCCCAATCAAAAGGTTGATCGAAAAGTTCAGCGACAAGAATTTAAATTTGTGTTGCTAGATGTGTATTATATCGTCGAACTATTGATGAAGTACTCTTAATGTGTTTAGATGTTGAACAATCCAAAGTAGCTATAGGAGAAGTCCATGAAGGGCTTTGTGGTACTCATCAGTCGGCCCAGAAAATGAGTTAGATGCTCAAAAGAGCAGGTTTCTACTAGCCGACTATGATTGAGGATTGTTTTAAATATTATAGAGGGTGTGAAGTGTGTTAGAAGTTTGGTAATATTCAGCTAGCTCAGGCTTCATCACTTAACCCTATTATCAAGCCATGGTCGTTCTGAGGTTGGGGCTTGAACTTCATCGGCCAAATTTATCTTCCCACTTCAAAAGGGCATTGGTTCGTATTTATGGCGACAGACTACTTCACCAAATGGACCGAAAGTCGTGCCTCTCGAAAATATGACCCACAATGAGGTAACTAATTTTATCTTGAAGCACATTATACATAGATTCAGTATTCCCCAAACTCTCACTATAGATCAAGGTACTTCATTCGTTGCTAAAGAAGTGAGAGACTTTGCCTAATTTTATGGTATTAAGTTGATAAATTCTTCACCATACTATGATCAGGCCAATGGTCAGGCCGAGTCTAGTAATAGAACTATGATTAAGGTAATTAAGAAGAAAATCGAAGAGTTCCCTAAAAGGTGGAATGAAGTGCTTTCAGAAGCATCGTGGGCGTGTAGAGTTGTGAAACACGGTGCTACCAAATTTAGTCCATATGAGTTAGTATATGGGCAAGAGGTCTTTCTACCCATAGAGGTGGATCTTGGTTCTTTAAGATTTCTTAAACAAGATGGCTTATCAGTCGATGAATATGAGACTCTTTTAAAAGATAATTTAGAAGAAGTGACCGATAAGAGATTAAGGGCTTTAGAAGCTATAGAGAAAGACAAAAGAAGAATAGCTAGAGCTTACAATAAGAAAGTTAAACCAAAATCGTTTCAAGTTGGTGACTTTGTTTGGAAGACGATTTTGCCCATAGGCACTAAGAGGCCCAAATTTGGAAAATGGTCACCCAATTGGGAGGGTCCCTTCAAAATAGTCGAAATCGCTCCAGGTAATGCATATTTATTAGAGTCTCTACAAGGAGAGCGATTTCGAAGGGCCTTGAATGGCAGGTATTTGAAGAAATACTTCCCAAGTGTGTGGTAAAGCGCTTGAAAGTGTCGAAAGGTCGATATGGAAGGTATCGTCCTTAGCCCATTATGCTTTTAGTTCAGTTAGTTCACTAAAAGGCAGGGGGCATGTGTTGATAGCAAAAAATGGCATTAATGGTCAAGATTGTTGTTGTAGCAATTGTGTTAGCTACAGCACAGGTTTTGTATGTGTATATAGTGTGTAAAATGAACCTCGAAGGGTTCTCTCAGAAGGAGTAAAGATTTATACTGGATCGGACCTCCCCAAAGGGATAATAGCCCTACGTCCAGTTTATGGTGGATTTGGCATAGTATGCCTCGGTTGAATCTAATGGATCCGGAGGATCTCAAGGCCCTGGAGGAGCTGAACTATTACAAGTGCTTGGCCCTGCTTTTATAGGCACGAAGCCTAAGGAAAAGACCTAAATGCCCTCTATAAGTCATAGGCTTTATAGGGGCAAGAAGGGAAAAAAGACTAGTCTACTATACAAAGTGCTTTACAGCTTTACAGACGTGTCAGTTAAACATCACTTCTGAATAGCTAAACGACATACTGGGGGCAGAGGGGCCCCCAGTATGGCTTCTACACTGTAGCGAAGTACATATATTTTCTTGGTTCTAAGTAGTGGCCGGAGCTCTTCGGGCGGAGGCTGTGAGGAAGGCTTCGAAGGATACTCCGAAGTGGACTTCGAAGCATGCTCCAAACTAAGCTCTCGGAGGCTTAGCTTCGAATTGACTGAAGAGGGTCCAGAGACCGGCTCTGAGGAGCTCCGAAAGGAGCTCAGAGGTTAACTCCGAAGAAAGTCCAAATACTAACTCTGAAAATAACTCCGAAGAGAGCTTGAAGACTGGGCTTCTAGCAGACTTCAAAAAGAGCTTGGAGGCTTCAAACTGGAGGGCTCCGGAAGGAGTCCGACAGCTTCGATCCAGAAGGCTCCAAAAGGAGTCCGGAGGCTTGGAAATAACTTCGGTAGAAAGAGATTTGCTTCGATAGTATCAGGCTCCAGGCCGAAGGCCAACGGAGGCTGACGTCATTTGGCCCCTGTTTAAGGGAAAACTTATTCCCCCAACAATTGTCAAAATATCAATTTTGGTAATTCGGGCTGAAAATACACAAGTCCTGGATCATGCCGAAGCCTTATAGGGCCGAAGACTCATTGAGGATTCGGAGGCCCTCTAGTGGCCTGTTACCTTCGGCCCGAAGGCCCATCGAACATGGGCTTCGGATGCCTTCTGGCGGCCTGCTACCTTCAGCCCGTAGGCCTTCGGAGGCCTGCCTCGCCGAAGCTTCAGCCCGAGGAATAGGCTTGGGTAGGCCCTATCGAAGGCCCACTTTGGGATGATTTTTAAAGATAGAATTTTAGTCTGATTCGGGCTAATTTTATCCCTAAGTTTGATTAGGCTGAATCCTACCAGATTAATATTAGAGATAAGAATACTAGCTCCTATAACTATAGGGGTGAGGCTGGTTCGTTAGACCCCCCAACACAAATCAACCACAACGCCCTAGCTTTGAACCGTACCTTTACTTTTTATTTACTTTCTGCAACCTTCGTGGGTTTGCCTGGAAGCCCTCCGTCGGCCACGCCGAAACCAAGGTAAGCCTTGCTACTTCGCTCCTGATGTATTCGTTAATCTACGTAACAGATTGGTATCACCTTGTTACTTCGCCTGTGAAGTATCCATTAATCTACATAACAGATTGCTACCTTCGTTGCACTACTGCAACACATAGCAGATTCGGTCCCCAAGCCAAATTGGCACTTGATTTTTGTTCTATTTGCAGGTTTTTACGCTTGGAGCCCCTTCGCCGGAGGTGTCTGAAGCTAGGAAGCTGGTTTCGGAGGCTGTCAGAACACCCCTCGATGGAATCCTTGCTTCGACGACCCGTGCCGGGTCATCACGCTGTTGTCGGTTTGACCAAGTCCTGCACGCCAGCACGCTCCGCAGTAGACTTCATCACGTCAGGCTTCACCACGCTTGTACCCTAATCCGGACGAAGTCACGCCAGTGCGTTGCATTTGAGATATTTTGTCGTGTCAGAGGCTTCGCACCAAACCACGCTGTTCGGAGGTGATTTCGTGTCGAGATCTGTTCGGAGTATGCCTTCGGACAGATCGATCCGAACGTCGAAGGATCCCTTTGGTGATACCCTTCGTACCAGATGCCGAAGGCCCCCTTCGGTGAACCCCTTCGCACAGTACACTTCTTATCAGTTAGGCTCCGTTCAGCTTGCTGGTTTATTTTATTTAATATATTTATTTTTGGCTAATTGGATTATTTCTGTGTGATCTAATTACCTGGCGACTACACCCCCCTTGCCACTATTGAGGGTAGTCAGAACGCGACGTCAGTGTTGTGTTACACTTAGGCTTGTCCCTAAGTATCCGCACACTTTTGGATCGTCGAACTGACCCAAGTGCGGGGGCACGTTTTCGTATCAACAATTACTTTCAGCTTCTTATTCCTTATTCGGTGGCGCGGGCGGGAGGCGGTGGAGGGCGGCGCAGCCGATGGCCAGCAGTGGACGTGGGTGGCGTGGTGAGCAGAGAAGCGGCGTGGTGCGGTGGGACTAGTGGGTGCGCGTACAAGGAGTTAGGTTTCCCTATACACACGTGGGCAGGGAAAACCTATATCGGTTAACTTTCGTCGGCCAGCATTAAAGCCGATAGAAGTTGAATATATTCCCGAGCGGGGCTAGATCCATTTAACTTCCATCGGCCACAGTCAAAAGCTGACGAAAGTTAATTTATCTTCCGTCGGCTCCTTGAGGGCGACAAAAGTTAAATAACTTTCGTCGGCTTTTAAAAAACTGATAGAAGTTATTTTAGCCGATGAAAAGATCTTGTTTTCTTGTAGTGACTGTAGATGCGTGGGAAAAACCAGCAGACCTCGATCAGAGAAAAATAACGGTGGTGAAGTATTAAAACACTAGCACAATAGGAATAGTGGCGACAAATATTTCTAGAAAAAAAATAAAAGTAGCTGAAGGAAGAAGATGGACTAAAATATGAACTCAACTTTTTCATTCGATTAGTTGGTAGAAACCCTAGGACTACAAGGCCTTTTATAGGCAGTTCAAAAACTTGAAAATACCTAAATAACCCTAGAGTATTTTTCCCACAGACTCAAAAATACCGACGCGTGCCCAACGGGAAAAATAGTAAAATCCTATTGTAGAGCTTTCGTATTGACTACGGCTTCACTTCACGATGCTTGATCTCGCTTCGATGGTTTTGAGCCGAAACCGACAAAGCCCTCAAGATCTTCAACACGTGTCACCAATCCGAGAACTCGACCACCAGCAAGTCTCTCCCTCTCTCGATCCCTCGAGCCACCTTGTCACTTGCACTAGCCTCCCTTTTTGCTTGACTTGGTCAACACGCTGTCTTGATCATCCGTCCATCTATGTCTTGCTTCATTTCCATGTGTATGTCTGAGATCTTCCTCAACTTCACCCGGCCTCCTTGATCGTCTAGCATCAAGCTCCTCGCTTGACCCTAATCACCTATCGTTGACAGTTGACTCGCATCTCAACCCTGCACACAATGAGACAAGCAAAACACGAATCTCCATGCAAAACGCACACCGATCCCTTAAGTGAACTCAAACAAGAAATCACAAGTCTCATCCTTGAATCAGGAAAACTTATCAATAACTCATCACTAAGATAAAACCACATTGAAACTCCACTTGGTATCACACCTGTGAAGAGTTTGAAGACCTATGCAAGCCAGACAATAAAATTATCTAGTAAATAACTAAAATAAAAAATCAAGTATGTTAAAAGCCTTTAACTTACTTGAAGAAGGGCCTCTTCGCTAGCAGCAACGAGGTCTGTGTGCCGATAGTGTCCCATCGCCGCAACAAGATCACTTGTTGTGAGTTTTTGTATACCTCAAAAGAATTGAGAAACCATGTTCCCAATGTTAGTTCCTAGAGTGATAATTGGCCCTAGAAAAGGAACATTATCTCTATGTCCCTCGAAGGCCCCGCGAGATTGGTCCATTCCCCTAAACTAGAGGTCGCCGAACGTGCTCTGGGTGCATTATCCTCCGAAGCTTCAATGGGAACAACATCTTGGGCCTTCGTAGAGGTTGATGGTGGCGTTGTCTTCGGGGATTTAGCACCCACAATTGTATCATCTTAATCATCTCCAGAGCTTGAAGATGAATCTTCGCTACCTCTTTCATTGCTGCTCTACCCTTCGATATCAACGGTCTCTTATGAAGCCTCTTTGATGCCTATAACATTCGAGATAAATAAAAAAGAAAAGGTAAAGTATATAAAAAGGAACACTTTAGTGGTAGATTTGTTAGAACAACGTACCTTAGGCTTCAGCCGCAAGCGGAGGAAGCTCAGGTACGTTTAGAGGGGCGAAAAAATCCCTCCAATCTTTGTTGATTTCTATTGGGTCAGCTGCCTCATCTTTAATTGTAGCTTCGGGTGTCATTAGTATTTCTTCCCTCTCCTCATCAGGAAACTCTGATGGTAACGGTCTACCTCCATTGAGCTCTGTTGGCGTTGAGGCGAGGATTATTTAGGCTCTTCGTTGTCTACCTTTTCCTTTTTGCGCTCTGGTGCAGACTCAAAAGATCCAGGAGTTCTGGAAGAACAGGGACCTTGTCCGATCAAATATGCACCCACACTCAGTTGAACCAACCAATGAGGGCAAGGTGATGGACCTTCTCACTTCTTGCCAAAGCTCCCACTATACGCTCTGCTGCCCTAACAACTTCGCTAGGGCTCAACTCTAATTGTCTAGCTGCAAAAATTATAGTATATGAATAACACTCCAAATAAATAAGGTAAACAAATAAAAGTAAATTACATCAATGATCATACCCACTATG
The DNA here is from genome assembly GCA_019279435.1 of Zizania palustris. NCBI lineage: Eukaryota > Viridiplantae > Streptophyta > Magnoliopsida > Poales > Poaceae > Zizania > Zizania palustris. Next base: position 9,870,036 of record JAAALK010000085.1, read on the forward strand.
TCAATGGTTAACCCCTGTGGTCCTTTCGGTGTTGGATCAGCGAAGAGTCTATTTGGCCATTTACTAGCCAAGGGGCTGATCCCTAAGGTAACATATTCCTCCACCAGATCTCTCATACTCTTCTTCTGAGCTATCTTCTTAAGGAGTTGGAGGCAAGACTGAATCACCGTTATGTCTGTTGTTACTTAGGCTTGACGGCTGTACGATATAAGCACGTTGGTACTCCGAAGGGGATACTCCATTCCAATGGTGATATGAAAACAATGTTGGTCCCACTTAGAGTATCGATGCTCATTTAAGGCCCTCGCCGAAAATATGTCAGCATATTTCGACCGAAGTTGAAAATTAACACTTGCAAAAGCAAGCACCCTTTTTGTCCCGTCTACTCCTTTGTGCTGCTTAGGCTGGCAGCTAGCATCGTGAAGGGCTACGAAGATGTTTGCACTACCTTCTCACCATTCGGCCCTCATTGCCCACTAAAAAATGGCCAACCGGGCCATCGCATTAGCCGTTAGCTGAGGGAGTTGTAAATTGTACATTTTTAATACCTCCCCCACCAACCTTGCCCCATGGATTCCAAACACCTCGAAAAAGGCTTCAAAGACAACCACCTCATCACTTTGTGGAACTAGTATTGTCTCATTCCATGGCAATTTGATGGTTGTGTCTTCTAAAACCCTTATTGTACAAGCGTTGCGAGCGGAGTCGGTCGTTGTCTTTGTCTTCTTCAGCTCCAACGTTTGCTCGTATTGTGACTATAGCTTGGGCATGTGCCGAAGCAACCCCTCTGATCGTTGGAAGCCTTCAAGAAACTGCTTTCTTCACCATGGCCGATAAATATGGAGAGAGAGCTCTAGAGAGACTAAGGGGCTTCGATGTCTATAAATTTCAAAAGCTCAAAGGCTTCGGAATCTGAGAGCTATGAAGGATAGAATTGATGAAAACTGCCTGAAGGCATAAATGAATTTTGCCAGCAAAGTGGGCTTTTATAGGCGGCAAAAATTGTATGTGCTCATCCTTGAGATGCATAAATTATTACTTCAGAACAATCACCTGAACTCTATGACTGGTGGGCCAAAGGTAAAATAGGGTTTCACACCTTGATTCTTGTGACGCTTCGTTTTTACCTTTTTTGTCTGCACTCAACAATGTTCAAATTCATGGAAAAATTATAGCAGTTGGCAACAGATAGATTTTTACCACGAAGCAATTATTACGATTAAAATTAAGTCTTAAAGAAAAAAGACAAAAGATTTGAGGCTCCGTTTGAGATTCACTTATCTTTATTGCTTGGAAAGGGCGCGACTTATTCTTTCAGTTCGATTGTAAAGAATATTAACTCTATACAGGTGGCAAAAAGTCCTACGCGAAGCCATCAAGCTAAGCCTACCTCAATTAGAAGCCTTTTGTAAAAGACATCTTCCAAAGTTATAACCCGAAGAGTTGTCAGTCACGAAGTACCTTTGGGCGAAGTAAGAGACGAAGGCTCCTAAAAACCACTTCAAGAGGCTCCGTCTAAACTATAGGCTTTGGAATATACCCAAGACAGTTTTATTTCGTATGTGTTCACACTAAGGGTTATTCTTTTACCCCTACCATAATCACTGTATACACTGTTATAGTCGGTTTAATGTAGAGGGTAATTGAGTATTACCCTATGTAATTTTTCCTATAAATACCCTTCTGGCACTACGTAAACGGGCAGAAAATACAAGAAATACGAGTTAATACATATCATATTCAAAGGTTATTATCCTAACGGAGGCCTCAAATTTAGTCTTGAATACTATTTACATTAAGAACCCTTCCAGATTCTTGAAGTGATAAACCTATTGTGTAATTCTATATTACTCGAATAGATAGTAAGAATATATTTTTGTAAAGAAGTGAAAACAGAACTGTATTTTGAGATAAAATAATACAAAATACAAAAATATACTTGCATGGTTGGTCTCTTGGTGGCTAGGGATGGATGTTTTGCAAGCGGGTGTGGGTACCCGTGGGTACCCGACCCGACGGCCACGAGTTTGGGTTTGATTTTGTGCCCATGGGTTCACGGGTTCGGGTACCCGTTTAAGTTCGGGTTGGGTTCGGGTTTAGATTTAAACCTGCAGGTTTCCACGAGTTTACCCAATTACTTAAAATTATATAGAGTTCATCCTATTTTCTATTCATTTCCCATGATAACGTTATGTTGATATATGTTGAGTGATTTCATCATTTCAAACTATATATTGGTAATGTGATAATCTCATATTTGTTGTGAATTTTTAATTATATTTATATTATAATGTAATTTATGTAGAGTATTGTTCACGCCAAGATTTAGTAGAGCCCAGGCCCACTAAGAATGCCACACGGTCAAAAGAAGTCAAGGGAGTCCAATTAAAGGTGGTCAAAGAAGCCCATCCATATCGGTACAAAATGCACGGACATGCAGGAGCCGATGAAGGTGAGAGAAGATAAAGATGATCCAGAAATCTATTATAATGTAGATTACTTGGATAGTAAGTCTCTGGACTATAAATATGTATCTAATTATCTAGATTTAGAGGACACACACAATCAACCACAACAAACTACTTTTTTGGCGCATCACCACCCTTGACTTCCTAAGGTTGATCATGGCAGGACTTGGCACTTGGAACCGAGCTGCATCATCTCGATCTCCGGTGAAGAGGTGAGTCCCTCCACCCCTGTTGGTCATATTGACTAAGTTCGTGTTCTTCAAGGCTGCATCATATCGATCTGTTGATGTATCAACCCGGTCAGTGTGATCGTCGGGTTTACCTTAGTATATTTTGCTATGTCTAAGGCTACATTGTTTTTTATCCTAGATTGATGTGAATTAGGTGTCATAGTTTGAGGCTTCATCCGTTAAGTCCGACATCACATTCTATTGTATCTGGTTTATGTTGTATACCATTCATCTAAACAATGTATGCCTGATGCGTTGAAGTGTGGTTGATTTATCGTGATTAGTAGCTGTCTTGGTTAGGTCCAATCATGTAGTTACAGTAATTTGATGATATGAATATGTTGTTCGGCATGCTGAGTTTAGTTTCTATCAGAGTACAAGGCGATAGGTTATATTTATTTCCACGCTATGTTCTACTCGTGCCCGGGAGACACTCATCGGCCTTTATGCATGAGTAATTCATCCTATCAACTGATAGCATGTTCAGCGCGATAGCGTGGGCATGGTCATCGGCCCTACGGCCGGTAGGCATGTTTATCACTATTTATTTTATTCTCACCATAGTCATCAGCTCGACAACCGATCGGCGTTGCTACTAATGTTATTCTTTATGATTCCTTAACAGTTGCAGGGTCAAACTGATTGGCATGCTCAAAACCTTCTTTTTCTTCTAAGATTATAAGACCTGCACTGGAGTTAAGTAGATCTCACTGGCCACGCGTGTGACCAAAAAATACAACAGGCTTTTGGCATGCCTAGTGGGACATTTTTCAGATTATTCATTCATGGCAGGCGAAAATGAAGGAATTAACATCATTTTGATCACCATGGACGCATTTACCGATAAAAAAAGGGCGAAGGTATAGGACCACGTGGAAAACTACAAGAGATTGTGCCTCGAAGCCTTTGGCGTGACTCGATCTGGCAGTGTTTAGAGGAGTCAGATGCCAAGACCAGTCGTGGCTGGTGAGGTCCCTCAGCAAGTTGAGAGTACATCACACTCTCATAATCAGTCTGAGGTATTGGTTAATACCTTGCACAGGTTGATCAGGAAGATTGTTGATGGGATGATTTCTCAAGAACATATGCAAGGCCCAGTGTATTTCCCAACGAACCCTCCTTGTCTGCTTAAAAACCCTCAACATACTCGGTCGGTGCCACCACCACAAGGTTCGATGAGGCAGGGTCAGCCTAACACTTTGTTTGGTTGGGAGGCTGACATGATGGCCCTATTACCTACCCCCACACGCTAAGGGATAGGTAGACTGGATCTGTCCTATAGTACATATCCTTTCGGCAGGGGTACGCCACCCTCCCAGCCTTCGGCCGCACCGCAAGGGCCGATCAGGCAAGAGGTGCCCCAACCTACATATGGAATTGCTAGGAACATGTTGTCTGACCTTGTGCCGTCAAGGGGTACCATCAGACTACATAATATGGAGTATCGCTCTATTCCAATGAAGAATAGAGATATAACGTTGTTCGTCTCGATCAGTATTAGCAGCCTCCAACAACTGATCGATACCCAATGTTGAGCCAGCAAGAAGACGATTGGGTGAACCGGATTACCGAGGTGATTTGGGACCAGTTTGGGCTCAAGCCTAAAGATCAGACCTACGTGTATCGGTGACCGTACCTAGAGTGGTTTGATCAGGTGTCGCCGCCAAACCGATATAAGATCCCTGACTTCACCAAGTTCTCGGGGCAGGACTCGCTCTCCACGATCGAGCACATTAGCTATTTTCTCGCCCAGTGTGTCTAGGCATCGGCTGAAGAAGCACTGAAGGTCAGATTCTTCCCACTATCACTATCAGGATTGGCCTTCACATGGTTCTCATCACTACCAACGAACTCTGTCAAAGGATGGGTAGATTTGGAGAAGAAGTTTCACAAGTATGTCTTCACCGGCATTCACGAGATGAAGCTTACCGACTTGACAACAATAAAGCAGAAGATGGATGAGTCGGTGCAAGATTATGCGCAAAGGTTCTGTGACGTGAGAAGTAGGTGCTATAGTCTGAACCTTAGTTACGTGCAACTGGATGAGTTAGAATTCTTGGGGCTCCTGAACAAATAAAGGAAATGTTTTCATCGCAGAAGTTTGAGAGCCTATCACACCTGGTATATCCGGTATCATCCCATGAGAGTCGATTCCAAGAGGCTAAGCGGGACAAGTATCAGAAGAAGGTGGTGTATGCTCACGCATCCCACTCGAAGTCTGATGAGGATAGCGGATCTGATGTAGAGTTCAGCCTGGCCGAATGGACCCAGAACAATAAGTAGATTGTGTGTCCATGGGTAAATCCAACTGATAAAGAAGAGAAGTATGACTTCGATATCAGCAAGGCTGATAGGATATTCGACCTATTACTCAAAGAAAAGCGGATCCAGCTGCCACCTAATCACGTGATACCACTCGTCGATGAATTGAAGAAGAATAAATATTATAAATGGCATAACTCCCCGTCTCACCACACTAACTAATGAAAGGTGCTTAGACAATAGATCCAATCGGCCATGGAGCAAGGCCAAATCAAGTTCGATGATGGGAAGAAGCCAACGAACATCGACGGTCACCCTTTCCCGGTCAATATGGTGCATGCACACCATGCTGATGACCGACACTATAAGAGGAACCAGCGAGTAGCAGTAGCATCACCCCTCACATATGATCGAAAAATATGAAAGAAAATAAAGAGAAAGAGTGGACAACGAGGATGATCATGACTACTCACGATTCAACCCCTATTGGAATTGTGAGTTCTTCATATTCTGCTGGAATGAAGGATTATGTTTACCATCAATGGATGATTGCCCCGAGTGTGGTAGCGGAGGCAGATGGCAAGGCGACCATGATCTGCACACTGACAAGAGAAGAGCAGAAAACCAGGAAGGGATGGCCATTCGTCGGAGGTTATCACCACCAAGGGTGTCGATACTTGAGAGGCTTGGACCCGTCAACATCAAGGACGATGGTCCATCATCCGATGGTAGCATCACCTTAGAAAAACCACAATGGTGCCTCAGCGGGATCTTCACGGAGAATCAAAAAAGGAGAGTACAATGGCTGCGGCAAAGAGAACTGAAGGTGCAGAGCCACAAAAATGAGGCTGATCGGCCCCGAAGGATTAAGAGTGAATGGCGAGTGAAGGACAAGGATGATCACGACGACAAGAAAGATGCAGGGGTGAACATGGTTTTCTTTCTCCCTACAGAGTATCAGGCCACCCCTGAGGCCAACACCAGGCAGACTGATACAATGGCCCAACTGGTATTGACACCGTAGCCGGCATTATTCAACAAGCAAGAAGATCACGAACATCGGCACCTGAGACCTCTTTACATCAAGGGTCTGGTCAACGGTAAGCAGATGTCCAAGATGATGATAGATGGAGGTGTGGTTGTCAACATGATGCCATATGCCACCATCCGGAAGCTAGGAAAGGGCTGGAGGACCTCATCAAAACCAATATGGTACTATGGGACTTTGGCGGCAATTCATCAAAAATAATGGGGGTGCTAAACGTAGAGCTAACGGTTGGGAGGAAGACCATGTCGGCCACCTTCTTCTTCATATAGGGAAAAGGATCCTACAGTCTATTGATGGGGTACGATTGGATTCATGCGAATTGTTGTGTCCTGTTGACAATGCACTAGAGCCTCATGCAGTGGGTCGTTCCCGCTGATAAATCAGTTAACGTAGCAATAGTTGATTTATCAGTGTGGGAGATGGAAGAAGTTGTCTTCTTGTCCGCCAAAGCTTGGGACAGTTATTTTCTTGAAGTATCAAATGATGGAATCAAACCAATCAGCAATGAACAACCCGAGCTTTACCTTTGAAGGCGACACGGATGAAATAGAAGATAAGCTCGGTCAAGGCTTCACCACAACTGATGTGCTATAGGAAGTAGACATCGGACCCGGTGATAGACCAAGGCCAACCTTTATAAGTGCTCAACTTCCCAATGAAATAAAGAATGAATTAATTGCATTATTACGGAAGTATCGGGATTGATTCACATGGGAGTACCATGAAATGTCAGGTCTAAGACGATCGATTGTAGAACATCGACTCCTAATAAGACAAGGGTATCAGCCATTCAAGCAGTCACCTTGGCGGTTCAAGGTGGAAATATATCTAGACATCAAGGTCGAGGTAACAATATTATATGATGCAGGATTCATAAGGTCGTGCTGATATGGAGAGTGGGTATCGAACATTGTATCAGTATGGAAGAAAAGTGGGAAGCTTAGAATATGTGTTGATTTCAGAGATCTAAATAAGGCAACCACAAAGGATGAATACCCAATGCTGATCGTGGATTTGCTGGTGGATGCCGCATCGGGCCATAAGATTATCAGCTTCATAGATGGGAATGTAGGATATAATCAGATTTTCATGGCTGACGAAGACATCCACAAGACGGCCTTCCGATGCCCAGGTTCTATCGTACTTTTTGAATGGGTGGTGATGACCTTAGGCTTGAAGAATGCCAGAGCAACTTACTAGAGGGTCATGAATTACATCTTCCAATACTTGATCAGCTTATCGGTGGAAATATATATAGAAGACGTCGTGGTAAAATCAAGTAGTACTTAAGACCACATGGCCGATCTACGTCAAGTTCTGGAGAGAGCTAGGAAACACGGGCTAAAGATGAATCCCAAGAAGTGCGCCTTTGGTGTATTGACGGGGAAGTTTCTAGGATTTATTGTGCATGAAATTGAGATTGAGATAAGCCAGCGGAGTATTGAAGCAATCAAGAACACCAAAACCCCCTGCCGATAAAACCAAGTTGCACTCACTAGTCGGGAAGATAAATTTTCATAGGAGATTCATAGCTGATCTTTCAAGAAAAATAGAGTCGTTTACTCCACTATTGAAGTTGAAGCCTGACCAAGAATTCATATGGGGAGAAAAGCAACGGAAGACATTTGATGAGATTAAGGAATACTTAGCTTCACCGTCAGTGCTGAAGCCATCGGGTCGGTCCTAGTGCAGGAGATTGATAAAAAGTAGAGAGTAGTTTTTTATCTCAGTAGAAGACTACTAGACGCCAAGACCCGATACCCCACAGTTGAAAATCTCTGTCTATGCCTATACTTCTCATGCACCAAATTTAGACACTACCTGTTATCATCAGAGTGCACAGTGATATCTAAGGCCGATGTCATTAAGTATATGCGTATCAGCAAGTGGATCCTAGCTCTCACTGAATTTGACCTCATATATGAATCGGCTAAGGTGGTAAAGGGACGAGCGATAGCCAGTTTCATAGTCCAGCATAGAGATGAGGGAGTGACTCATGTCGAGTCGACACCATGGACCTTAGTTTTCGATGTAACGGTGTGTCGGCACGGATGTGGTATAGGCCTAGTAATTGTATCCCCTCGGGGGGTATCATTTGAATTTGCATATACCATCAGATCTTTCTCCACCAATAATCAAGTTGAGTACGAAGCAGTATTGAAAGGGTTACAATTATTGGAAGAAGTGGGCGCCGATATAATAGAAATTTTTGGAATGAGGCAGCTGTCAGATGAGTACAAGTGCAAAGATGACATGCTAAAATAATGTCACAATTAGTGTCAAGCCATAATGTCAAGCTTCCAGAACGTAACTCTTACTCATATCCTGAAGGTGCAGAACTCAGAAGCAAACGACTTGGCCCAAACGGCGTCGGGATATGAGCCAATGGCAAGGTCGATCAAGGTGGAGATCACAAAGATAAAGGCCGATGACTGGAGGCACGATATCATTTCTAGGACTGAAACGGGCGACTAGATGGTATTGAATAGGCGCCTCAACAAATTCTTTCGAATTGATGGCCTTTTCTAAACACCCAACGCTCCTCTAAATGAACAAATGGAAGCAAATAAATAAACACAGTAAATTCCTAGAAAAACACTAGTGCTATCACTCTCCTATCAGATATGATATGATGCAATAGTCTGAGAGATCACAAGCACTGAAATTAATCTAGCCTTCAAAAACCAACCGATGTCCTGATTGAAAAGGCAGTCGTTCAAAGCTGACAAGGCAGATTAACAGCAGATCACAAGCTAGATAACAAATCATCAATAGCTAGAAATGCATCCTTTGATCACAGATAATTAATCCAATCATTTAGATGTCAGGTGATATTTTATTCATACCTACTTTACATGTGAAGATTGCTGATGTTGCACGAGGATCGAGGCAAGGTAATACTGCGATCACCTTCTATCTTTGTGCCAATATGGCTCCCTTCCATCACTGTGCCTCTAACGCATTTTGCCGAATAGATATAGGCAACGAGCTTCATGCAATAGATCCCCTACCTATGCCAAGTGCTTCACATTGAGAGACACATGCCTACTTGTGCGGCTCCAGCGCCGAGTGCACGTGTGTGCCGAACACACTGCTCCCTCGAAAGCTAGGCCCTAGAGACAGGTGGCCTCCCACGTCCTTGGCATCCCTGGCCAGGAGCCCTAGCGATGACCATGGCAGCCCGAAGGAAAAAACCAAGATCAGTTTTTCATAGGAAGAAAAAACTAAATGTTTGGTTCACTAGGAAAACCGCGACATCATTTGAAAAATAGAATGGCGATGAAGAAAGAAGTCGAACAGGGATGCCGACAACGGATATTTTAGAGAAAAATAGGAACAGTGGAATGTGGAAGAAACTCTAAAAATTGAACTCAAATTTTTCCATATGATTGAGTTAGTGAAACCCTAGGGTCTAGGGGGCCTTTATAGGCAATTCAAAAACAGGAAAAGACGCTAATACCCCTAGTGTTTTTACATACTCGAAGGCCCACAGGGCTACAAAAATAAAATCCTATATAAAGGTACTTTGTCCTAATCTAAAGCTTTCGTAGCGACTACGGCTTCGTCTCAAGAGCGTTTGATCTTGATCTAATGGTTTTGAGCTCAAACCGACAAAGCCTCTCTCGATCGTCGACACGTGTCACCAATCCACGAACTAGACCTTCAGCAAGTCTTTTCCGCTCTCGATCCCTCAAGCCGCCTTGTCACTTGCACTGGCCTCCCTTTCACTGACTTGGTAAACACGTTGTCTCGATCATCCGTCCATCCATGTCTTGATCTATCTCCGCATGTATGCCTGAGATCTTCATCATCTTCACCCGACATCCTTGATCATCTAGCATCAAGCTCCTTGCTTGACTCTGATCACCCGTCATTGATAGTTGACTCACATATCAACCCTTCACACAATGAGACAATCAAAACACAAATTCCATGCCAGATGCACATTGATCCCTTCAGTGAACCCAAATAGCAAACACACGTCTAGACCATGAAACAGGCAAACTTGTCCATCACTCATCACTAAGATAAAAACACAGTGTAAACCCCACTTGGTTTCTCAATCTCCCCCCTGATGAGTGCATTGACAACTCCCAAAAGAACAAGACGAATTTTGAAAGTTCAGCACAAAAGTGACCATAAAAACTCAGAAAAGAGAAAAAATATGTCACTTGATTTTAAAACAATCTCCCTTGACAAAAGATCCTTGTTTGCTTTGCTTGATTTGCAAACCAAGGAAGAATGTCAGCTCACCCATCATCGACATCTTGAACTCCCTGCTCATAGAATCAACAAACTCAGCCACAAGTGTATGAGAAGATCCACAAAAAATAATATCATCAATATAAATCTGAACAAGGAGGAAATCTTTGCCATGCTTCAGAGTAAATAGGGTTTTGTCAATAGAGCCCATTTTATACCCATGCTCAAGTAAAAAGTTCCTAAGTCATTCATAACAGGTCCTAGGAGCTTGCTTTAGCCCATACAAAGCTTTGTAAAGTTTAAAAACTCTATGTGGGTACTTGGGATATTCAAAGCCTGGGGTTGTCTAACAAAAACATCCTCTCCTATGAAACCATTAAGAAAAGCACTTTTAAGATCCATTTGATAAAGCTTGAAACCACGAGAAGATGCAAAAGCAAGAAAAATCCTAATGGCCTCAAGTCAAGCTATAGGAGCAAAGGTCTCTCCAAAATCAAGTCCCTCGACTTGAGAGTAACCCTGAGCAACAAGTCTAGCCTTGTTTCTCACAACAGACCCATACTCCCCCTGTTTCTTTTTGAAAATCCATTTTATTCTATAGGAGGTGGATCTATAAGAACCTGGAGTTGGTTTCTATCAAAATTTTCTAACTCCTCATACAAGGCATTGATCCAACTTGAATTAGATAAAGTATGACTAACATATAAGGGCTCAAAGGAAGCAACAAATGCAGAATCAACAAAATGAACATGAGAACGTGTTACCCTTTGATCCAGCTCACTGATGATCTGCTATGGAGGATGCATCTTCTGAATGTGTTGTGAAGTTTCTCATTGAGATGCAGCCTCCCCCTCAACACTTGCTGGAGTGAGCTCGACGCTTGCTGAAGTAGATGCTTTAGGTCCTCTTGCTGAAGTAGATGTTGCAGGATCCGCTTCAGGGGTTGCTGTAGTAAGAGGTAGGGGACCATCCTCAAGCTCTTCAAATTTTGATGGATCTTCTTCTTCAAAGATGGTCTCATCAATATCCTTCTTACTAGCAAGCTCAAAAGAAGTACTAACACATGGGGAAGAGTCATCAAAATTCACATCACATGACTCGATGACAGTGTTAGTATCAAGATTAAAAACATGATATGAATGACCATGAAGAGAATAGCCCAAAAAGATACCATCAGAAGAACGCGACTCAAATTTGTCAAGATTACCACGTTTCAGAATGAAGCATCGACATCCAAGCACTCTCAAATGAGTAACCATGGGCTTCCATCCAAAACGCAGCTCATAAGATGTCAAATTCAAAAGTGAGCACAAAAATATCCGGTTGCAGATGTAACATGCAGTGCTCAGGGACTCAACCCAAAACCTTCTAGGAGTCGTATGCTCATCGAGCATCATCGTAGCCACCTCCACCAGAGCACAGTTCTTTCTCTAAACAGCTCCATTTTGTTGAGGAACCCACAGAGCAGAAAATTGATGTTAAATGCCGTGCAAAGGCAAAAGTGAACAAAGAAACTATTCGTGAACTCAGTGCCATTATCACTTCTGATTGCTTTCAATGGACCAGGGAGTTCAGTGAATAGTTTCAAAGCTAAGCTCTGAAAGTGTGAAAACACTTCATCCATGATTGCAAGAAAGAAGACCAAAGAATAACGAGAGTAGTCATCCACCATGACAAGGACATGCCCTTTACAACCTAAAGAACTAATCCGAGAAGGACCTAAAGTGTCCATATGGAGAATTTCTCCAGGTTGTTCAGTCATCACCGCATTGATTGGTGAATGAGAGGCGGACACCATCTTTCCATATCGACAAGTAGCAAAAACAAGATTATTCTCAAACTTGAGCTTGGGCGATCCTCGAATCAGACCTAGGGCACTCAGTCGAGCGAGAAAGTTAAAACTCATATGCCCTAATCTCATATGCCACATCCAGAGCTTAGAATAAGGTTTAGCAATAAGGCAATGAATAGAACCAAAAGACTCAGAAAAATCAGCTCCAAAGACCTTCCCTATTCTTGAAATCTTACAAACCAAAGCCTAGAAGAATCGAGAACTTGTGAAGTATTGCGTCTGAAACACACTTCCAAGACCACATCAAGTAACTGAGATACAGAAAGCAAATTGTATCCCAGATCCTCAACCAAAGCGCCATCTTTGAGAATGAAATTTTCATTAATTCTAACCATACCTTTGCCTTTCACTCTTCTCCTTTGATTGTTGTCGAAGGTGATGTACTCATGTCACTGGGTGGAGGTGAGGCTGGAGAACCATGATGTCTTCCCGGTCATGTCATGCGAACAACGAGAATCCATGATGCACTTGTTCTCCAAGCCTCCGTCTGCTAGTTACACAAAGTGAGAAAATCTTGAGTGCTCAGTGGGTGAGTAAAAAACTAACTTGGTATCTAGCACTGAGAGACTCGAGCTGCAGACAAAGAAGTAGTAGATTTGTTGAACCGAAATAGGCGACTAGAGGGGGGTGAATGGGAGCTTTAAAAATTGTGTTCTACTGAACAAGGGGGTGAATGGGAGCATTAAAAATTCTGTTCTGCTGAACAAGCTTCGAACACACCCTTCGAAGTGTCTAGTTTGGAGGTATTGAACACACTCCGAACACAGACTTCGACTGGGGTAAAAGTTCAAAGTTCAGAACACTTCGCTCATACTAAGAAACCAAAAAACGCACTAAACTCAGCAAAGATAGTGCAGGATCCACACACGAGGTGCCTTCGAGCAGGCTTCGTACTACTGTACTTCGCACACGTGCGTTTCCCTCTGTGGGCTCCGAACAGATACTCCGCACTAGTAACTGGTACTAGGCTTCGTACTTCAGAGTTCAGAAATCAGACACAAAACTGACTAAACTAAGCACTTTGGCTTATGAGAAAAGACCAGACCTCGAATCCACACTTCACACAGTGCTTCGCTAGTAATCAGTGAGGGCTTGCCTCCGATTTACACAGAGCGAACACACACAGTCACTCGCAAAAATCGCACAGATGAGAGGAAAACACACTTCATCGGAGTTGAACCAGAGTGAGAACTCGTTGACAAAAAACGAAGTGAAATCCAAAGAGCTCAACTCATGCAGTGCAACGCACGGATACAAGTTCAAGCAATAGATGAAAACGGAATGGAAATTTTATTTCTTAGAACAGAAAACACAAAAACTCACAAGTATAGAGAACTCTTCATGGCGACTGGCCAAGTCTACAGGGAAACAGAAGGTTCTAAAAGAGTTCATAGTGTTGCCCTAGCCCTTAGCCTACCTCTCCTTTTATAGGCACTAATCTAACTTGTGAATAGACTACAATACCCCTAGGGTTTACATCATTGTTGTCTCAGTCAGACATGAGGGTACAGATGGTAGTCTACTTTATTGGAAGCTCCTTTTGTCAGCTTCTCATGGCAGACAGGATCGGCTTTTTCAAAGCAGACACGATCAGCTTTTGCAAAGTGGAATCTTCTAGAGCCTCCTTCGCACACGAGGTGTGCAGAGGCTTCAGTGACATGCTTCGAACCCGAAGGCCTTGCCTTCACCGAAGTCAGTCTTCGATACATTGATGGTTTTGAGTCGAAGCCGTCAAAGCCTTTAAATCTTTGCACCATCACCTCCGGAGTGGACCACCACGGCTTCGCAGCTACTCCTAGCTCGAACTCCGTCCGTCTGTGTACCGAAGTCATGCATGTCTGAAGTACTTCATCATCTACACTCCGAAGCCCCACCTTCAAAGTATCTTCACCACTTTCCGAAGTCTCTCCTTCGTCCAAGGCCTCTAAACGAAGCACTTCCATAAGCACTTTCGTAGTGTCTCTGCCCAGAGCACACTTCAAAGAGCCTTACCTGCACCATGCCTTCGATGCACCTCGACTTCTGAGACCTTCGTCAGGTGTCCTTCCAAGTGTCTCCGACCGGCGCACACTTGGGAGCCTTGCCTCATTCCTGAGGACTTCATCCTCCAACCTTCAAACTTACTCCTTTGGAGTCACCCTTCGAAGTGCCTAGCCTCCGAGGACTTTGCCTCGGGGTACCTTCAGCCGGAGCCACCCTCCGCACTTTCTTCCTTCACTTGACGCACCTTGATCCGAGGACCAACCTTGACCCCACGCAGCCTCCATGACCGAGCTCTCCACTCGCCTGGCATCAAGCCTCCTACTTGACCTAGGTTCACCTGGTGCAAACCATCTCGTCGCCTCCAAAGTCACCTACACACCACCGACAAGCATACAAGTGTTTCCAGTACCCTGGAGACCTCTCTAGGTAAAAAACCTCTGCTACACACTCCAGTGTACCTCCCAAAGTATCGAGCCCTTCGGTATAGACTTTTCATCGTATTCTGTCGGACCCCTTCGATAGACATACTCCGCCGCAATAGCTGCAGCCAGCAAACACCGAATCCTTTGGTAAAACAGCTCCGAACCCCTTCGATAAAACACATTCGAACCCCTTCGGAGGGACCCCTTCACAGAGAAGGTAAAACTTGTCAATCACTCATCACAGACTTGAAACTAGGGCACATTTCAACTTAGTTTCTCAAGATTGTCTATGCACGGGATATGAATCATGATAAAAAGTATGAGGTCTACCTAAATGGCGAGAGCCATAAAAATGACTAGATCTCCCATCCTATTGAGGACCAAAACCACTAACACGTGGTCTGGCACCATATGAGTCATGGTGTATCCCACGATGGGCAAATCCTCTATTGTGAGCATGGGGAACCTCATGAAAATGAGAACGAGGATGAGATACAGGCTCATGTATACCAACAGGTGGTTGATACATGTCACGTGCCCTCATCTCCCAAGAACGTCGCTCATCCTTCATGCGACGAAAATATAAACCACCCAAATGTCCCACCCTCTAGCAATATGAGCAATGACAAATCGTTTTGGTTAGGTGCATGGGTCTTGGGAGCAATCCTAACGGGCTCTCTTTGTTTGTGCTGAGGGGCTTTCTTGAGTGAAGGAGGTATTTTCTTTGTAGGGTGGATGGGTTTGTTGGGCTTTTGTGGAGTATCTAATTGGGATCTCTTCCTCTACAGTAGTGGGTGAAGTGAACACTGTTTTGCTCTTAATATCTGGAGTGGTTCTCTCAAAACCCAACCCTAGAGCTAACCCTGCCCTGTCAGTACACATCTTGGTCTTGGTCAAGAGTAAATCTATCCTACCCTTTCCTGCAGTTCATTTATCAACCACAGAGAGAAGGTAATCACTTTCAATCATGAGTTTGTCAACTTGCCCCCTAGCAAAACTGAGTTGGTCCTTCAGGGTGATGCAGGTGGAATAGGTTGGCTGCACATCCTTAGAACTCTGAGCACTCTCCAATCTAGCCTCTAACTCCTTAACATGCTTGTCCCTCAAATTAATGCTTTCAATCAATAAAGGACAATTTAAACAGGCATCAGAAGAAACAGGTCTAGACTCCACCTCAGTGAGTTGTCCCTCTACAATCTCAAGCTTATTGATAGATTGAGCATGCACAGAACAAAGCTCAGCAAGCTCACTCATGACTACAATGCAAGAATCACATTCAGCATCATCAGTCTTATACCTAAGCATGGCAAGTTCAATTGAAGTAGTTTCAAGCCTAGGTCTAAGTTCTTTCCTTTCTCTAGCAGCTTGGATAAGTAATCTATCCTGACCAACTAAAGCATCATTCAATTCATCAATTTTAACTAAAAGCTAGTCATGGGATAGAGATACCTCAAATGAGTCTAGCTCATTGTCGCTATGGATGAAGTCGACTATGAAGCAAATGCTAGTGAAATCTTTCAACTTCTTCTCCTCCTTCTTTGGAGGCTCCTCGTCATCAAAACGGGGCTCCTCACTCGACAATGTGTCGATGTTGCTCAGTGCAGCCATGAAAGGAAAGAAGGGATTCTTTTCATGGTTCTTCTTGAAGAAGGGCTTCTTGTCCCTCTTCTGGTGCATGTGCTCATTCTCATTTTCTTCTTGAATTTAGGGTAGTTAGCTTTAATATGCGATGTATCCCCACACTTAGAACAGCCACGAAAGCCTCCTCTCCTCTGATCCCATCTATCATTATAGAATCATGTTAACTTCTTGACAATGAGAGCAAGCTACTCATCGTCCAAAGTGTCCACCTTCTCTTTAGTGGCAAAGACTAGAGAAGACAAGGCAAAGCTACCATCAAAGGCACAAGCGCTTGAAGAACCAGATGAAATACCTCCAGATGTGGTGACACTGCCAGAACCGGAAACTAGTGCCATGGATGGTGGCAAAGAGTTTCCAAGCCGTCGGCGAGATTCCTTAGCAATCTCAATGGACTTCAGCATGCTAAAGAGTTCATCACAAGTTAATGTGTTGTAACTTTTGGATTTCTCAATGCTAGATATCTTCACTTCCCATATGCTACAATCAAGAGCATAGAGAAGTTTGATGGCCCTCTCATGATCAGAATAAGCAAGCACACCTGTGGAACGAAGATTACTCACGATGGCATCTAAAAGGGAAAACATGGCATCAATCGATTTGCTAGGGCTCTGCACAAACATTTGATATTGTTAATTGTAAGTGCTTTGGCACCTCGCCTTGATCTGAGATGTGCCCTCATGAAAAACAGTGAGAGTGGACCAAATCTCCCTAGCAGTCTGATGGTGTTTCACCCTATCGAACTCATTTCAACTCAAGCTAATGAATCGTATATTTCTATCTTTAAAGTTAGTATATTGATCTTTCTTAGCCTGAGTAGTGTGAGTCTCATGGATGAAGTATTGTGAGTCCACAATCTCCTAGATTGAACTTCCTTGGCTTTGTAGATAAGCCTCCATGCGCACCTTCTAGTAGGCAAAATCCGTCCCATCGAACAAGGAATTTTACTGACTCTGTCCATGTTTCCAATGGATCACAAAACTAGTTAAGGTCAACTGGTGATCTTAACCCGCTCTAATACCAATTGTAGGACCGAAACGGTTGACTAAAGGAGGGCGAATAGGTGTCTCAACAAATTCTTTTGAATTGATTGTCTTTTCTAACACCTCAACGCTCCGCTAAATGAACAAATGGAATCAAATAAATAAACATAGTAAATTCCCTGAAAACACTAGTGCTCTCACTCTCCTGTCAGATATGATATGATGCAACAGTCTAAGAGATCACAAGCACTGAAATTAATCTCGCCTTCAAAAATCAATCGATGTCTTGATTGAAAAGACAGTCGTTCAAAGCTGACAAGGCAAATTAAAAGCCGATCACAGGCTAGATAATCAAATCATCAACAACTAGAAATACATCTATTGATCATAGATAATTAATCCAGTCATTTAGAAGTTAGGTGATATTTGATTCATACCTACTTACATGTGAAGATTACTGAAGTTGCATGAGGATCGAGGTGAGGTAGTACTGCGATCACCTTCTATCTCTGCGCCAATTTGGCTCCCTTCCAGCATTGTGCCTCTAACGCATTCTATAGAATAGATACAGACCACGAGCTTCACGCAACAGCTCCGCTTCCTATCCCGAGTGCTTCACACTGAGAGACACACACCTACTTACACGGCTCCAGCGTTGAGCGCACGTGTGCGCCGAACACACCGCCCCATCTCGAGCTAGGCCCTAGAGACATGTGGCATCCCACGTCCTTGGCATCCCTGGCTAGGACCCCTTGCGCTGACCATGGCAGCCAGAAGGAAAAAAACCAAGATCGGTTTTTCATAGGATGAAAAAACCGAATGTTTGGTTCACTAGGAAAACCATAGCATCATTTGAAACACAGAATGGCGATGAAGAAAGAAGTGGAACAGGGATGCTGGTAGTGGATATTTCAGAGCAAAACAGGAACAGTGGAAGAGGGAAGAAACTCTAAAAAATGAACTCAGATTTTTTCCATGTGATTGATTTGGTGAAACCCTAGGATCTCGGGGGCCTTTTATAGGTAATTAAAAACAGGAAAAGACGTAAATACCCCTAGGGTTTTTTACAGACTCGAAGGCCCACATGGATAAAAAAATAAAATCCTATCTAAAGGTACTTTGTCTTGATCTGAAGCTTTCGTAGCAACTACGGCTTCATCTCAAGAGCGTTTGATATGGATCTGACGGTTTTGAGCCCAAACCGACAAAGCTCCCTACTTGACCTTCCTCAACTTCACCCGACATCCTTGATCGTTTGGCATCAAGCTCCCCGCTTGACCTTGATCACCCGCTGTTGACAATTGACTTGCATATCAACCCTACACAACATGAGATAAGAAAAACACGAATCTCCATGCAAGATGCACACTAATCCCATCAGTGAACCCAAACAGCAAACACATGATAGAGACCATGAAATAGGCAAACTTGTCAATCACTCGTCACTAAGATAAAACCACAGTGCAAACCCCACTTGGTTTCTCATCATTCATTACTTGAGAAATCCTTCGACATTGACGCCAACAAAACTCAGATATCAAGCAACAAGATAAGTCCTACTCGGAGAAGACTTTTACCATCGGACGACTAATGGGGTTCTCCTTAAATGCATAAACATCGAAGAAGCCAAAGTGGTGATGTGCGAAGTACACGATGGCATATGCGGAACACACAAGTTGGCCTAGAAAATTAAATGGTTGCTTGAGAGAGCGGGTTACTTTTGGCCGGCTATGGTGGAGGACTGCATAAAATATTATAAGGGGTGTTAGGACTGTTAGAGGTTTTGTACTATTCAAAGGGAATCCGCATCGACAAATAACCCGATAATTAAACACTGGCCCTTCAGGGGTTGGGGCATCGATATGATCGACCAAATCTACACAGTGTCAAGTAAAGGACATAAATTCATATTGGTAGCTACTGATTATTTCATGAAATGGGTAGAGGTCGTTCCGTTCAAAAGGGTTACTTCTGTCGATGCCATTGAGTTCATCAGAGAACACATAATATACTAGTTCGGGATTCCACAGACCATCACAATTGATCAGGAGACGATTTTTGTATCGGAGGAGTTCCAGCAATTTGTAGTCGTTATAGGAATCAAGCTCTTAAATTCATCGCCATATTATGCACATGCTAATGGCCAGGCTGAAGCATCCAACAAGAGTTTGATCAAATTAATAAAGCGCAAGATCAATGAGCAACCAAAGCATTGGCATCGGTCTTTGTCAGAAGTACTCTATGCTTATCGGATGGCGCGACACGGGTCTACTCAAGTACCACCGTTTCAGCTAGTCTATGGCCATGAAGCAGTACTACCGTAGGAAAATAACATCGGCTCAAGAAGGATTACACTACAGGACCAACTCATAGTCGATGATTATTATAATTAAATGACGGATGGATTAGATGATCTAGCGCCGTCCGATTAAGAGCCATCAAGAATATTGAATAAAATAAAGCAAGGGTTGCTAGGTTTTAAAACAAGAAAGTGGTGCCCAAGTCATTCAAACAATGAGAACTCATATGGAAACTTATCCAACCGATCGGGTATAAGGACACAATCGGTTTGGTAAGTGGTCACCTAATTGGGAAGAATCATTTCGAATACATCGAGTGGTATGGCAATGCCTATATGCTCAAAGGATTAGATGGAGAAGTGTTCAGAAAAGCCTTGAACGGGAAGTACTTGAAGAGATACTTTTGAGCGTTTAGATAAATGCCTAAAGATCTACACGCAAGACAGCCGATACTGATGGTATTGCCTTTAGACGACCGATGCTAAGGCATCGCCCTTATACATGAAAAAATCAATACTAACTCAAGGGATCAATGAAAATATATTGCAAAGGCATAATGTTTCAGGTTACAAGTCAAAGATCCTACATGAAGTTAAATATTCGAGCTAGGAAGGAGGTCAGAGCACCTTCCTTCTCAACAATCTTCATCCGGACCCCATCCCGCCTCGAGGCCAATTCGGCCTCCTCCACCCATAGTTGGCCAAGTTCTAGTGACGTGGTCATCATCTCATCCCGGATGCGATCTAGAATGGTGCCCTCGGTGAGCACTGCCTTGCCGTGGATTTTAATCGCTTCCTGCTGTGACACATAGAAGGGGTGATCGGCCATTTGCTTCATCACTCGCTGCACGTCTGGTCGATGGAACTCTAGATACGCTGTCGACATAAGGACGTAGACCAGCTCTGGCGAAAGGCGGTCTAGGACGTCGTTGAAGCGCCCTCGTATCGGACCCGAGTCATTGACTAGGACCTCCATTGGATCTTCCAAGCAATGTAGCAGGTCTGACAGCATGTCGATCACCTTCGGGGGCAATTGAGTCATGGCAGACGAAGGGGCACCAGTGACTTATTCATCCTCTAGATATGGCCCAATATGAAAGGGAAATTGCCAGTCGAAGGACTAAAAGGAGAAAGAAAGTTAAACAGAAGCCAACCACATAAGCCAATAAGTGTAAAGTACTTATGACAGTAGGCCTAGGAGGGGTGACCGATCGTGGAACGCTATCGGCGAAATAAGCAGTGGTATCGTCTTTAGCCACCAGAAGGGTGTGTGACCCCTCCTCTCCATGACTACCTTGGGGGGTAGACAATCTCGCGGCATCCAACATTGGCTGCATTTGGGGCCGATGTTAGCTATACAGAAGGCAGCAAGAAGATAAAGCAAGTAAAGTACCTGATGAGAGCATGAAGCAGGAGGGACCCCAGCATCGGTCGACACGCCAGTGGCAACTAATCCACCTTCAATAGCATCGGCTTCGACTGCTGAGGCCACATCAGCAACATTGGTCGATACACCAGAATCAATAGTTGTGACCCCAGCGTGCCGAACCCTACAGTGATTTCCACTGCAGTACCTCCAGCGGGCGGGGCCGATTGGGCACCAGCTGGGTGATCGACCGCTTGTTTATATGTCATGTGAAGATACGCGATGATAGAGGAAGAGGGAGGCTAAAAAAGAAAAAGCATTAGACATCAGAGATTCCAAGGCAAGTACACATGGTGCAAAGATGCATGCATACCTGAGCCAATACAGGTACATCGGCGGCAGCAGTGGCTTGCATTCCAGAGGAGTAGGCAGCGTCAACTGAAGAAAAAAGGAGGCATTTTTACAAAGGGAGGATAACAAGTTCACTAGTCATAGCAAAATGACAAGGTTATAAAGATTACTTGATTGGAGCAGGCCCTGGTGGATCGACGTACCGCTACGTCCGGTGCTTTATGCTTGCATGCTGCGACCTTGACTCACTTCTTGGCAAGTAATTATGTTAGGGTGAGGGCCCTGCTATCCAAGATGCTAGCGGACAATGTCGCCCCGTACTCAATTGGCCTGCCGCTCCGACTCAATGTTGGAGTATCCATGTCTTCTTCCTTCACAATACAACTAAGTGTAAGGAACAAGGGAGCGAGTAAAACAGAGAAGAAATCAAGTTGAATGTATTCACCTGAGAAGTCTCATCAGCGTAGCTGGGATATAGCCGCTCGTAGTATGTCTTCGAGTGTCGATTAAAGAGGTGCCTTGCCCATTCGCCCCACCAACGGACGAAGTAAGTAGAGCAGGTGATGCAGGCCAACTAGGGGGCAAGGTCACCCTAAGGAACTGTTGGGGGAAAATATTTCATCCTCTAGAGGTCATGGAAGCCTCCACATCAATACGAAGCCTCCCGGAGCCTCTTCACCCGAAGGGGTACTGCTAGCGAGGACAGAAGAATTATCTTCTCACTAATTAGACTAGTCTTTTACTCTTTTAACCCTACGAAGAATATTAAACAGTATCTTCTTAGTTGGTTGTAATTAGAGGGTAAAGGAGTCTTTTCCTAATGTATTCTGTCTATAAATACCCCTCTTCACTCTGTAATGGGGATCGAATACTAAGATATTCAATAAACACTTTGAACTTGTGAAACCAAGTGAGGTCGCACTATGGTTTTTGTCTTTGTGTTGAGTGATTGAAAAGGTTGAGTGATGAGCTGGGATGATGAGTGAGTGATGGTTTGATTGCATCGATGGGATCGATGTGTGGATATGGAGAGTGGATGCCGAGGGGATCGGTGTGCATCGCGTTTCGTGTTTTGGCTTGTCTCATTTGTGCAGGGTGGAGATACTAACCAACTATCAATGGCGGGTGATCAAGGGTCAAGCGGGGAGCTCGATGCCAGAGGATCAACGATGTCGGGTGAAGTTGGAGATGATCTCAGGAGTGCACGAGGAGATAGAGCAAGACATGGATGGACGGATGGTCTAGACAGCGTGACGATCAAGTCAGTGAAAGGAAGGTCAGTGCAATTGATCAGGCGGCTCGAGAGATCGAGAGCGGGAGAGACTTGCTGGCGGTCGAGTTCACTAATTGGCGTCACATGTCAGTGATCAAGTAGGCTTTGTAGATTTTTGCTGAAAACTGTCACATTAGAAAATGTTTTAATTCCAGTAATTAGAAGTTTATTTTTCTGTCTAGTAGTCTAGATTAAGTGTAATCTTTTAGTATTTTTTGGAATTTTCAAATTCTGAAAAATATTAAGAGAATAGGGTCAATGTTGTAATAAATTAGAAGTATACATTAATGTATTTTCATAATTCATAATTCTGAAAATAAATTATGGCATTTAGGTAAATACCTACAACTTTAACCCAAATGACATTTTGGAGATTTCCTTAATGGGCTTGCCTATATAAAGGACTTGATGCCCTAGGGTTAGGGAGATTTTTTGGCTGTCATTTGGGGGCTACCAACCACAAAAATTATATTGAGTGTTCAGACATTTTTTGTTCTTCTCCTCAAAGCATGTATTGTTCATAATCTGGAAAATTTCCTGTGTCCCAGTTAGGCTACAGGAGTTTCTAGCGCTGGTAGGATCTCTAGCGTAGGTACTATTCATCCCTTTTAGATTCACTTTTGGAGCTGATTTTTGAGAAGTTTTTGGACCTGAGTTTTACATAACTTTTGTTGTCCAAGTTTTAAGGGTTCTATTTTTGAAGTTTGTAAAAGTTTTTGACCACTGCTGTATATATTTTTCTGTCCAACAAAGTGCCTAAAAAGTTCTGAAAATTTCTGATTTCTGCTTGAGTTGTGTTCTGTTTTCAGTCTGGATTCAATCTTTGAGGCGATTTTTGATCTGTTTTGGTACTGTTTTTGGACCTGAGTTCTACATAACTTTTGTTGTACAAGTTTCAAGGGTTCCATTTCTGAAGTTTGCAAATGTTTCTGGCCACTGTTGCATTTAGTGTTTCTGTCCAACAAAGTGACTAAAAATGTTCTGGAATATTTCAGTTTCTGCTATTCTGATTTTGTGATTCTTCTCTCTTTTGGCTGTGACTTTTGAGGCTTTATTAATAGAACTTTTTTTCTGAAATCTTGATATAAAAGAGTGATTTCCAGAAAACTTTCTAATGAAATATTCTTGCTTACTTTGCTTCTGAGTAGTTCATTTTCCCTGCTTCTTCAATTACTGCTATTCTACTGTTCAGTTGTTGGATGATGAACAGAGTCTAGAAATAGAGTTCCTGAGTGCTGCCATATCTTATCCAAAGGGTTATTTGCTGAGTCTCTTTAAGTTCAGTTTGCTTGGCAATCTTCAACTGAAGATAAATACTTGCTTATATCTGAACAGAAACAGTAGCAGTGCTGATTCTGAATTAATTTACTGAGCATTCAGTTTTCAGTTATCTGAACCTTTGTGTTACTGTTTTGAATTAAAAATATTTGGCTGAATAAATTCTGGTCTAGAGCCATCATTGACAAATGTCCAGACTGCCAAACTTTACTATCTATGTTTTTCAATTTGTGCCATACCAACCAACAGTGCTGTTGTGCCAAATTTGCTACAGCTGCCAAAACTGCAGATGTGCAGAAATATATCTTGGCACTTACTCATGTGATTTGTTTTGCCAAATTGTTCAAGGAACAAAAATAGACTGCATGTGATTTTGTGCTTCTAGTTCATTGATTTGTTATGCAATCAAATTCACTTTGATTAGCAAAGCTTCTGATTACTTTTACAATATGTTTGATCGTTCAATCTGTTTGGCTTATTAGTTATGAGTACTGAACTGCACTATCTATTCATAGTTCTATTATCAGAATTGCTATATGATTCATCCAGTCAAAAACATTTTATTCACTATTCTGTTTTCAGTCATGGCTGAAATGGTGATTGGATGCCATTTTTGATCTGTGTGCACTCTCAAGTATATGATATTAATTGTTGCTGCTGTCATCTTCATATACCAGCCATGTTCACTGTTTTTGACTAAGCACAATCATTCCATGCAAGCACATGAACTTCAACATTATGCCAGAAATATAATAGGGAACTGATTGCTTGGCTAATTCTTATTGTTGCAAATCTTGTTGTTGTTCTGTTTTGTTGTTTTCTGAACATTGTCGGCATCTCATTGATCGACTAGAACAAGTCGGAGATCCATTGCCCGACTGAATCAGGAAGTCAGCATATCACTAACCGACAGAGGATAGTCGGAGTTTCAAGTGCCGACTTGGAAGTTGCACTCGGCATTTCAAAGTCCGATCAG
This sequence comes from Zizania palustris, assembly GCA_019279435.1. Taxonomy (NCBI): domain Eukaryota; kingdom Viridiplantae; phylum Streptophyta; class Magnoliopsida; order Poales; family Poaceae; genus Zizania; species Zizania palustris. The sequence goes on from JAAALK010000085.1 coordinate 9,894,668, forward strand.
GAAGGAAACTTTTTCTGAAGTGTTTTTGTCTATATTTGAGTTACTCAATTGTTGTTAAAACTCTATTGCTTATGTTTGTCCATTTAGAGGCGTGTTGGATGTTTCTGAAAAGGCCATCATATTCGCGAGAATTTGTCGAGGCGCATATTCACCCCTCTCTAGTCGCCATTCCGATCCCACGGAACTATCTCAAGCTATTATCCTATTCGGAGGCTTGGAATAGTCTTCTCAAACAGACACTTCGTTTGTTAATCTTTCTAGTTCTTTAAACCTTTTAGCGTAATCTTTTACGCCAACAGTTGGCGCCGTCTGTGGGGAACCTAGTACAAAAACTTCGTTCTCTACCAATCCTTTCCTAGAGCCATGCCTCCTAAACGGAGCCTAGTCACTAGTCCCCTCCAAAAGTCTTCTTGGACCTCTGAGTTGATGTCTTCGAACACCACAGAGGTCGGAGGACCCTCCGTGGTCCCCCCAACTCAAACTCTTGAAATGAATACTCTTCCTCGAGCATACGGAGCTCCTCTCATGGCTCCATCCATGCTTTGAACTGACGAAGCCTCTCATGCGGCTCTGTCCGTGCTCCGAACTGACTTCTTCAGTTCTCAAGACCCGGAGGTCCTCTCCGGAGGAAACGAAGACCATCCTGATGACGTGGCGATCCACATTGCTCGTCATTAGGCCGAAGTAGGAAGATGGAGGCAGGAAGCTGCCGACAGGCTTCGCCCTCAGGCTAGCCCTGTCTTCCCGGAGGTGCCTCAAGATGACGGCCCTTTCTACTATCCCGAAGCCTCCGAGATTCAGAGCAGCACCGAAAATGCTTCTTTTGATGATGAATCTACACTACACCCAGACTTGCAAAAGGTGTGCTTCGACCCCAAATTCAGGACTTCGAAGTTGTGCATGTACTCCGGAGAGAAAGATCCTGGGGAATTCTCCCGCTCTTATGCTCTAGCAATTGAAGTCGGTTGTTATCGATGCATTTGTTGGGCGCAAATATGCGCGTCGTAAAACAGCCCAGCAAGAGGCTGCCGCACAGCAAAGGGCTGGCGCACAGCAAGGGGAAGGCGCCTAAGGGCGTGGGTCCAAATAAGTGGCAGCATTTGAATAAATTAGTTACCTTGTTTTGAATAAGAGCAGAATTGGTTATCCCTTAATGTTAGGAGTTTGTTTCCTTGTTTGTAGCCTGATCTATAAAGGCCTAGGAGTGTCTTTTGGGATGCTTATCCAGGAATTAAGTCTTTCCCTAAGGGGGCGAGATTACCTGGAATTTGGCAGGGCTTCTTGCCGGCGCCGGAGCTCCGGTGATCTCCCACCCACCACTGATCCACGTGCTCTCTTGCCTGAGTTCCATCTTTCCTGTGTCCTGCATTCATCAGATTGATTGTGAGAGTTAATCGGTATCAATTTGGTATCAGATTCAACTGGAACATCGACAACATGTCCGGTTCCATACAAGATCCTATGACCATGACCGCTGATGAGAAGCTCGACTTCCTCATGGGGGCAGTGACGCGGCTGATGGGACAAATGACGACGATGAACGGCCACCTTGATGCCCATGACAGAAGGTTGGCCCTGGTTGAACGTGTTCCCGGCGATCTGAAAGAGGTCGGCCCTGCTGGCCAAGACACCAATAGCGAGGTCCTATCCATTCAAGGGGGCCGTGTTGGCGGGGCAGGAGGACAGGAGGGGGTGCGGGCGACAGGAGGAAGACCAGGAGATGACCTCTTGTATGCTGGCCGCTGGGAACAAGGGGGCGCCCGAGGTGGTGGTGGCAGGAACATACAGTAGGAAGGGGGCAGAGGTTGGGGTGGCCGGGGCCGCTCGGATGATGGAGGGTACCGGCGACCGAAGTTAAATTTTCCCACCTTTACGGGGGAATCAGATCCTTTGACATGGGTGAATAAGTGTGAGACATACTTTCGGGGCATGCGCACCATGGCAGAGGAGAAGGTGTGGATTGCCTCACTTCACTTGGAAGGGGTGGCAGCAGAATGGTATTATAGTCTGGAGAGGGATAATGGTGTGCCGTCCTGGCCAAGGTTCGTGGATTTTATTCACATGCGCTTTGGACCGCCCCTACGTCATAATGGGTTGGCAGAACTGAAGGATCTGTATAGATCAGGCACAGTGGAAGAGTATGAACGCCAATTCTCATTACTGCTTTGCCACTGTGATGATTTATCACCGCAACAACAGGTCAACTTGTTCACAGCAGGACTGGGTGAACCACTGCGTACGGACGTAGAACTGCAGGCCCCAACACATCTGCAAACTGCTATGAGTTTGGCGCGGTCTTATGAACGCAGGGAGTCACTAGGGGCCACAGGGAAGGCGGGGCCCCGGTCCCAAGCTGCAGCGCCTCAAGAAGGGATTGTGGGACAGCCAGCGAAAGCGGGACAGCAGAACAAACCACGCTTCAAGCGGCTGTCTCCAGAGGAATTGGCAGCAAAAAGGGCGAACGGGGAGTGTTATAATTGCCCAGAAAAATATACTGCTGATCATAAGTGTAAGGCTAAAGGGATATATTTGTTGGAATTGGAAGACGATGAAGATGAAGGGGAGGCAGTGGAAGACTTGGGGATATCACTCCATGCCCTCACAGGGATTGACATCAGCAGTACAATGAAGCTCCATGTGACCATTCGGGGCGAGAGTTTGGTCGCATTGGTGGACACGGGCTCCACGCACACCTTTATTCAGGAGGAGGTGGCGTCTCGGCTAGGTCTCCAGGTCGAGCCACGGCCAGGCCTCTCTGTTCGCGTGGCAAATGGTGATTACGTTTGTAGTAACGACATCTATACCAAACTACCGATCACCATCGACACGGAGCTGTTCGACATCACCTGCTATGGCTTGGCCTTGGCCGGGTTTGACCTGGTGCTGGGAGTCCATTGGTTGCGGTCCCTGGGACCCATCCTATGGAACTTCAGTGCTCTGTCAATGGAGTTTTGGCGCCATGGCCGGTCGGTACGTTGGGTGGGAGTGGGCGCACCGACCCCCCAATGCGCAGCACTGACAGAGGCCCACGACGTGCTGACCGCCCTCCTCGAATCCTACACCGACATTTTCGAGGAGCCGCGTGGCCTGCCTCCACCACGTCGACATGATCACCGCATCCGACTTCTCCCAGGGACACCGCCGGTGGCTGTCTGGCCGTATCGGTATCCTCAACTCTTGAAAGATGAAATTGAGCGCCAATGTGCTGATATGTTGAAGCAGGGTATGATTCGCGAATGCACTTCGGCATACTCGTCTCCGGTCCTGTTGGTGAGGAAGGCTGACAAGACATGGAGATTTTGCGTCGACTACCGCGAGCTTAATATAAAGACGGTGAAAGATAAGTTCCTGATTCCGGTGGTGGATGAGCTCCTCGATGAGCTTTGGGGCGCTCGTTTCTTCACCAAACATGACCTTCGCAGCGGCTACCATCAAGTTCGGATGCACCCCGATGATGCGGAGAAGACGGCCTTTCGGACACATCAAGGGCACTTTGAGTTCCTGGTAATGGCGTTTGGGCTCACTAATGCACCGTCGACATTTCAGTCATTGATGAATGAGATATTGAGGCCGTATATTCGGAAATTTGTATTGGTTTTCTTTGATGACATTCTGGTTTTTAGCACATCCTGGGCAGCACACTTGCAACATGTGTAACAGGTGTTTGACATCATAAGGACACACAAGCTAGCCCTCAAGCAGTCCAAGTGTTCGTTCAGGATGACGTCCATCACCTATTTGGGACACATTATATCAGATCAAGGAGTTGCCATGGATCCGGAGAAGATTTCAGCCGTGGAGTCTTGGCCACAGCCCCATTCACTGCGGGCTCTACGCGGTTTCCTTGGCTTGACAGGATATTACCGCAAATTTATTGTGGGTTATGGGACTGTGGCAGCACCTCTTACAGCCCTACTGAAGCGCGAGGCTTTCCGGTGGTCGGAGGAGGCTCAAGAGGCATTTCTTCAGCTCAAACAGGCCCTAATGACAGCACCACTCCTGCAGATGCTTGATTTCACGTCTCCATTCGTTGTGGACTGCGATGCATCTGGATCTGGGTCTGGTGCGGTGCTGCATCAAGGGGATGGGGCGATTGCTTATTTCAGCCGAGCAGTCGCACCCCATCATCAGAAGTTGCCGGCATATGAAAAGGAATTAATTGGGCTGGTCAAAGCAGTCCGCAACTGGAGACCGTATTTGTGGGGACGTGCATTTCTCGTCCGGACTGACCACTATAGCCTCAAATTTCTCTTGGACCAGCGGTTGTCGACAATTCCGCAGCACACATGGGTCAGCAAGCTCTTTGGGTATGACTTTTCAGTGGAGTATCGCCCAGGAAAACTGAATGGAGCTGCGGACGCCTTGTCCCGTCGAGAGGAGGACACGGCAGCCCTTCACATGATATCAGCACCACATTTTTAGTTGTTTTATAAATTACGTGAGGAGGCTGACAGTGATACACAAGTGGCTGAACTTCAGGCCAAAGTGCTGGCCGGCCAAGCAAAAGAAGGGTGGACAATTGCAGATGGGTTGTTGCTCTTCAAGGGCAAGGTTTTTGTTCCTGTAGCTTCTTCCATATGGCCACTGACTCTAGCCGCTGCACATGATTGTGGACATGAAGGGACTGAGAAGACGCTGCATCGCTGGAGGGCGACATTCTACAGTCCTAGAGCAAACAGCAAGGTTCGGGAGTTTGTGCGGGGCTGCTTGACTTGTCAAAAAAATAAGACCGATCATCTTCACCCGGCCGGTTTACTGCAACCTCTACCAGTACCATTAGAGGTTTGGAGCGATATATCGATGGATTTTGTGGAGGGATTTCCTAAAGTGGGAGGCAAATCAGTAATTCTAACAGTGGTGGATAGATTTTCCAAGTTCTCTCATTTTATTCCGCTCGGACACCCCTATACCGCTGCCTCAGTGGCCAAGGTGTTCTTTGAGGAGATTGTCAGACTGCACGGGATCCCTTGTTCCATTGTGAGTGATCGGGACATAGTCTTCACGAGTTTATTCTGGTCCGAATTGTTCCGCCTTGCGGGAGTTAAATTATTGATGAGTTCCGCGTTTCACCCACAAACAGATGGGCAGTCAGAGGTTGTTAATAGAGTCATTGTGATGTACCTCCGCTGTTTGGCAGGCGACAGGCCGAAATCATGGATGCAGTGGCTACCGTGGGCAGAATATTGCTATAATACATCTTATCAAACGACGGTCAAGTGTTCCCCTTTCCGCATCGTGTATGGGCGGGAGCCCCCGACGCTCAGATCATATTAGCAGGGGACAGCACGGGTGGCTGCCGTGGACAGGCAATTAATGGCCCGGGATGAATTTCTAGAGGACATTAAGAATCGGTTGCTGCAAGCGCAAGTCACTATGCAAGCCACCCATGACAAACGTCGGAGGGATGTCCATTACGACGTGGGGGATTGGGTTTGGTTGAAGCTACAACAACGGTCAGCAGTGGGTGTCACCATGGTGGCGCCATCCAAGTTGGGACCGAAATTTTATGGACCATATCAGGTGCTGCAACGCATTGGGGAGGTGGCTTACAAATTAAAGTTGCCACCAAAGGCACGTATTCATAATGTTTTCCATGTAGCACTATTGAAGAAATTTGAAGGGGAAGTGCCGCAGGAGGTAGTGCCCCTGCCACAAATCCTTCACGGCAAGGTTCTACCGACACCATCGAAGGTGATCCGGGCATGCCTGAATAGAGGAGTGTGGGAGTTATTGGTCCAATGGCTGGGTCAAACGGCTGCAGATGCATCATGGGAACAATTGGAGGATTTTAAACACCGTTTTCCAGAAGTACAGCTCGAGGACGCGCTGTTTGTTGGAGATGGGGGTAATGTTATCGATGCATTTGTTGGGCGCAAATATGCGCGTCGTAAAACAGCCCAGCAAGAGGCTGCCGCACAGCAAAGGGCTGGCGCACAGCAAGGGGAAGGCGCCTAAGGGCGTGGGTCCAAATAAGTGGCAGCATTTGAATAAATTAGTTACCTTGTTTTGAATAAGAGCAGAATTGGTTATCCCTTAATGTTAGGAGTTTGTTTCCTTGTTTGTAGCCTGATCTATAAAGGCCTAGGAGTGTCTTTTGGGATCTTTATCCAGGAATTAAGTCTTTCCCTAAGGGGGCGAGATTACCTGGAATCCGGCAGGGCTTCTTGCCGGCGCCGGAGCTCCGGTGATCTCCCACCCACCACTGATCCACGTGTTGTCTTGCCTGAGTTCTATCTTTCCTGTGTCCTGCATTCATCAGATTGATTGTGAGAGTTAATCGGTATCACCGGTGGAGGGGTTCGAGACACAATGGCGAAGTGTTTCCCCATTGCGCTCGAAGGAGTTGCTCTGCGTTAGTTCTAGTCTTTGAAACCAGGATCGATTGGATCCTAGGAGTAGTTGAGAAATAAATTTGTGAGTAATTTCCAAGGGACCTTCGTGCCCCCTATGTCTACCGGGAGTTTTTTTCAAGTGAAGCAGCAACCTGGAGAAACTCTGCGGTAATTTTTCAAGAGCTTCGCTAATATGAAGTCGTGGATAAGAGGGTTACTGCATCATCCATAGTTTATATAGCACAGGAAGGAGTCACGAACACAGGCCTCCTCGACAAGCTTCACCGGAAGCATATTTCCTTAGTAGTGCAGCTAATGACCTACTTTGAGGAATATGCTAGGTTAAAAGAGGGATGGCTCTGAAGGACGGCTTCGTCTTCGCCAACCATCCTTCAAGAAGACAAACTTGAGGTGAAGACTTCAACTCCACCACAGGGGTACCACTTCGACAACAACCAACATGACGGACGAAGAGGGCGAAAGCATGTTTTAAATATTGCCCCCTCTTCTTCGAAATTGCCCCCTAAAAATCCACAAGCTCTAGGAAACAAGGTCAGCGGTTGGAGGTCACCAGGGAAGCCGGCTGGCCGAGGCTAGACCTTCTTCTATTGTGTACATGGTGGAAACCAAAGCCATCCTACCAACGCATGTAAGTCTATAATAGCTCTATGGAGCGAGTATCTCGAGAGGAGCTTCGGTCGAGGCACTACTGACCGAGCCCCCCCCCCCCCGAGACACGTCCGGAGCCGGTGTACATTGTCAGATGCGTAGATAGCTTTGAAGCCCCAAGACAGCCTTCGGTGGCCAGTGTTATGCCACCTCAAAAGCAAGAAGATACACAAGACCGCGGCAAACGAGTAGTTCTCCCCATCTCCGGAGGAGGGACCTTGGGCGGCATGTAAAATGACAACGAAGAGAATATGTTCGTGAAGTAGGGCATATAGGGACCTCTGTAGGACCGAAAGTAGCGACCAGAGGGGGGGAATGGGCACCTTAAAAATTCTTTCGAATCAATGGCCTGCTCCCAACACCCAACGCTCCTCAAAAGACTAACCAGCAAAGTATGAACAGATTGCCTATGTCTAAAAATATATAGCCTAGAACCAACAGGTGTCAAAATCAGAGAAACACCAAAGCAGTGCTAATAGGCAGATAAACAAAATATTCAAGACATGGCAGGTTAAACTTCTCAATGGATGATCTAAGTGTATATAAAGTGAGATGAGAAGTTACTGTTCAAATTTGTCTCCTGTTCGAAACTTGGCGAAGCCTACTTCGCTGGTCGAAGCTTGCTTCGGAGTTGCTTGTCGAAGTCGAGCGAAGGTTATCGTTGACGTGCCAAAGGTTTGTTTGGTCTAGCCTAGTTCGAGTGTGGCAAAGAGCGAAGTATGCTTCGAAGCGAAGTATGAGAGTATCAAAGCTTGCTTCGAACAGTGTACTTCGAAGCCTAGACTTCGAACAGGAAGGTTCGAACAAGCTTACAGAATAGCAACCTCCGACAGATAGACGAAGCCAAACACACGGCAGCAAGATGAAATCGAAGCCTACACTCAACCTTCGAAGCTAGGTTGGTCGAGGTATGACAACTGAAGTTGAGACATTCGCTCCGAGGGTTAACTTCGAAAGACAACCTCTGAACTTACACACTGTGACCTTCGAAAATGACAGAAGAAGGAACTCACGTCGAGCAAAGTCTACCAAAGAGACTAGCTTCGAAGCTAACTTCGAAGCCTGTCGAAGTATTGACTTCGAAGAGCTTGAGTCGGAGTACACCTTCGCAAAGATGGTCGAAGTATGACAAGCCAACAGACTAAGTCCAAAACATACATCAAAGGTAAAAACACAGTACATAGAGCGAAGTCGAAGTTCAAGCGAAGCCCTTGAAGATGTCAGATCGAAGCCTGCCTCACGGAGCTGAGGGACTTCGAACAGAGAGGGGGGCTTCGCCAGAAACAGCCAGAAAAGGGACTTTGGCCCTATCAACTCGATCAAAAAGCAACACAGGAAAAGCAAGGCTAGAGTACTAGCTCACTGTAGCTACAGGAAAGAAGTACTACTTGCTACCAGCCACAAGAACTAGTACTCTCGTGAAGAACAAACCTAAGCCACAGAGAAGCTTCTGCTCAGGAATAAATCAGTTGTGTGGAAACCGAACCAACAGAGCCTTAAATGAAGTGCTGCGCATGAGAATCGATAGGAATAAAAGCTTCCAAACAGTAAAGAGCCAAATGAATCTCAGGAAGAACAAGGCACATTGCCTGGTGGCGCACACAGGGAGAGAGAGCACAGGAAACACAAAGTGACCCAATAGAATAAAAAGTGATTTCAGCAAAAGGGTGACCTAACCCTAGGGATTGGGGCCCTATTTATAGGCTGCCCAACACTAGGAATATTCCACCAGCCCCTTAGCGTTTTTTACAGACGCCGAAATAAAGGAAAAGACTCAACTGCCCTTAGGAATTTTTACAGACTCGACTGACTGACTGTGGGCCTAGAGATACAGAGGACTTATCTAGAAGCTAAGCTTTCGTAGTGACTACGGCTTCTCTTCTGGACAGTCCGATACAAGATCAACGGTTGTCAGTTTTGCGCCAAAACAGACAAAGCCTCCACCGACTTTGCACCAGGTACCCGGATTGGGCCGGCCCGGTTCCACAGCTCTCTCAGCCCGGCAATCACTCACCGCCTGTGTACCTGAGTCAATCCTGGTCAACAGCCCAGTGGGTCTTCTGCTACTTCTGGCCCATGTACCCGGATTGGGCCAGCCCGACTTCGCATCTCTCTCAGCCCGACCGTCGCTCGCTGCCCGTGTACCTGAGTCACACGCGGCCCATGAAACAGCATATCTTCTCTCTTCTCAGTCCTCTTTGACTATCGTTGACAATGACTCATCACATTTGGAGCCATGAGGCCCACGCTATTCAGCATGGCTCCTCAATCTCCCCCTTGATGAGTGCATTGTCAACACTTCATTTCTTCAGCTCTTCAGATCCTGCGAACAACTGTGGAAACACAAAAACAAAGCACAAGAAAACAAAGAAGAAGAAAAATAAAGTAAAAGTTTAACCCTAATGACCAAAAGCCAAACAAAAGCAAGAAGCGGTCATTATGGTTAACCAAAGGTAAAAGCTCAAAATGAGTGCGATCTCAGAATCATCAACAAGGATAGCAAAAGAGTAAGGACAAACGGGACAAAAACTCCCCCTTAAACTCATATCCCAAGATTTCTCCCCCTTGTTGACAAGTGAACTCATCAAGCACTCGAAAAGGACACAGACTCCCCCTGAAATGCAACTCCCCCTCAAAATATGTAATGAATGCAATTGGAGTGCAGGTGGAGTGATAAAGCATGCTTCTTAGATATGATGGACTGTAATTACAACAACTAACAGATACAGCAAAAGACATACTGTCTAATATACATGGCATGATCAGTGCAACAGATGATATCTAAAGAAAGTCATTAGCACGCATTTTCAATTTTTGCAAACAAAAGCATCACCACATTTTCCAGTTAACAGGCAAGGTAAAGCATGAGATGTAGAAGCTAACTGATATCTACCAAGATAAGCATTATCCAAAACAAAGTGCTTCAGCAAACTTGTTATCATTTCATTTCTCAGGCTTTTTCTCTTTCCTTTTTCATTTTTGCCAGGGGTTATTTGCATGTCGAACCTTATGCTGACTGACCAAGTCAAGCCTAGGCCAGAACTGGACCATCAAAAGCTTAATACATTTGGTCTTGGCATACACTACATTGTCCTAGTTCATACCAAAGTTCTATGGTACGCAGTCCAGAACAATGTAATGCGACAAAGCAAACCCACCTGGATCTTTTCAAGTTATGCCTAAAAAGGCATGGAATTTTCATTTTTCTTGATTTTTCATCATTCTTAACGCACATTTCCATGTTTTAAAGCAGAAAGATGTCCAAGTTGCATATTTGCATCTAAGTCAGGAACTAGCTGCAAGGCATGTAACAGATAGCAAGAACATTCAGCCTACGCATGCTAGTTACCAGAAGCAATGGTGATCATGTTTTCAAGTTTAAAGCATAAAAGCCATGCATATGACAGATATCAGACATATCAAGTGAACTGAAACAAGGCATGATCATTGACAAGTAATCAAAAGCATGTACCAGCTAGAATAAGTAAAACAGTGCAATCATATAACAGAAGCAGCTCAAAAGTGTGATATGCAAGATATGAACACACACAAAAAGACTCAAGAAAAAGAGTAAAGAAGAAAGAAAACTGACGCAAAATATCCTAGAAAGGATACACAACACCCAAATCCCCTCGTAAACGCTCAAAGGTAGACTGATCTAGGGGTTTGGTGAAAATGTCAGCCAACTGATGATGGGTATCAACATGAACAAGGTCAATGACACCTTTCTCATATTGATACCGCAGAAAATGAAAACGCACATCGATATGTTTGGTTTTTGAATGGAGACAAGGGTTTTTCCCTACACTAATAGCACTGGTGCTATCGCAAAACAATGGAACCCTGGTAGAAAAGAACAACCCAAAATCTCGCAGAGTGGAAATCATCCAAACCAACTGTGAGCAGCAGCTAGCGGCAGCTACATACTCAGCCTCAGTGGTCGAAAGAGCAACTCCAGATTGCTTTCGAGAAGACCAAGAAACAAGGGAAGAACCAAGAAACTGGCAAGTACCGGAAGTCGACTTGCGATCCAACTGGCAACCACCAAAGTCGGTGTCCGAAAAAACCAGATAAATCAAGAGATGATGATGCTGAATAATAAAGACCGAGATCAGGCGCATAGGTGAGATACCTAAAAATGCGCTTGATAGCTTGCCGATGAGACGCGCATGGTGAAGACTGAAAACGAGCGCAAAGTCCCACGGCGAACTGTATGTCAGGTCTTGTGTCCGTTAAATATAGCAGTGAACTGATCATCCCTCGAAACTCCCTCTCGTTGACCTTGACGCCGCTCTCGTCCTTGTCCAGTCCTCCAAATGTGCCCATTGGGGTCATCTGCGGCTTCAACTCCCCACCAAAGTCAAATTTCTTAAGCATGTCACGAGTGTACTTACCTTGGTGGATGAAGGTGCCGTCCTTGGTCTGCTTGATCTGGATCCCTAAGAAATACTTAAGCTCACCCATGAGGCTCATCTCAAACTCGTTGTGCATCTGCTCAGAAAACTTGGACACAAGATCATTAGTAGTACCGCCAAAGATTATATCGTCCACGTAAATCTGAGCGACTAAGAAATCTGAAGCATCTCTGAGCAAGAAAAGAGTTTTATCCACAGAATACATCCCAAAGCCTTTCCCCAACAAAAACTGCTTCAACCGGTCATACCAAGCCCTGGGAGCTTGTTTCAACCCGTATAAAGCCTTTTGTAACTTAAAAACGTGTCGAGGAAACTTAGGGTTCTCAAAACCGAGGGGTTGCCTAACATAAACTTCCTCCTCTATGAACCCGTTCAGAAAAGCAATCTTAACGTCCATTTGGAAAAGCTTAAAACCCTTCGAAGAGGCAAAAGCTAAGAGAATGCGAATGGACTCAAGACGGGCAACAGGGGCGAAAGTTTCTTCAAAATCAATACCCTCTTTCTGGCAAAAACCCTAGGCAACTAATCGAGCTTTGTTGCGCACCACAACCCCATCCTCACCTTGCTTGTTCTTGAACACCCACTTGGTGCCTATGGGGTTGCATCCTGGTGGCGGCTCAACTAGTGTCCAAACCCGATTGCGGACAAAGTTCTCAAGCTCTTCTTCCATAGCATTGATCCAATTAGAATCAGAAAGAGCATGAGAAACATCTCTGGGCTCAAAAGATGCAACAAAAGCATATTTGGAAAACACAACAAGAGAGTTACCAGACGAACGCAAAGTCCTCTCAGTCAAATCACCGATGATGAGCTCTGAGGGGTGATCACGCTGAACTGCTCGGGTTCCCTTGTGATCTGAAGTCACCTCATAGGAGTCAGCAGCTAGCACCTCTGGACTCGACTGAGGGGGCTCGATCAAAGTGGAAGAAGTGATCAGAGGTCCGCCCTCGTCCTCAGTCGAAGTCTCAGAAGGTGTGGGCTCTGCGGGAGGTGCAGAAGGCACACCCTCAACAGCAGCTAGAGTATCCTCATCTTCCTCGAAGATGGACTCTCCGAGCTCATCATCACCAGAAAGCTCAAAAGAAGGAGTCAAAGAAGGCATGGACTCATCAAATGAAACTTCGCAAGTCTCAACAAGCTGCTGGGAGTCGAGGTTCCAAACACGGAAACCTCGAGAATGCAAAGCGTAACCAAGAAAAACATTGTCCCAGCAACGAGACTCAAACTTGTCCAGATGCCCTCCCTTCTTGAGCACAAAGCACTTGTAGCCAAATGCTCGCAAGTGGCTCACCTTGGGCTGTTTGCCAAACCGCAACTCATACGAAGTCTTACCTAAGTAAGCTCGAAGAAAAATGCGGTTGGCCAGATAACAAGCCGTGTTCATGGCTTCAGCCCAAAAACGCCTAGGAGTCATGTGCTCATCGAGCATCGTCCTGGCCATCTCGACTAGCGTGTGGTTCTTTCGTTCACAACGTCGTTCTGTGGGGGAGTGTAAGGAGAAGAAAACTGATGGTCCAGACCCTGATCACTACAGAAGCTGACGAACTGAGAGTTCTTGAACTCAGAGCCGTTGTCGGAGTGAATTGCTCGCATCCGACCATTGTTCTCATTCTTCAGCTTCAAAATTATGTCATGAACAAACTGAAACGTTTCATCCTTAGACTCCAAAAGAAAACCCACAAGAAGCGAGAAAAGTCGTCAACAATGACAAGCGCGTACCACTTCCCACCAACTGAACGTACACGAGCTGGACCAACAGTGTCCAAATGTAAGAGCTCGCCTGGATACGAAGTCATCACTTGAGTCACAGGTGAGTGAGAAGCGGCTACCATTTTCCCATGACGACAGGGATGACAAACTAGATCCTTCTCCATCTTAAGCTTGGGCAATCCTCGGATGAGGTCCATAGAGCTTAACCTGACTAGCAGATCAAAAATCAAATGACCTAACCTCCTATGCCACTTCCAGAGCTCAGAAGAAGATCCAGCAATCAAATAGCGAGAAGGGCCAAAAGAATTAGAGAAGTCAATTCGAAAAACTTTACCGAATGGTAAAATCTGGCAAATCAAAGACCCTCTAGTATCAACCACAGAAGAATTACCATTCTTAAAACGCACTTCCAAACCATCCTCACGAAGTTGCGAAACAGAAATCAGATTGAAGTTCAAATTCTTAACCAAAGCAACATTCTTCAAAGAGAAATGATCTGAAATGCGAATTGAGCCAATGCCACTTACTTTCCCTTGACCACTGTTCCCGAATGTGATGTACTCTTTGGAGCTTGCGGGAGTGTGACTGGAGAACCATCTGCGATGTCCCGTCATGTGGCGAGAGCATCCTGAGTCCATGATCCAAACATCCTCCAGTCCCCGATCCTGCACAATCAGTGGCTGTAAGTGGGAGCAAATGGTCCGGCACCAGGTTTAGCAAAGGAGCTAAACCAGTGTCGAGCCATCTGCTCGAAAGACGGAAAGCATAAATCATTATGAGAGACTGGACCAAAACGCGGCTCAAAGCGCGGTCCTCGGTTCTGCCTAAAGCCTCGGCCACGAGATTCAGGACCGTAGCTAAAACGGCCTGGAGCTCTGCTGGAACGACCACCACCAACTGTAGCACGGGCAAGAAAGTTGTCTCCTCTTCCACCACCTACACGATGCGGCCAAGCCTCCAGCCTGTCCCCACGTCGAGGAACACGCAGTCTACCACCCTGCTGGTAGAACTGCTCCTGACCACCTCGAGCTTTCTCTGCTCTCTCAACCCGCTTCCTCCTGAAGCAAAACTCCGCAAGATGCCCGTCTCTCTGACAATACTCACAATGATAGGTGGGCTTCTTGGGATGTGGTTGAGGCTTGGGATTCTTGGGCTTAGTGATGATTGGTGTTGTCTTCTTAGGCTGAGAGGGTCCAGGAAGAGAGTCTAGAGAAGTGTGGAGGTGTTTGGGCTTTGGAACCCAGATAGGTTTCTTGGGTGGAGCTTTGGGTGGATCATGGATCACTCCATACTTGGGCTGACAAGCCTGAGAAGACAGTGGAGTGAGTCTTGGGGTATCTCTGCTCAGGAGTCATTTTACTCCACTCCTCTGCCCAGCTAATGGCACTCTCAAAGTCAGCCTTGGAGTAGGTGTAACCTACCCCAAACCCATCCTGCCTCTTGAACTGCTGGATCATCATGCCGAGCTGTGGCTCTCTGGCACTGATCCAACTCAGGATAGAACGGAGGTAAAAGTTCTCATTCTGAGAATCAGCTAGCTCTTCTCTCAAGGAAGCTAGAACCTCCACCTGAGACAAGCAGGTCTCACACTCGCTATCTACCTGGACAGACTTCTCAGCTTTCAGCTTGATCAACTCAAGTCTAAGAGACAAGTAGTTCTCACAGACAGTGGGTGGAACTGACAATGTCTCAAGCTCTAGCCTAGTCTGTGCAAGCTCAGCTCTCATTCTCTCCAAATCCCCCAAATGCTCATCGCCCTTGGCTTTCAGCTCAGCTAAAACAGCTAGATGAGATGGGCAATCAGCACAAGGTGTGACGACAGTGGCTTGAGCATCTTTCAGCTCCAGCTAAGCGCTTTCAAGCTTAGTGGCCAAAGCGTCCCTCTCATCAAACCTTTCTGTGTACTTGGACTTCAGAGTCAACAAGTCACACAGAAGCACCTCACACTTCGGGCACTCACTGCTATCACCCAAGCAGGGGGAAGAAGATGGACTCTCTATTCTGCCGTTGGCTACGGCAGGCTCACTCTCTAACTCATCTATCCTCTTCTTGGCCCCCTAAGCAGTTTTTCCTGATATTTTAACTCCTGACGATTGCTTTCAAGTAAATCAACGATTTCACGCTCATAAGATGTTACCTTTTCGTTGTCGTCGTCGTCGGAGTCATCGGAGGAGCTCTTTTCTTCCTTATCCCCAAGAGCCATTGAGCAGAAGCTCTTGCGGGATCTTCGGCGCTGGTGTGAGCGGCTCTTCGGTCTGTCCCCGAAAGCCATGAAGCAGAGGCCCGCCGGATCGTCCTTGTCCTTCCCCTTCCTGATGACGATCTCTTCATCGCTTGAGCTCGATGAAGAGGAAGAAGACGTGGACTGCTTGGAGTATCTCTTCTCCATCTTGGCGAAGAAGGCCTTGTCGCGCTTCTTGTTCTCTCGCCGGTAGTCCTTCAGGGCCTTTCTGAAGAATCTGGTCTTTGGCTTGCCCTTGTTGAAGGAGGAGCTCTCATGCTTGCCGGAGTCGTGGAAGCCACCACCGGTGCCCTTCTTGTGGCCATTGCGCTTGGGACAGTCGGCGATGAAGTGACCTGGATCACCACACACAAAGCACCCGGATTTCATGCCATGTCTTTTAAACATCCTTTTGTCATAGACACGATGCACCCAGTTGTTAAAAAGACACAAGTCATCATCTCCCAAGGACTCAAGCTGATCCTCAGTGATAGACATCAAGGAGAAACCAGCATAACTCACAACATAGGGATCAACAGAAGGTGTAGCAAGGGCCAGGGACTTTGATCCAGAGCCAGTGAGATTTGATCTCAGCTGGATATCAACCTCAGTGGCCTTCAGCTTGCTAAATAACTCAGAAATTGTCAAGGTATCATAAGAAGTGCTCTCAACGATAGAGGACACCTTGATCTCCCAGATCTTTGGGTTCAAGGTATGAAGAACCTTGAGCGCCTACTCGTGATCTGAGACTAACTGAGCACCCTCAGCCTTGTTGTCCCGAAGCTTGTTTATGATCGATTGAAAACGACCAAACAAAGCTTCAACAGATTCACCCGACTTTTGAGTAAAGTTCTCATACTCACGCCGGTAGGTCTGATAGAGCCGAGCCTTGACCTGGGCTGTTCCCTCATGGTGTGCCTTGAGGGTAGCCCAGATCTCTCTCGTAGTGGAGAGATGGCTCACACGCTCAAACTTAGTGGGACCTAGACCAGAAAAGAGAATGTTCACGGCTTTACTATTCTCAGATGCTGGGCAATGATACCAGGAGTACCATGCTCAGCAACCGGCAATATAACAAACGTATCGTGAACACAAATGTCCCAGATGTCCGAGCCTTGGCTCATAAGATAGGCTCGCATGCGAGTCTTCCAATAGTTATAGCCATATGCTTCCAAGGACGGGACCTTGTCAGGAGAAGTCATGATCACTACTAGGGTTTAGAACCGGTTAAGGTATGGAAAAACCCTAACCAAGCTCTGATACCAATTGTAGGACCGAAAGTAGCGACCAGAGGGGGGTGAATGGGTGCCTTAAAAATTCTTTCGAATCAATGGCCTGCTCACAACACCCAACGCTCCTCAAAAGACTAAGCAGCAAAGTATGAACAGATTGCCTATGTCTAAAAATATCTAGCCTAGAACCAATAGGTGTCAAAATCAGAGAAACACCAAAGCAGTGCTAATAGGCAGATAAACAAAATATTCAAGACATGGCAGGTTAAACTTCTCAATGGATGATCTAAGTGTATATAAAGTGAGATGAGAAGTTATTGTTCAAATTTGTCTCCTGTTCGAAACTTGGCGAAGCCTGCTTTGCTGGTCAAAGCCTGCTTAGCTGGTCGAAGCTTGCTTCGGAGTTGCTTGTCGAAGTCGAGCGAAGGTTATCGTTGACGTGCCGAAGGTTTGTTTGGTCTAGCCTAGTTCGAGTGTGGCAAAGAGCGAAGTATGCTTCGAAGCAAAGTATGAGAGTATCGAAGCTTGCTTCGAACAGTGTACTTCGAAGCCTAGACTTCGAACAGAAAGGTTCGAACAAGCTTACTGAAAAGCAACCTCTGACAGATAGATGAAGCCAAACACACGGCAGTAAGACGAAATCGAAGCCTACACTCAACCTTCGAAGCTAGGTTGGTCGAGGTATGACAACCAAAGTTGAGACCTTCGCTCCGAGGGTTAACTTCGAAAGACAACCTCTGAACTTACACACTGTGACCTTCGAAAATGACAGAAGAAGGAACTCACGTCGAGCAAAGTCTACCAGAGAGACTAGCTTCGAAGCTAACTTCGAAGCCTGTCGAAGTATTGACTTCGAAGAGCTTGAGTCGGAGTACACCTTCGCAAAGATGGTCGAAGTATGACAAGCCAACAGACTAAGTCCAAAACATACTTCAAAGGTAAAAACACAGTACATAGAGCGAAGTCGAAGTTCAAGCGAAGCCCTTGAAGATGTCAGATCAAAGCCTGCCTCACGGAGCTGAGGGACTTCGAACAGAGAGAGGGGGCTTCGCCAGAAACAGCTAGAAAAGGGACTTTGGCCCTATCAACTCGATCAAAAAGCAACACAAGAAAAGCAAGGCTAGAGTACTAGCTCACTGTAGCTACAGGAAAGAAGTACTACTTGCTACCAGCCACAAGAACTAGTACTCTCGTGAAGAACAAACCTAAGCCACAGAGAAGCTTCTGCTCAGGAATAAATCAGTTGTGTGCAAACCGAACCAACAGAGCCTTAAATGAAGTGTTGCGCATGAGAATCGATAGGAATAAAAGCTTCCAAACAGTAAAGAGCCAAATGAATCTCAGGAAGAACAAGGCACATTGCCTGGCAGCGCACACAGGGAGAGAGAGCACAGGAAACACAAAGTGACCCAATAGAATAAAAAGTGATTTCAGCAAAAGGGTGACCTAACCCTACGGATTGGGGCCCTATTTATAGGCTGCCCAACACTAGGAATATTCCACCAGCCCCTTAGGGTTTTTTACAGACGCTGAAATAAAGGAAAAGACTCAACTGCCCTTAGGAATTTTTACAGACTCGACTGACTGACTGTGGGCTTAGAGATACATATGACTTATCCGGAAGCTAAGCTTTCGTAGTGACTACGGCTTCTTTTCTGGACAGTCCGATACTAGATCAACGGTTGTCAGTTTTGCGCCGAAACTGATAAAGCCTCCACCGACTTTGCACCAGGTACCCGGATTTGGCCGGCCCGATTCCGCAGCTCTCTCAGCCCAGAAATCACTCACCGCCCGTGTACCTGAGTCAATCCTGGTCAACAGCCCAGTGGGTCTTCTGCTGCTTCTGGCCCATGTACCCGAATTGGGCTAGCCCGACTTCGCAGCTCTCTCAGCCCGACCGTCGCTCGCTGCCCGTGTACCTGAGTCACACGCGGCCCATGAAACAGCAGATCTTCTCTCTTCTCAGTCCTCTTTGACAATCGTTGACAATGACTCATCACATCTGGAGCCATGAGGCCCACGCTATTCAGCATGGCTCCTCAACCTCCTCGTCGGTCGCTGAAATGTCCGAGTGGTCGCATGTTCCCATATCCTTCTCCGCAGCCGATGTAGCTGGTATTAAATTCCCTCATGTGTACCCTCTTGTTATTACAGCTGACATTACAGGAACGGAGGTTCGGATAGTGCTGGTTGATGGCGGAAGCCCCGTAGATATTATCGCCGTTGTAGGACCGAAAGTAGCGACCAGAGGAGGGGTGAATGGGCGCCTAAAAATTCTTTCGAATCAATGGCCTGTTCCTAACACCCAACAAAACTCAAAAGACTAAGCAGCAAAACAGATCACTAAAGCCTAAAAGTATCTAGCCTAGAAACGACCGGTGTCCTAGACAGAGAAACACCAATACAGTGCTAATAGGAAGATAAACAAAATATTCAAAACATGGCAGATCAAACTTCTCAGCAAAATATTCTAGGTGCACATGGAAAGAGATGAGAAGTTACTGTTCAAAATTTGTCTCCTGTTCGAAACTTGGTGAAGCCTGCGTGATGCGAAGTCCGTATAGTCGAAGCCTGCTTCGAAGTGTCGAAGACCACTTCACAGAGCTGAAGCCTACTTCGCTGTGTCGAAGCCTGCTTCAGAGTGCAGTGTCAAAGTCCAGCAAAGTCTATCGTAGAAGTGCTGGAGATTTGTAGAATCTAGCCTAGTTCTAGTGTGGCAGAATGCGAAGTATGCTCTGAAGCAAAGTGTGAAAGTATCGAAGCCTGCTTCGAACAGTGAACTTCGAATCCTATACTTCGATCAGAAAGCTTCGAACAAAGTTCACAGAAAAGCAAGCTTCGTAAGAGAAGTGTTGGACCGGAAACGGCGACCAGAGGGGGGGTGAATGGGAGCTTTTAAAATTTCTGGCTAAAAACTTAGCCTTCGGTTCTGTTCTGTCTTCTGCGGAACAGGCCTCGAACACAACCTTCGAAGGTCTGGTTCGGAGGTACTTCGACAGCTCCGAACACAGGCTTCGCAGGAGCAAAAGTTCGAAGCCAAGAAGACTTCGCTCCACTAACACCCTTCGAAAATCTACTCTGCTTAGTCAGTGCGGGCTTCGCACACGAGGTGCAACGAGCAGGCTTCGCACTTCACCCTTCGCAAGAGTGGACAGCCCTCTGAGGACTTCGACCAAGTACTTAGCGACAGCAACTGGTGCTGGGCTTCGTACGCGAAGGTCTACACGCACACAAAACGGACTACGCTGAGGACTTCGACATAGGAAGCAAAACGGGATACTACCAGGGCTTCGCTAGTAAGCAGCGAGGTCTTGCCTCGTGTTACACAGAGCGACAGCACACTGAAAAACACACTTCGCCAGAAAAACACCCTTCGCCACGACAGGCTTCGGTGAACTAAAGACAAGCGAGGTATGCAACACGAGCTCAAGCAAAAGCACACTGAAACAGGGCTTCGCCGCTTGAACAAGGAACACAGAAAAATGAACTCTCAGGATGTATTCAATTGAAGTGTATGGCTACAGGAGCTCAACAGTAAATGCTCAAAGTGTTAAATGTTACCTACCGAGCCCCCATATTTATAGCCCACGGCTTCATCCTAAGGAAGTGACTACTTTACCCCTAGGGTTTACAACAGATTTGTCTCTACAGAACTAAGGGGTACAAAAGGTAGTCCACCTTTATTTTGGAGGCTTCTCTGTCAGCTGCAGAGGGGACAGTGTCAGCCTTTTTCAGAACAGACAGTGTCAGCCTTTACAGTGTTGACTTCTGGAACCTCCCTTCGCACGCGAGGGGTGCGGAAGCTTCGGCGAGAAGCCTGCAGCCTGTTGGCCTTCGCTCCGCCGAAGAAGACCTTCGATACAGTGACGGTTTTGAGCCGAAGCCGTCAAAGCCCTTGGGCCTTCGCACCACCACCTCCGGAGTGGATCACCACGGCTTCGCAGCTACTCCGAGCTTGAACACCGTCCGTCCGTGTACCGAAGCCATGCATGGCCGAAGCACCTCAAGTCAGCCTCACTCCGAAGCCCACCTTCGGAGTACCACCCTTCGAAGTCTCTCCTTCGTCCAAGGCCTCCGCATGAAGCATTCCTTGAGCACTTCGTCGCAGTGTCTCACTCCGAGCACACTCCTCGACGAGCCTCACCCGGACCATGCCTTCGATGCGCCTCGACTTCTGAGACCTTCGTCGGGCCACCTTCGAGTGTCTCCCTCCGGAGCACACTTCGAACTCCTTGCCTCCGCAGAGGACTTGGTCCACCAACTCCGAAGTCACTCCATTCGGAGTACCTTCGAAGTGCCTCACCTCCGAGGACTTTGTCTCGGAGCACCTTCAGCCGGAGCCACGCTCCGCACTCTCTGCCTTCACCTGGCACGCCTCGACCCGAGTACCGACCCGGACCACCTTCGCAGCCACCGTGACGGAGCTCCCTGCTCCCCTGGCATCAAGCCACCCGCTTGACCCAGGTTCACCCGGCTCGAACCCTGTCCGTCGCCTCCGAAGTCCCTGCGTACCACAGACAAGCAGACAAGTGTATCCAGTACTCCGGAGACCTCTCCGGGTTAGCAACCTTCGGCACACACTCCGGTGTACCGCCCAAAGTACCGAAGCCTTCGGTACAAACCCAGTCATCGCGTACTGCCGGACCCCTCCGACAGGTACACTCCGCTGCAACAGCTGCAGCAAGCAAACACCGAACACACTCCGGTGACACACCTCCGAACACCCTTCGGAGGTACCACCTCCGAAGCCCCTCCGGAGGTACCCTTCGAACAGAGGGTAAATAAACCTGTCAATCACTCATCACATACACCGAAACCATCCTTGGTTTCTCAATCTCCCCCTTGATGAGTGCATTGACAACCAAATTGAAGTTCAAGAAAAAGTAAAAATTTCAGCACACAAGTGACCATAAAAAACTCAGAAAAGAGCCAAAGCATGTCACTTGATAAAAGAAATTTTCTCCCCCTTTGTAAAAAGAGTAAAAGCCCTTTTGGCAAATCTCCCCTTTGATAAAAACTCCCCCTGAGTTAAGCAAATTTTTCTCCCCCTTTATGTCAAAAATCTCTCCCCCCTTCAAAATTATGCCTTCTTGCAGCAGAGACCATAGCAAAACTCTCCCCCTTTGGCAATGCAAGCATCAAGGAGCAATCAAAAGATGCAAAGCTTTGAAATGAATAGAATTGCAAAGACATATAATGCAAAAATATCCCAAAATTAACACAAATGATCATGTGCTCAGCTCAATTTAACAATCTGTGAAACAAGATGATGGCAAGTGATTTTGTCATTTTGAAGTAAAAGCATCACCACTTAATCACAGTAGCTAGACATGAAAGGCAAGGACTGCGCAAAGCTAACAAATTCTACCCTAGACAGACAAGTCTTGTTCAAAAGGAGCTGTGAAAGCAAACTTGATGATCAATTAATTTTGTTGTTCTTTTTCTTAATGCCAGGGGTTATTTGTTTGTCCACCTTATACTTTCCAATCAGGCCAAGCCTAGGCATGAAAGCCATCTGAAGCTTAAGGCGGTGATTTTGGCATACACTACACTATTCCAGTTCAGACCAAAGTGCAATGGTAAGCAGTCTAGAATAGAGTAGTGCGACAAACAAACCCTCCTGGATCTTTTCATTGAAACCAGGCAAATCATGGATTTTTTATTTTGATTTTGATGAATTTAATATTTTGATGAATATCCATGAATAAAGAACACAAGTTTTCAAGTTGCAAATTTTAGCATCCAAGGAACAGTGTCTTGCTGTCAAGTAGATAAAAGATAGCTAAAAGCAGTCCAGCCTAAACAAGCTAGATACAAGATTATGCGGTGAGCAGGTTTCGATTTTTAGAAAAATAAAACATCATGCACAATCAATGTTCCAGACATATTTCATAGAGCTGAGCTGTCATGATTTCTTTGAATTAAACGCAGGCATATAATAGCAAAATATGTAAATGCAATTTCACCCATAAAGAGCATATGCAAGACAATTAAAATCAGCTCCCCCTCACAAAATGCCAAAGGGATGACAAATACCAAGTTCCCCACGCAAGTAAGCAAATCGAGAAGCATCGAGGGGTTTTGTAAAAATATCGGCAAGCTGGTGTTGGGTATCAACATATTGAAGTTCAATATCACCCTTCTCATTGTGATCTCTGAGAAAATGATACCGTACATCAATGTGTTTGGTTCTGGAGTGCTGAACCGGGTTGTTTGCAATACAAATGGCACTAGTGTTATCACAGAAAAGTGGAACACTCTTATAATCT
Organism: Zizania palustris; assembly: GCA_019279435.1. Lineage (NCBI taxonomy): Eukaryota > Viridiplantae > Streptophyta > Magnoliopsida > Poales > Poaceae > Zizania > Zizania palustris. The sequence continues at coordinate 9,917,516 of JAAALK010000085.1, forward strand.
AACCCGAAATCCCGCAAAGTGGAAACCATCCACAAAATCTGAGAGCAACAGCTAGCTGCAGCAACATATTCGGCCTCGGCCGTCGATTGTGCAACACTAGACTGTTTGCGGGAAGACCAGCAAACCAGAGACGTACCCAGAAAATGACAAGTACCAGAGGTACTCTTCCTATCAATTCTACACCCAGCAAAATCCGCATCTGAATAACCTCTAAGACATAAAGATGAAGACGATGAATACCATATGCCAAATTCAAGGGTGTGTTTGAGATACCTTAAGATGCGCTTAACCGCTTGGCGGTGCGAAGCTCGTGGTGAAGCCTGAAAACGAGCGCACAGACATACAGCGAAGTGTATGTCCGGCCTCGTGGCAGTCAAGTAGAGGAGGGAGCCGATCATGCTTCGGAACTCCTTCTGATCTACGGCTTCTCCATCTTCGTCAGGGTCCAATGCTACAGATGTAGCCATTGGAGTGGCGAGGGGCTTCGCATCGGACATGTCGAATTTCTTGAGCAGGTCCTTGGTGTACTTTGTCTGGTGGACAAAAGTACCTTGTTTGCTTTGCTTGATTTGCAAACCAAGGAAAAAGGTAAGTTCACCCATCATTGACATTTCAAACTCCCTGCTCATGGTATCTGCAAACTCGGCAACTAAAGCATGAGAAGAGCCACCAAAGATGATATCATCCACATAAATCTGAACTAGGAGGAAATCTTTGCCATGCTTGAGAGTAAACAAAGTTTTATCAACAGAGCCCATTAAATACCCTCGCTCAAGCAGAAAAGACTTAAGTCTATCATACCACGCCCGAGGGGCCTGCTTGAGTCCATATAGAGCCTTATGAAGTTTAAGGACTTTATGTGGGTACTTGGGGTTTTCAAAACCAGGGGGTTGTTTTACATAAACATCTTCACCTATGAAGCCATTAAGAAAAGCACTTTTGACATCCATTTGATAGAGTTTGAATCCCCGGGATGTCGCAAAGGCAAGCAAAATCCTAATGGCCTCAAGGCGAGCAACAGGTGCAAAAGTTTCAGTAAAATCAATCCCTTCTAGTTGAGAAAAACCCTGAGCTACAAGTCTAGCCTTATTTCTAACAATTGTTCCATCCTCCCCTTGTTTATTTTTGAAAAACCATTTTGTTCCTATGAAATGAACATTAGGTGGAGGATCAACTAAAGTCCAGACTTGGTTTCTTTCAAAATTCTCAAGCTCTTCATGCATGGCATTGATCCAACTAGAATCAGAAAGTGCATGACTCACATCTAAGGGCTCGAAAGAAGCAACAAAAGCAGCATTAGTGAAATGAGCGTGAGAACGTGTTACCCTTTGATCAAGCTCACCAATGATCTGCTCGGGAGGGTGCATCCTTTGGACATGATGTGGAGCCTCGCGGCGGGATGCAGTCTCCCCCTCAACTTGTGCGTTGGAGTGGTCCAAGATGACCGATGTTGAGGTAGTCGCTTCGGGACCTCGTGCCGAAGTAGTAGAAGCGGGGTCAGCTTCGGGGGTCGATGTCGAGGGTAGTAGGGGATCATCCTCGAATTCTTCGGGATCTTCGTCTTCGAATAAGGTCTGTTCCATGTCGTGTTCATTTGCCTGTTCAAAAGCAGAACTAACAGAGGGGGTTGATTCATCAAAAGTCACATCACATGACTCGATGACAGTGTTAGTTTCCAAGTTATAAACACGATAGGAATGACCATGAGTAGTATAACCCAAAAAGATCCCGTCAGAAGATCGCGACTCAAATTTATCCAAGTTACCACGTTTTAGGATAAAGCAGCGACAGCCAAAAACTCGAAGATGAGTAACCTTGGGCTGTCTCCCAAAACGCAGCTCATAAGATGTCAAATTTAAAATTGAGCGCAAGAAGATTCGGTTTGAGATGTAGCAAGCAGTGTTCATGGCCTCAGCCCAGAATTTTCTAGGAGTCCTATGCTCATCAAGCATCGTCCTAGCCATCTCAACCAAAGTGCGGTTTTTCCTCTCAACAACACCGTTCTGTTGAGGAACCCGCGGAGCAGAGAATTGATGTTCTATGCCATGCTCCATGCAAAAGTCAACAAAGAGACTATTTTTGAACTCGGTGCCATTATCGCTTCGAATGAATTTTAATGCACCAGGGAGTTCAGTGAAAAGTCTCAAAGCCAAGCTCCGAAAGTGTGAAAACACTTCATCCTTGCTGGCAAGAAAGAAGACCCAAGAGTAGCGAGAGAAATCGTCGACAATAACAAGTACATACCACTTGCCGCCTAAAGAACTAACCCGAGAAGGACCTACAGTGTCCATATGGAGAAGTTCTCCGGGCTGTTCAGTCATCACTGTGGTGACTGGCGAATGCGAAGCGGCAATCATTTTTCCGTGTCGACAAGGAGCGCAAACTAAATTCTTCTCAAACTTGAGCTTGGGCAATCCTCGGATCAGACCTAGGGCGCTCAGACGAGCGAGCAACTCAAAGCTCATATGCCCTAGTCTCCTATGCCACTTCCAAAGCTCAGAAGTCGAATGTGCAACAAGACAATGAGAAGAACCCGACGACTCTGAAAAATCAGCTCCAAAAACTCTCCCAACCCTAAAGATCTTACACACCACAACGCCATCAGAATTGAGCACTTGCGAAGTATCGCGATGAAATCGCACTTCGAAGCCCTCATCAAGCAACTGAGATACCGACAGCAAATTGTATCCCAGGTTCTCAACCAAAGCAACATCTTTGAGAGTGAAGTTTGAGTTAATCCTTACCACACCTTTACCTTTCACTCTACTCCTTCGATTGTTTCCGAAGGTGATATGTTCCCTTTGCTTGGTTGTTGTGAGGCTGGAGAACCAATTTGCATCTCCGGTCATGTGGCGCGAACAACCGGAGTCCATGATCCACGTGCCCTCCAAGCCTCGACCTGTCGCCTACACATGATACGAACGCCTCGATCGCTCAGTGCTGGGGTGAGTAAAATAATGACGAGGCATCCAGCACTGAGTGACACGAGTAGTAGGCACAGTAAAAGTAGACGGTCTACGCACATAATAATCAGAATGATGCAAAGTGCGAGGTCTACCTACATGCTGTGAACGAACAACATGTCGAGGTCTCCTACTCTGACGAGGTACAAAGCTACTCGCCCGAGGTCTACCACCATATGGAACATGGTGAACAACTCGAGGAGCAAAACCTCTCCGAGAAGCACGAGGAGCCTCGAAAACAGGACGAGAGTAATACTCAGACTCATGCATACCTAAAGATGGGTAATGCATGTCCTGATAGCTCATCGTCTGTGCACGTCGCTCATCCTTGATGCGACGGAAACAGAAACCAATCAAATGACCCGCCCGCTGACAATAAGAACAATGAAACACTCTCTTGGGGGCACTCTCATGGGTCACAGGAGCAACTCTCACAGGCTCCTTGGGTTTCTTCTGAGTGGTTTTCTTGGGAGGATTTTTCTTGGTAGGAGGAGTGGTTATCTTTGGTGGATGGGTAGGCTTTTTGGCTGATGGGGTGTCCAACAGAGCTCTCTCTTTCTCTAGGGTGGTGGGAGAGGTGAAAACAGTTTTGGTCTTACTGTCTGAAGCTATCCTCTCAAAACCCAATCCTAGAGCTACCCCGGCTCTGTCAGCACACAACTTGGTCTTGGCCAAGAGCAAATCCATCCTACCCTTCCCCTCAGTGCATTTGTTCACCACAGAAAGAAGGTATTCATTTTCGGACATGAGGTTTTCAGCTCGCTCTCTGACAGTGCCTAGCTGGTCCTTAAGGGTGATGCAAGTGTCACAAACAGGTTGCACATCCTTAGAACTACCGGCCCTCTCCAATCTAGCCTCTAAATCATGAACATGCTTATCACGTAAATTAATGCTATCGCGCAATAAAGAGCAGTTCATGCAATCAATAATATCACGAGGTCTAGAATCCACCTCCAAAAGCTGCTTCTGTGCAGTCTCAAGCTCAGAGAGAGTTTGAGCATGTACAGAGCGCAACTGAGCAAGCTCACCCATGACAACAGAACACGACTCACATTCAGCATCATCAAACTTAGACTTAAGCATGGCATATTCAGTAGAAACATTTTCTAGCCTAAGTCTAAGGTCTTTTCTTTCTCTAGCGGCTTGCACAAGTAATCTATCCTGACCTAGCACAACTTCATTCAGCTCATCTAATTTAATTAGAAGCTGGTCAGATGATAGGTTTACCTCAGATGAGTCAAGCTCATCGCCGCTGTGATCGCTGTCGGCCATGAAACAAAGGCCGGTGAAGTCACGTCCCTTCTTGTCCTTCTTGTCCTCCTTCCTTGGTGACTCCTCCTCCTCAGAGCTCGACTCCTCAGTTGAGGACGTGTCGATGTCGCTGAGAGCAGCAACAAAGGCTCTGGAAGCGGCCTTGGCTACTTTCTTAGCCATCTTGCCGCGCTTGCCCTTCACAAAGGGCTTCCTCTCCTTTTTGTGGAATTTGGGGCGGTCACTCTCATCTCTCTTCTTGACCTTGGGGCAATTGGCCTTAATGTGAGAGGTGTCGCCACATTCATAGCAGCCACTAAAACCACTTCTCCTCTGATCCCGTCTCTCATGATGAAAGCGGGTGAACCTCCGGGCAATGAGAGCAAGCTCATCATCAGCTAGAGTGTCCACCTGCTCCTTTGTGACGGAGACCAGGGAGGACAAAGCAAAACCATCTGCAAGAACACAAGTGCCTGATGTGCTTGGTTCTGCAGTGGTGCCACGGCTAGTGCTAGAAACCAATGCCAATGGCTGTGGCAAAGAGCTTCTGTGCACTGCAAGAGATGCCTTGGCAATCTCTGTGGACTTCAGCTTGCTAAAGAGTTCGTCACAGGTCAATGTGTCATAGCCTGTGGACTCCTCAATGCTGGATATCTTCACCTCCCATATGCTACGGTCAAGAGCATAGAGAAGCTTGATAGCCCTATCGTGATCACTGTAAGCAAGCGTCCCGTTGGATCGCAAGTTACTCACTATCGCGTCAAAGCGAGAGAACATGGCATCTACAGATTCACCAGGTGCCTGCACAAACAGCTGATACTGTTGATTGTAGGTGCTTTGGCGCCTGGCCTTGATCTGAGCAGAGCCCTCATGAAAAACAGTGAGTGTTGTCCAAATCTCCCTAGCAGTCCTAAGGTGCTGCACCCTATCGAACTCACTCCGACTCAAACCAATGAACAGAATGTTCCTTGCCTTCGAGTTGGCAATATATTGATCTTTTTCAGTTTGAGTGGTGCGGGTATCAGGGATGGAGTATTGTGAGTCCACAATCTCCCAAATTGCATTTCCTTGGCTTAACAAGTAAGCCTCCATGCGCACCTTCCAGTATGCAAAATCTGTCCCATCGAACAGAGGAATTTTACTGCCTCTATCCATGTCGCCAACAGATCACAAAACCGGTTAAGGTCAACTGGTGATCTTAACCAAGCTCTGATACCAATTGTTGGACCGGAAACGGCGACCAGAGGGGGGGTGAATGGGAGCTTTTAAAATTTCTGGCTAAAAACTTAGCCTTCGGTTCTGTTCTGTCTTCTGCGGAACAGGCCTCGAACACAACCTTCGAAGGTCTGGTTCGGAGGTACTTCGACAGCTCCGAACACAGGCTTCGCAGGAGCAAAAGTTCGAAGCCAAGAAGACTTCGCTCCACTAACACCCTTCGAAAATCTACTCTGCTTAGTCAGTGCGGGCTTCGCACACGAGGTGCAACGAGCAGGCTTCGCACTTCACCCTTCGCAAGAGTGGACAGCCCTCTGAGGACTTCGACCAAGTACTTAGCGACAGCAACTGGTGCTGGGCTTCGTACGCGAAGGTCTACACGCACACAAAACGGACTACGCTGAGGACTTCGACACAGGAAGCAAAACGGGATACTACCAGGGCTTCGCTAGTAAGCAGCGAGGTCTTGCCTCGTGTTACACAGAGCGACAGCACACTGAAAAACACACTTCGCCAGAAAAACACCCTTCGCCACGACAGGCTTCGGTGAACTAAAGACAAGCGAGGTATGCAACACGAGCTCAAGCAAAAGCACACTGAAACAGGGCTTCGCCGCTTGAACAAGGAACACAGAAAAATGAACTCTCAGGATGTATTCAATTGAAGTGTATGGCTACAGGAGCTCAACAGTAAATGCTCAAAGTGTTAAATGTTACCTACCGAGCCCCCATATTTATAGCCCACGGCTTCATCCTAAGGAAGTGACTACTTTACCCCTAGGGTTTACAACAGATTTGTCTCTACAGAACTAAGGGGTACAAAAGGTAGTCCACCTTTATTTTGGAGGCTTCTCTGTCAGCTGCAGAGGGGACAGTGTCAGCCTTTTTCAGAACAGACAGTGTCAGCCTTTACAGTGTTGACTTCTGGAACCTCCCTTCGCACGCGAGGGGTGCGGAAGCTTCGGCGAGAAGCCTGCAGCCTGTTGGCCTTCGCTCCGCCGAAGAAGACCTTCGATACAGTGACGGTTTTGAGCCGAAGCCGTCAAAGCCCTTGGGCCTTCGCACCACCACCTCCGGAGTGGATCACCACGGCTTCGCAGCTACTCCGAGCTTGAACACCGTCCGTCCGTGTACCGAAGCCATGCATGGCCGAAGCACCTCAAGTCAGCCTCACTCCGAAGCCCACCTTCGGAGTACCACCCTTCGAAGTCTCTCCTTCGTCCAAGGCCTCCGCATGAAGCATTCCTTGAGCACTTCGTCGCAGTGTCTCACTCCGAGCACACTCCTCGACGAGCCTCACCCGGACCATGCCTTCGATGCGCCTCGACTTCTGAGACCTTCGTCGGGCCACCTTCGAGTGTCTCCCTCCGGAGCACACTTCGAACTCCTTGCCTCCGCAGAGGACTTGGTCCACCAACTCCGAAGTCACTCCATTCGGAGTACCTTCGAAGTGCCTCACCTCCGAGGACTTTGTCTCGGAGCACCTTCAGCCGGAGCCACGCTCCGCACTCTCTGCCTTCACCTGGCACGCCTCGACCCGAGTACCGACCCGGACCACCTTCGCAGCCACCGTGACGGAGCTCCCTGCTCCCCTGGCATCAAGCCACCCGCTTGACCCAGGTTCACCCGGCTCGAACCCTGTCCGTCGCCTCCGAAGTCCCTGCGTACCACAGACAAGCAGACAAGTGTATCCAGTACTCCGGAGACCTCTCCGGGTTAGCAACCTTCGGCACACACTCCGGTGTACCGCCCAAAGTACCGAAGCCTTCGGTACAAACCCAGTCATCGCGTACTGCCGGACCCCTCCGACAGGTACACTCCGCTGCAACAGCTGCAGCAAGCAAACACCGAACACACTCCGGTGACACACCTCCGAACACCCTTCGGAGGTACCACCTCCGAAGCCCCTCCGGAGGTACCCTTCGAACAGAGGGTAAATAAACCTGTCAATCACTCATCACATACACCGAAACCATCCTTGGTTTCTCAAGAAGCGAAGCCAAACACACAGCGGCAAGACCAAAAACGAAGCCTACAACGCTACCTTCGAAGCTAGCTATATCAGAGTATGACTACCGAAGTGGTAACCTTCGAACCACAGACTAGCTTCGAATCGAAGTCTGCTGATGCTCTCACAAGAGATCGAAGTCTAGACACATACTCCGGAAGACAAACTTCGAATTCACAAAATGAGACCCTCGGAAATGACAACCACAGAAAAACCTCAGAAAATACACTCCGAGCGATGTCTACCAGAGAGACATGCTTCGAAGCTAACTTCGAAACCTGCCGAAGTATGCTTCGCAAGAACTACCGAGGTATGTCAAAGAACAAAAACTAAGAACAAATCATACTTCGAGGCTAGAATCACAGTTTAGGTTCGGAGTTGAAAATTCTAGCAAAGCCTTCGGAGAAGTCTGGTCGAAGCCTGCCTCACCAAGCTGAAGGACTTCGAACAGAAAAGGCGGCTTCACCAGAAACAGCCAGAGCAACGCTAGACCCTATCTGTTCGATCAAAAAGCTATGCCAGGAAAAAGCAACAGCTAGACAATAGCACATTGTAGCTACAGGAAACTAGTACTTCTCAGCCGAAGAACAGGAGCATCCAAAGAAGGCCATTCGCACCAGAGAGAAAAACTTGCAGCCACGCAAAATGATGCAGTAAAAAATATACACAATCGCAGCACACAAGGAACACAGCACGCAGAAAACCAGAACCAAAATGAATCAGAACTCACGGTGAACAGGGGAATGTTCCTGGCGGCGCGCAGGAGAATGAGCAGGGAACAAAGAGAATAAAAGTGACCCAATTGATTAAAAAGTGATTTCTTCAAGGGTGACCTAACCCTAGGGATTGGGGCCCTATTTATAGGCTGCCCAATAGCTAGGAATATCCCACCAACCCCTTAGGGTTTTTTATAGACACTGAAATAAAAGGAAAAGACTTAACTGCCCTTAGGATATTTTTACAAACTCGACTGACTGACTGTGGGCCTAGGGACAAAATAGTAAACTCTATTTACAGATGACTTGTCCGGAAGCTAAGCTTTCGTAGCGACTACGGCTTCTCTTCTAGACAGTCCGATACAAGATCGGCGGTCATCAATTTTGCGTCGAAACTGACAAAGCCTCCACCGACTTTGCACCAGGTACCCAAATTGGGTCGGCCCGACTCTGCAGCTCTCTCAGCCCGGCAATCGCTCACCGCCCGTGTACCTCAGTCAATCCTGGTCAACAGCCCAGTGGGTCTTCTGCTGCTCTTAGCCCATGTACCCAGATTGGGCCAGCCCGACTTCGCGGCCCCTCTGCTCGACAGTTGCTCGATGCGCGTGTTCCTGAGTCAATCATGCGGCCCAGACGCAGCATATCTCCTCTCTTCTTCTGTCCTCTTTGACTATCCTTGACAATGACTCATCACATCTGGAGCCATGAGGCACACGCTATTCAGCATGGCTCCTCAATCTCCCCCTTGATGAGTGCATTGTCAACACTTCACTTCTTCAACTCTTCAGTACCCGCGAACACATGTGGAAACACAAAACAAAGCACAAGAAAACAAAGAAGAAGAAAATAAAGTAAAAGTTTAACCCTAATGACCAAAAGCCAAACAAAAGCAAGAAGCGGTCATTATGGTTCACCGAAAGGTAAAAGCTCAAAATGAGTGCAATCTCAGAAACATCAACAAACGGGACAAAAAACTCCCCCTGAAACAAATCCCAGAGAAAGCCGAAACTCCCCCTTAGACTCTTATCTCAAAATTTCTCCCCCTTGTTGACAAGTGAACTCATCAAGCACTTCAAAATACACAGACTCCTCCTGAAATGCAACTCCCCCTCAAAATATGCAATGAATGCAACTGGGGTGCATGTGGAGTGAAGAAAGCATGCTTCTCAGATATGATTGACTGCGATTACAACATCTAACAGATATAGCAAAAGACATACTGTCTAAGACACATGGTATGATCAGTGCAACAGATGATATCTAAAGAAAGTCATTAGCACGCATTTTTCAGTTTTTGCAAAACAAAAGCATCACCATATTTTCCAGATGACAAGCAAGGTAAACCATGAGATGCAGAGGCTAACTGATATATACCGAGATAAGCATTGTTCCAAACAAAGTGCTTCAGCAAACTTGTTATCTTTTGAATGTTTAGTCTTTTTTATTTTCCTTTTTCATTTGTGCCAAGGGTTATTTGCGTGTCAAACCGTATGCTAACCGACCAAGTCAAGCCTAGGCCAGAACTGGACCATCAGAAGCTTAAGACATTGGTCTTGGCATACACTACACAGTCCTAGTTCATACCAAAGTGCTATGGTAAGTAGTCCAGAACAATGTAATGCGACAAGGCAAACCCACTTGGATCTTTTGAAAGCATAAAAAGGCTTGGAATTTTCATTCATTTTTGGTTTTTATCATTTTTATAGCACATTTTCCATGTTAAAGCATAAAGATGTCCAAGTTGCATATCTGCATCTATGTGAGGAACGAGCTACAAGGTATGTAATAGATAGCAAAAGCACTCAGCCTACACATGCTAGTTACCAGAAGCAATGGTAATCATTTTTCAAGTTTAAAGCATAAAAGTCATGCATATGACAGATATCAGACATATCAAGTGAACTGAATCAAAGCATGATCATTGACAAGTAATCAAAAGCATGTACCAGCTAGAATAAGTAAAGCAGTTCAATCATATACCTGAAGCAGGCTTAAAGTGTGATATGTGAATATGCAAGATATGAACACACACAAAAAGACTCAAGAAAAGAGTAAAGAAGAAAGAAAACTGACGCAGAAATATCCTAAAAAGGATACACAACACCCAAATCCCCTCGAAAACACTCAAAGGTGGACTGGTCTTGGGGTTTGGTGAAAATGTTAGCCAACTGATGATGGGTATCAACATGAACAAGGTCAATGAAACCTTTCTCATATTGATCCCGTAGAAAGTGAAAGCGCACATCAATGTCTTTGGTTTTTGAATGGAGACAAGGGTTTTTCCCTACACTAATAGCACTGGTGCTGTCACAAAACAAAGGAACTCTGGTAGGAAAGAACAACCCAAAATCTCGTAATGTGGAAATCATCCAAACTAACTGTGAGCAGCAGCTAGCAGCAGCTACATACTCAGCCTCTGTGGTCGAAAGAGCAACTCCAGACTGCTTTCGAGAAGACCAAGAGACAAGAGAAGAACCAAGAAACTAGCAAGTACCGGAAGTCGACTTGCGATCCAACCAGCACCCACCAAAGTCAGCGTCCGAAAAGCCAGATAAATCAAGAGATGATGATGCTGAATAGTAAAGACCGAGATAGGGCGCATAAGTGAGATACCTGAAGATGCACTTGACAGCCTGCCGATGAGACGCGCGTGGTGAAGACTGGAAACGCGGGCAAAGTCCCACGGCGAACTGTATGTCCGGTCTTATCACCGTCAAGTACAGCAGTGAATCGATCATCCCTCCAAACTCTCTCTCATTGACCTTGACGCCGCTCTCGTCCTTGTCCAGGCCCCCAGATGTGCTACCCATCGGGGTCATCTGCGGTTTCAGCTCTCCACCAAAGTCAAATTTTTTCAACATGTAACGAGTGTACTTACCTTGGTGGATGAAGGTGTCGTCCTTGGTTTGCTTGATCTGGAGCCCTAAGAAGTACTTGAGCTCACCCATGAGGCTCATCTCAAACTCACTGTGCATCTGCTCAGAAAAACTTGGACACAAGATCATTAGTAGTACCGCCAAAAATAATATCGTCCACATAAATCTGAGCGACTAAGAAATCTGAAACATCTATGAGCAAGAAAAGAGTTTTATCCACAGAACCTATCACAAAGCCCTTACCCAACAAAAACTGATTTAACCGGTCATACCAAGCCCTGGGGGCTTGCTTCAGACCGTATAAAGCCTTTTGTAGCTTAAAAACATGTCGAGGAAACTTAGGGTTCTCAAAACCGGGGGGTTGCCTAACATAAACCTCCTCCTCTATGTACCCATTCAGAAAAAGCACTCTTGACGTCCATTTGAAAAAGCTTGAAACCCTTTGAAGCAGCAAAAGCTAAAAGAATGTGAATGGACTCAAGACGGGCAACAGGAGCGAAGGTTTCTTCAAAATCAATACCTTTCTTCTGGCAAAAACCCTGGGCAACTAGTCGAGCTTTGTTGCGCACCACAACCCCATCTTCACCTTGCTTGTTCTTGAACACCCACTTGGTTCCTATGGGGTTGCATCCTGGTGGCGGCTCAACTAGTGTCCAAACCCGATTACGGACAAAATTCTCAAGCTCTTCTTGCATAGCATTAATCCAATTAGAATCAGAAAGAGCATGACAAACGTCTCTGGGCTCAAAAGATGCAACAAAAGCCGATTCAGCAAACACAGCAAGAGAGTTACCAGATGAACGCAAAGTTCTTTCAGTCAAACGACCGATGATGAGCTCTGAGGGGTGATCACGCTGAACTGCTCGGGTTCCCTGGTGATCTGAAGTCACCTCACCGGAGTCAGCAGCCGGCACCTCTGGACTTGACTAAGGGGGCTCGATCGAAGTGGAAGAAGTGATCAGAGGTCCACCCTCGTCCTAAGTCGAAGTCTTAGAAGGTGTGGGCTCTGCAGGAGGTGCAGAAGGCCCACCCTCATCAGCAGTTGGAGTATCCTCATCTTCCTCGAATATGGACTCTCCGAGCTCATCATCACCAGAAAGCTCAAAAGAAGGAGTCAAAGAAGGCAAGGACTCATCAAATGAAACCTCACAAGTCTCGACAAGCTGCTGGGATTCGAGGTTCCAAACACGGAAACCTCGAGAATGTAAAGCATAGCCAAGGAAAACACCATCCCAGCAACGAGACTCAAACTTGTCCAAATGCCCTCCCTTCTTGAGCACAAAGCACTTGCAGCCAAACGCTCGCAAGTGGCTCACCTTGGGCTGTCTGCCAAACCGCAACTCGTATGAGGTCTTACCTAGGTAAGCTCTAAGAAAAATGCGGTTTGCTAGATAGCAAGCCGTGTTCCTGTCTTCAGCCCAAAAACGCCTAGGAGTCCTATGCTCATCGAGCATCGTCCTGGCCATCTCGACTAGCGTGTGGTTCTTTTGTTCCACAACGTCGTTCTGCGGGGGAGTGTAAGGAGCAGAAAACTAATGGTCAAGACCCTGATCACTACAGAAGCTGATGAACTGAGAGTTCTTGAACTCAGAGCCGTTGTCGGAGCGAATTGCCCGCATCCGACCATTGCTCTCATTCTTCAGCTCCAAAATCATGTCATGAACAAAATGGAAAGTTTCATCCTTAGACTCCAAAAAGAAAACCCACGAGAATCGAGAAAAATCTTCAACAATGACAAGCGCGTACCACTTCCCATCGACTGAGCGTACCCGAGCTGGACCGACAATGTCCATATGTAATAGCTCGCCCGGATACGAAGTCATCACCTGAGTCACAGGTGAGTGAGAAGCGGCAACCATTTTCCCATGACGACGGGGATGGCAAACTAGATCCTTCTCCATCTTAAGCTTGGGCAATCCTCGGATGAGGTCCATAGAGCTCAACCTGACTAGCAGATCAAAACTCAAATGACCTAACCTCCGATGCCACTTCCAGAGCTCAGAGGAGGATCCAGCAATCAAACAGCGAGAAGGGCCAAAAGAGCTAGAGAAGTCAATTCGAAAAACTTTACCGAATGGTAAGATCTGGCAAATCAAAGACCCTCTAGAATCAAACACAAAAGAATTGCCCTTCTTAAAACGCACCTCCAAACCATCCTCAAGAAGTTGCGAAACATAAATCAAATTAAAGTTCAAATTTCCAACCAAGGCAACATTCTTCAACGAGAAATGGTTTGAAATGCGAATTGAGCCGATACCACTTACCTTCCCTTGACCACTGTTCCCGAAAGTGATGTATTCTTTGGAGCTCGGGGGAGTGAGACTGGAGAACCATCTGCGATGTCCCATCATGTGGCGAGAACATCCTAAGTCCATGATCCAAACGTCCTCCAGTCCCCAATCCTGCACAATTAGTGGTTGTAAGGGGGAGAAAATGGTCCGGCACCATGTTTAGCAAAAGAACTAAACTAGTGTCAAGCCATCTGCTCAAAAGACGGAAAGCAAAAACCATCCGAAGAGTTTGGACCAAAACACGGCTCAAAACGCGGTCCTTGGTTCTGCCTAAAGCCTCGGCCACGAGGCCCAGGACCGTAGCCAAAACGACTTGGAGCTCTACCAGAACGGACACCACCATCTGGAGCACAGACATGAAAACCGTCTCCTCTACCACCATCTACACGACGCGGCCTGGCCTCCAGCCTCTCCCCGCGTCGAGGAACACATAGTCTACCACCCTGCTGGTAGAACTGCTCCTGACCACCACGAGCTCTATCTGCTCTCTCAACTCGCTTCTTCCTGAAGTAAAACTCCGCAAGATGCTCGTCTCTCTAACAATACTCACAATGATAGGTGGGCTTCTTGGGATGTGGTTGAGGCTTGGGGTTCTTGGGCTTAGTGGTGTTTTGTGTAATTTTCTTGGGTTGAGAGGGTCCAGGAAGAGAGTCAAGAGAAGTGTGGAGGTGTTTGGGCTTAGGAACCCAGATGGGCTTCTTGGGTGGAGCTTTGGATTGTTCTTGGATTACTCCATCCTTGGGCTGACTATCCTAGAAAAACTCAGTGGAGTGAGTCTTGGGATATCTCTGCTCAGGAGTCATTTTACTCCACTCCACTGCCCGGCTAATGGCACTCTCAAAGTCAGCCTTGGTGTAGGTGTAACCTACCCCAAACCCATCCTACCTCTTGAACTGCTGGATCATCATGCCGAGCTGTGGCTCTCTAGCACTAATCCAACTCAGGATAGAACGAAGGTAAAAGTTCTCATTCTGAGAATCAGCTAGCTCCTCTCTCAAGGAAGCTAGAACCTCCACCTGAGACAAGCAGGTCTTACACTCACTATCTACCAGGACAGACTTCTCGGCTTTCAGCTTAATCAACTCCAGTCTAAGAGACAGGCAGTTCTCACAGACTGTGGGTGGAACTGACAGTGTCTCAAGCTCTAGCCTAGTCTGTGCCAACTCAGCTCTCACTCTCTCCAAATCACCCAAATGCGCATCGCCCTTGGCTTTTAGCTCAGCTAGACTAGCTAGATGAGATGGGCAATCAGCACAGGGCGCGACGACAGTGGCTTGAGCACCTTTCAGCTCTAGTTGAGCGCTTTCAAGCTTAGTGGCCAAAGCGTCCCTCTCATCAACCCTTTTTGTGTACCTGGACTTCAGAGTCGACAGGTCACACAGAAGCACCTCACACTTTGGGCACTCACTGCTATCACCCAAGCAAGGGGAAGAAGATAGACTCTCAATTCTGCCGTTGGCTACGGCAAGCTCACTCTCTAATTCATCTATCCTCTTCTTAGCCCCTCTAAGCAGTTTTTCCCGATACTTTAACTCCTGACGATTGCTTTCAAGTAAATCAACGATTTCGCGTTCATAAGATGATACCTGTTCGTTGTCGTCATCGTCGGAGTCATCGGAGGAGCCCTTCTCTTCCTTATCCCCAAGAGCCATTGAGCAGAAGCTCTTGCGGGATCTTCGGAGCTGATGTGAGCGGCTCTTCGGTCTGTCCCCGAAGGCCATTAAGCAAAGACCCGCCGGATCGTCCTTGTCCTTCCCCTTCCTGATGACGATCTCCTCATCGCTTGAGCTAAATGAAGAGGAAGAAGACGTGGACCACTTGGAGTAGCTCTTCTCCATCTCGATGAAGAAGGCCTTGTCGCGCTTCTTGTTCTCTCGCTAGTAGTCCTTCAGGGCCTTTCTGAAGAATCTGGTCTTTGGCTTGCCCTTGTTGAAGGAGGAGCTGTCGTGCTTGCCGGAGTCGTGGAAGCCACCACCGGTGCCCTTCTTGTGACCACTGCGCTTGGGGCAGTCGGTGATGAAGTGTCCTGGATCACCACACTCAAAGCACCCAGATTTTGTGCCGTGTCTCTTGAACATTCTTTTGTCATAAACACGACGCACCCGGTTGTTAAAAAGACACAAATCATCGTCTCCCAAAGACTCAAGCTGATCCTCAGTGATAGACATCAAAGAGAACCCAGCACAGCTCATAGAAGAGGGATCAACAGAAGGTGTAGCAAGGGCAAGGGACTTTGATCCAGAGCCAATGAGATTTGATCTCAGCTGGATATCAACCTCAGTGGCCTTCAGCTTGCTAAACAACTCAGAAATGGTCAAGGTATCATAAGAAGTGCTCTCAACGATAGAGGATACCTTGATCTCCCAGATCTTAGGGTCCAAGGTATGAAGAACCTTGAGCGTCTGCTCATGATCTGAGACTAACTGAACACCCTCAGCCTTGTTGTCCTGAAGCTTGTTTATGATCGATTGAAAACGACCAAACAACGCTTCAACAGATTCACCCGGCTTTTGTGTGAAGTTCTCATATTCACGCCGGTAGGTCTGATAGAGCCGAGCCTTGACCTGGGCTGTCCCCTCATGGTGTGCCTTAAGGGTAGCCCAGATCTCTCTTGTAGTGGAGAGATGGCTCACACGCTCAAACTCAGTGGGACCTAAACTAGAAAACAAAATGTTCACAGCTTTACTATTGTTCAGATGCTGGGCAGTGATACCAGGAGTACCTTGCTCAACAACTGGCAATATAACAAACGTAGAGTGAACGCAAATGTCCGAGATGTCCGAGCTTTGGCTCACGAGATAGGCTCGCATACGAGTCTTCCAATAGTTATAGCCATAAGATTCCAAGGACGGGACCTTGCCAGGAGACGTCATGATCACTACTGGGGTTTAGAACCGGTTAAGGTATGGAAAAACCCTAACCTCGCTCTGATACCACTTGTAGGACCGAAAGTAGCGACCAGAGGGGGGTGAATGGGTGCCTAAAAATTCTTTCGAATCAATGGCCTGTTCCCAACACCCAACGCACCTCAAAAGACTAAGCAGCAAAACAGATCACTAAAGCCTAAAAGTATCTAGCATAGAAACGACTGGTGTCCTAGACAGAGAAACACCAATACAGTGCTAATAGGCAGATAAACAAAATATTCAAAACATGGCAGATCGAACTTCTTAGCAAAATATTCTAGGTGCACATGGAATGAGATGAGAAGTTACTGTTCAAAATTTATCTCCTGTTCGAAACTTGGCGAAGCCTGCGTGATACGAAGTCCGTATAGTCGAAGCCTGCTTCGAAGTGTCGAAGCCCACTTTGCAGAGTCAAAGCCTACTTCGCTGTGTCGAAGCCTGCTTCGAAGTGCAGTGTCGAAGTCCAGCAAAGTCTATCGTAGAAGTGCTGGAGATTTGTAGAATCTAGCCTAGTTCGAGTGTGGCAGAATGCGAAGTATGCTTTGAACTGAAGTGTGAAAGTATCGAAGCCTGCTTCGAACAGTGAACTTCGAATCCTATACTTCGATCAGAAAGCTTCGAGCAAAGTTCACAGAAAAGCAAGCTTCGTAAGAGAAGCGAAGCCAAACACACAGCAGCAAGACCAAAAATGAAGCCTACAACGCTACCTTCGAAGCTAGCTATATCAGAGTATGACTACCGAAGTGGTAACCTTCGAACCACAGACCAGCTTCGAATTGAAGTCTGTTGATGCTCTCACAAGAGATCGAAGTCTAGACACATACTCCGAAAGACAAACTTCGAATTCACAAAATGAGACCCTCGGAAATGACAACCGCAGAAAAACCTCAGAAAATACACTCCGAGCGAAGTCTACCAGAGAGACATGCTTCGAAGCTAACTTCGAAACCTGCCGAAGTATGCTTCGCAAGAACTGTCGAGGTATGTCAAAGAACAAAAACTAAGCACATATCATACTTCGAGGCTAGAATCACAGTTTAGGTTCGGAGTTGAAAATTCTAGCAAAGCCTTCAGAGAAGTCTGGTCGAAGCCTGCCTAACCAAGCTGAAGGACTTCGAACAGAAAAGGGGGCTTCACCAGAAATAGCCAGAGAAACGCTAGACCCTATTTGTTCGATCAAAAAGCTATGCCAGGAAAAAGCAACAGCTAGAACAATAGCACACTGTAGCTACAGGAAACTAGTACTTCTCAGCCGAAGAACAGGAGCATCCAGAGAAGGCCATTCGCACCAGAGAGAAAAGCTTGCAGCCACGCAAAACGATGCAGTAAAAAATATACACAATCGCAGCACACAAGGAACACAACACGCAGAAAACCAGAACCAAAATGAATCAGAACTCACGATGAACAGGGGAATATTCCTGGCGGCACGCAGGAGAATGAGCAGGGAACAAAGAGAATAAAAGTGACCCAATTGATTAAAAAGTGATTTCTTCAAGGGTGACCTAACCCTAGGGATTGGGGCCCTATTTATAGGCTGCCCAATAGCTAGGAATATTCCACCAGCCCCTTAGGGTTTTTTACAGACGCTGAAATAAAAGGAAAAGACTAGACTGCCCTTAGGATATTTTTACAGACTCGATTGACTGACTGTGGGCCTAGGGACAAAATAGTAAACTCCTATTTACAGATGACTTATCCGGAAGCTATGCTTTCGTAGCGACTACGGCTTCTCTTCTGAACAGTCCGGTACAAGATCATCGGTCGTCAGTTTTGCGCCGAAACTGACAAAGCCTCCACCGACTTTGCACCAGGTACCCGGATTGGGTCGGCCCGACTCCGCAGCTCTCTCAGCCCAGCAATCACTCACCGCCCGTGTACCTGAGTCAATACTGGTCAACAGACCAGTGGGTCTTCTGCTGCTCTTAGCCCATGTACCCGGATTGGGCCAGCCCGACTTCGCGGCCCCTCTGCTCGACAGTCGCTCGCTGCCCGTGTACCTGAGTCAATCATGCGGCCCAGACGCAGCAGATCTCCTCTCTTCTTCTGTCCTCTTTGACTATCGTTGACAATGACTCATCACATATGGAGCCATGAGGCCCACGCTATTCAGCATGGCTCCTCAGCCATTCAGGCCTTCGACCAATTGTGCATCCTGCGGAAGCATTTACTTCCAGTAGCACGCCTGCTTCAAGGCTTCGTAGGCCCTCCTCTCGATGCCCTTGGTCAAATAGGCCTTGAGGTCACCTTCGAAGAGGGGCTCCTGGCTAGATCGAAGGAGGTGATTTTTGACATCATCGATGCCTCTTACTCTTATAATGTTATCTTTGGAAGGGGGATGCTAAATAAATTCGGAGCTATGGCGCATCATAATTATTTATGCCTTAAAATGATCACACAAGGAGGAGTGCCTACAGTCCTTGGCGACCAAGCTGTGGCGCGGAGGGTGGAATACGGTCATGGTCCACCTCTTGATCCCAGACAGATAAATAATGTACAAGATCATTCGGAGGATGCCTCCACATCAAGTGAGCCCTCAAAGATATCTTCCCTCAAGCCAAGCCTTGAAGGTGAAATTATAACGAAGATCATTGTCAAGGACGGCAAAGATTATCCCGTCCAGTTTGGCAAGGAACTGCCTTCGGAAATTGCCACTTCGCTAGAATTAGTAGTTAAAGAAAACCTAGATGTCTTTGCTTGGTCCAACGAAGATATTCCCAGAGTTGACCGAAGCATCATTGTGCACAGCCTACTCATCAACCCAAGAGTTTGACCTGTTCACCAAGGGCTCCACAAATTGTCGACAGAAAGGGTGGACCTTGCTAAAGCAGAGGTGGAGAAGTTGTTAAAGGCCAAGATCATTAGAGAGGTGGCCCACACGGAGTGGTTAGCTAACCCCGTCTTTGTCAAGAAAAAGGCCTCCAGCAAGTGGCGCATATGCATTGACTTCATATCTTTGAATAAAGCATGCCCACATGACCCCTACCCCATGCCCCGCATTGATCAACTCATCGACTCCACTGCCAGCTCCAAGCTTTTAAGCTTCCTCAACGCGTACTCTAGATATCATCAAATATGGTTAAAACACGAAGACGAAGCCAAGATAAGCTTTATCACTCCTTCAGGAGTCTTTTGTTATGTTAGAATGCCCTTCGGCTTAAGAAATGCTGGGGAAACATTTTCAAGGTTGATTGCTAAAGCTCTAGGTCACCAGATAGGTCGCAATGTCGAGGCTTATATGGATGATATTGTAATAAAGAGTGCTTTAAAGCACCGGCATAGTCTAGACTTAGCAGAAACTTTTGAGAGCCTCTGAGCATGTGGAGTTCGCATCAACCCCAAAAAATGTATCTTCGGGGCTCAAGCTGGGAAATTGCTAGGGTATTTAGTTTCAAGCAGGGGGATCGAAGCTATCCCAACACAGATAAGTGCATTGCAAAGAATGCCTCCGCCGAAAAATTTGAAGCAAGTCCAGAAGCTCATCGGACGCCTCACGGCCCTTAGCAGATTTTTGGCAAGGTCCACAGAGCGGAGCCTTCCAATATTCAAAGCCTTAAAAGGGTCCGAAGATTTTTCCTAGACACTGGAGTGCCAGAAGAGTTTCAATGAAATCAAGGACTATCTCAGCAATCTTGCAGCCACAAGCTTTGCTGTCAGTGCGGTCCATGTGCGAGAAATGGATTTCAATGAGAAGTTGGTACAAAATCCGATATATTTTGTATCAGAAGCCTTATCCGGAGCAAAAACTCGGTACTCCGAGCTGGAGAAATTTATTTATGCTCTGGTAATGGCTTCGAGGAAATTACAACATTATTTTTTGGCACATAATGTAATTGTACCTACTGCTTATCCTTTGGGAGATATGCTCCGAAGCAAGGATTCTATGGGAAGAATTGGAAAGTGGGTCATTGAGCTAGCCCCCTTTAGTATCTCTTTCATAGCAAGAACAACAATCAAGTCACAGGTGGTGCTTGATTTTGTAGCAGAATGGACTCCGTCTGCAGTATGGGCTCCGGAAGAATCAAACGAAGGCATATAGACAATATACTCTGATGGAGCTTTTCAAGCATCCGGAGCAGGCCCTGGAGCGGTCAAAATTTTGCCTTCAGGGCTGAAAACAATGTACTCCACGAAGCTCAACTTTAAGTCCACCAATAATATTACGAAGTACGAAGGGATTTTGCTAGGGCTTCGCAAGGCGCGTGCCCTTGGTGCTACAAGAGTTGTTATAAAAATAGATTCCCAGATTATAGCAGGGCATGTTGATAAAAGTTTTCAAGTTCGGCATCTACAACTTTCTAAATATTTGGAAGAGACCCGCAAAACCGAAGCAGCATTTAAAGGGATCTCTGTCCGGAGCATCCCACGAGCCGATAACTTGCAAGCAGACATCTTGGCAAAAGCTGCAGCCGGAGCCCTAGACATCCCCGAAGGGGCTTTTTATGAAGAGCTTGCCTCCCCTTCGGTGCCACAACTCCCTCCTACAGAGGTCCTTTGCATACCAAGCATCGATTGGCGAAGTCCAATTATGGATTTATTGCAAGATGAAGCCAATTTGCCCAAAGGCCCTAAGATATTAAGATTACAGTTAAGGGTCCGGAACTATCATATTGTCAATGGTATTTTATATAAGGTCGGAGTCTTCTCTCCTCTGCTCCGATGTATTTCCCAAGCCAAAGACCAAGACATACTCCGAGAAATTCATGAAGGCCTTTGTGGTAGCCATCTTGCCCCTCGAGCTTTAGCGGGCATAACACTTCGCTAGGGGCTCTATTGGCCTACAATAGTAGCTGATGCGGAGGCTTTAGTCCACACTTGCTAGGGTTGTCAATGGATGGGAAGACGGAGTCATCGTCCACCAACACCTCTTCAAGTTATTAATCCGGTATGGCCAATGGCCCGATGGGGGATGGATCTTATTGGCCCCTTCCCAATGGCAAAGGTTAGTCTAAAATTTGAAGTGGTAGCTATTGAATATTTTTCTAAGTGGGTCAAAGCAGAACCCCTCACCGCTATCACTTCAAAGAATGTGCAAAAAAATTCTAGCAAAATATTATTTGCAGATTCGGAGTGCCTAGACAACTGACAATTGATAATGGCACTTAGTTCGATGCCGAACCTTTCAGAGAGTTCTGCGAAGGTCTTGGTATTGAAATGTGCTTTATAGTTGTCTGTCATCCACAATCCAACGGAGCCGATGAGCGAGCTAATGGTAATATCTTGTCAGGCTTGAATCGAAGAATAGTAGAATTAGCGAAGGGGCTATGGACCGAAGAACTTCCGAAGATTTTGTGGTCCATTCAGACCACTGAGGAGCCATGCTGAACAGCGTGGGCCTCATGGCTCCAGAAGTGATGAGTCATTGTCAACGATAGTCAAAGAGGACTGAAGAAGAAAGGAGATCTGCTGTTTCATGGGTCGCGTGTGACTCAGGTACACGGGCAGCAAGCGACTGTCGGGCAGAGGAGGCTGCGAAGTCGGGCTGGCCCAATCCGGGTACATGGGCCAGGAGCACCAGAAGACCCACTGGGCTGTTGACCAGGATTGACTCAGGTACACGGGCGGTGAGTGATTGCCGGGCTGAGAGAGCTGCGGAATCGGGCCAGCCCAATCCGGGTACCTGGTGCAAAGCTGGTGGAGGCTTTGTCAGTTTCGGCGCAAAACTGACAACCATTGATTCTGTATCCGACTGTCCAGAAGAGAAGCCGTAGTCGCTACGAAAACTTAGCTTCCGGATAAGTCATCTGTAACTCTAGGCCCACAGTCAGTCAGTCGTGTCTGTAAAAAATTCCTAAGGGCAGTAGAGTCTTTTTCTTTATTTTTGAGTCTGTAAAAACCCTAAGGGGCTGGTAGAATATTCCTAGTGTTTGGAGCCTATAAATAGGACCCCAATCCCTAGGGTTTGCACTACCCTTTTGGCTGAAATCACATCCACTCTATTGGGTCATTTTGTCTCTCCTTCTCTCTCCTGTGTGCGCTGCCAGGCTCTTGCTCGTTCCTGTTTTTGCCTTGCATTTGCTCTAATCTTTTGGTTGCATTAAAGCCTTGGTCCCTGCTGATTTTACTTGGTGCACATTGTTTGGTTTGGGGAGTTATTGCTTCGGCTACAGGCTGCCTGAATTTATTTCGTGAGAGGAAGCTTCTCTTTTTGCTTCTGTTCTTCACAAACCGAGTACTAGTTCTTGCTGGTGCAAGTAGTACTACTTTCCTGTAGCTACAGTGTGCTGTGCAGCTTTTCACCTTCTACTGCTCTGCTTTTAGATCGAGGCTGACAGGCTCTGTCAACTTTTTGGCTATGTTTCGAGCGAAGCCACTCTATGTTCGAAGCCCCTCAGTATCGTGAGGCAGGTTTCGATCTATCTCCTTCGAAGGCTTCGTTCGATCTTCAGTCTTTGGTTTGCGTTCTGTGTTGCTAAGTTTCGAAGCATTTTTCTGAACGTCAGTATCGCATACTTCGAACGATAGTGCGAAGGAGCTTTGGCTCTATCTGTTCGAAGTCCATACTTCGACAGGTTTCGAAGTTGGGTTCGAAGCTTGTAGCTCCGCTAGACCTCGCACTGTCTTTTGTGTGATGTGTCACCCTTCGCTTCTCTTTTCGAAGCTAACTCGTTTCGGAGGTAGAGTATAGGCTTCGGACTTGGTTTTCTGTCGTGTGACAGGCTTCGCTTCTTTGTTCGAAGGTTGTCCGTTTGTGTGGTGTGTCCGAAGCTTTCTGTTCGAAGGTTTTGCTTCGAAGCTTTCGGTTCGAAGTTGTGTTCGAAGTTTTGTCTTCGAAGTGCACACTTCGAAGCAGGCTCCGACTCTGTCACTTTGCTCCGAAGCTCTTGGTTCGAAGCTGTGTTTGAAGCCTTGTCTTCGAAGTACATACTTCGAACCAGGCTCCGGCTTTGTCATACTTCGCTCCGAAGTACACTTCGCAACTTGCCATTTCGAACTAGGCTAGACCGTGACACCTTCGGCATCTCGGACAGGCTCCGTCACCAACCTCCGAAGCAGACCTCGACGTGCGAAGGGGCTTCGCCAAGTTCCGAACAGGAGACAAAGTTGGACAGTAACTTCTCTTTTCATCTTACACATTCTTAGGTCATTTCATTGAGAAGTTTAGGCTTGTTATACCTTGTTCATCTGCCTAGTTGCACTACTTTAGATTTACACTGTTTATCATCAGTTGCTTCTAGGTTAGAAACCTTTAGACTTAGGCCTTCTGTTTATTTTCTGCTGTGTAGTCTTTTGAGGTGCGTTGGGTATTGGGAACAGGCCATTGATTCGAAAGAATTTTTAAAGGCGCCCATTCACCCCCCCCCCCTCTGGTCGCTACTTTCGGTCCTACAAGTGGTATCAGAGCGAGGTTAGGGTTTTTCCATACCTTAACCGGTTCTAAACCCCAGTAGTGACAATGACGTCTCTAGGCAAGGTCCCGTCCTTGGAAGCCTATGGCTATAATTATTGGAAGACTCGCATGCGAGCCTATCTCATGAGCCAGGGTTCGGACATATGGGACATTTGCGTTCACACCACGTTTGTCATTTTGCCAGTTACTGAGCAAGGTACTGCTGGTATCATTGCTCAACATCTGAGCAACAGTAAGGCTGTGAACATTCTGTTTTCTGGCTTAGGTCCCACTGAGTTTGAGCGTGTGAGTCATCTCTCCACTGCGAGAGAAATCTGGGCTACCCTCAAGGCACACCATGAGGGAACAGCACAGGTCAAGGCTCGGCTCTATCAGACCTACCGGCGTGAATATGAGAATTTCACACAGAAGCCGGGTGAATCTGTTGAGGCTTTGTTTGGTCGCTTTCAGTCGATCATTAACAAGCTTTGGGACAACAAGGCTGAGGGTGCTCAGTTAGTCTCAGATCACGAGCAGGCGCTCAAGGTTCTCCATACCTTGGACCCAAAGATCTGGGAGATCAAGGTATCCTCTATCGTTGAGAGCACTTCTTACGATACCTTGACCATTTCTGAGTTGTTTAGCAAGCTGAAGGCCACTGAGGTAGATATCCAGTTGAGATCAAATCTCACTGGTTCTGGATCAAAATCCCTGGCCCTTGCTACACCTTCTGTTGATCCCTCTGCTGTGAGTTGTGCTGGGTTCTCTTTGATGTCTATCACTGAGGACCAGCTTGAGTCTTTGGGAGATGATGATTTGTGTCTCTTTAACAACCGGGTGCGTCGTGTCTATGATAAAAGAATGTTCAAAAGACACGGCACAAAATCCGGATGCTTTGAATGTGGTGATCCAGGACACTTCATCGCCGACTGCCCCAAGCGCAATGGATACAAGAAGGGCACCGGTGGCAGCTTCCACGACTCCGGCAATCATGAGAACCCTTCCTTCAACAAGGGCAAGCCGAAGACCCGGTTCTTCAAAAAGGCCCTGAAGGACTACCGGCGAGAGAACAAGAAGCGCGACAAGGCCTTCTTCGCCGAGATGGAGAAAAGCTACTCCAAGCGGTCCACGTCCTCTTCCTCTTCATCGAGCTCAAGCGATGAGGAGATCGCCATCAGGAAGGGGAAGGACAAGGATGATCCGGCGGGCCTCTGCTTCATGGCTTTCGGGGACAAGCCGAAGAGCCGCTCACACCAGCGCCGAAGATCCCGCAAGAGCTTCTGCTCAATGGCTCTTGGGGATAGAGAAGAAAAGAGCTCCTCCGACGACTCCGACGACGACGACAATAAGGTATCATCCTATGAGCGCGAAATAGTTGATTTACTTGAGAGCAATTGTCAGGAGTTGAGATATCGGGAAAAACTGCTTAGGGGGGCTAAGAAAAGGATAGACGAGTTAGAGAGTGAGCTTGCAGTAGCCAACAGTAGAATTGAGAGTCTATCTTCTTCCCCTTGCTTGGGTGATAGCAGTGAGTGCCCGAAATGTGAGGTGCTTCTGTGTGACCTGTCGACTCTGAAATCTAGGTACACAGAAAGGGTTGATGAGAGGGACGCTTTGGCCACTGAGCTTGAAAGCGCTCAGCTGGAGCTGAAAGATGCTCAAGCCACTGTCGTCGCACCCTGTGTTGATTGCCCATCTCATCTAGCTGTCTTAGCTGAGCTAAAATCCAAGGGCGATGAACAGTTGGGTGATTTGGAGAGGTTGAGAGCTGAGCTTGCCCAGACTAGGCTAGAGCTTGAGACACTGTCAGTTCCACCCACTGTCTGTGAGAACTGTATGTCTCTTAGAATGGAGTTGATCAAGCTAAAAGCTGGGAAGTCTGTCCAAGTAGAGAGTGAGTGTGAGACTTGCTTGTCTCAGGTGGAGGTTCTAGCTTCCTTGAGAGAGGAGCTAGCAGATTCTCAGAATCAGAACTTTTACCTCCGTTCTATCCTGAGTTGGATCAGTGCCAGAGAGCCACAGCTTAGCATGATGATCCAGCAGTTCAAGAGGCAGGATGGGTTTGGGGTAGGTTACACCTACACCAAGGCTGACTTTGAGAGTGCCATCAGCCGGGTAGTGGAGTGGAGTAAAATGACTCCAGAGCAGAGGTATCCCAAGACTCACTCCACTCAGTCTTCCCAGGCTTGTCAGCCCAAGAATGGAGTGATCCATGAACCACCTAAAGCTCCACCCAAGAAACCTATCTGGGTTCCAAAGCCCAAAAATCTCCACACTTCTCTTGACTCTCTTCCTGGACCCTCTCAACCCAAGAAGACAACACCAAACACCACTAAGCCCAAACATCCCAAGCCTCAACCACATCCCAAGAAGCCCACCTATCATTGTGAGTACTGTCAGAGAGACGGGCATCTTGCGGAGTTCTGCTTCAGGAGGAAGCGGGTTGAGAGAGCAGAGAGGGCTCGTAGTGATCAGGAGCAATTCTACCAGCAGGGTGGTAGACTGCGTGTTCCTCGGCGCGGGGAGAGGCTGGAGGCCAGGCCGCGTCGTGTAGGTGGTGGTAGAGGAGACGACTTTCTTGCCCGTGCTCCAGTTGGTGGTGTTCGTTCCGGCAGAGTTCCAGACCGTGTTGGCCACGGTTCTGGACCTCGTGGCCGCAGGATTAGGCAGAACCAAGGACCGCGTTTTGAGCCGCGTTTTGGTCCAAACTCTTTTGATGGTTTTCGCTTTCCATCTTTTGAGCAGATGGCTCGACACTGGTTTAGCTCTTTTGCTAAACCTGGTGCCGGACCATTTGCTCCCACTTACAGACACTGATTGTGCAGGACCGGGGACTGGAGGATGTTTGGATCATGGACTCAGGATGCTCTCGCCACATGACGGGACATCGCAGATGGTTCTCCAGTCTCACTCCCCCGAGCTCCAAAGAGTACATCACATTCGGGAACAGCGGTCAAGGGAAAGTAAGTGGCATAGGCTCAATTAGCATTTCAGATCATTTCTCTTTAAAGAATGTTGCTTTGGTTAAAAATTTGAACTTTAATTTGATTTCTATTTCGCAACTTCTTGAGGATGGTTTGGAAGTGCGTTTTAAGAAGGGCAATTCATCTGTGGTTGATTCTAGAGGGTCTTTGGTTTGTCAGATCTCACCATGCGGTAAAGTTTTTCGAATTGACTTCTCTAGTTCTTTTGGCCCTTCTCGTTGTTTGATTGCTGGATCTTCTTCTGAGCTCTGGAAGTGGCATAGGAGGTTAGGTCACTTGAGTTTTGATCTGTTAGTCAGGTTAAGCTCTATGGACCTCATCCGAGGATTGCCCAAGCTTAAGATGGAAAAGGATCTAGTTTGTCATCCCTGTCGTCATGGGAAAATGGTTGCCGCTTCTCACTCACCTGTGACTCAGGTGATGACTTCGTATCCGGGCGAGCTTTTACATTTGGACACTGTAGGTCCTGCTCGGGTACGTTCAGTCGGTGGGAAATGGTATGCACTTGTGATTGTTGACGACTTTTCTCGATTTTCGTGGGTTTTCTTTTTGGAGTCTAAGGATGAAACGTTTCAGTTTGTTCATGACCTGATCTTGAAATTGAAGAATGAGAACAATGGTCGAATGCGAGCAATTCGCTCCGACAATGGCTCTGAGTTCAAGAACTCTCAGTTCGTCAGCTTCTGTAGTGATCAGGGTCTGGACCATCAGTTTTCTTCTACTTACACTCCCCCACAGAACGGCGTTGTGCAACGAAAGAACCGCACGCTAGTCGAGATGGCCAGGACGATGCTCGATGAGCACAGGACTCCTAGGCATTTTTGGGCTGAAGCCATGAACACGGCTTGCTATCTGGCCAACCGCATTTTTCTTAGAGCTTGCCTTCGTAAGACATCCTATGAATTGCGGTTCGGCAGACAGCCCAAGGTGAGCCACTTGCGAGCGTTTGGCTGCAAGTGCTTTGTGCTCAAGAAGGGAGGGCACTTGGACAAGTTTGAGTCTCGTTGCTGGGATGGTGTTTTTCTTGGCTATGCATTGCATTCTCGAGGCTTCCGTGTTTGGAACCTCGAATCCCAGCTGCTTGTCGAGACTTGTGAGGTTTCATTTGATGAGTCCTTGCCTTCTTTGACTCCTTCTTTTGAGCTTTCTGGTGATGATGAGCTCGGAGAGTCCATCTTCGAGGAAGATGAGGATACTCCAGCTGCTGTTGAGGGTGGGCCTTCTGCATCCCCAGCAGAGCCCACACCGTCTGAGACTTCGACTGATGATGAGGGCGGACCTCTGATCACTTCTTCCACTTCGATCGAGCCCCCTCAGTCGAGTCCAGAGGTGCCAGCTGCTGACTCCGGTGAGGTGACTTCAGATCACCAGGGAACCCGAGCAGTTCAGCGTGATCACCCCTCAGAGCTCATCATTGGTGATTTGACTGAGAGAACTTTGCGTTCTTCTGCCTCTCTTGCTGTGTTTGCGGAATCTACGTTTGTTGCATCTTTTGAGCCCAGAGATGTTTCTCATGCTCTTTCTGATTCTAATTGGATTAATGCTATGCAAGAAGAGCTTGAGAATTTTGTCCGTAATCGGGTTTGGACACTAGTTGAGCCGCCACCAGGATGCAACCCCATAGGCACCAAGTGGGTGTTCAAGAACAAACAAGGGGAAGATGGGGTTGTGGTGCGCAACAAGGCTCGATTAGTTTCCCAGGGTTATTGCCAGAAGGAAGGTATTGACTTTGAAGAAACCTTCGCTCCTGTTGCCCGTCTTGAGTCCATTCGTATTCTTCTAGCTTTTGCCGTTTCGAAGGGTTTTAAGCTTTTCAAATGGATGTTAAGAGTGCTTTTCTGAACGGGTACATAGAAGAGGAGGTTTATGTAAGGCAACCCCCCGGTTTTGAGAACCCTAAGTTTCCTCGACATGTTTTTAAGTTGCACAAAGCTTTATACGGGTTGAAGCAAGCCCCTAGGGCTTGGTATGACCGGTTGAAGCAGTTTTTGTTGGGAAAGGGCTTTGTGATGGGTTCTGTGGATAAGACTCTCTTCTTGCTCAGAGATGCTTCAAATTTTTTAGTCGCTCAGATATACGTGGATGATATTAGGGTTAATTTTTTCCGTGCCATTATAATTTTTGCGGTTTGCCAATATGCCATCGATGTGTCACTGACACATGGGGGCCGCCACAGTCACTGACAGTGGCATATAGGCAATTTCTAAAAATTATAATGGCATGTGAGTAATTTTCCCATGATATTATCTTTGGCGGTACTACTAACGATCTTGTGTCCAAGTTTTCTGAGCAGATGCACAGTGAGTTTGAGATGAGCCTCATGGGTGAGCTCAAGTATTTTCTAGGGCTCCAGATCAAGCAGACCAAGGACGGCACCTTCATCCACCAGGGTAAGTATACTTGGGACATGTTGAAGAAATTCGACTTTGGTGGAGAGCTGAAACCTCAGATGACCCCAATGGGTACATCTGGGGGCCTGGACAAGGACGAGAGCGGCGTCAAGGTCAATGAGAGAGAGTTTCGAGGGATGATCGGTTCGCTGCTGTACTTGACAGCAACGAGGCCAGATATACAGTTCGCCGTAGGACTGTGCGCGCGTTTCCAGTCTTCACCACGCGCATCTCATCGGCAAGCTGTCAAGCGTATCTTTAGGTATCTTACCTATGCGCCTGATCTTGGTCTTTATTATTCAGCATCATCATCTCTTGATTTATCTGGCTTTTCGGATGCCGACTTTGGTGGGTGCCGGTTGGATCGCAAGTCGACTTCCGGTACTTGCCAGTTTCTTGGTTCTTCTCTTGTCTCTTGGTCTTCTCGAAAGCAATCTGGAGTTGCGCTTTCGACCACTGAGGCTGAGTACGTAGCTGCTGCTATCCGCTGCTCGCAATTGGTTTGGATGATTTCCACTCTACGAGATTTTGGGTTGTTCTTTCCTACCAGGGTTCCATTGTTTTGCGACAGCACCAGTGCTATTAGTGTAGGGAAAAACCCGTGTCTCCATTCAAAAACCAAACATATTGATGTGCGCTTTCACTTCTTGCGGGATCAATATGAGAAAGGTGTCATTGACCTTGTTCATGTTGATACCCATCTTCAGTTGGCTGACATTTTCACCAAACCCCTAGATCAGTCTACATTCGAGCGTTTACGAGGGGAGTTGGGTGTTGTGTATCCTTTTTAGGATATTTTGCGTCAGTTTTCTTTCTTCTTTACTCTTTTCTTGAGTCTTTTTGTGTGTGTTCATACCTTGCATATTCACATATCACACTTTAGAGATGCTTCTGTTATATGACTGAACTGCTTTACTTAGTCTAGCTGGTACATGCTTTTGATTACTTGTCAATGATCATGCTTTGGTTCAGTTCACTTGATATATCTGATATCTGTCATATGCGTGGCTTTTATGCTTTAAACCTGAAAAATGATCACCATTGCTTCTGGTAACTAGCATGCGTAGGCTGAGTGTTTTTGCTATCTGTTACATGCCTTGTAGCTAGTTCATCACATAGATGCAGATATGCAACTTGGACATCTTTATGCTTTAACATGGAAAATGAGGTATAAAAATGATAACAATCAAAATGAATGAAAATTCCATGCCTTTTTATGCCTGAGTTGAAAAGATCCAAGTGGGTTTGCTTTGTCGCATTGCATTGTTCTGGACTACTTACCATAGCACTTTGGTATGAATCAGGACAGTGTAGTGTATGCCAAGATCAATGTCTTAAGCTTCTGATGGTCTAGTTTTGACCTAGGCTTGACTTGGTCGGTTAGCATAAGGTTTGACATGCAAATAACCCTTGGCAGAAATGAAAAAGGAAAATTGAAAAAGCCTGAACTTTTAAAAGATAACAAGTTCGCTGAAGCACGTTTGTTTTGGATTGCTTATCTTGGTAGATATCAGTTAGCTTCTGCATCTCATGCTTTACCTTGCTTATTAACTAGAAAATGTGGTGATGCATTTGTTTGTCAAAACTGAAAAATGCGTGCTACTGACTTTCTTTAGATATCATCTGTTGCACTGATCATGCCATGTGTCTTAGACAGTATCTCTTTTGCTATACTTGTTAGATGTTGTAATTGCAGTCAATCATATTTAAGAAGCATGCTTTCTACACTCCTTATGCACTCCAGTTGAATTCACTGCATATTTTGAGGGGGAGTTGCATTTCAGGGGGAGTTTGTGTCTCTATTGAGTGCTTGATGAGTTCACTTGTCAACAAGG
Source organism: Zizania palustris (assembly GCA_019279435.1). Taxonomy (NCBI): domain Eukaryota; kingdom Viridiplantae; phylum Streptophyta; class Magnoliopsida; order Poales; family Poaceae; genus Zizania; species Zizania palustris. The sequence continues at coordinate 9,948,280 of JAAALK010000085.1, forward strand.
GGGAGAAAATTTGGGATCAGAGTTTAAGGGGGAGTTCTTACTCTGTCGATATCCTTGTTATTCTGAAATCGCACTCATTTTGAGCTTTTACGTTTTGGTTAACCATAATGACCGTTTCTTGCTTCTGTTTGGCTTTTGGTCATTAGGGTTAAACTTTTACCTTATTTTTCTTCTTCTCTGTTTTCTTGTGTTTTGTTTTCGTGTTTCCACATTTGTTCGCAGGTGCTGAAGAGCCGATAAAAGAGGAGTGTTGACAATGCACTCATCAAGGGGAGATTGAGGAGCCATGCTGAACAGCGTGGGCCTCATGGCTCCAGAAGTGATGAGTCATTGTCAACGATAGTCAAAGAGGACTGAAGAAGAAAGGAGATCTGCTGTTTCATGGGTCGCGTGTGACTCAGGTACACGGGCAGCGAGCGACTGTCGGGCAGAGGAGGCTGCGAAGTCGGGCTGGCCCAATCCGGGTACATGGGCCAGGAGCAGCAGAAGACCCACTGGGTTGTTGACCAGGATTGACTCAGGTACACGGGCGGTGAGTGATTGCCGGGCTGAGAGAGCTGTGGAATCGGGTCGGCCCAATCCGGGTACCTGGTGCAAAGCTGGTGGAGGCTTTGTCAGTTTCGGCGCAAAACTGACAACCATTGATTCTGTATCCGACTGTCCAGAAGAGAAGCCGTAGTCGCTACGAAAACTTAGCTTCCGGATAAGTCATTTGTAACTCTAGGCCCACAGTCAGTCAGTCGTGTCTGTAAAAAATTCCTAAGGGCAGTAGAGTCTTTTCTTTATTTTTGAGTCTGTAAAAACCCTAAGGGGCTGGTAGAATATTCCTAGTGTTTGGAGCCTATAAATAGGACCCCAATCCCTAGGGTTTGCACTACCCTTTTGGCTGAAATCACATCCACTCTATTGGGTCATTTTGTCTCTCCTTCTCTCTCCTGTGTGCGCCGCCAGGCTCTTGCTCGTTCCTGTTTTTGCCTTGCATTTGCTCTAATCTTTTGGTTGCATTAAAGCCTTGGTCCCTGCTGATTTTACTTGGTGCACATTGTTTGGTTTGGGGAGTTATTGCTTCGGCTACAAGCTGCCTGAATTTATTTCGTGAGAGGAAGCTTCTCTTTTTGCTTCTGTTCTTCACAAACCGAGTACTAGTTCTTGCTGGTGCAAGTAGTACTACTTTCCTGTAGCTACAGTGTGCTGTGCAGCTTTTCACCTTCTACTGCTCTGCTTTTAGATCGAGGCTGACAGGCTCTGTCAACTTTTTGGCTATGTTTCGAGCGAAGCCACTCTATGTTCGAAGCCCCTCAGTATCGTGAGGCAGGTTTCGATCTATCTCCTTCGAAGGCTTCGTTCGATCTTCAGTCTTTGGTTTGCGTTCTATGTTGCTAAGTTTCGAAGCATTTTTCTGAACGTCAGTATCGCATACTTCGAACAATAGTGCGAAGGAGCTTTGGCTCTGTCTGTTCGAAGTCCATACTTCGACAGGTTTCGAAGTTGGGTTCGAAGCTTGTAGCTCCGCTAGACCTCGCACTGTCTTTTGTGTGATGTGTCACCCTTCGCTTCTCTTTTCGAAGCTAACTCGTTTCGGAGGTAGAGTATAGGCTTCGGACTTGGTTTTCTGTCGTGTGACAGGCTTCGCTTCTTTGTTCGAAGGTTGTCCATTTGTGTGGTGTGTCCGAAGCTTTCTGTTCGAAGGTTTTGCTTCGAAGCTTTCGGTTCGAAGTTGTGTTCGAAGTTTTGTCTTCGAAGTGCACACTTCGAAGCAGGCTCCGACTCTGTCACTTTGCTCCGAAGCTCTTGGTTCGAAGCTGTGTTCGAAGCCTTGTCTTCGAAGTACATACTTCGAACCAGGCTCCGGCTTTGTCATACTTCGCTCCGAAGTACACTTCGCAACTTGCCATTTCGAACTAGGCTAGACCGTGACACCTTCGGCATCTCGGACAGGCTCCGTCACCAACCTCCGAAGCAGACCTCGACGTGCGAAGGGGGCTTCGCCAAGTTCCGAACAGGAGACAAAGTTGGACAGTAACTTCTCTTTTCATCTTACACATTCTTAGGTCATTTCATTGAGAAGTTTAGGCTTGTTATACCTTGTTCATCTGCCTAGTTGCACTACTTTAGATTTACACTGTTTATCATCAGTTGCTTCTAGGTTAGAAACCTTTAGACTTAGGCCTTCTGTTTATTTTCTGTTGTGTAGTCTTTTGAGGTGCGTTGGGTATTGGGAACAGGCCATTGATTCGAAAGAATTTTTAAAGGCGCCCATTCACCCCCCCCCCCCCTCTGGTCGCTACTTTCGGTCCTACAACCACTCAACAAAGGTCGATAGGGTTCAGCCCTTTTAGGTTACTATTCGAAGATGAAGCCATGACGCCGACGGAGCTCAAGGGAGGATCCCTCCGCACCATTGAACCTGAGCTATACAATGAAAGACAGACTTCGCTGGACTTAACTGAAGAACCAAGGCTTTGAGTTGTTGCTAACCTAACGAAGTATCAACATCAGATGAAGACTTGGTATGACCCGAAAATAAAGCTTAATGAACTTAAGCCGAGCAACTTAGTATTGCGAAGCATTATTTCTTCGGGGAAATTAGGAAATAAATGGGAAGTACCATATATCATCCTGTGTTCAGGATGCCCCGGATCTTTTAAATTAGCTAATTTAGAAGGTGAGGAATTTAAGCTTGCATGGCATGCGGAGCACCTTAAACGATACTTCGCTTAGGGGCTCCTTGCCATCATTTATAAACACTTTCTAAATAAATAAAGCTTATGGTTCGAATAATGCATGCTTCTCAAGATGATTCCTACTCCTAGTGGACGCACTAGGGGCGGAGCTGATTGCGGAGGTAATTATTATTCATTCGAACCCAATTTATGGACTTCGAGCCACCGGCTCGAAGCGTCCGCCAAGGTGGGAAAGTACCATGAAAAACGGATTCCGAGCCACCGGCTTGAAAGCATCCGTAAAAAGAGTCCAACGAGACCAAATGATACGGATTTCGAGCAATCAGCTTGAAAGCATCCGTAAAAAGAGTCGGAGAAGACCATGAAAAATGGATTCCGAGCCATTGGCTTGAAAGCATCCGTAAAAAGAGTCTGAAGTGACCAGAATAATCGGATTCCAATACATCCGAAAAAGAGTCTGAAGCGACTAGAATAATCGAATTCCAATACATCCAATAAAGAGTACTAAGCTACCATTTACGAACTTCGGACCCATGGGTTTGAAGATAACTACGAGGTCCATAGCAACCATCTACTCGACTTTCGAACCATTGGTTCTAAATTCTTATTCAATACAATAAGGGGGCTCGAGCCTCCAAAAAAACTATTGAAATTGTACACTTAGCAGGCATTACAATCGTTGTGCGTAACCATCTTCGCTTGAAAAGTGAAGGTGCTCACCCTCAAAGAGGGCCTAGGAGGTAATGAGAAAATTTCGAAACATTTCAATTTATATTACTCAAAAAATTATATTACACTATGAAAAATCAGTGTCTAAGCCAAGAAGAAAGCAAAGGCCCCTTCGGTCCCTAGAGCTAGACTTGGAGTTAGCTCAGCTTCGAAGGCGACTTGTCCCGGAGCCCAGAGTCTTTAGAACCTTGCGTTTAATCCGCTTCCCCTTCTTTGAAGCCCGGAAGTCTCTTTGTTCTTGTTCAAGCTCAGCTTAGGTCCGAAGTCATTCGGGGCTAGTCCTTGCTAGATCTTCGCCAGACCACTCTTCTTCAGACCAGTCAACGTCCTCCGAAGATGAAGATGTTATATTAACAACTTCTTCTTCCCCCTTCTCCTCCTTAATATAAGCTAATATTTCTTTACAGATTTTAGGTATAACCTCCCCATGGCAACCTCGAGGAATTGAAAATCGAGGACACCTGTGAGGCCTTAAGCCTTCGAAGGTAGCCCTTCGTTAACCTCTAATATTTCCAGTTCATCATCCAAAAAAGGTCAGAAATCCTAAAAACATTTCCAAATAATTCTTTTTTTATTCAAAAGGAAGACAGAAACATGAGTTTTTATATAACGGAACCCTAAGGAGAACTAGACCTTCGGGTCCAAAGGAGGCTTGCTGGTCGAAGGTAGCATCCACTCTTGCTTTTGACGATGGCCTTCATCGATCCATGCCTTCACAGTTGACCAGCCTTTAACTCTCCAGGGTGGCTGAAAAGCTTCCAAAGCTACGACCACGTCACGCGAAGGGGTCAATAGTTGGTCACCGCCAAAGCTAGCGGGGGCTGCTTTGGGCTGTGGTGTAGGACCAAAAGTAGCGACCAGAGGGGGGTTGAATGGGCGCCTAAAAAATTCTTTCAAATCAATGGCCTTCTCCCAAAACCCAACGCACCTCAACAAACAATCAGCAGAAGCAAAACAGATCATAGGTACTGAAAATAATCTAGCCTAAAAACGACCGGTGTTCTAATCGAAAAGACACCAACAAAGTGCTCAAAGGTAGATCAAGTTAATTCATAGGGCAACTGACAGTTCTATAGATGATACATCAAAAACACAGATGTTCTATCAGGCATGTCCAAAATATCCACATAAACACAAACAGTCCACAAGCAAAAGACACCACAGTTTTTAGCACATTCAAACTAACTACAGTATATAAAAAGTGCTCATAGATGATTCAAAGTATACTAAGGAAACACATATATATCAATGAAGTATCATCATGCAATTTAAATAATGTTTGCAGTTAATCATCCAGATTCTTAATAGAAAAACAACAACAAATGAAGATGCACGGAAATCAAGATTTAATTACTGTTCGTGCGTGTTTACTGTATGTGCAGTCTGATTAATCCTCATGTGAGCGACTCCGTTTGGATGAACAGCTTCTACTGTGGTGCTAGCTCTGCAAGCACTTCTGTCCTCTCTGCCAAGTACGCGCCTAGCACCTAGCTGTTGGCAGCCTAGCGCACAAGCACTGAAACACCTACGTCCTAGCTGCACCTTAGCTGTAGTGCTACACACAATGTGTAGGAAAAGAAACAGACAAGAAGTCCTGTAGCAAAAAAAACAACCGGCGCACACAGATTTCCAACTTGGACATGCAAAACGAGGATGAAACATTTAATGTCTAGTTTGATTTTTACGCAGTGTGCTTCTTCTTCCTAGGGAAAACACGCTAGAACGCCAGAACCTTTAAGTGCCAAAATAAAAACACAACACGGGGAATCACGCACCTGCTTCAGCGATTTCGTCCACTCGCCTGCTGCAATAGATGCGTTGCTCGCTCCCGCTTGGCCTCGGCTGCCTCACCTGCTGCTGCACCTCGGCTGCCGCGTGCACGTCGCCTAACCGAACAAAGGCGCCGCACACCGCCACACGCGCCGCTGGAGTGCGCCGCCCACGGCTTGTGCTACCACGCCAACGTGATGACACGTGCCGCCGGGTCCTTGTATGCCCAGCAGACGTGCTGCAACCTAGGCAGCTAGGCATCCGCAGCCTACGCACACTAGGAGAAAACCAAGACCAGCTGGGAAAAAATTCCCTAAGGGCCTGTTTGTTTGATTGGAATTGGGCCGAATTGAATTCAATTCTTGGGCTGGCCTGTTTGGCAAACTTTGAAATTGGAAATTACAATTCCATCTATTTCTTGGGCCGGAATTAGAAGCCCAAAAACAATTCCTACCCTAAAACGAGGAAACAGTGATTCCTCTCCCAACCCCCCGAGCGGCGCCGCACGCCAGTGCCTCCTCCTCCTCATCGTCGCCGCCCTCCTCGCCGTCGCACGCGAGCAGGCGCGGCGCCGGCCGGCCGGCCGCGGCGCTGCTGGTTCCTCACTTCCTCCGAGCGTGACGGCGTCGCGACGCGTCTGCAGGCTTCCGACCCACCCCCCACCCACTCCGGCCTCCGCCGCGCCCGGTGGGACTCGCCGCCTCTCCTGGACGTGACACCACGGCTCCGACGATCCTGCTCCTCTTCTCAGATGTGTGATAAACAGTATTCATTGAAACTTGTTCTTATGTGCTGAATATGGACAGTGCATATACAATGCTGCCATTTTATTGAAACTTGTTCTTCTTATCTGTTTTTTGCAGAAAAATAAAGAAGCTAATGGGTACAGACACAAGACAATCTTATATTGGGACTCGATCAGCTTGGTATTTGGGAAAGATCATGCAACTGGTGAAGCGGCAAAGACCCCAGCAGATGGCGCGAGAGATATGAGTAAGGAAGATGGAACCGGTCAAGAGCTTACTTCATCAACAATTTCAGGAAGCTTAAAGAGGCAACGGTCCAGTGATTCCTTCACCTCAATGATGGCGGAGAAATTAGACAAGTTTACTGAAGCTATTAGGGATGAAGCACCAAAAGGGCCGACGTCAAAAGAAATATATAGCACATTGGAGGAGATAGATGGGTTAGATGAAGACACATTTTTAGACTTATTTGATATCTTAACAGGTGATGCGCGCAAGTACGAGTCCTTATTGGCACTTCCAGTGATCCTGAGAAAGAGATGGCTGTTGAAGCAACTGAAAAAGTGAACCTTGCATTGTGTGGTGTAAAACGAAGATCATTTTCTCTGCATTCTCCTCTTTTAACTGGAGTGTTATTCAAAACTGGATTGAACCTTGCATTGTGAACCTTATGTTTGAGATTGTTATTCAAAACTGGAGTGTGGAGATGGTTGATTTGAGTTACCAACCTCATTGCTACATTGTTACATTGCTGATTGTTACCAACCTCTGTGATCATTGTTACATTTGAGTTATGTATGTTTTGTTACCTATGATCTTCACCAATGTAAATTCCATATATAACTATCCAAACATGATATTGAATTTGATTCATGGAAAAGAATTCCATTAGCATCCAAACAAAAAAATTGAATTGAATCAAATTCTAAGCAATTACTTTCTTTGGGAATCTAATATCTAGAATGTTATTCATGGAATGAGTTTCATTTCCAAGGAAACAAACGGGGCCTAAGAGAAAACCGGCGACGAAACTCACGGATGGAGGAAAAAATTGCTTGGCAGAGCTATGCAGGAAGAAGGGGAATAAACTAATTGAACTCTAATTAAAAAGTGATTGAGTTAACCCTAACCCTAGGGGGTTGGGGCCTATTTATAGACAACCCAACAAAAAGGAAAAATACAATTTTACCCCAAGGGTAAATTACACAGACGCTGAGAAAACAATGGAAAAGACCGAAATGCCGTTAGGGTTTATTTACAGACTCGACAAACATAGACTGTGGGCCTAACGACAAAATAGTAAAATCCTAAATAAAGATAACTTGTCCTGATACGGAGGTTTCGTAGCAGCTACAGCTTCGCCTCAGAATAATCGGATCCAAGATCAGCGGTCGTCAGTTTTGTGCTGAAACTGACAAAGCGTCCACCATCTTCGCACCGGGTACCCGGATTGGGACGGCCCGATTCCACGACTCCCTCTGCCTGGCAATCGCTCGCCGCCCATGTACCTGAGTCAATCCCAGTCAACATACCAGTGGATCCTCTGTTGCTCCTAGCCCATGTACTCGGATTGTGTAGAAAACTTTCTTCAGAACAGTGCTTCTATTAAAGAAGAACAAATCACTTTGCATCTTGTTTAGACTGCTCTGTAGCATGTCTGGCAAACCACAAAGAGAAATATCAAGAAGCAGAAACACTGTGGGGAGAAAGGCTTCAGTGGAAAGAACAAGAATATATTTTCAGAAGTAAATTGTTTCTCTCAAAAATATTCTCTCTAAAATTTTTGGATAAAATTTCTGCTTCAAATGTTTAGCCCCCACAAAATGTCCTCTAAAATGACAGCCAAGATGCTGATGAACATTAGAGTCAACATTTTATCAAACATGTAGAGGACTACCCAAAACAGAAACACTTGATTAGAGTATTTTTCAGAGTTGTGATGCCACTTTTGATTAGCAAAAGAATTAAGAAGAAATCAATGAAACCAGTTGCAACTTTCAAAAATGGAACATTCAAATCATACACAACAAAATTTGTATAAACTTCAACACCAAGTTATGAAGTCAAATCACCACAAAAACCATCACAAAATCGATTTCAGCCTGAAAAACACACCTGCGCCAGGAAACTGAACTCCATCGTTGCACTGTTTCTTTTTCGGATTATGAACAGTAGCGCAAGTTTGATGCAAAGCAGCAAAAATATAGCAGAAATTTGATGGATTTGATCTTTTGGTTCAGCCAAAAGAACAGCCACCTGCCCATGGATATGGTCCTCTATTTATAGGCCAACCATGGGGGGTATTTTCTGAAAAGAACCCTCTAGAATTAAAATATTACACCAAGGTCCTATTCCTTGTAATATATTTTCACAATTTAAGAAATTCTAAAAATATATCAAAGGAGTACAATTACTCTAGACTCTCAACTTTTTATTACACATTGACTCAAAGTAAAAAAGACTCCAAACTTTTGAAATTAACAAAACTTGATTTGTGACGGTTTTCAGCAAAAACTGACAAAGCCTCTTAACCCTTCGACTCGTGACACCGCTTTGCGGCTCAGAGCGCCAAGAAGCCACTTCCGCTCTTGATCCCCTCGAGCTGCCTGAATGCTTATCCTGGCCTCCCTCTCGCAAACCCGGTCGTCACGCCGTCGCAATCAACCGTCCATCCAAGTCTTGCTCGGTCTCTTCGTGCACTCTTGAGATCTTCTCCAACTTCGCCCGGCCTCTCTGATCCTACAACATCGAGCAACCCGCTTTACCCTCGATCACTCGCCATCGACAGTCGGTCAGCATCTCCACCCTGCACATCCAAGACAAGCCAAAACAAGAACACGACGCACCGCCGAAACCCTCAGCACACAATCCTCCATTTTACATCGAACCCCTCGATGCACTCAACCCAACAATCCATCGCTCAATCTCTCAATACTCATCCTTGTCAATCACTCATCATTCAGACAGAAAACCACCCTTGGTTCACAGTAGAAGAAGGGGCAAAAAGAAACAAGAAAAAAGGATATGATATGGAGCCGGTACCCTATGCGGGATTTTATAAAGTACTAGAAGATGAAGGATTTCAGCTACTATTAATGACGTTTGAAAGGATGTGATGGTAGAGGGCGATGATGACCTATAATTTCGAAGCATCAGTTACTCTTTAATGCTCCGAAACTAGGTAGCATGTGTTAATACCAAGATTTAGTAGAGCCTATGCCCACAAAGGATGTCGCACGGTCAAAATAAGTCAAGGGAGTCCGGTCAAATGTTGTCAAAGAAGCCCGTCTGTATTGTCACAAAATGACTGGACATACAGGAGATGATGAAGGTGAGAGAAGATAAAGATCATTTAGAGGACACACACAATCATTCACAATAAACTATTCTTTCAGCGCATCGCCGCCCTTGAGTTCCTAAGGTTGATCATAGTGGGACTTGGCACTTGGAACCGAGATGCATCGTCTCGATCTCCAATGGAGAGGTGAGTCTCACCACTTCTGTCAGTCACATCGACTAAGTTTATGTTCTTCAAGGCTACATCATATCGATCTCTTAAGGTATCGACCCGGTTAGTGTGATCGTCGGGTTTATTTTAGTATATTTTGCTAGGTCTAAGACTGCATCGTTTTGATCTCTTAGATTGTTGTGAATTAGGTGTCATAGTCTGAGGATTCATCGGTTAAGTCCGACATCTTGTTCTATTGTATCTGGTTTATGTTATATACCATTCATCTAAATAAAGTATGCCCGATGCGTTTAAGTGTTGTTGATTTATCGTGATTAGCAACTGTCTTAGTTAGATCCAATCATGCAGTTACGGTAATTTGATGGTATGAATATGTTGTTTGGCATGCTGAGTTTAGCTTCTATCGGAGTACAAGCCGATAGGTTATCTTTATTTCCACGCCATGTTCCACTCACGCTTGGGAGACACTCATCAGCCTTTATGCACGAGGAATTCATCCTATCGGCCAATAGCGTGTTAAACCCGATAGTGTGGGCATGGTCATCGGCCCTACGCCCGATAGGCACGGTTATCCATGTTTAGTTTATTCTCACCACAGTTATCGGCTCGACAGCCGATCGGCGTACTACTAATGTTATTTTTTATGATTCCTTATCAGTTATAGGGTCAAACTGATTGACGTACTTAGAACCTTCTTTTTCTTCTAAGATTATAGGATCTACACTAGAGTTAAGCAGATCTCCCAAACCAAGCGTGTAACTAAAAAAGACACTAACACGTATAAACTGAATCTTCGAGTTACCCGCAGGTTTTTGGTATCCAATGAGTTTGGGTTCAGATTTAGTTTGAACCCATGGATTTCATGGATTCGGTTTCACATAGGTTTCGTAGATTTACTTCGTGAGCAAGTTAACCAGCTGGTTTGAGACTTGTCATCCTATTGGTGGCATCGAATTAGATCAAACAGTCAACCCAAAGAGTGTTGCTTGCTATTGGCTGCATTAGGGTAATCTCAACCCATAGTTTCTATGGGTAGTGTCTAAAGGTGAGAGAGAGCAATAAATATTCACTAGACATCATCTTCTCTAATGCATAATGTCTATAGTAGTTTCTATATAGAAAAAAATTAATTATCTTCATGCATGTATTAGGATTAACTATGGCAATTTTATTACGTAGCCATGTATAAACATTGATAAAGTATTACTTCTAATTATGATACAGAATAATGATATAAAATAAAATAACAAATTGCTATTTCTAATTTAATTTCATTCATGGTTACGAATACTCTCCTGTTAAACTTATTTTTTTTCTATCTTCTCTTTTCAGTTTTCTCTTCTATGCGTGGAAGGGGTGGCGTTGTGCAATCGTGCAAGCACGGGGCCAGCGACGCTAGGGCGAGGCTGGCGCAGGGCGAGGCCAATGTGATGCGAGGCAAGGCTGGCGCAGCCCGGGGCAGTGGCGCTGGCGCGAGGGCGGCGCGAAGAGAGGCCGATGCAGCTCGAGAGCGGCGGCGCTGTGGCGAGGCTGGCGCAGCGGCTGGGGCCGTGCCGGTGGCGTAGCGGCCGCTGGCTAAGGCCATGCTGGCGGCGCAGCAGCCAGGGCCTTGCCAGCAGCATAGTTCAGAGAGGGCCTGCCGCCGCCGTCATAGGGGATCCCCACGAGGAAGAAACTAGTTTCCCAACGCTAATTTTATCGTTTCCTTTTTCTTTGACATCGGATCGAACTGGTTTCTTCGCTAAGACACCATTTTCTTCTTTTTTTCCTCTCACTTCATTAATTCGTATGCCACATCAGCTCTTTTGTCTATGTGGCATGTTATTAAGTGCTGAAGACTGGTTGAGCTGGAGCGATGGGATGCCCTTATATGAGCAACGACACATGGGACCCACCATTCGTAAGAGTGTGTGCTGACGTCACTGGCGGCTCCCATCGGCCACCTGACACGTGCGGCGCCACCATTCGCCAGTACGGAGCACTAAAGTATTAAACCCGCCAGCTATAAGGGAAGGCACCACTCAACCAGCGTTCATCGGCTCATCGCTGCCTCCCCATCTGAGCTTCCGATGGTTCGCTTTGTCGTCGTCGCCGCCGCCGCGCTGCTGCTCTCCTCCGTCGCAGCCGTGCCCGAAGGACACCTCGTCGCCCGCCTGCCGGGCTTCCATGGAGCCCTCCCCTCCAAGCACTACTCTGGGTGTGGGCGCGGTGCGCCGTGCGCTTGCGCCGCCACTCTTCTACCTCTCGATTGATTGATTCCACGATGGTCCTTGCTCATCGATGTGCCGTGCCGGCTTATCCTTCTTGCAGATACGTGAGCGTGGACGAGACCAACGGGAGGCAGCTGTTCTACTACCTCGTGATGTCGGAGCGCGACCCATCCGCCGACCCAGTCGTGCTCTGGCTCAACGGCGGGCCGGGATGCTCCAGCTTCGACGGATTCGTCTACGAGAACGGTGACTCACATATATTTACGCGGCCCCTGCCTCCCAACTCTCATCCCCTTCTTCAGTTCTTGGTCGAAACTTCTTTAATTAGGCTTTGGGTGCTCGATTAAACTGTTCATCTTGTCCAGGCCCCTTCAATTTTGAGCGTGGGAGCGATCCCGAAGGGTTCCCCAAGCTGCAGCTCAATCCCTACAGCTGGTCCAAGGTGATTAACCTGACAGTGTTGCTTTGGCCCTCCATTTCTGTTGCTGAACCTGATCCATAATCCGGGGATTAGGTGCACCTTTTGTTTTGCGTTTATCTTTTGCTTAACTGATTTATTCACATTGCTTGCTTGCGCTACTTGCATGCCATTAGTTGTCACTCAGCATGATGTTTGTTTTGTACTTCATATGTGATATGTCTAATATGTCGAGTTTTCGTAGTTTGTCTGAATATATATGTAACTCAGTTTTGCTGTGCTTAGCTTCAGAAAGAAGCTAGTAACTGTACTTTTGATATGCCTAAATGTATGTCTGGTTATTTGTTTGAATTTTATCTTACGTTACATAGGACAACAGGGATGCTGATATTTGCTTAAGTAATTGGAATATTTGATGATTTGCCACTCCTAAAAATGGGTTTCGATTATTTGCCACTTTGATCCACTGTCATACACTCAGATGGTTCTACTTTTCATCACTCAAGTGACAAATAATCAAAGTATGCAAACTTTTTAGTGGTAAATCCTCAAATTCCCCTAAGTAATTGGTGTTTCGATTTAATTTTTGCCCTCTCTAGCTCTTTCTTTGGTCGTATATTATTTAATAAGAAAAAGTCAAGATGATCTCGAAGTATTAGGTTGTAGATGAATATTGTACTCAACGAAAAATCAGTCTTTTAATCTCCTAAACTAATCAACACCGGATAAATATACTCTCGAAACAGTTTACTGCAAGCAGTTTTACTGTGCGGCACCAACTTGGCTGGAGACACTGATGTGACTGTCCAAATGACTATAGTGAGAGAAAAATTTACCTCTTTTTCAGTTTCCTCCTCCCTATCTCTTTCTTCCTCCTTCCTCCTCCTCTTGTCGGTGGGCATACAAGGACCCGGCGGCACGTGTCATCGCGTTGGCGTGGTAGCACAAGTCGTGGGCGGCGCACTCCAGCGGCGCGTGTGGCGGTGTGCGGCACCTTCGTTCGGTCAGGCGACATGCACGCGGCAGCCGAGGTGCAGTGGCAACAGCAGGCGAGGCAGCCGAGGCCAAGCGGGAGCGAGCAACACAGCTGTTGTAGCAGGCGAGTGGATGAAATCGCTGAAGCAGGTGCATGATTCCTGTGTTTTTATTTTGGCACTTAAAGGTTCTGGCGTTCTAGCGTGTTTTCCCTAGGAAGAAGAAGCACACTGCGCAAAAATCAAACTGGACATTAAATGTTTCATCCTCGTTTTGCGTGTCCAAGTTGGAAATCTGCGTGCGCTGGTTGTTTTTTTTGCTACAGGACTTCTTGTTTGTTTCTTTTCCTGCACATCGCGTGTAGCACTACAGCTAAGGTGCAGCTAGGACGTAGGTGTTTTAGTGCTTGTGCGCTAGGCTGCCAACAACTAGGTGCTATGCGCTTACTCGGCAGAGAGGGCCGCAGAGCTAGCGCCACAGTAAAAGCTGTTCATCCAAACGGAGTCGCTCACGTGAGGATTAATCAGACTACACATACAGTAAACATGCATGAACAGTAATTAAATCTTTATTTTCGTGCATCTTCATTTGTTGTTTTTTTCTATTAAGAATCTGGATGATTAACTGCAAACATTATTTAAATTGCATGATGATACTTCATTGATATATATGTGTTTGCTTAGTATACTTTGAATCATCTATGAGCACTTTTTATATACTGCAGTTAGTTTGAATGTGCTAAAAACTGTGGTGTCTTTTGCTTGTGGATTGCCTGTGTTTATGTGGATATTTTGGACATGCCTGATAGAACATCTGTGTTTTTGATGTATCATCTATAGAACTGTCAATTGCCCTATGAATTAACTTGATCTGCCTTTGAGCACTTTGTTGGTGTCTTTTCGATTAGAACACCGGTCGTTTTTAGGCTAGATTATTTTCAGTACATGTGATCTGTTTTGCTTCTGCTGATTGTTTGTTGAGGTGCGTTGGGTTTTGGGAGAAGACCATTGATTCGAAAGAATTTTTTAGGCGCCCATTCACCCCCCCTCTGGTCGCTACTTTCGGTCCTGCACCTACTGCGTCATGTGCTAGAAGATAACGATCTATGATCTCACCCACGCACGAGTCTTGGGCCTAGGGCATAAAATTTTGAATTTGCTGGCTAGCGTAGCTCCCCTATTTCCCAATAAATGTCATCGGTTAAGCTTCCATTGCATTCCATAGAAGCACGTTGTTGACCAGTTTTAGCACCTGCAGACTTGCATATCGTTAGTTTGCAAACACCAAGCTACAAGCATATAATATCACAAATTCTACATAGCAAACTATTAAGCAACAACCATACAATTAAATGGGAGCTAAGGAAATATCATGTTCGCATTTTGTCAAACAGATTACTTGTGCAATGTTGTACCCCGGGCTGTGGTCATTGGATAGCTCAGTAATACTTGTGTGTTACCAGCGGAGACGTGAAGCACCGACGGCTAGGTTTATAGCGATGAAAGGCTTACTCAACAGGAGTGAGATTTCGCCGAACATTGTTGTGGCGACGAGCTAGAGTAGAGCGCCCATTCTTCTTGGCTCCTTGGAGTAGCAGATGTAGGGGAGGTTGAAGGGGAAGACGTGCTCGTCGTCCAGCTCTGCACGTGAAGCACAGCAAGAAAATCTGTGGCAACCCACGACAAGGGTGAGGAGAAGATAGGGTGAGGTGTGGGAGACGGGGGCAACCGAATGAGGATTGTGGCACGTAGGTCCTGGGTTCCCATCGGCCTAGGTACTTTTGCAAAAAAACATGTGTTTTTCGTTTTTAGAGCGCATTATGAATTTCTGACTTTTCTCTCCTTCATATGTAAATTACCAGGAAATGAGGACACAGACGTAAAAAACACAAGACAGCAAAGAGTACGGCACAGGTCCTCAACACAATTAGTGATAAATAGGAGGGTATTTTCGCACAAGTACCTAGGACACATGGCAGCGCGCGGAGTTGGCCACGCTGTCCAAAACAATCTTGGAGCTCCATTTCCAGAAAGATTAAATAAGAGTGATTTATTTATGTTGACAGACCTATCTCTACTATTATAAAAAGTAAACTTATGGTCGTATAGCCGTCGCGCACGCAACTGCCTCCATGCACAGCGACAACGCTGCAACCACTCGTCCCTCCCACGCGCGATACGCATCTCCTCACCTACCCATTGGCGCACCCAACCGAGCCCAGTCGCCACCTCCCCCTCTTCCACACGACGTCATGGCACCCCTTGCACCCTAGCCCCGTTGGTCGCCTGCCTGCTTCCTCCCTCACCCCTTGCCCTCTCCTCTTCTTGCCACCTCTCATTCTTCCTCTGCCCATCGCCCTAGCGTTGGCCAGCATCGCTCCTCCTCTTCAGCTGACGGCGGTGATGATGATGATCCTGGTGAGAAAATGCACTTGCTTTATTTTACACATGTTCGTACTAACAGATTAATGGTATGTATGTTACGACTTAGAACTTACAACACCACTTGAGCTTTACATGATTGCCATGGACAAAATAGTACAGATTCTCGAGTAGTTAGTTGACAACTTACATACCATATGTATGTGGTTAAGCATGCAATATGTCAGTGCTATGAGAAATTGGCATGTATTTGAAGCATATCATGCTAATTGCACAAATTTAGGGCTTTGCTGTTTGAGCACATCAAGAACATATGTTTTATCATGAATTTTGTTCCTCTATGACATCAGAAAATTACAACCGAATGGAAGCAAATTCAGGAACTTTGAAGTAAAAAAATTCTGTTGTTTCAGTTTTGACTTAGCACATAAATATCTTCCTTTTAAAACTCTAAAAGAACTGCAAGTACCATTTAATTGACTAAAAAAAGTTGAGCTACTGTGATTTACATGAGGCATAGCATCAACATGTACATTTTCCATTGTGTAGTTTTTAGAAAGCACCACATGAAACTTTTTTCTACTCTGCATTCTCCTCTTTTAACTGGAGTGTTATTCAAAACTGGATTGAACCTTGCATTGTGAACCTTATGTTTGAGATTGTTATTCAAAACTGGAGTGTGGAGATGGTTGATTTGAGTTACCAACCTCATTGCTACATTGTTACATTGCTGATTGTTACCAACCTCTGTGATCATTGTTACATTTGAGTTATGTATGTTTTGTTACCTATGATCTTCACCAATGTAAATTCCATATATAACTATCCAAACATGATATTGAATTTGATTCATGGAAAAGAATTCCATTAGCATCCAAACAAAAAAATTGAATTGAATCAAATTCTAAGCAATTACTTTCTTTGGGAATCTAATATCTAGAATGTTATTCATGGAATGAGTTTCATTTCCAAGGAAACAAACGGGGCCTAAGAGAAAACCGGCGACGAAACTCACGGATGGAGGAAAAAATTGCTTGGCAGAGCTATGCAGGAAGAAGGGGAATAAACTAATTGAACTCTAATTAAAAAGTGATTGAGTTAACCCTAACCCTAGGGGGTTGGGGCCTATTTATAGACAACCCAACAAAAGGAAAAATACAATTTTACCCCAAGGGTAAATTACACAGACGCTGAGAAAACAATGGAAAAGACCGAAATGCCGTTAGGGTTTATTTACAGACTCGACAAACATAGACTGTGGGCCTAACGACAAAATAGTAAAATCCTAAATAAAGATAACTTGTCCTGATACGGAGGTTTCGTAGCAGCTACAGCTTCGCCTCAGAATAATCGGATCCAAGATCAGCGGTCGTCAGTTTTGTGCTGAAACTGACAAAGCGTCCACCATCTTCGCACCGGGTACCCGGATTGGGACGGCCCGATTCCACGACTCCCTCTGCCTGGCAATCGCTCGCCGCCCATGTACCTGAGTCAATCCCAGTCAACATACCAGTGGATCCTCTGTTGCTCCTAGCCCATGTACTCGGATTGTGTAGAAAACTTTCTTCAGAACAGTGCTTCTATTAAAGAAGAACAAATCACTTTGCATCTTGTTTAGACTGCTCTGTAGCATGTCTGGCAAACCACAAAGAGAAATATCAAGAAGCAGAAACACTGTGGGGAGAAAGGCTTCAGTGGAAAGAACAAGAATATATTTTCAGAAGTAAATTGTTTCTCTCAAAAATATTCTCTCTAAAATTTTTGGATAAAATTTCTGCTTCAAATGTTTAGCCCCCACAAAATGTCCTCTAAAATGACAGCCAAGATGCTGATGAACATTAGAGTCAACATTTTATCAAACATGTAGAGGACTACCCAAAACAGAAACACTTGATTAGAGTATTTTTCAGAGTTGTGATGCCACTTTTGATTAGCAAAAGAATTAAGAAGAAATCAATGAAACCAGTTGCAACTTTCAAAAATGGAACATTCAAATCATACACAACAAAATTTGTATAAACTTCAACACCAAGTTATGAAGTCAAATCACCACAAAAACCATCACAAAATCGATTTCAGCCTGAAAAACACACCTGCGCCAGGAAACTGAACTCCATCGTTGCACTGTTTCTTTTTCGGATTATGAACAGTAGCGCAAGTTTGATGCAAAGCAGCAAAAATATAGCAGAAATTTGATGGATTTGATCTTTTGGTTCAGCCAAAAGAACAGCCACCTGCCCATGGATATGGTCCTCTATTTATAGGCCAACCATGGGGGGTATTTTCTGAAAAGAACCCTCTAGAATTAAAATATTACACCAAGGTCCTATTCCTTGTAATATATTTTCACAATTTAAGAAATTCTAAAAATATATCAAAGGAGTACAATTACTCTAGACTCTCAACTTTTTATTACACATTGACTCAAAGTAAAAAAGACTCCAAACTTTTGAAATTAACAAAACTTGATTTGTGACGGTTTTCAGCAAAAACTGACAAAGCCTCTTAACCCTTCGACTCGTGACACCGCTTTGCGGCTCAGAGCGCCAAGAAGCCACTTCCGCTCTTGATCCCCTCGAGCTGCCTGAATGCTTATCCTGGCCTCCCTCTCGCAAACCCGGTCGTCACGCCGTCGCAATCAACCGTCCATCCAAGTCTTGCTCGGTCTCTTCGTGCACTCTTGAGATCTTCTCCAACTTCGTCCGGCCTCTCTGATCCTACAACATCGAGCAACCCGCTTTACCCTCGATCACTCGCCATCGACAGTCGGTCAGCATCTCCACCCTGCACATCCAAGACAAGCCAAAACAAGAACACGACGCACCGCCGAAACCCTCAGCACACAATCCTCCATTTTACATCGAACCCCTCGATGCACTCAACCCAACAATCCATCGCTCAATCTCTCAAATACTCATCCTTGTCAATCACTCATCATTCAGACAGAAAACCACCCTTGGTTTCACAGTAGAAGAAGGGGCAAAAAGAAACAAGAAAAAAGGATATGATATGGAGCCGGTACCCTATGCGGGATTTTATAAAGTACTAGAAGATGAAGGATTTCAGCTACTATTAATGACGTTTGAAAGGATGTGATGGTAGAGGGCGATGATGACCTATAATTTCGAAGCATCAGTTACTCTTTAATGCTCCGAAACTAGGTAGCATGTGTTAATACCAAGATTTAGTAGAGCCTATGCCCACAAAGGATGTCGCACGGTCAAAATAAGTCAAGGGAGTCCGGTCAAATGTTGTCAAAGAAGCCCGTCTGTATTGTCACAAAATGACTGGACATACAGGAGATGATGAAGGTGAGAGAAGATAAAGATCATTTAGAGGACACACACAATCATTCACAATAAACTATTCTTTCAGCGCATCGCCGCCCTTGAGTTCCTAAGGTTGATCATAGTGGGACTTGGCACTTGGAACCGAGATGCATCGTCTCGATCTCCAATGGAGAGGTGAGTCTCACCACTTCTGTCAGTCACATCGACTAAGTTTATGTTCTTCAAGGCTACATCATATCGATCTCTTAAGGTATCGACCCGGTTAGTGTGATCGTCGGGTTTATTTTAGTATATTTTGCTAGGTCTAAGACTGCATCGTTTTGATCTCTTAGATTGTTGTGAATTAGGTGTCATAGTCTGAGGATTCATCGGTTAAGTCCGACATCTTGTTCTATTGTATCTGGTTTATGTTATATACCATTCATCTAAATAAAGTATGCCCGATGCGTTTAAGTGTTGTTGATTTATCGTGATTAGCAACTGTCTTAGTTAGATCCAATCATGCAGTTACGGTAATTTGATGGTATGAATATGTTGTTTGGCATGCTGAGTTTAGCTTCTATCGGAGTACAAGCCGATAGGTTATCTTTATTTCCACGCCATGTTCCACTCACGCTTGGGAGACACTCATCAGCCTTTATGCACGAGGAATTCATCCTATCGGCCAATAGCGTGTTAAACCCGATAGTGTGGGCATGGTCATCGGCCCTACGCCCGATAGGCACGGTTATCCATGTTTAGTTTATTCTCACCACAGTTATCGGCTCGACAGCCGATCGGCGTTACTACTAATGTTATTTTTTATGATTCCTTATCAGTTATAGGGTCAAACTGATTGACGTACTTAGAACCTTCTTTTTCTTCTAAGATTATAGGATCTACACTAGAGTTAAGCAGATCTCCCAAACCAAGCGTGTAACTAAAAAAGACACTAACACGTATAAACTGAATCTTCGAGTTACCCGCAGGTTTTTGGTATCCAATGAGTTTGGGTTCAGATTTAGTTTTGAACCCATGGATTTCATGGATTCGGTTTCACATAGGTTTCGTAGATTTACTTCGTGAGCAAGTTAACCAGCTGGTTTGAGACTTGTCATCCTATTGGTGGCATCGAATTAGATCAAACAGTCAACCCAAAGAGTGTTGCTTGCTATTGGCTGCATTAGGGTAATCTCAACCCATAGTTTCTATGGGTAGTGTCTAAAGGTGAGAGAGAGCAATAAATATTCACTAGACATCATCTTCTCTAATGCATAATGTCTATAGTAGTTTCTATATAGAAAAAAATTAATTATCTTCATGCATGTATTAGGATTAACTATGGCAATTTTATTACGTAGCCATGTATAAACATTGATAAAGTATTACTTCTAATTATGATACAGAATAATGATATAAAATAAAATAACAAATTGCTATTTCTAATTTAATTTCATTCATGGTTACGAATACTCTCCTGTTAAAACTTATTTTTTTTCTATCTTCTCTTTTCAGTTTTCTCTTCTATGCGTGGAAGGGGTGGCGTTGTGCAATCGTGCAAGCACGGGGCCAGCGACGCTAGGGCGAGGCTGGCGCAGGGCGAGGCCAACGTGATGCGAGGCAAGGCTGGCGCAGCCCGGGGGCAGTGGCGCTGGCGCGAGGGCGGCGCGAAGAGAGGCCGATGCAGCTCGAGAGCGGCGGCGCTGTGGCGAGGCTGGCGCAGCGGCTGGGGCCGTGCCGGTGGCGTAGCGGCCGCTGGCTAAGGCCATGCTGGCGGCGCAGCAGCCAGGGCCTTGCCAGCAGCATAGTTCAGAGAGGGCCTGCCGCCGCCGTCATAGGGGATCCCCACGAGGAAGAAACTAGTTTCCCAACGCTAATTTTATCGTTTCCTTTTTCTTTGACATCGGATCGAACTGGTTTCTTCGCTAAGACACCATTTTCTTCTTTTTTTTCTCTCACTTCATTAATTCGTATGCCACATCAGCTCTTTTGTCTATGTGGCATGTTATTAAGTGCTGAAGACTGGTTGAGCTGGAGCGATGGGATGCCCTTATATGAGCAACGACACATGGGACCCACCATTCGTAAGAGTGTGTGCTGACGTCACTGGCGGCTCCCATCGGCCACCTGACACGTGCGGCGCCACCATTCGCCAGTACGGAGCACTAAAGTATTAAACCCGCCAGCTATAAGGGAAGGCACCACTCAACCAGCGTTCATCGGCTCATCGCTGCCTCCCCATCTGAGCTTCCGATGGTTCGCTTTGTCGTCGTCGCCGCCGCCGCGCTGCTGCTCTCCTCCGTCGCAGCCGTGCCCGAAGGACACCTCGTCGCCCGCCTGCCGGGCTTCCATGGAGCCCTCCCCTCCAAGCACTACTCTGGGTGTGGGCGCGGTGCGCCGTGCGCTTGCGCCGCCACTCTTCTACCTCTCGATTGATTGATTCCACGATGGTCCTTGCTCATCGATGTGCCGTGCCGGCTTATCCTTCTTGCAGATACGTGAGCGTGGACGAGACCAACGGGAGGCAGCTGTTCTACTACCTCGTGATGTCGGAGCGCGACCCATCCGCCGACCCAGTCGTGCTCTGGCTCAACGGCGGGCCGGGATGCTCCAGCTTCGACGGATTCGTCTACGAGAACGGTGACTCACATATATTTACGCGGCCCCTGCCTCCCAACTCTCATCCCCTTCTTCAGTTCTTGGTCGAAACTTCTTTAATTAGGCTTTGGGTGCTCGATTAAACTGTTCATCTTGTCCAGGCCCCTTCAATTTTGAGCGTGGGAGCGATCCCGAAGGGTTCCCCAAGCTGCAGCTCAATCCCTACAGCTGGTCCAAGGTGATTAACCTGACAGTGTTGCTTTGGCCCTCCATTTCTGTTGCTGAACCTGATCCATAATCCGGGGATTAGGTGCACCTTTTGTTTTGCGTTTATCTTTTGCTTAACTGATTTATTCACATTGCTTGCTTGCGCTACTTGCATGCCATTAGTTGTCACTCAGCATGATGTTTGTTTTGTACTTCATATGTGATATGTCTAATATGTCGAGTTTTCGTAGTTTGTCTGAATATATATGTAACTCAGTTTTGCTGTGCTTAGCTTCAGAAAGAAGCTAGTAACTGTACTTTTGATATGCCTAAATGTATGTCTGGTTATTTGTTTGAATTTTATCTTACGTTACATAGGACAACAGGGATGCTGATATTTGCTTAAGTAATTGGAATATTTGATGATTTGCCACTCCTAAAAATGGGTTTCGATTATTTGCCACTTTGATCCACTGTCATACACTCAGATGGTTCTACTTTTCATCACTCAAGTGACAAATAATCAAAGTATGCAAACTTTTTAGTGGTAAATCCTCAAATTCCCCTAAGTAATTGGTGTTTCGATTTAATTTTTGCCCTCTCTAGCTCTTTCTTTGGTCGTATATTATTTAATAAGAAAAAGTCAAGATGATCTCGAAGTATTAGGTTGTAGATGAATATTGTACTCAACGAAAAATCAGTCTTTTAATCTCCTAAACTAATCAACACCGGATAAATATACTCTCGAAACAGTTTACTGCAAGCAGTTTTACTGTGCGGCACCAACTTGGCTGGAGACACTGATGTGACTGTCCAAATGACTATAGTGAGAGAAAAATTTACCTCTTTTTCAGTTTCCTCCTCCCTATCTCTTTCTTCCTCCTTCCTCCTCCTCTTGTCGGTGGGCATACAAGGACCCGGCGGCACGTGTCATCGCGTTGGCGTGGTAGCACAAGTCGTGGGCGGCGCACTCCAGCGGCGCGTGTGGCGGTGTGCGGCACCTTCGTTCGGTCAGGCGACATGCACGCGGCAGCCGAGGTGCAGTGGCAACAGCAGGCGAGGCAGCCGAGGCCAAGCGGGAGCGAGCAACACAGCTGTTGTAGCAGGCGAGTGGATGAAATCGCTGAAGCAGGTGCATGATTCCTGTGTTTTTATTTTGGCACTTAAAGGTTCTGGCGTTCTAGCGTGTTTTCCCTAGGAAGAAGAAGCACACTGCGCAAAAATCAAACTGGACATTAAATGTTTCATCCTCGTTTTGCGTGTCCAAGTTGGAAATCTGCGTGCGCTGGTTGTTTTTTTTGCTACAGGACTTCTTGTTTGTTTCTTTTCCTGCACATCGCGTGTAGCACTACAGCTAAGGTGCAGCTAGGACGTAGGTGTTTTAGTGCTTGTGCGCTAGGCTGCCAACAACTAGGTGCTATGCGCTTACTCGGCAGAGAGGGCCGCAGAGCTAGCGCCACAGTAAAAGCTGTTCATCCAAACGGAGTCGCTCACGTGAGGATTAATCAGACTACACATACAGTAAACATGCATGAACAGTAATTAAATCTTTATTTTCGTGCATCTTCATTTGTTGTTTTTTTCTATTAAGAATCTGGATGATTAACTGCAAACATTATTTAAATTGCATGATGATACTTCATTGATATATATGTGTTTGCTTAGTATACTTTGAATCATCTATGAGCACTTTTTATATACTGCAGTTAGTTTGAATGTGCTAAAAACTGTGGTGTCTTTTGCTTGTGGATTGCCTGTGTTTATGTGGATATTTTGGACATGCCTGATAGAACATCTGTGTTTTTGATGTATCATCTATAGAACTGTCAATTGCCCTATGAATTAACTTGATCTGCCTTTGAGCACTTTGTTGGTGTCTTTTCGATTAGAACACCGGTCGTTTTTAGGCTAGATTATTTTCAGTACATGTGATCTGTTTTGCTTCTGCTGATTGTTTGTTGAGGTGCGTTGGGTTTTGGGAGAAGACCATTGATTCGAAAGAATTTTTTAGGCGCCCATTCACCCCCCCTCTGGTCGCTACTTTCGGTCCTGCACCTACTGCGTCATGTGCTAGAAGATAACGATCTATGATCTCACCCACGCACGAGTCTTGGGCCTAGGGCATAAAATTTTGAATTTGCTGGCTAGCGTAGCTCCCCTATTTCCCAATAAATGTCATCGGTTAAGCTTCCATTGCATTCCATAGAAGCACGTTGTTGACCAGTTTTAGCACCTGCAGACTTGCATATCGTTAGTTTGCAAACACCAAGCTACAAGCATATAATATCACAAATTCTACATAGCAAACTATTAAGCAACAACCATACAATTAAATGGGAGCTAAGGAAATATCATGTTCGCATTTTGTCAAACAGATTACTTGTGCAATGTTGTACCCCGGGCTGTGGTCATTGGATAGCTCAGTAATACTTGTGTGTTACCAGCGGAGACGTGAAGCACCGACGGCTAGGTTTATAGCGATGAAAGGCTTACTCAACAGGAGTGAGATTTCGCCGAACATTGTTGTGGCGACGAGCTAGAGTAGAGCGCCCATTCTTCTTGGCTCCTTGGAGTAGCAGATGTAGGGGAGGTTGAAGGGGAAGACGTGCTCGTCGTCCAGCTCTGCACGTGAAGCACAGCAAGAAAATCTGTGGCAACCCACGACAAGGGTGAGGAGAAGATAGGGTGAGGTGTGGGAGACGGGGGCAACCGAATGAGGATTGTGGCACGTAGGTCCTGGGTTCCCATCGGCCTAGGTACTTTTGCAAAAAAACATGTGTTTTTCGTTTTTAGAGCGCATTATGAATTTCTGACTTTTCTCTCCTTCATATGTAAATTACCAGGAAATGAGGACACGGACGTAAAAAACACAAGACAGCAAAGAGTACGGCACAGGTCCTCAACACAATTAGTGATAAATAGGAGGGTATTTTCGCACAAGTACCTAGGACACATGGCAGCGCGCGGAGTTGGCCACGCTGTCCAAAACAATCTTGGAGCTCCATTTCCAGAAAGATTAAATAAGAGTGATTTATTTATGTTGACAGACCTATCTCTACTATTATAAAAAGTAAACTTATGGTCGTATAGCCGTCGCGCACGCAACTGCCTCCATGCACAGCGACAACGCTGCAACCACTCGTCCCTCCCACGCGCGATACGCATCTCCTCACCTACCCATTGGCGCACCCAACCGAGCCCAGTCGCCACCTCCCCCTCTTCCACACGACGTCATGGCACCCCTTGCACCCTAGCCCCGTTGGTCGCCTGCCTGCTTCCTCCCTCACCCCTTGCCCTCTCCTCTTCTTGCCACCTCTCATTCTTCCTCTGCCCATCGCCCTAGCGTTGGCCAGCATCGCTCCTCCTCTTCAGCTGACGGCGGTGATGATGATGATCCTGGTGAGAAAATGCACTTGCTTTATTTTACACATGTTCGTACTAACAGATTAATGGTATGTATGTTACGACTTAGAACTTACAACACCACTTGAGCTTTACATGATTGCCATGGACAAAATAGTACAGATTCTCGAGTAGTTAGTTGACAACTTACATACCATATGTATGTGGTTAAGCATGCAATATGTCAGTGCTATGAGAAATTGGCATGTATTTGAAGCATATCATGCTAATTGCACAAATTTAGGGCTTTGCTGTTTGAGCACATCAAGAACATATGTTTTATCATGAATTTTGTTCCTCTATGACATCAGAAAATTACAACCGAATGGAAGCAAATTCAGGAACTTTGAAGTAAAAAAATTCTGTTGTTTCAGTTTTGACTTAGCACATAAATATCTTCCTTTTAAAACTCTAAAAGAACTGCAAGTACCATTTAATTGACTAAAAAAAGTTGAGCTACTGTGATTTACATGAGGCATAGCATCAACATGTACATTTTCCATTGTGTAGTTTTTAGAAAGCACCACATGAAACTTTTTTCTACTCTGCAAATATATGTTAGGCACGGTATGCATAATCCTATTTATGTCTCTCACAAAAATAGCATAGTAATATAGTATGCTACTTAATCATGCTATTGATAATTGCATGTAGGAAATATTCTCCAGCTGGACTCACAAGACTGTGCAGTTCCAACGGATTAAGAGGAAGACTGGGATTCCCCACAAATCCGTGCGATGTTTTTCTTTGATGAAGACATAAATATTGAATCGGTAAATCATCAGTCTTTATTGACGTCTCTTTATAGCCAAATACTGTCCAATTGCCAAAAACAAACACATCTTAGATCTGCTTGTAGAGAAGTGGTTGAAATGCTCTGAATTATCTACCAGGTGCAGGGTTTGAAAACTGGAGTCTGCTATTCCGGCTAGCTCCCTGATGTTTGTTGGCCCGTCAAATGTTTCGTCCAGAACGGGCCTGCCTATTAGCTATTTTAAACAACGTTAATATTTGTAATTTTTTGAAAACCAAAATAATTCGAAATTTTATTTCATAACTCTTCAAAACTAATTCTATATTTGTATTGCAGATAAAGAATTTTTTACATGAAAGAATATTAAGATTTCAGACTGAATTTAGATTGTAAGGTTGCATTTTGTAGACGGCTTCTTTACTATTGTTCATGTGTTCCGATTTTTGTTGTTAGCGGTGAGATGAGATTGAGTTAATCAAATCATTTCCATATATACTATTCTGGTAATTGGTATACTATCTGATATTGTGACCACTATATCTATCTTATAGTGTGATCACTATATGATCTTCAGTTGTAACATGTGACATTCTACCGAGTCAAAAATCTGTTTGAGTGCATACTTCAAAAAGAAATGAAATATTATGCATTTTTTATGTAGTTTTCACCCTGACGATGTTCGAAAGTGGTATTTTGGTCTCTCTTTATCAGCGGAAGTAGTATTTTGATCTAATAGCACTTTTAATTAGTAGAGATGAATCTATGCACTTTTCTATGAGCAATAACTAATGTTAATGCATAATTAATTCTCTATTTATGATTTATTTTGAATAAAAATATATCACATTGTTTATTATCATCGTGGTGATATTATTAAGTATGTTTTAATAAATGTTATACCCTAAAATGTCTTTAATTTGTTAATAAGAAGAAAATAATGTTGCAAAGCACGGGCACCTGATTAGTCTTGTGCACATGCAATTGCTGCATCTCAGTTATGTTTTCTATTCTGCCTCGCGAGATTCAGAGGAGCAGGCACTACAAATGCAAGTCTGATCTTGATTTGCTAGGTTTTGTCAGGAAAACGTATTTTTAGCTCTTTTCCAAAAGGGCTGAGGGCCCTTGTCTGAGGTAAGCTCTAGGATCAACTGAAGGGCAATGTTGAGATTTTCTTAGATTTTTTTTAATCTAACAACGGTACAGAGAAAGCGGCACTGTCTATTCAGAACCATCGGAGGTTACTCATGTCAGATCTTCTCTCCGGACAACCAGTGGCTGTAGAACGCTAGAGTCTCCTTCGGCTTGTACTCCGGCACGGTGTGTCCAGCTCCCTGAAATGCCGACCCCATGTTAAGAACATTAAAATTTTAAAGCATGGTCCATTCCATTCGAAGGAATATCTCGAATGGTCGATGTTGACGGTGTCATTGATCTATCTGAGGTCATGTTTACTAGTTGACATAGAATTTTACTGATTTAATCCCCTCCTGACCAGTTAATCCACAACGAACTACTCAATTCACATTTTTTATTCAAACATGACTGGAAATCATCAACCGTCAGTTTGTTTCAAGACATTTCCAGAGAATAACAGCTTTTAGCTACACAGGACATGTACTATGCTTCACTACCCACCGACGTGTAGACCTAATATGCTACTGCGCCCATATGCCACTTGCCAGTAATACAGATGATAGCATTGACTAAACATGCGATTTCTCGACTGAAATTGAAAAGCCTGGCCTTGGTCAGTGATTACGTACCTTTATGGTGATGAAAGTGAGATTGTGTTCATAGCCTTGCGTATACCTGCAATGGCACAAAACAGCTCTATTGAGGAAAATTCAGAGGCATTTATCTTTCTCTTTCTATTGCTTCCTAGTTCCTGCTGAAAATCTGAAATAATTCAAGGCTGGTGCTACTACTACTGTTACTAACCGTTGGTCGATCTTTCACTTAGGATTCTGGTCACCTAGTCCTAATTTTTATAGATTGGTTTGGCCATGATTCGTAAAACTATACCATTACAACTGTTGAGATATAATTATACTCGAGTCTCACCAGTGCCTATGTAGAGGACAACTGAGTTGAGAGGAGTCTCATGAGTGACTATATAGAGGAAAACGGAGTTGAAAGGAGGATAAGTCAAAACTTGTTTAGCTCTAACTCCTATCCCTAAAACTCCGTTGCAATAACCCATTAGCTAAAACTCCGATGAACATCAATCTGATGCCTTAGGTTAAACAATCTTTTGCAACTCAAATGAATCTAATAGATCAGACTCAACCGATACAGTATTAGATTGATAAAATAGATTGATCTAAACATGAAGCGTAAGACGAATATGATCAACATATTGCATCGATAAATAGTGAATCTATTGATCTAACCAAGATATCAAACATAACAAAGAAAGCCTCAATCAGAAAAAAAGTCACCGAAAAGGCTATTTCTAGAGTGATCGGAGATTGAACTTAACCAATGCAACCTGATTCTACGAAGGGAATCACCCTAATGCTACAGACCTAGGGTTTAGCGATGCACCGGGAGTTATTGTTGAATAGATGATAGTTTTTCAATGAGGTTCCTGAGCTTACATATTTATAGAAGGGAGACCTAAACCGACTGTTATACGAATCCTAGATAATTTGAGATAGAGAATCTAAACGACATTAGTTATATTCTATCTACTATCTAAACAGATGTGCGTGGCATTCGCTTAACTCATTTAACTAGGCCTACTGCATGTAAGTCTTTTATGACACCTTGTCATTCACATAATGACGGCCAACAAGCCCATCCATTAACCCGACGATGAATGTTCCTCTCCTTGCGCCGACGGTCCAAATTCTGGTGTTAGTAGTTCTACAATCAATTGGTGATCATGTTTGCTACGTTTTCATGTATTAATTTTTCTAACACTAACTATTACTGCTACCACTACCGCATAAATGACTTTTAGTGACATAGCTTTAAGCTTTATTGACGAGTAAAAAATACACGTCACTAATATACTTTTAGTGACATGACTCAACGATGTTCATCACTAATGAAAGATCCTAAACTGCTAAATTCTAAATCGATCTTCAGTGATGAGTCTCAATGATGCATGTCACTCAACACCTACCTTTAGTAATGGGTGTCATATAGACCTATCACTAAAGATCGGTGCATATAAATTTTTTTTAAAAAAAATTGGGTGGGATAAATAACATTAGCCTAAAAACACATACCACTATTATAATTTGTCGTCTCCAAAAACACACACCACTATTATAAATTCTCGTCTCCCCTCTTCAATCTCTACTCTCAACTACTTTACACTTCCCTCTCTTGCTCTCTCTACTTGACCTTTAACAGTGTCATCCTAAGCTCTATCGATGGTGGCCGACGTCACCCCAAGATTCACCTTATGGTGACCGGTGTCACCTTGTGCTCCACCAAACATGAGCTCCTCAGTGTTGAGCTACTTTGACAAAAGGCACATAGTTGTTTCCGTTCCTTCACCAAATCCTATTACATTCTCTCCTCCACTATTGTTGCCTCCTCTCCTCCTCCGCCATTATCACGTCACCTCCTCTATTGTGGCTCGTGGTATAGGTCTTAGAAATAATGACCACATAGAAAGCACCTTAGTACAACGATAAATATGATGGAAAGAGCCCCTCCCCTGTCTTGTCTCTTCAGATCTAATCACTACCTTATTTGAACTGAATGCAACTAAACAAAACTATATACTTCCTCCATCCCAATATAAAACCACTTCTACCATTTAAAATTTGTCCTAAATATTATAACTTCTAGCCTCAGAAGTGAATTCCCCCCTTAAAACTTCCCATAATGCAATACTACTAATTCCACCTATAGTAGACCCCACACCCTACCTATTTCCAAATATTAATGAAGTATACTAATGTCGTTTTACCCTCTTTCTTAATACTAGTGCTAAAATCTAGAAATAGCTATATATATTAGGATGAAGGGAATATAATAGATTTAAAATGAATAAAATGATCGACCGTTAGTGACAAGTGAACATTTATATCTGTCACTAATAATTCACCTTTAGTGGTGAACATAGATGTATATTTGTTAGTAACGATCGATTATTAGTGACGGATGTACATCTTCGACCATCACCTTTTTTTAAGGTAGTGTACATCATATCTCTACTAGCTACACATGCATTTTTTTAGAAACTCTAGGTTGGAAAGTAGCGCCCTCCAGTTTTTGCGAATGGTTCGTCGAGTTTCCACATGTTATTTGAGAGCAGTAACGCATGATGTATGAAGCTGAACGGAGCTAATATCTAGAAATGACAATAACTGTTGAAGGTATTTGGAAAAAATGGAGGGAAATCTTTGTGAAGAAAAGATGCAAACATACCCCGCGATTTGCTCTCCAATGTACCATGGGCGCCAATGATCAATTACTCTGTAGCCCATGGATCTGACCCATGCTTCAGTTCCGACGAAGGGAATACAGAGATCATGATCTCCGCTACAGAAAGTCAGAAACAGCACAATCATAAGTTGGTACACGTTTTATTGTTTGAAGGAAGAAAAAATTTGAATTTTAGGTCAGTCAGGCTAAAAGCATGGTTCAGAAATTGCGGAGAATCGATAAGAATCTATGTACCAGCTTGCGTTGCTACTATCAAATTTCGATAGTCCTATTATTTTTCATGCAAACGAGAAGTAATTGTAGTATATTAACCAACCAAACATTAATTACGTTACGCCTCACCAAAATTATTTATCCTTCATATTAATTCAACGCGTAGTTGTGCAATACAAATTTAGCACTATAAATTGCTCATTTTCAAATGATCAACTTAATGGTTTGCACCATACCTGTAAATAAGTACACGATATCCCATTGCTGTGAACTTCTTGTGGTACTTCACCACGCTGCTTCCAGTATCGTGGTAGTAGTCTAGTCTTGCAGTATACAGTTCCCATGATCCAATTAAGCTTTTCTGATGTGCCCTTTCAATCAAGAAAGATTTTTTTTGAAAGGCGTGCGAGAGATTCGCCGCTTAGCATTAAGAGAGGTGAAGACCCCAGGAAGAATGTTACAAAGCAAGGTATCAACTTAACCAGCGATGGCATGATCGCGGTTTACAAACAGAACGAAATCCGAAACAAATAGATCAACTACTGTGGGGATTGATTCAAAGGAGAGGGAGAAGACTCTTTTGTTACGCTCCTTCCAAATATTCCACCAGGTGTAGATGATTAAGCCGTTAAACAAACGACGATTTCTTCTCGACGAAGCCGAAGAAGCCCTCTGCCACCAAATCTGAAAAGGTTCTCTCCCTGTGAGCGGCGGAGTACCGGAGATGTGCAGTCGAGCCTGCACTTCATTCCAGGTTTGGATGGTGAAAGCACACTCCCCAGCCAGATGTTGTGGCGTCTCAACTGCAGCAAAGCATAGCTGGCAGAAGGGCGTGCATAGCCACCCCCTTTTGAGGATATTGTCAGCTGTTAAAATTTTGTGCTTTAGGAGTGTCCAAACAAAGAATTTACACTTGGGCTCTGCAAGACTCTTCCAAAGCTGACCCGAAATGGTTGGCCTGCACATACCCTCAAACTGAATCTGGTAGGCTGACCGAACCGAGAAAATGCCGTCCGCGGTCCATTTCCAATGAATGTCATCGTCCATTGCATTTAGGCTGACATCTTGAATTAACGCCCAAAGTTGAATGAATTGATTTAGTTGCCTGATGGATTCCAGATGTCTGACACTTTTAGCCCAAGCATTTTGGTGCAACGCAGTAAATACTGAGATATTCTTCCTCGTGGAGATACTAAATAATTCTGGGTAGGAGGTTCTAAGGGGCTGCCCTCCCATCCAATTATCCAGCCAAAACCTCGCTAAACATCCATTTCCAAGCTGAATTCGCATCGAGGCCTGGAACAGCTGCAGGTCCTTTGATGAACAAGGTGGGGGTGTGTCTGCCCATGGCCTTGTCTGATCCTTCCACCTAAGCCACAACCATCGCAGCCGCAACGCTCTCCCCATGGCCTGAAGATCCACTATCCCGAGGCCTCCCCTTCCCTTGGGCACACAGACTTGCTTCCAACTCACCAAACATGGATCTCCTCTTGCGTTCTAACTATTAATCTTACCCCATAAAAATTCCGTCGAATTTTGTCCAGATGCTTGATTAGCCACACATTTTCCTGGAAAACCGAAAGATGGAATATAGGAATTGCAGAGAGGGTTGAATGAATTAGTGCCAGCCTTCCTGCTTTAGAGAGGAACGAAAATTTCCAGCTTGCAAGCTTGGCGGCTGTTTTGTCAATGAGTGGTTGGCAGTGGCTTCTTCTGAGCTTACCGAAATGAAGAGGCAGTCCTAGGTATTTGCAAGGGAACGCTGCCTCTCTTGCCGGGAAAACTTGGCGAATGCCCTCTATTTCCCTGGCAGTACGACCAATAGGGTATAGTTCAGTCTTATCGAAATTGATTTGCAACCCGGACGCCTTGTCGAAGATCTCAAGGATTGTTTTCATACATTCCGCCTGTTGTGGACAGGCTTCTATGAAGAAGCCTACATCATCTGCGAAAAAAGAGGCTCTTACACGAGCACTGCTCTGATCCAACGGTTTTAAAAGTCCATTTCTTTCCGCCTTAATTATCAACCTTTGCAAGGGGTCCATGGCTAGAAGGAATAGCATGGGGGACAAGGGATCACCTTGTTGAACGCCTTGACGATGAACAAATGCCTCCCCCACTTCGCCATTTAGAATGATTGAAGAAGAGGACGAATACAATATCTGGCAAATCCAGTTAGTCCATCGGCGCCCGAAACCACGGTTTTGCAAAACTTCAATCAAGTACGGCCAGCTAATGGAATCGAAAACTTTAGAAATGTCAAGCTTAATGAATACCGCTGGCTTTCTAGCCTGGTGAAGTCGCCTCAAGCAGCCTGGACCAGTAGAAAGTTGTCATAAAGCCTCGCCTCTTGATAAACGCTGACTGGTTAGAGGCGATCAAACTATCCAGAAAAGGGCTTAATCGGAGTGCAAGGAGCTTGGTTAAACCCAATCAAGAAAGATCCCCCACAAGGAGAAGAAAGTGAGTGCTCATTTTAAAATAAATTCGAACTAAACTTTTGGTTCTTCGTCTATCATATCGTTTTGGCATGAATGGCAGCTCTTACATCTTCATCATCCAACCATGCATTAGCAAGTTCATCGCTCTACAAGTGCAGCAAGGTGTTTATCAGTAGCTACAAGCTGTTTGAACGAAACACAACTATATGCTGATCTGAAAATCGAAATCGATGAAATTTGATACAGTGATCACGACATCTTGAAGTACAAGATTGTCGTTGCACCTTTCATACCGTGCAGGGGAGTGATCTACCATTAAGTTCAGGCCACATTGCAATGCGTCCATCGGTCACAGCAGTACGGAGTGGCCAAGAACGGCCAGCCATTCGCTTCCTCACTGGAAACGGCCTCTCTGTCTCACCTAGCATTCTAAAACTTGACGGCAAACTGCTGTTCTTGAATTCTAATTCTTGATTTTCAGGATGATGGTAGCAGGGAGCAAGGATGTTGTACTTGTTAAGGTCTTTTAGTTCCTGCAGATGCCAATAATGGAGACTTACCGAATTTGCATGATTGCGTAATTGTTTTGTTTGCATGTTCTGCACAGGATGTTACCCAATGGACTTTCTCTATCTTTTCTTGGCACACATCATTGACTTTTCCCCAGAATGTACCATGGCAAGCAGCACTGACATCCTGGAACAATTCAAATCAGGTCATTTTAGCTTTATTAACTCTTACATAGCAGATCGTTCTTTATTCTCTATCTCCTCAGACAGTAACAAATAATCCTCAATTAACAGATAAGTAGCCCTGCATCAGAACCTACGACATAAGTATTTTGGCAGACTCTTCTCTAATATTCTTCTGAGGTGAAAGAGCATAAGAGCATAGGCATTCAGGCACAGACCTCATACAATTCGGTTGAAATGAGACCCATGCCATGTGCAAACGGCACAAATGAATTAAAATCGTAGTCCTGATCAGTTGCTCCATTCCCAATTAGATAGCCCAGAAAAATGGAAAGAGACTAGATTGTAAGCTGAAACACAATTTTGGCACATGTACAATTGTATGATGCCAACTCCCAACAAACGTGAATAGGACGACCTTCAGATTGATTCTTGGCTTAAGTTCCTTTTCTATGCCTGTCAAGACATAAACATAACAGGTAAGAAACTTTGATAATTATAGTTATGCCATCTGCACTTTTTTTATGACAAACTCAACCTTTTACAACTTCATCCGTTAGTGTTGGAATATAGATGCCTGCGTATGACTCTCCCGAAATGTAGAACGGGTTTGACTGAAACTCGGGGTATAACTCAAACCACTGCAACAATATTTTCGGATCGGTATAAAAATTTTCTAAAGTGATATTTATATTATTGAAACCAAACGAGTATGACATCCCAACACCAGCGGGGGAGTCCAGGTACACGATGTTGGAAACCTAGTTAGTACCGCATTTCATCACATCTTCTGGAATGCAAAAAAAAAAAGTAGGGGAAACTCCACCGTATATAAACTCGTTTGACACAACTTTAGATTAAAGATTTCATTCAGCTAGTCAAACCTAGTTTTAAGAAGTACAATATTAAATAAAGTTGTGGGTGGATTGAGGGTATTTAGTTGACTCGTACGATTTTTAGTTTGAACTAAATTTAAAAGTTTAAACATTCTATTTTTTATACAAACTCTACATCTAACATTAATCTTAGAGTTAGAATTGTATCAAACAATGCCATATATTAAATAGGAAACGTCTAGATGAAACCCCAAGTGTTAGGTTGTCTACAAATGTTACCCCTAACTAAAAACTAGGCTTTTAATCATCCAAATTAATCTATACCTCACAAATAACCTTGAGGCAGTTTACAACAACGGTTTTGTTGATGGGGCAGTGCACGTTGGTGATTTTAGTGAGGTGACTATCCACATGGGTGCGCACCGGCATCTAAATAATAAGACCCACTTATCAGTGACATGGAAAAATTTCTCCATTTCTTTTTCTTTTCTTCTTTTACTTCTTTCTTTTTCTATTTTGTTCTTTTTTGTTCATGCTTCCTTTTTTCGGACGCAGAGAGGGCACAATTGTCGGCCAAGGTGCGCTAGCATGGGTAGGGCCGCACGAGGCAACACTGATCGAGGCGCGGGGCAGCCAGTCGAGGGCGCTGGTGGCACGATGTTGAGAGGCTGAGGAGCAGCGGCGAGGCGTGGGTGCAGCGGCGCTGCGGAGGCACGACGTAGCACAGTGGGATGCAACTCCATGGGGGCATCGGGCAAGGCGAGGGAGGGGAGGGAGCTACCCGACAGGCAGGACAAGATAGGGGTGGCAGTTTGGCTCGAGGCTCGCGAGCCAGCTCGGGCTCGGCCGAGCCGAGCCGAGCCTGGCTCGGCTCGCTGAGTCTTCGAGCCGAACTCGAGCCCAAGGGTTAGGCTCGGTTTATGGCCGAGCCGAGCCGAGCCGGCTCGCGAGCAGCTCGTTGGCTCGGCCAGCCAGTCCATGCAGCCCAAATGCCCAATAGCCCATTTGGCCCAGTACTCCAGACTCCAGTCTCCAGCCTCCAGGCAGTCCCGCACGGGCACGGCGCAGGGCGCACTCCCACTCCCGCACCGCCGCACGGCGCACGGCCGCACCGCACGTCCGTCGTCCGCTGCCGCACGCGGCACGCACTCTCGCCCGCGCCGGCGCGCCGCCCCGTCGCTCGTCAGCTGTCAAGCCGCGCCGCCTCGCTGCCCGCCGGCCGCCACCTGCCTGCGCAGCTGCGCTCGGACCGGCGCATCGTGCCGTCGCGCGGTCGCCTACCGGCGGCCTCGCCGGCCCGCCCGAACCCGGCCGCCCCCCACGACCACCAGCGCGGTCGCGCACTCGCGCCCCGGCGGCCCTGCCCTCACCCGGCCGCCCGCCCGCCCCCCACCAGTGTGGCAACAGTGCAGCACCACTGCACCAGCCCCTCAGTTGTGAGCTATGCGCCCTCGCCCCTCAGTTCCATCTTTGATCAAAACTGGTTTCATGTGTGTTTGAGTCAGGGAGTTAGAATTTTTTGCTACTATGGTTGAGTAGGAATTGACACTGAGAAACCAAAGGTTGGTTTCGGTGTTTTGTGATGAGTGATTGACAGACTTTTTACCCTCTGTTCGAAGGGTACCTCCGGAGGGGTCTCGGAGGTGGTCTCCGAAGGGTGTACCTCCGAAGTGTGTTCGGAGGTGGTTATATCGGAGGCTGTTCGGTGTTTGCTTGCTGCAGCTGTGCAGCGGAGTGTGCCTGTCGGAGGGGTCCGGCAGTACACGTTGACTGGGTTTGTACCGAAGGGGCTTCGGTACTTTGGGCGGTACACCGGAGTGTGTACCGGAGGTTGCTAACCCGGAGAGGTCTCCGAAGTACTGGATACACTTGTTTGCTTGTCTGTGGTGCGCAGGGACTTCGGAGGCGACGGACAGGGTTCGAGCCAAGTGAACTTGGGTCAAGCGAGAGGCTTGATGCCAGGGGAGCGGGGAGCTCCGTCACGGTGGCTGCGAAGGTGGTCCGGGTCGGTCCTCGGGTCGAGGCGTACCAGGAGAAGGCAGAGAGTGCGGAGCGTGGCTCCGGCTGAAGGTACTTCGAGACAAAGTCCTCGGAGGTGAGGCACTTCGAAGGTACTCCGAATGGAGTGACTTCGGAGTTGGTGGATCAAGTCCTCTGCAGAGGCAAGGGTTCGAAGTGTGCTCCGGAGGGAGACACTCAAAGGTACCCGACGAAGGTCTCAGAAGTCGAGGTGCATCGAAGGCATGGTCCGGGTGAGGCTCGTCGAGGAGTGTGCTCGGAGTGAGGCACTGCGACAGAGTGCTCATGGAATGCTTCATGCGGAGGCCTTGGACGAAGGAGGGACTTCGAAGGGTGGTACTCCGAAGGTGGGGCTTCGGAGTGAGGATGACTTGTGGTGCTTCGGCCATGCATGGCTTCGGTACACGGACGGACGGTGTTTGAGCTGGGAGTAGCTGCGAAGCCGTGGTGGTCCACTCTGGAGGTGGTGGTGCGAAGGCCCAAGGGGCTTTGACGGCTTCGGCTTAAAACCGTCACTGTATCGAAGGACTTCTTCGGCGGAGCGAAGGCCATCAGGCTGCAGGCTTCTCGCCGAAGCTACCGCACCCTCCGGTGCGAAGGGAGGTTCCAGAAGTCAACACTGTAAAGGCTGACACTGTCTGTTCTGAAAAAGGCTGACACTGTCCCCTCTGCAGCTGACAGAGAAGCCTCCAAAATAAAGGTGGACTACCTTTTGTACCCCTTAGTTCTGTAGAGACAAATCAGTTGTAAACCCTAGGGGTAAAGTAGTCACTTCCTTAGGATGAAGCCGTGGGCTATAAATATGGGGGCTCGGTAGGTAACATTTAACACTTTGAGCATTTACTGTTGAGCTCCTGTACACAGACCTCGCTGGTTTTCATCCAGAGTTCAATATATTTTGTGTTCCTTGTTCAAGCGGCGAAGCCCTGCTTCTTTGTGCTTTTGCTTGAGCTCGCGTTGCATACCTCGCTAGTTTTTAGTTCACCGGAGCCTGTCTTGGCGAAGGGTCTTTTTCTCGCGAAGTGTGTTTTGTCAGTGTGCTTTCGCTCTGTGTAACAGGAGGCGTGACCTCGCTGCTTACTAGCGAAGCCCTGATTGTTGCCCGTTTTGCTTCTTGTGTCGAAGCCCCTAGTTTAGTCCAGTTGTGTGCGTGTAGACCTTCGTGTACGAAGCCCAGCACCAGTTGCTGCCGCCAAGTACTTGGTCGAAGTCCTCAGAGGGCTGTCCACTCTTGCGAAGGGTGAAGTGCGAAGCCTGCTCGAAGCACCCTGTGTGCGGAGCCTGCACTGACTTAGCAGAGTAGTTTTTCGAGGGTTGTAAGTGGAGCGAAGTCTTCTTGGCTTCGAACTTTTGCTCCTCCGAAGCCTGTGTTCGAAGGTGTCGAAGTACCTCCGAACCAGACCTTCGAAGGTAGTGTTCGAAGCCTGTTCCGCAGAAGACAGAACAGAACCGAAGGCTAAGTTTTTAGCCCAAAATTTTAAAAGCTCCCATTCACCCCCCTCTGGTCGCCGTTTCCGGTCCAACAATTGGTATCAGAGCAGGTTAAGATCACCAGTTGACCTTAACCGGTTTTGTGATCTTTAGGCGACATGGATAGAGGCAGTAAAATTCCTCTGTTCGATGGGACAGATTTTGCATACTGGAAGGTGCGCATGGAGGCTTACTTGTTAAGCCAAGGAAATGCAATTTGGGAGATTGTGGACTCACAATACTCCATCCCTGATACCCGCACCACTCAAACTGAAAAAGATCAGTATATTGCCAACTCGAAGACAAGGAACATACTGTTCATTGGTTTGAGTCGGAGTGAGTTTGATAGGGTGCAGCACCTTAGGACTGCTAGGGAGATTTTGACAACACTCACTGTCTTTCATGAGGGCTCTGCTCAGATTAAGGCCAGGCACCAAAGCACCTACAATCAACAGTATCAGCTGTTTGTGCAGGCACCTGGTGAATCTGTAGATGCCATGTTTTCTCGCTTTGACGCGATAGTGAGTAACTTGCGATCCAACGGGACGCTTGCTTACAGTGATCACGATAGAGCTATCAAGCTTCTCTATGCTCTTGACCGTAGCATATGGGAAGTGAAGATATCCAGCATAGAGGAGTCCACAGGCTATGACACATTGACCTGTGACGAACTCTTTAGTAAGCTGAAGTCCACAGAGATTGCCAAGGCATCTCTTGCAGTGCACAGAAGCTCTTTGCCACAACCATTGGCATTGGTTTCTAGCACTAGCCGTGGCACCACTGCAGAACCAAGCACATCAGGCACTTGTGTTCTTGCAGATGGTTTTGCTTTGTCCTCCCTGGTCTCCGTCACAAAGGAGCAGGTGGATACTCTAGCTGATGATGAGCTTGCTCTCATTGCCCGGAGGTTCACCCGCTTTCATCATGAGAGACGGGATCAGAGGAGAAGTGGTTTTAGTGGTTGCTATGAATGTGGCGACACCTCTCATATTAAGGCAAATTGCCCCAAGATCAAGAAGAGAGATGAGAGTGACCGCCCCAAATACCACAAAAAGGAGAGGAAGCCCTTTGTGAAGGGCAAGCGCGGCAAGATGGCTAAGAAAGTAGCCAAGGCCGCTTCCAGAGCATTTGTTGCTGCTCTCAGCGACATCGACACATCCTCAACTGAGGAGTCGAGCTCTGAGGAGGAGGAGTCCCCAAGGAAGGAGGACAAGAAGGACAAGAAGGGACGTGACTTCACCGGCCTTTGCTTCATGGCCGACAGCGATCTCAGCGGCGATGAGCTTGACTCATCTGAGGTAAACCTATCATCTGACCAGCTTCTAATTAAATTAGATGAGCTGAATGAAGTAGTGCTTGGTCAGGATAGATTACTTGTGCAAGCCGCTAGAGAAAGAAAAGACCTTAGACTTAGGCTAGAAAATATTTCTACTGAATATGCCATGCTTAAGTCTAAATTTGATGATGCTGAATGTGAATCATGTTCTGTTGTCATGAGTGAGCTTGCTCAGTTGCGTTCTGTTCATGCTCAAACTCTTTCTGAGCTTGAGACTGCACAGAAGCAGCTTTTGGAGGTGGAGTCTAGACCTCATGAAGTCATTGATTGCATGAACTGTTCTTTATTGCGCGATAGCATTAATTTACGTGATAAGCATGTTCATGATTTAGAGGCTAGATTGGAGAGGGCCGGTAGTTCTAAGGATGTGCAACCTGTTTGTGACACTTGCATTACCCTTAAGGACCAGCTAGGCACTGTTAGAGAGCGAGCTGAAAACCTCATGTCCGAAAATGAATACCTTCTTTCTGTGGTGAATAAATGCACTGAAGGGAAGGGTAGGATGGATTTGCTCTTGGCCAAGACCAAGTTGTGTGCTGACAGAGCCGGGGTAGCTCTAGGTTTGGGTTTTGAGAGGATAGCTTCAGACAGTAAGACCAAAACTGTTTTTACCTCTCCCACCACCCTAGAAAAAGAGAGAGCTCTGTTGGACACCCCATCAGC
Organism: Zizania palustris; assembly: GCA_019279435.1. Lineage (NCBI taxonomy): Eukaryota > Viridiplantae > Streptophyta > Magnoliopsida > Poales > Poaceae > Zizania > Zizania palustris. The sequence continues at coordinate 9,987,966 of JAAALK010000085.1, forward strand.
CAAAAAGCCTACCCATCCACCAAAGAAAACCACACCTCCTACCAAGAAAAATCCTCCCAAGAAAACCACTCAAAAGAAACCCAAGGAGCCTGTGAGAATTGCTCCTGTGACCCATGAGAGTGCCCCCAGGAGAGTGTTTCATTGTTCTTATTGTCAGCGGACGGGTCATTTGATTGGTTTCTGTTTCCGTCGCATCAAGGATGAGCGACGTGCACAGGCGATGAGCTATCAGGACAGGCATTACCCATCTTTAGGTATGCATGAGTCTGAGTATTACTCTCGTCCTGTTTTCGAGGCTCCTCGTGCTTCTCGGAGAGGTTTTGCTCCTCGAGGTGTTCACCATGTTCCATATGGTGGTAGACCTCGGGCGAGTAGCTTTGTACCTCGTCAGAGTAGGAGACCTCGTCATGCTTTGCGTACTATGCATGTAGGTAGACCTCGCACTTTGCATCATACTGATTTTCATGTGCGTAGACCGTCTACTTTTACTGTGCCTACTACTCGTGTCACTCAGTGCTGGATGCCTCGTCATTATTTTACTCACCCCAGCACTGAGCGATCGAGACGTTTTCATCATGTGTAGGCGACAGGTCGAGGCTTAGAGGGCACGTGGATCATGGACTCCGGTTGTTCGCGCCACATGACCGGAGATGCAGCTTGGTTCTCCAGCCTCACCACAACCAAGCAAAGGGAACATATCACCTTCGGAAACAATCGAAGGAGTAGAGTGAAAGGTAAAGGTGTGGTAAGAATTAACACGAACTTCACTCTCAAAGATGTTGCTTTGGTTGAAAACCTGGGATACAATTTGCTGTCTGTATCTCAGTTGCTTGATGAGGGCTTCGAAGTGCGATTTCATCGCGATACTTCGCAAGTGCTCAATTCTGATGGTGTTGTGGTGTGTAAGATCTTTAGGGTTGGGAGAGTTTTTGGAGCTGATTTTTCAGAGTCGTCTGGTTCTTCTCATTGCCTAGTTGCACATTCGACTTCTGAGCTTTGGAAGTGGCATAGGAGACTAGGGCATATGAGCTTTGAGTTGCTCGCTCGTCTGAGCGCCCTAGGTTTGATCCGAGGATTGCCCAAGCTCAAGTTTGAGAAGAATTTAGTTTGCGCTCCTTGTCGACATGGAAAAATGATTGCTGCTTCGCATTCGCCAGTCACCACAGTGATGACTGAACAGCCCGGAGAACTTCTCCATATGGACACTGTAGGTCCTTCTCGAGTTAGTTCTTTAGGCGGGAAGTGATATGTTTTAGTTATTGTCGACGATTACTCTCGCTACTCTTGGGTCTTCTTTCTTGCCAGCAAGGACGAAGTGTTTTCTCACTTTCGGAGCTTGGTTGTGAGACTTTTCACTGAACTCCCTGGTGCATTAAAATTCATTCGAAGCGATAATGGCACCGAGTTCAAAAATAGTCTCTTTGTTGACTTTTGCATGGAGCATGGCATAGAACATCAATTCTCAGCTCCGCGGGTTCCTCAACAGAACGGTGTTGTTGAGAGGAAAAACCGCACTTTGGTTGAGATGGCTAGGACGATGCTTGATGAGCATAGGACTGTAACAGCCCCAAAATTTAAAAAGAATAAAATAAAGGAAAAATAATATTAAATAAATTTCTGAATATTATTATTAATGAAAATTTTAAAAGAGCCCTATTAAAGCCAAACAGAGATAAATATTCAAAATTTGGACTTGAAAATTTTATAGGATAAACTAGAGGCCAAGAAATATTTTTGAGAATTTTTACAAAATTTTTCCAACAGATCTTCAAACCTTAAGTGAATATTTGAATTTCTGGAATTAAATTAATTAGAAAAAGAATTTAAATTCTTATTGGGCCGAAACCCTGAATTCTCCTCCGAAGGCCTTTCGGCCCAGCCCAGTCCTGCCTCTCTCGCTGACAGGCGGGGCCAGCCTGTCGGCGCTTCCTCTCTCCTCCCCGCGCCCACGTACGGATTGGCCCACCTGTCGGTCACTTGCGCGCGCGCCCTAGCCACTGCCCTCCCTGGCCCACTTGTCGGCGCCGAAGCCCCTCACTCCCGTGCCTGGCCGGTCCCACTTGGCAGCCGCTCGCATTTCCTCCCTCTCTCTGCCAAGCCTGGCCCGCCAGTCAGCCGATTCCATTTCCCTCGGGCTATGACAGGTGGGACCCACCTGTCATATCCTTCTTCCCCGAAGGAAGGGGGGGCGATCCCCTTCCATACCGACGCCACCCCCTTCCGTATTCAGCCGCCGGCCGCCATATCTCACCAAACCGGCCCCGGATCTACATTCCCCTCTCGCCGGAGATCTCATTCCCCCTAGGATCAACGCGTTTTTCCCGTTTTTGGCAAGGATCCGAGGGATTGGAAAGTTCACCGGAGCAACCTTGGAATCCTATCGGATCCCCTCCGATCTCCTGCTATTCCTCGCCGCCGGTGACCCCTATAAAAGCCCTCGCCACCGCCGCACCCAGGCAACCCGAGAAAGCCCTAGCTCTAGCCTTTCCAAACGCCGCCTGCAAATTTTTGGGTTTATCCCCTGTTTTGGCTCCGGCAGAACCTCACCGGCGCTCTGGGCCACCGCCGCCCTCGCCATCGCCTTCGCCAGAACCATCGTCGCCCCGCCTACCTCGGCCCCACCTCTGTTGGGCCAGATCGCCACCGGAGCACCACGCCGTCGTCGGACCCGTAGGCCTCCTCCGCCTCTTCTCGCCACCGACTGCCGCCACTGCCTCATCGTCGTCGTCACTGGTACGCCGTGGTCCCCCTTGTGCCCCTCTTTCCATTTCTAGCCTTAGATACGCCTTAGGGCCTCGCCCTCGCCGGGGATCCGCCGCCGTAGCGACGCCGGAGCCGGAGAAGAAGGGTACTCAGCCCCCTCCCGTGCGTGCCGTGCCGGATGGGACGACAGCCGTCCGATCAGATCTGGACGCCTGACATTAATTCGTTTCGGCGGATTAATCTGGGACGTCCGAATCCGACGAAGGGGTATCCGTGAATCCTATCCGTCGGATTTCACTTAAAACACCCGCGCGCGCTCTGGCCGTTGGATCCTGATCCAACCGCTGCCACGTGCCCGGCTCACGCTCGTAGTCAACGGTTCACGGTGAGCCCAGTCCACCGTGGACCAGAGACTATTTCTGGTTTAAAACAAAATTCAGAAAATAGCTTTAAACTTCAAAAATTCATATCTTGCTCAATTTAACTCCAAAATTCACCATTTTGATTCTGGAAATTTTGTCTTTTCATCCTCTACACTTTTATGCAATAAAAACAATATGTTTATTTGGCACATAATAATCTTATTAAATAATAAAGAAAAATCCCCTTTAGGAATTAATTAATATTTCAATAAAATAATTCAGATAAACCCCTAAAATTTATAAATTAATTCCAGAAGATATAATGGCTCCATTTCACTGTTACTAACACAATAAATGACCATTTTGTCCAAGACATTTTATTAGATAACATTCCTAAGACCCCTTGGGGGTTTAATTATTACTTCATTTAAATAAATCAGAAAAACTCTTAAAAATTCATATATTAATCTTAGATGATATATTGACTCCAGTACACTGTTTATAAGCCAATAAAAATATAATAATTCATTTTGCTCATTTTAATTTACTAACCACCATTTCCAAGACCCTTTAAAATAAATGATTAAATCATATAATGGAAATACAACACTTTACAAAAATATCCTGCAAATGACATAATAAATTCAAAGGACTTAATGACTTGATTCTACTGTTTTAATGCAATAAAAATAACATGTTCACTTTGCCCACTTTAATCTATTAATTAATATTGCAAAAGGCCTTGTAGGGTAATTAAGTAATTCAGATAATAAAAGTTAAACACTTTATAAACATGTCATGGCAACTTATATAATAAACTTCAGAAAACCTAACAACTTGAGTTCACTATTTTTAATAAAATATTCATCTTGTCCACTTTATTAAATGATATTGCAAAGGCCCTTTTAGGACATGTAATTAATGCATTTAAGAAGAAGTCACCCCTTTATGGAAATATCCTAAAAATTTATATAACAACCTCAGGTAACCTAATAACTTAAGTCCAGTATTTTTACTACAATCATAATAAGGTTGTTCAATACCCTTTTACTACAACTTTAAGAAGGGGAAATAAAAACCCCTAGGAAAAATAATTACATCAAGTCTTAAGATTCAGAAATCTCATTAGAAATCAATCTTAGATATTTAAGTGACAATTCCCTAGGATTTAAGACTCTATCTCCCTTACTTAAATCCAACAACAACTTGTATGCTTATCTGCTTGATTTTGGATTGTTTATTGAATGTTGTGTTTACTTTTCCGTATCGAGAAGACTACAACGTCGTCGAAGATCCCGAGTCTTACCCCGAGGTTCCACCTTCACCATTCACGGATCAAGGCAAGTCATCGACCCTTCTGTGGAAACAGTTGATCATATTTGAGCCCATGTTTTAATAAACTATCGCTATAACTCATAGGTTAATATTGCATTAGTCAAATATCAAGCCTTACACTTATAATTATTAGATCCCCGTCCTTGTGTGCAAACCCAAGCCATGCTTATTGAGCCTTAACTCCTTGTCACTCTATATTATATTAGCTAGTGCCCAATGTACCGGCACAACTGCTATAGGATATAAAGAATGAGTCATAGATAGATGGATTCTGGTATATGAAATACCCCGTTATTCTTGTCTCTGGACTCTGTTGGAGTTGGCTAGGTTATAAGTATGGTGGGTTCCGGGTGCAAGCTCGGAAACTGGTTGGTCGCACCCGGGGCACTATAAGGACCGGTCTGCGGGATCTGTTGCAAAGCACTTCCGTACCAACCACAAGTCTAATGGGTAAGTCCTAACTGGAAGTGTGGAACACTCCGTCTCTCGGCACCATAGAGGAGGGGGCAAGGGGCTAGCCTGCGGGCGACTTGTACCAAAGGAGGCTCAAGGGGGGGTATGGTGGGGCACCGACGCGTCGGGACACCATATGAAACCTATAAGAGGGTGCTGTTGAGTCGGGGAAGACCATATGGAAGGTTTTGGCACGAGTTCCCGTGAAATGGGTCATCTCGTTACACTTCGGTGTAAGTGATGAGTGCGTGCCTTGTGGGTACAGTGGTACATCTCTGATCAGAGTAAATACAATCTTTTCGAAAAGCCGAGCCCACGGTCAAGGGCGGGTTGTGTGACTACTCGCAGTTAGTTAACAATTGTTTGAAGGTTTGAGTTATTCATGGCATGAAAGGACTGTTGTGCGAGGAGGTGAAACGTACTCCTCGAGTTAGAAGATGATGATGCATACGCATGTTTACATTTCAGTACTAATAAATTGATCACACTTAATGCTTTACAATTATGCTTTTCCGCAAAACTAGCCAATATCTCCCTTGTGGTTACCTTGCATTATATTTGCATTCGGTGGCTTGCTGAGTACATCTGTGCTCACCCCGTTGACTTACAACATCAGAGCCAGTCTACTACGAGGAAGATGAAGGTCTGGAGTAGCGACCCAGTCAAGGCGAGACTGGAAGGAGGCGTTCATCTAGGACCCTTGTTTTATTAGTTTCTCTTCATCTTTAATCACTTTTGTATTAATGCGGTCTACGAACCGTGAATGATTGCTCGTATTGTACGTGGTCGTGTGATGAACGTCTTGTTTTATTGATTTTCTATGGAATTTCAATAAAGTCCTGATTTATTAAATCGGGGCGCGACAAGCTCCTAGAAAATTCTAGGCTGAGGCCATGAACACTGCTTGCTACATCTCAAACCGAATTTTCTTGCGCTCAATTTTAAACTTGACATCTTATGAGCTGCGTTTTGGGAGACAGCCCAAGGTTACTCATCTTCGAGTTTTTGGCTGTCGCTGCTTCATCCTAAAACGTGGAAATTTGGATAAATTTGAGTCGCGATCTTCTGACGGGATCTTTTTGGGTTATACTACTCATGGTCATTCTTATCGTGTTTATAACTTGGAAACTAACACTGTCATCGAGTCATGTGATGTGACTTTTGATGAATCAACCCCCTCTGTTAGTTCTGCTCTTGAACAGGCAAATGAACACGACATGGAACAGACCTTATTCGAAGACGAAGATCCCGGAGAATTCGAGGATGATCCCATACTACCCTCGACATCAACCCCCGAAGCTGACCCCGCTTCAACTACTTTGGCACGAGGTCCCGAAGCGACTACCTCAACATCGGTCATCTTGGACCACTCCAACGCACAAGTTGAGGGGGAGACTGCATCCCGCCGCGAAGCTCCACATCATGTCCAAAGGATGCACCCTCCCGAGCAGATCATTGGTGAGCTTGATCAAAGGGTAACGCGTTCTCATGCCCATTTCACTAATGCTGCTTTTGTTGCTTCTTTCGAGCCCTTAGATGTTAGTCATGCACTTTCTGATTCTAGTTGGATCAATGCCATGCATGAAGAGCTTGAGAATTTTGAAAGAAACCAAGTCTGGACTTTAGTTGATCCGCCACCTAATGTTCATTTCATTGGAACAAAATGGATTTTTAAAAATAAACAAGGGGAGGATGGGACAATTGTTAGAAATAAGGCTAGACTTGTAGCTCAGGGTTTTTCTCAACTAGAAGGGATTGATTTTACTGAAACTTTTGCACCTGTTGCTCGCCTTGAGGCCATTAGGATTTTGCTTGCCTTTGCGACATCCCGGGGATTCAAACTCTATCAAATGGATGTCAAAAGTGCTTTTCTTAATGGCTTCATAGGTGAAGATGTTTATGTAAAACAACCCCCTGGTTTTGAAAACCCCAAGTACCCACATAAAGTCCTTAAACTTCATAAGGCTCTTTATGGACTCAAGCAGGCCCCTCGGGCTTGGTATGATAGACTTAAGTCTTTTCTGCTTGAGCGAGGGTATTTGATGGGCTCTGTTGATAAAACTTTGTTTACTCTCAAGCATGGCAAAGATTTCCTCCTAGTTCAGATTTATGTGAATGATATCATCTTTGGTGGCTCTTCTCATGCTTTGGTTGCCGAGTTTGCAGATACCATGAGCAGGGAGTTTGAAATGTCGATGATGGGTGAACTCACCTTTTTCCTTGGTTTGTAAATCAAACAAAGCAAACAAGGTACTTTTGTCCACCAGACAAAGTACACCAAGGACCTGCTCAAGAAGTTCAACATGTCCGATGCGAAGCCTCTCGCCACTCCAATGGCTACATCTGTAGCATTGGACCCTGACGAAGATGGAGAAGCCGTAGATCAGAAGGAGTTCTGGAGCATGATCGGCTCCCTCCTCTACTTAACTGCCACGAGGCCGGACATACACTTCGCTGTGTGTCTGTGCGCTCGTTTTCAGGCTTCACCACGAGCTTCGCACCGCCAAGCGGTTAAGCGCATTCTAAGGTATCTCAAGCACACCCTTGAATTTGGCATATGGTATTCATCGTCTTCATCTCTATGTCTTAGAGGTTATTCCGATGCGGATTTTGCTGGTTGTAGAATTGATAGGAAGAGTACCTCTGGTACTTGTCATTTTCTGCGTACTTCACTGGTTTGCTGGTCTTCCCGCAAACAGTCTAGTGTTGCACAATCAACGGCTGAGGCCGAATATGTTGCTGCAGCTAGCTGTTGCTCTCAGATTTTGTGGATGGTTTCCACTTTGCGGGATTTCGGGTTAGATTATAAGAGTGTTCCACTTTTCTGTGATAACACTAGTGCTATTTGTATTGCAAACAACCCGGTTCAGCACTCCAGAACCAAACACATTGATGTACGGTATCATTTTCTCAGAGATCACAATGAGAAGGGTGATATTGAACTTCAATATGTTGATACCCAACACCAGCTTGCCGATATTTTTACAAAACCCCTCGATGCTTCTCGATTTGCTTACTTGCGTGGGGAACTTGGCATTTGTCACCCTTACGGCATTTTGTGAGGAGGAGCTAATTTTAATTAACTTGCATATGCTCATTATGTGTGGAATTGCACTTACATCTTTTGCTATTATATGCCTGCTTTTAATTCAAAGAAATCATGACAGCTCAGCTCTATGAAATATGTTTGGAACATTGATTGTGCATGATGTTTTATTTTCTAAAATCAAAACTTGCTCACTGCTCAATCGTGTATCTAGCTTGCTTAGGCTGGACTGCTTTTAGCTATCTTTTATCTACTTGACAGCAAGACATTGTTCCTTGGATGCTAAAATTTGCAACTTGAAAAATGTGTTCATTATTCATGGATATTCATCAAAATATTTCATTCATCTGAATCAAAATCAAAAATCCATGATTTGCCTAGTTTAAATGAAAAGATCCAGGAGGGTTTGTTTGTCGCACTACTCTATTCTAGACTGCTTACCATTGCACCTTGGTCTGAACTGGGATAGTGTAGTGTATGCCAAAATCACCGCCTTAAGCTTCAGATGGCTTTCATGCCTAGGCTTGGCTTGATTGGAAAGTATAAGGTGGACAAACAAATAACCCCTGGCATTAAGAAAAAGAACAGCAAAATTAATTGATCATCAAGTCTGCTTTCACAGCTCCTTTTGAACAAGACTTGTCTGTCTAGGGTAGAAATTGTTAGCTTTGCGCAGTCCTTGCCTTCTCTTGGCTAGCTGCTGTGATTAAGTGGTGATGCTTTTACTTCAAAATGACAAAATCACATGCCATCATCTTGTTTCACAGATTGTTACATTGAGCTGAGCACATGATCATTTGTGTTAATTTTGGCATATTTTTGCATTATATGTCCTTGCAATTCTATTCATTTCGAAGCTTTGCATCTTTTAAATGCTCCTTGATGCTTGCATTGCCAAAGGGGGAGAGCTTTGCGATGTTCTCTACCGTAAGAAGCATAATTTCTTTAGGGGGAGAGATTTTTGACATAAAGGGGGAGAAAAATTTGCTTAACTCAGGGGGAGTTTTTATCCAAAGGGAGATTTGCCGAAGGGGCTTTCACTCTTTTACAAAGGGGGAGAAAAATTCTTTTATCAAGTGACATGATTTGGCTCTTTTCTGAGTTTTTATGGTCACTTGTGTGCTGATAATTTTAAATTTTCTTGAACTTGGAATTGGTTGTCAATGCACTCATCAAGGGGGAGATTGAGAAACCAAAGGTTGGTTTCGGTGTTTTGTGATGAGTGATTGACAGACTTTTTACCCTCTATTCGAAGGGTACCTCCGGAGGGGTCTCGGAGGTGGTCTCCGAAGGGTGTACCTCCGAAGTGTGTTCGGAGGTGGTTATATCGGAGGCTGTTCGGTGTTTGCTTGCTGCAGCTGTGCAGCGGAGTGTGCCTGTCGGAGGGGTCCGGCAGTACACGTTGACTGGGTTTGTACCGAAGGGGCTTCGGTACTTTGGGCGGTACACCGGAGTGTGTACCGGAGGTTGCTAACCCGGAGAGGTCTCCGAAGTACTGGATACACTTGTTTGCTTGTCTGTGGTGCGCAGGGACTTCGGAGGCGACGGACAGGGTTCGAGCCAAGTGAACCTGGGTCAAGCGAGAGGCTTGATGCCAGGGGAGCGGGGAGCTCCGTCACGGTGGCTGCGAAGGTGGTCCGGGTCGGTCCTCGGGTCGAGGCGTACCAGGAGAAGGCAGAGAGTGCGGAGCGTGGCTCCGGCTGAAGGTACTTCGAGACAAAGTCCTCGGAGGTGAGGCACTTCGAAGGTACTCCGAATGGAGTGACTTCGGAGTTGGTGGATCAAGTCCTCTGCGGAGGCAAGGGTTCGAAGTGTGCTCCGGAGGGAGACACTCAAAGGTACCCGACGAAGGTCTCAGAAGTCGAGGTGCATCGAAGGCATGGTCCAGGTGAGGCTCGTCGAGGAGTGTGCTCGGAGTGAGGCACTGCGACAGAGTGCTCATGGAATGCTTCATGCGGAGGCCTTGGACGAAGGAGGGACTTCGAAGGGTGGTACTCCGAAGGTGGGGCTTCGGAGTGAGGATGACTTGTGGTGCTTCGGCCATGCATGGCTTCGGTACACGGACGGACGGTGTTCGAGCTGGGAGTAGCTGCGAAGCCGTGGTGGTCCACTCCGGAGGTGGTGGTGCGAAGGCCCAAGGGGCTTTGACGGCTTCGGCTTAAAACCGTCACTGTATCGAAGGACTTCTTCGGCGGAGCGAAGGCCATCAGGCTGCAGGCTTCTCGCCGAAGCTACCGCACCCTCCGGTGCGAAGGGAGGTTCCAGAAGTCAACACTGTAAAGGCTGACACTGTCTGTTCTGAAAAAGGCTGACACTGTCCCCTCTGCAGCTGACAGAGAAGCCTCCAAAATAAAGGTGGACTACCTTTTGTACCCCTTAGTTCTGTAGAGACAAATCAGTTGTAAACCCTAGGGGTAAAGTAGTCACTTCCTTAGGATGAAGCCGTGGGCTATAAATATGGGGGCTCGGTAGGTAACATTTAACACTTTGAGCATTTACTGTTGAGCTCCTGTACACAGACCTCGCTGGTTTTCATCCAGAGTTCAATATATTTTGTGTTCCTTGTTCAAGCGGCGAAGCCCTGCTTCTTTGTGCTTTTGCTTGAGCTCGCGTTGCATACCTCGCTAGTTTTTAGTTCACCGGAGCCTGTCTTGGCGAAGGGTCTTTTTCTCGCGAAGTGTGTTTTGTCAGTGTGCTTTCGCTCTGTGTAACAGGAGGCGTGACCTCGCTGCTTACTAGCGAAGCCCTGATTGTTGCCCGTTTTGCTTCTTGTGTCGAAGCCCCTAGTTTAGTCCAGTTGTGTGCGTGTAGACCTTCGTGTACGAAGCCCAGCACCAGTTGCTGCCGCCAAGTACTTGGTCGAAGTCCTCAGAGGGCTGTCCACTCTTGCGAAGGGTGAAGTGCGAAGCCTGCTCGAAGCACCCTGTGTGCGGAGCCTGCACTGACTTAGCAGAGTAGTTTTTCGAGGGTTGTAAGTGGAGCGAAGTCTTCTTGGCTTCGAACTTTTGCTCCTCCGAAGCCTGTGTTCGAAGGTGTCGAAGTACCTCCGAACCAGACCTTCGAAGGTAGTGTTCGAAGCCTGTTCCGCAGAAGACAGAACAGAACCGAAGGCTAAGTTTTTAGCCCAAAATTTTAAAAGCTCCCATTCACCCCCCCTCTGGTCGCCGTTTCCGGTCCAACAGACACTGAAATCTTATTGATATTGTGTGAGAAACCATATACTCCAGTACTTCAAAATTATTCAATCGACATGATTACATTCTGTAGCATGCATGCTTGGATTTTGTTACAGCTCATTGGCTCATTATGCACCATGAATGATTGAACCTTGAACGTAGTTTTTGCAGAAAAAGAGTAGTTCTTGGAACAACTTCTCGAATTTTTCACTATGAAACCGGAGCAACAATCAAATGTGGTATACATCTTGCATTCTATTGATATATATTTAGTCATTTTTAGCCTTTTATGTTCATACTTTCATTACTATTTATTATTTACTACCTACTTTGTATTTTGATTTTTGTAGATGTCTAGAGAGAATGAATTGAGTGATGAAGAAGAAAACTCTTTTGATAAGAATGATGATATGTCGGAGGAATCTTTATCACATGAGGGGGATTCTATTGACATCTCTGATGATGGATTGAATAATCGAAAGTCAAAGAAGCAAAAAGGGATTAATCTTGGCAAGCGGTCTCGATCATCTTCAGAAGTATGGAATAACTTTGAGAAGATCAAGATACCATCAACGACAGAGAAAAATGGATTTGTCTTGAAGGCAAAGTGTTTGTATTGCAAGAAATTATATTCTTACACTCAAGGATCAAGCACTTCTCATCTTGGAAGACATATAAAGAAGTGTGGTGTCTACTTGAGCAAGATGGCTAAGAAACAACATCAAACACTTCTCAACTATGCTCCATCTGAAGCAGGTGAATCTGGTTCTGGTCTTCCTGTTGTTGTCTCTCCTAGTGAGTACAATCATGATGAAGTTCGAAAATTGTTGGCTAAGATGATAATTGCCCATGAATATCCATTTAGGATGATAGAACATACATGGTTTAACATTCTAATGAAGTATTTAAATCCTGCTTACCAATTTACTAGCAGAAAGACCATAAAAAATGAATGTATGAGCATTTTTGAGTCTGAGAAAGAAAGCCTTGCAAAGATCCTTAAAGGAGTGGATAGCATAAGTTTGACAACTGATTTGTGGACGTCTAATTAAACACTTTCTTACATGTGTTTAGTTGCACACTATATTGATAAAAATTGGAATATGCAATGTCGAGTGCTGAATTTTATTGAGTTAGACCCCCCTCACACTGGATCTGTGATAGCACAAGCTGTGTTTGAATGTGTTACTGCATGGAAGATAGAGGATAAGATAATCTCAATCACTCTAGATAATGCTTCCAACAATGATGTTGCAGTTCGGGGTTGAAAGGCAAAGTTTGCAGCTAGACAATCAACTTCTTTCAATGCTAGATATTTTCATGTTCGTTGTTGTGCTCATATTATCAATTTGGTTGTGAATGATGGGATAGCAGCCATATCACCTTTGATAACCAATGTAAGAGAATCTGTTAAGTATATAAAGAAGTCTCCTCTTCGTTTGCACAAGTTTGTAGAAACTTGTAGATCTCTTGCATTGACAATTGGAGAAGGGCTCAAACTTGATGTTTCAACACGATGGAATTCAACATATAATATGTTAAAAACGGCCATTGCTTATAGAGAAGCATTAGTGTCTTATGCTGATTCAGATGCAAATTATAAGTGGGAGCCTAGTTCTGAGGAATGGGATCTATTTCAAGTCATTGAACCCATACTTGAGTCTTTGGCAAAGGTTACTACAGCATTTTCAGCATCAACATATCCAACTGCAAATATATTTTATCCTCACATTGTTACTGTCAGTATAGCATTGAAGGATGCAAGTGCTTCTAGCAATGAACATTTGAGAAGGATGGGCATTGCAATGATGAACAAGTTCAATAAGTATTGGGCAGAAAAGAACAATGTTATGGTCATTGCAACTATTTTAGACCCAAGGTATAAGATGAAATACATTGATTGGGCTTTCCATAGGTTGTATGATGCTTCAAGAGCTCAAATTGAGTTAGCAGATGTTCACTCTGAGTTAGAAAGGCTTTATGAAAGATATGAGAATGGTGAACGCCTTAAAAAACAGCTTGCAATAAATCCACTTCATCCTCAATTGCAACTGTGGGTACACGTTCCTTAGCAGAATGCATAGAGTTTCAGTCCTGGGTACAGACATCTTCTATGGAGCCATCTAAGAGTGAACTTTTCATCTATCTAGATGAGAAGCTTGAGAGCATGCAAGACAAAGATTTCAATTTGCTTCAATGGTGGAAGGCGAATGCATGTAGATTTCCAATAGTATCGAAGATGGCAAGGAACTTCTTAACTATACCAGCCACCTCTGTGTCTTCAGAATCCACTTTTAGCACCGGGGGTAGAGTTCTAGATGACTATCGGAGCTCTCTACATCCAGCTACAGTGGAGGCATTGGTGTGTGCTTCTAGCTGGATCAGAGGTTCTTATAATGATTCTAGAGCTAATGTGAGTATGTGGCTGTGGTAAATTAATTTGTGTTTTTGTCTTTTATTCTTATACATTCACTTTACAATTCATTATGATTCATCACTAACTTGATCACTATGACTTTTTAGGATCAAGAAGATGTCGATGTCGATGTTGAGACCATTCCATTTCCTACGAGTGTGGTTGGGAGCAATGTTGTCCTTTAAATTTCTTTGTTAAAATTCTAGACTTGTGATTGTGGACTATGTTAAATTGTGGTTGTGGTCTTGTACTTTTGTGGACTTGTGCTCTTGTGGAGTTGTGGACTTGTGGTGAACTTGTGATATGCTGTATGCGAACTTGTGAGTTGTGAATTGTGGTCTTGTGGTTGTGGTCTTGTGAACTTATTAATTATTATGAACTTGTGGTCTTGTGGTCGTGGACATGGACTTGTCACTTGTTCTTTAATTGTGCTTTTCGTGGACATGTGGTTACTTACTTTAGTTACTTATGAGTTATGTCATATGTGATGTGGTCATGTGGACTTTGAAATTATTTTTTATGGCTTGATGAATGATGACTTGATGTTATGGCTTTTGTGGACATGTGGTTACTTCATGCTAATTGATGTATTGATGTAATCATATAATGATTTATTGATGTTGAATACTTGAATGTCTCGGAAAGAATGTTTAGAAATTGGAATGATGAAATTTTTAATTGATATGTGATTTTTATTATTATGTTTAAAAATTACTATTGTGACAAGTGCAAAACGGATAAAAACGAGCAAAAATTACTATTAGTTTATAAAATGAAAACTAAAAATTTACAGATTTTTTGCTATTTAAGTAAACAAATGCAAAACGGGCGAGCCGAGCCGAGCCAGCTCGAGGCTCGGTCGAGCCCGAGCCGAGCCCAGATTTTGGCTCGCTCGAGTGGCCGAGCCGAGCCTGGCTCGGCTCGCTTCAGTGGCGGCTCGCCCGAGCCGAGCCCGAGCCGGCTCGGCTCGGTTCGTTGCCAGCCCTAATGCCCAACAGACGTGCTGCAACCTAGGCTGCTAGGCAGCCGCAGCCTACGCACACTAGGAGAAAACAAAGACCGGCTGGGAAAAATTTCCCTAAGAGAAAACCGGCGACGAAACTCATGGATGGAGAAAAAAATTGCTTGGCGGAGCTATGCTGAAAGAAGGGGAATAAACTAATTGAACTCTGATTAAAAAGTGATTGAGTTAACCCTAACCCTAGGGTGTTGGGGCCTATTTATAGGCAACCCAACAAAAGGGAAAAAGATAATTTTACCCCTAGGGTAAATTACACAAATGATGAAAATAAAAATGGAAAAGACCGAAATGTCGTTAGGGTTTTTTTACAGACTCGACTAACATAGACTGTGGGCCTAACGGCAAAATAGTAAAATCCTAAATAAAGATAACTTGTCCTGATGCGGAAGTTTCGTAGCAGCTACGGCTTCGACTCAGAACAGTCGGATCCAAGATCAGCGGTCGTCAGTTTTGCGCCGAAACTGACAAAGCGTCCACCGTCTTCGCACCAGGTACACGGATTGGGCCGGCCCGATTCCGCAGCTCCCTCTGCCTGGCAATCGCTCACCGCCCATGTACCTGAGTCAATCCCGGTCAACATACCAGTGGATCCTCTGCTGCTCCTAGCCCATGTACTCGGATTGTGTAGAAAACTTGCTTCAGAACAGTGCTTCTATTAAAGAAGAACAAATCGCTTTGCATCTTGTTTAGACTGCTCTGTAGCATGTCTGGCAAACCACAAAGAGAAATATCAGGAAGCAGAAACACTATGGGGAGAAAGGCTCCAGTGGAAAGAACAAGAATATATTTTCAGATGTTAATTGTTTCTCTCCAAAATGTTCTCTCTAAAATTTTTGGATAAAATTTCTGCTTCAAATGTTCAGCCCCCACAAAATGTCCTCTAAAATGACAGCCAAGATGCTGATGAACATTAGAGTCAACATTTTATCAAACATGTACAGGACTACCCAAAACAGAAACACTTGACCTAGAGTATTTTTCAGAGTTGTGATGCCACTTTTGATCAGCAAAAGAATTAAGAAGAAATCACTGAAACCTGTTGCAACTTTAAAAAATGGAACATTCAAATCATACACAACAAAATTTGTATAAACTTCAACACCAAGTTATGAAGTAAAATCACCACAAAAACCATCACAAAATCGATTTCAGCCTGAAAAACACACCTGCGCCAGGAAACTGAACTCCATCACTGCACTGTTTCTTTTTCGGATTATGAACAGTAGCGCAAGTTTGATGCAAAGCAACAAGAATATAGCAGAAATTTGATGGATTTGATCTTTTGGTTCAGCCAAAAGAACAGCCACCTGCCCATGGATATGGTCCTCTATTTATAGGCCAACCATGGGGGGTATTTTCTGAAAAGAACCCTCTAGAATTAAAATATTACACCAAGGTCTTATTCCTTGTAATATATTTTCAGAATTTAAGAAATTCTAAAAATATACCAAAGGAGTACAATTACTCTATACTCTCAACTTTTTATTACACATTGACTCAAAGTAAAAAAGACTCCAAACTTTTGAAATTAACAAAACATGATTTGTGACGGTTTTCAGCAAAACCGACAAAGCCTCTTAACCCTTCGACTCATGACACCGCTTTGCGGCTCAGAGCGCCAGCAAGCCACTTCCGCTCTTGATCCCCTCAAGCCTCCTGAATACTTGTCCTAGCCTCCCTCTCGCAGACCTGGTCGTCACGCCGACACAATCAACCGTCCATCTAAGTCTTGCTCGGTCTCTTTGTGCACCTTTGAGATCTTCTCCAACTTCGCCCGACCTCTCTGATCCTCCAACATCGAGCAACCCACTTGACCCTCGATCACTTTCCATCGACAGTCGGTCAGCATCTCCACCCTGCACATCCAAGACAAGCCAAAACAAGAACACGACGCACCGCCGAAACCCTCGGCACACAATCCTCCATTTTACATCGAACCCCTCGATGCACTCAACCCAACACTCCATCGATCAATCTCTCAAATGCTCATCCTTGTCAATCACTCATCATTCAGACAGAAAACCACCCTTGGTTTCACAGTAGAAGAAGGGGCAAAAAGAAACAAGAAAAAGGATATGATATGGAGCCGATACCCTATGCAGGATTTTATAAAGTACTAGAAGATGAAGGATTTCAGCTACTATTAATGACGTTTTAAAGGATGTGATGGTAGAGGGTGATGATGACCTATAATTTCGAAGCATCAGTTACTCTTTAATGCTCCGAAACTAGGCAGCATGTGTTAATGCCAAGATTTAGTAGAGCATATGCCCACAAAGGATGCCGCACGGTCAAAATAAGTCAAGGGAGTCCGGTTGTTGGCACAAAAGTTGCACCAACAGGTTCTCTGAGATCAAGAATGAACAAACAAAGAGTTTGTGCTTTAGGACTGCCTCGAACCTCTGAGTTGGATAATAGCTCGATTGGTCCGAACGTGTGTATTGAATAACTTCTTCTGGGATCCTTTTTACATGGTATAGAGGGGGGTATTTATAGGTAAAAATGCATAAGGAAAAGACCTAATTACCCCTAGATTACAACTGACATAATGGAAACTATTCGGTGCCAGTAACAAGGTTATAAAAGGTAAAACACTACAAGGTAGATGGATAAGCCAAACATCTCGTCAATCTTGTCCTTCGGCTTCGGGGCCTTTATCTTCCATTCGGAGGGTTCACCGGGGCTTTGCATCGCTGCACCCTTCGGCTTGGCGCCTCTCCCTCCGAACGACTGCTCACTAGCTTCGGAGCTCTTCTCAGCCTTTGAAGTATTAATCTTTAAGTCCTGGAAATGGAGTAATTTCCCCCAACAGTAGCCCCTCGAATACGCCTCTCTGTAGTTAACATGTTTAGAAAGAAGGCAGTATACGAAAGGAACATTTCTATTTTTTGAGACTTAAAGGGGATTCGGACATGTTACAACTTAACAGAGGACTTCGAACCCAAAGCGTTCGAACCTCCCCCTTCGGGCTCCTTATGCAATGGGAACACGCGCTGGGAAGAGAACGGTTCCGAAGTGCAAACGTCGTGAATAGCCATTTGATTATAGCCGTTACGGCACAAGTAACCGCTACACTCTGTAAAAGGTAACGGTCGATTTTTATGGCGGTTGCTCGCCGTTCCAGTTACTGGACCCACTTGTCAGCGATAGAAGCCGAACCTGCAGTGTGAAAGCAATCGAAGAGTAGCACTAGACGAGCGGTTATAAAAGGGAAAGACAAGGATTAACCGAGACTTTTTACCGCTTCCAGTACTCGTGATTCACTTTCCCCAATCCTTCAACCTCTTGAGCATCCGAGCAAAATGGCGAGAACCAGCCACACCGCTCCAGTAGCAGCCAGCACTCTAGCACAGAGGCAGGTGTGGGCTGCCTCAGCAGTTGCGGCAATGGTGGGGACTTCCGGCGGCGCTTGGCCCAAGAATTCTCGGGAGCTCCGTCCGCCTTCCAAGAAGAAGATCGCCCAAAGCTTCCTCATCGGTCAATCCGTGAGCACTACCGAGTCCATTGAAGAGGCTGTGGACGAGAAGCTGGGTGCTGGATTGAGGACTTCGGGTCCCTGGGCCAGAATCAACTCCAAGGCCGCGAAGCGGGGAGGTGGTGGTCTTCGAAGCGTTCTTCGAAGCAGGCCTGGGGCTTCCAGCCATGGACTTCTTGGCGGAGGTACTAGACCTGTTACACATAACCTTGCCTCAACTGTCTCCCAACGCCATCGCACGCCTAGCCGTCTTCGAATGGGCGCTCCGGGCGGAGGGATGCGAGGAGCGCTCCGAAATCTTCGCCGCGACCCACGAGGCCATATGCCAGCAGAAGCCACAGGACGGGCCTGGGGATTCTAAGGTGACCATAGCTTTCGGCAGCGTCAATTTCCAACTACGGAGGGAGCATGCCCTTCATTTCCCTGCAAAGGCCATCAATGACAGATGGTACACCAATTGTATACTTCGGTGGTTTTACGCCGAAGTCGGAGAGGACTCCTCCCTCGCAGGTCCTCTCGAGGAGATTTGGTTCCGGAAAGAGGCGGAGATCTCCCCGAACCCTAGCCTGCTCTCGACGAGGCTAGGGCTGCTCACTTCGGTGGCTCGCCGCATGAGTATGCGCAATCTGGCCGAAGAGTTTATCGCCCTTCGGATCCCTCCCCTCGGAGCTAACTGGCCGATCGTGTTTCAACAGGCCTCGGAGGGAGATCTCCGAAACCTAGGTAAGACTTCATTTCCTACAACATTATATTAGATGAAGGAAACAATTATATTTACAATATCATACTGTTGGACCGGAAACGGAGACCAGAGGGGGGGGGGTGAATGGGAGCTTTTAAAATTTCAGACTAAAAACTAGCCTTCTGTTTTAATCCTGTCTTCTGCGGAACAGGCTTCGAACCCTACCTTCGAAGTTCTGGTTCGGAGGTGTTTTGACAACTCCGAACACAGGCTTCGCAGGAGCAGAAGTTCGAAGTCAAGAAGACTTCGCTCCGCTCACAATCCTCGAAAATCTACTCTGCTAAGTCAGTGCAGGCTCCGCACACAGGGTGCTTCGAGCAGGCTTCGCACTTCACCCTTCGCAAGAGTGGACAACCCACTGAGAACTTCGACCAAGTACTTGGCAACAGCAACTGGTACTGGGCTTCGTACACGAAGGTCTAAATGCACACTAACAGACTTCGCTAGGGACTTAGACACGATAAAAGCACGAGCTTCGATCAGGGTTTCGCTAGTAAGCAGCGAGGTCTCACCTACTGTTACACAGAGCGATGCACATAGAAACGCACACTTCGCACAAACACACTTCGCCTAGACAGGCTTCGGTGCACTAAAACTAGCGAGGTATGCAAACAAGTTCAAGCAGAAAGACAACACAGAAGCAGGGCTTCGCCGCTTGAACAAGGAACACAGAAAAGATTGAACTCTGGATGAATACAGAGAAGTGGTGGCTGGTACAGGAGCTCAACAGCAAATGCTCAAAGTGTTAAATGTTACCTACCGAGCCCCCATATTTATAGCCCACAGTTCACCCAAGTGAAATGACTACTTTACCCCTAGGGTTTACACTAGTTTTGTCTCTACAGAATGGAGGGGTACAAAAGGTAGTCAACTTTATTGGAGGCTTCTCTGTCAGCCTTTGCAGTGGGGACAGCGCCAGCTTTTTGTAGAGCAGACACTGTCAGACTTGCAGCCTTTGACCTTTCTGAAGCCCCCTTCACACGCGAGGGGTGCGATAGCTTCGGTGAGAAGCCTTGAGCCAGATGGCCTTCGCTTCACCGAAGTCAGCCTTCGATACAGTGACGGTTTTGAGCCGAAGCCGTCAAAGCCCTTGGGCCTTCGCACCAACACCTCCGGAGTGGACCACCATGGCTTCGCAGCTTCCGCCCAGCTCGAACTCCGTCAGTCCGTGTACCGAAGCCATGCAGGCCGAAGTACCACAAGACAACCACACTCCGAAGCCCCATCTTCGGAGTACCACCCTTCGAAGTCCCTCCTTCGTCCAAGGCCTCCGCACAAAGCATCCCATGAGCACTTCGTCGCAGTGTCTCTTCCCGAGCACACTCCTCGACGAGCCTCACCCGGACCATGCCTTCGATGCACCTCGACTTCTGAGACCTTCGTCGGGTACCTTCGAGTGTCTCCCTCCGGAGCACACTTCGAACACTTTGCCTCCGTAGAGGACTTGATCCACCAAACTCCGAAGTTACTCCTTCCGGAGTACCTTCGAAGTGCCTCACCTCCGAGGACTTTGTCTCGGAGCACCTTCACCCGGAGCCACGCTCCGCACTTACTGCCTTCTCCTGGCACGCCTCGACCCGAGGACCGACCCAGACCCCTTCGCAGCCACCGTGACGGAGCTCCCCACTCCCCTGGCATCAAGCCTCCCGCTTGACCCAGGTTCACCTGCTACGAACCTGTCCGTCGCCTCCGAAGTCCCTGCGCACCACAGACAAGCAGACAAGTGTATCCAGTACTCCGGAGACCTCTCCGGGTTAGCAACCTCCGGTACACACTCCGGTGTACCGCCCAAAGTATCGAAGCCCTCGGCACAAACCCAGTCATCGTGTACTGTCGGACCCCTCCGACACGCACACTCCGCTGCAACAGCTGCAGCAACCAAACCACCGAGCCCTTCGGTGAAACCACCTCCGAACACCCTTCGGAGGTCCAACCTCCGAACCCCCTTCGGAGGTACCCCTTCGAACCAGAGGGTAACAGCCTGTCAATCACTCATCACAAACACCGAAACCAACACTTGGTTTCTCAATCTCCCCCTTGATGAGTGCATTAACAACCAACTTGAAGTCCAAGAAAAATTAAAATACTTTCAGCACACAAGTGACCATAAAAGCTCAGAAACGAGCCAAATCATGTCACTTAGATAAAAGAATTTTCCTCCCCCTTTGTAAAAGAGTAAAAGCCCCTTCGGCAAAACTCCCCCTGAGTTAATTAATACCCCTTGCAGCAGAGAACTCAACAATTTCTCCCCTTTGGCAATGCAAGCATCAAGGAGCATTCAAAAGATGCAAAGCTTCGAAATGAGTAGAATTGCAAAGACATATAAAGCAAAAATATGCCAACATTAATACCAATTATCATGTGCTCAGCTCAATCTAACATTCTTTGAATCAAGATGGGCATGTGATTTTGTCATGTTGAAATAAAATCATCACCACTTAATCAAGGTAACTAGACAAGTAAAAGCAGGGGCTGCACAAAGCCAATCAATTTCTACTTTAGACAGACAAGTCCAGTTCAAAAGGATCATTGAAAGCAATCTTGATGAACAAGTAATTTTGTTGTTCTTTTCATAATGCCAGGGGTTATTTGTTTGTCTACCTTATACTTTCCAATCAGGCCAAGCCTAGGCATGAAAAGCCATCAGAAGCTTAAGGCAGTGATTTTGGCATACACTACACTATTCCAGTTCAGACCAATGTGCAATGGAAAGCAGTCTAGAATAGAGTAGTGCGATAAACAGACCCACCTGGATCTTTTCACTTAAAGTGTGCAAATCATGGTGTTTTTGTTTGTAATTAAGTGAACCAATTTGTTTAGCACTTGATGTACTTCCATGAATATGTAGAACAATTTTCAAGTTGCAATTTTTTTGGCATCCAAAGAAAAGGTGTCTTGCTATCAAGCAGATAACAGATAGCTAAAGCAGTCCTGCTTAAACATGCTAGATTCAAGACTAAGCAGTGAGCACGATTTGATTTTTGAAAGAAAACATCATGCACATGAATGTTTCAGATGAATTAAAAAGAGCTGAGCTGTCATGATTTCATGAATTAAAGCAGGCATATAAGTGCAAAAGATGTAAATGCAATTTCGCACACAGTGAGCATATGCAAGATAATTAAAATCAGCTCCCCCTCACAAAATGCCGTAAGGATGACAAATACCAAGTTCCCCACGCAAGTAAGCAAATCGAGAAGCATCAAGGGGTTTTGTGAAAATGTCGGCAAGCTGGTGTTGGGTATCAACATATTGAAGTTCAATATCACCCTTCTCATTGTGATCTCTGAGAAAATGATATCTCACATCAATGTGTTTGGTTCTGGAATGCTGAACCGGGTTGTTTGCAATACAAATAGTGCTAGTGTTATCACAGAAAAGTGGAACACTCTTATAATCTAACCCGAAATCCCGCAAAGTGGAAACCATCCACAGAATCTGAGAGCAACAGCTAGCTGAAGCAACATATTCGGCCTCAGCCGTCGATTGTGCAACACTAGACTGTTTGCGGGAAGACCAGCAAACCAAGGAAGTACCCAGAAAATGGCAAGTACCAGAGGTACTCTTCCTATCTATCCTACACCCAGCAAAATCCGCATCGGAATAGCCTCGAAGACATAAAGATGAAGATGTTGAATACCATATGCCAAATTCGAGGGTATGTTTGAGATACCTGAGTATGCATTTTACCGCTTGGCGGTGCGAAGCTCGTGGTGAAGCCTGAAAACGAGCGCACAAACACACTGCGAAGTGTATGTCCGGCCTCGTAGCAGTCAAGTAGAGGAGGGAGCCGATCATGCTTCGGAACTCCTTCTGATCTACGGCTTCTCCATCTTCGTCAGGATCCAATGCTACAGATGTAGCCATTGGAGTGGCGAGGGGCTTCGCATCAGCCATGTCGAATTTCTTGAGCAGGTCCTTGGTGTACTTTGTCTGGTGGACAAAAGTACCTTGTTTGCTTTGTTTGATTTGCAAACCAAGGAAAAAGGTGAGTTCACCCATCATGGACATTTCAAATTCCCTGCTCATGGTATCTGCAAACTCGGCAACCAATGCATGAGAAGAGCCACCAAAGATGATATCATCCACATAAATCTGAACTAGGAGGAAATTTTTGCCATGCTTGAGAGTAAACAGGGTTTTATCAACAGAGCCCATCAAATACCCCCGCTCAAGCAGAAAAGACTTAAGTCTGTCATACCACGCCCGAGGGGCCTGCTTGAGTCCATAAAGAGCCTTATGAAGTTTAAGGACTTTATGTGGGTACTTGGGGTTTTCAAAACCAGGGGGTTGTTTTACATAAACATCTCCACCTATGAAGCCATTAAGAAAAGCACTTTTGACATCCATTTGATAGAGTTTGAATCCCCGGGATGTCGCAAAGGCAAGCAAAATCCTAATGGCCTCAAGGCGAGCAACAGGTGCAAAAGTTTCAGTAAAATCAATCCCTTCTAGTTGAGAAAAACCCTGAGCTACAAGTCTAGCCTTGTTTCTAACTATAGTCCCATCCTCCCCTTGTTTGTTTTTGAAAATCCATTTTGTTCCAATGAAATGCATATTTGGAGGAGGATCAACTAATGACCAGACTTGGTTTCTCTCAAAATTTTCAAGCTCTTCATGCATGGCATTGATCCAACTAGAATCAGAAAGTGCATGACTAACATCTAAGGGCTCGAAAGAAGCAACAAAAGCGGAATCAATGAAATGAGCATGAGAACGTGTTACCCTTTGATCAAGCTCACCAATGATCTGCTCGGGAGGATGCATCCTTTGAACATGGTGTGGAGCCTCGCGGCGGGATGCAGTCTCCCCCTCAACTTGTGCGTTGGAGTGGTCCAAGATGACCGATGTTGAGGTAGTTGCTTCGGGACCTCGTGCCGAAGTGGTTGAAGCGGGGTCGGCTTCGGGGGTCGATGTCGAGGGTAGCAGGGGTTCATCCTCGAATTCTCTGGGATCTTCTTCTTCGAAGATGGTCTGTTCCATGTCGTGTTCATTTGCCTGTTCAAGAGCAGAACTAACAGAGGGGGTTGATTCATCAAAAGTCACATCACATGACTCGATGACAGTGTTAGTTTCCAAATTAAAGACACGATAAGAATGACCATGAGTAGTGTAACCCAAAAAGATCCCGTCAGAAGAGCGCGACTCAAATTTATCCAAATTACCACGTTTTAGGATAAAGCAGCGACAGCCAAAAACTCAAAGATGAGTAACCTTGGGCTGTCTCCCAAAACGCAGCTCATAAGATGTCAAATTTAAAATTGAGCGCAAGAATATACGGTTTGAGATGTAACATGCAGTGTTCATGGCCTCAGCCCAGAATTTTCTAGGAGTCCTATGCTCATCAAGCATCGTCCTAGCCATCTCAACCAAAGTGCGGTTCTTTCTCTCAACAACACCGTTCTGTTGAGGAACCCGCGGAGCAGAGAATTGATGTTCTATGCCATGCTCCATGCAAAAGTCAACAAAGAGACTGTTTTTGAACTCGGTGCCATTATCACTTCGAATGAATTTTAATGCACCAGGGAGTTCAGCAAAAAGTCTCAAAGCCAAGCTCCGAAAGTGTGAAAACACTTCATCCTTGCTGGCAAGAAAGAAGACCCAAGAGTAGCGAGAGAAATCGTCGACAATAACTAATACATACCACTTGCCGCCTAAAGAACTAACCCGAGAAGGACCTACAGTGTCCATATGGAGAAGTTCTCCGAGTTGTTCAGTCATCACTGTGGTGACTAGCGAATGCGAAGCAGCAATCATTTTTCCATGTCGACACGGAGCGCAAACTAAATTCTTCTCAAACTTGAACTTGGGCAATCCTCGGATCAGGCCTAGGGCGCTCAGACGAGCGAGCAACTCAAAGCTCATATGCCCTAGTCTCCTATGCCACTTCCAAAGCTCAGAAGTCGAATGTGCAACAAGACAATGAGAAGAACCAGATGATTCTGAAAAATCAGCTCCAAAACTCTCCCAACTCTAAAGATCTTACACACCACAACGCCATCAGAATTGAGTACTTGCGAAGTATCGCGATGGAATCGCACTTCGAAGCCCTCATCAAGCAACTGAGATACAGACAGCAAATTGTATCCCAGGTTTTCAACCAATGCAACATCTTTGAGAGTGAAATTCGAGTTAATTCTTACCACACCTTTACCTTTCACTCTACTCCTTCGATTGTTTCCGAAGGTGATATGTTCCCTTTGCTTGGTTGTGGTGAGGCTGGAGAACCATGCTGCATCTCCGGTCATGTGGCGCGAACAACCGGAGTCCATGATCCACGTGCCCTCCAAGCCTCGATCTGTCGCCTACACATGATAAGAATATCTTGATCGCTCAGTGCTGGGGTGAGTGAAAAAGTGACGAGGCATCCAGCACTGAGTGACACGAGTAGTAGGCACAGTAAAAGTAGACTGTCTACGCACAGGAAAATTAGCATGATGCAAAGTGCGAGGTCTACCTACATGCAGTGATCGAAAAGCATGACGAGGTCTCCTACTCTGACGAGGTGCAAAGCTACTCATCCGAGGTCTACCACCATATGGAACATGGTGAACACCTCGAGGAGCAAAACCTCTCCGAGAAGCACGAGGAGCCTCGAAAACAGGACGAGAGTAGAACTCAGACTCATGCATACCTAAAGATGGGTAATGCATGTCCTGGTAACTCATCGCCTGAGAGCGTCGCTCATCCTTGATGCGACGAAAACAGAACCCAACCAAATGACCCGCCCGCTGACAGTAGGAACAATGGAAAACTCTCCTAGGGGCACTCTCATGGGTCACAGGAGCAAATCTCACAGGCTCCTTGGGCTTCTGCTGAGTGGTTTTCTTGGGAGGATTTTTCTTGGCAGGAGGTGTGGTTTTCTTTGGTGGTCGGGTAGGACTTTTGGCTAAAGGGGTGTCTAACAGAGCCCTCTCTTTCTCTAAGGTAGTGGGTGAGGTAAAAACAGTTTTGGTCTTACTGTCTGAAGGAATCCTCTCAAAACCCAAACCTAGAGCTACCCCTGCTCTGTCAGCACACAACTTGGTCTTGGCCAAGAGCAAATCCATCCTACCCTTTCCCTCAGTGCATTTGTTAACCACCGAAAGAAGGTACTCATTTTCAGTCATAAGGTTCTCACCTCGCTCTCTAACAGTGCCTAGCTGGTCCTTAAGGGTGATGCAAGTGTCACACACAGGCTGCACATCCTTAGAACTACCGACCCTCTCCAATCTAGCCTCTAAATCATGAACATGTTTATCACGTAAATTAATGCTCTCGCGCAATAAAGAACAGTTCATGCAATCAATTATATCATGAGGTCTAGAATCCACCACCAAGAGCTGCTTCTGTGCAGTCTCAAGCTCAGATAGAGTTTGAGCATGTACAAAACGCAACTGAGCAAGCTCACCCATGACTACATTACAAGCTTCACATTCAGCATCATTTACTTTAGACTAAAACATGGCATATTCAGTAGAAACAGATTCTAACCTAAGTCTAAGGTCTTTTCTTTCTCTAGCGGCTTGCACAAGTAATCTATCCTGACCAAGAACTACTTCATTCAGCTCATCTAATTTCATTAATAGCTGGTCAGATGATAGAGGTACCTCAGATGAGTCAAGCTCATCGCCGCTGTGATCGCTGTCGGCCATGAAGCAAAGACCGGTGAAGTCTCGTCCCTTCTTGTCCTTCTTGTCCTCCTTCCTTCGGGACTCCTCCTCCTCAGAGCTCGACTCCTCAGTTGAGGAAGTGTCGATGTCGCTGAGAGCAGCAACAAATGCTCTAGAAGCGGCTTTGGCTACTCTCTTAGCCACCTTGTCGCGCTTGCCCTTCACAAAGTGTTTCCTCTCCTTCTTGTGGTATTTGGGGCGCTCACTCTCATCTCTCTTTTTGAGCTTAGGGCAATTTGCCTTGATATGAGAAGTGTCACCACATTCAAAGCAACCACTAAAACCACTTCTCCTATGATCCCGTCTTTCATGATAAAAACGGGTGAACCTCCGGGCAATGAGAGCAAGCTCATCATCTTCTAGAGTGTCCACCTGCTCCTTTGTGACGGAAACCAGGGAGGACAACGCAAAACCATCTGCAAGAACACAAGTGCCAGATGTGCTTGGTTCTGCAGTGGTGTCACGACTAGTGCTAGAAACCAATGCCAATGGCTGTGGCAAAGAGCTTCTGTGCACTGCAAGAGATGCCTTGGCAATCTCTGTGGACTTCAGCTTGCTGAAGAGCTCATCACAGGTCAATGTGTCATAACCTGCAGACTCCTCAATGCTGGATATCTTCACTTCCCATATGCTACGGTCAAGAGCATAGAGAAGCTTGATAGCCCTGTCATGATCATTGTAAGCAAGCGTCCCGTTGGACCGCAAGTTACTCACTATCGCATCAAAGCGAGAAAACATGGCATCTATAGATTCACCAGGTGCCTGCACAAACAGCTGATACTGTTGATTGTATGTGCTTTGGCGCCTGGCCTTAATCTGTGTAGATCCCTCATGAAAAATAGTGAGTGTTGTCCAAATCTCCCTAGCAGTCCTAAGGTGCTGCACCCTATCAAACTCACTCCGGCTCAAACCAATGAACAGTATAT
Organism: Zizania palustris; assembly: GCA_019279435.1. Taxonomy (NCBI): domain Eukaryota; kingdom Viridiplantae; phylum Streptophyta; class Magnoliopsida; order Poales; family Poaceae; genus Zizania; species Zizania palustris. Next base: position 10,015,273 of record JAAALK010000085.1, read on the forward strand.
TCCTAGCCTTGGAGTTGGCATTATACTGATCTTTTTCTGTTTGAGTGGTGCGAGTATCAGGGATGGAGTATTGTGAGTCCACAATCTCCCAAATTGCATTTCCTTGGCTTAGTAAGTAAGCCTCCATGCGCACCTTCCAGTATGCAAAATCAGTCCCATCGAACAGAGGAATTTTACTGCCTCTATCCATGTCGCCAACAGATCACAAAACCGGTTAAGATCAACTGGTGATCTTAACCTGCTCTGATACCAATTGTTGGACCGGAAACGGTGACCACAGGGGGGGTGAATGGGAGCTTTTAAAATTTCAGACTAAAAACTAGCCTTCTGTTTTAATCCTGTCTTCTGCGGAACAGGCTTCGAACCCTACCTTCGAAGTTCTGGTTCGGAGGTGTTTTGACAACTCCGAACACAGGCTTCGCAGGAGCAGAAGTTTGAAGTCAAGAAGACTTCGCTCCGCTCACAACCATCGAAAATCTACTCTGCTAAGTCAGTGCAGGCTCCGCACACAGGGTGCTTCGAGCAGGCTTCGCACTTCACCCTTCGCAAGAGTGGACAACCCACTGAGGACTTCGACCAAGTACTTGGCAACAACAACTGGTATTGGGCTTCGTACACGAAGGTCTAAACGCACACTAACAGACTTCGCTAGGGACTTAGACACGATAAAAGCACGAGCTTCGATCAGGGTTTCGCTAGTAAGCAGCGAGGTCTCACCTCCTGTTACACAGAGCGATGCACACAGAAACGCACACTTCGCACAAACACACTTCGCCTAGACAGGCTTCGGTGCACTAAAACTAGCGAGGTATGCAAACAAGTTCAAGCAGAAAGACAACATAGAAGCAGGGCTTCGCCGCTTGAACAAGGAACACAAAAAAGATTGAACTCTGGATGAATACAGAGAAGTGGTGGCTGGTACAGGAGCTCAACAGTAAATGCTCAAAGTATTAAATGTTACCTACCGAGCCCCCATATTTATAGCCCACAGTTCACCCAAGTGAAATGACTACTTTACCCCTAGGGTTTACACTAGTTTTGTCTCTATAGAATGGAGGGGTACAAAAGGTAGTCAACTTTATTGGAGGCTTCTCTGTCAGCCTTTGCAGAGGGGACAGAGCCAGCTTTTTGCAGAGCAGACACTGTCAGACTTGCAGCCTTTGACCTTTCTGAAGCCCCCTTCGCACGCGAGGGGTGCGATAGCTTCGGTGAGAAGCCTTGAGCCAGATGGCCTTTGCTTCACCGAAGTCAGCCTTCGATATAGTGACGGTTTTGAGCCGAAACCGTCAAAGCCCTTGGGCCTTCGCACCAACACCTCCGGAGTGGACCACCACGGCTTCGCAGCTTCCGCCCAGCTCGAACTCCATCAGTCCGTGTACCGAAGCCATGCAGGCCGAAGTACCACAAGACAACCACACTCCGAAGCCCCACCTTCGGAGTACCACCCTTCGAAGTCCCTCCTTCGTCCAAGGCCTCCGCACAAAGCATCCCATGAGCACTTCGTCGCAGTGTCTCTCCCCGAGCACACTCCTCGACGAGCCTCACCCGGACCATGCCTTCGATGCATCTCGACTTCTGAGACCTTCGTCGGGTACCTTCGAGTGTCTCCCTCCGGAGCACACTTCGAACACTTTGCCTCCGCAGAGGACTTGATCCACCAAACTCCGAAGTTACTCCTTCCGGAGTACCTTCGAAGTGCCTCACCTCCGAGGACTTTGTCTCGGAGCACCTTCACCCGGAGCCACGCTCCGCACTTACTGCCTTCTCCTGGCACGCCTCGACCCGAGGACCGACCCAGACCCCTTCGCAGCCACTGTGACGGAGCTCCCCGCTCCCCTGGCATCAAGCCTCCCGCTTGACCCAGGTTCACCTGCTACGAACCTGTCCGTCGCCTCCGAAGTCCCTACGCACCACAGACAAGCAGACAAGTGTATCCAGTACTCCGGAGAGCTCTCCGGGTTAGCAACCTCCTGTACACACTCCGGTGTACCGCCCAAAGTACCGAAGCCCTCGGCACAAACCCAGTCATCCTATACTGTCGGACCCCTCCGACATGCACACTCCGCTGCAACAGCTGCAGCAACCAAACCACCGAGCCCTTCGGTGAAACCACCTCCGAACACCCTTCGGAGGTCCAACCTCCGAACCCCCTTCGGAGGTACTCCTTCGAACCAGAGGGTAATAGCCTGTCAATCACTCATCACAAACACCGAAACCAACACTTGGTTTCTCACATACCCTTCTCTTTCAGCGGCTCCTCTGGCGTTGGATCCGGAGGACATAGTCCGAGCCACCGAACGAGTTCTCGGAGCTCCTTCGGTGGCCGAAAGGCAAAAGAGACTAGAGCTGGTGGGACGTTGGGAGTGTTCCAACAGAGTGTGGGGAGCTCTCGGGATGGAGCCCCCTCCTCTTCCCGACTTCGCCTCGACCGGAGCGGCTGCTCGCAAAAGGAAGGTCACTGCTGAACCATCCAAGAAAGCCAGCAAGCAGCCGTCCAAGAAGAAGAAAGTAGTGAAGCCCCCTTCGCGGTTGACGCCTGCCTCGTCAGCTTCGTCGTCGGGCGCTCGGAGCTCGGCCTCCGAGGAGATGGAGGACTCCAACCCTCAGATAGCGTCGGCCTTCGAAACCTACCTCCTGGATGACGACGAAGACCTAGGGGAGGTTCCCCCTGTGCCCGTCGTCGTGCATGTGGAGGCGGGCTCCGACGCTCCCAACTCGCCCACACCCAAGGCAGTTACGGCGGAGATCGCGGCTCCGGTAGGAAATGCGGAGGAAAGGGCCTCGGGAGATGACTTCGCCGACATCCTTCAGATGTACGAGGTCCTGGAGGATCCAGCGATCCTACCCCACGAGGCTCCCGAAGGTACTCCCCGAAGCTCCCTTTTTTGACCAATACCTGCGAACTGTTTCTGGAAGTAAGCTTATTAACTTTGTTAACAAAATAGGTACCTCTATGGGTATCTATGCTCCAGCAGCGCCCGAGGCTCCTGCATCTTCAGAGGCCGCTGCTCGAGTGGACCCCCCTGTGCTTTCGGACGCTCCGAGCTTGATGGCAGAGAACGCGCCTGTCGGAGCGAAGGGTGCACCTGTCGGAGCGGAGGATGCGCTCGTCAGGACGGACTTGGCGACGGAGGTCGCCCTTGCAGTGGCGGCTCCGACCTCAAGGTTGCCCCTGTTGCCGCGGCTCTGGTCGAAGGGGTAGCTGCCGACGATCGGGGGATTCCTGCTTCGCCCTCCTTGCCTCCTTTCGTGCCGGGGAGAGGCAAGAGCATATCTAGCCTCGGCCTTCTTCCCGGCCATGCAGCAACCTCCGTCGGCAATTCGGAGGATGAGGGCGCAACAGATGACCTTCAAGCCTTATCTTGGCTTCCTCTGCAGGCTCCGTTCTTGGAGCACCGGGAGGGCCTCCGAAGACTCATGGAGCCCCTAGCAGAGAAAAGCCAGGATATCGCCAATTCGGACTTGGTCTCCGTCTTGAGCGAGGCTAGGGCTCCGACCCTCAACTCAGCCCTCGAAAGGGCTACCCTTCAGGTATGACAGAACATCATAGCTCCTCCGCATTAGTGATCATAAACACTTTGGTACTTGTTATTTTTGCAGCAATTTTTCCTTGCTAGAGCGGCAGCGACTTCCAATGAGGTCGAGGTTAATCGACTCAAAAGGAAGGTTACCACCCTCCAGACGGCACTTGATGACTCCAACGAGAGATCCCTCAGGCCGGAGGAAGAAAACCTAGAGGAACGGAGGGCTAGGGCAGCGTCCGACGAAGCCCTCCGGATAGCGCAACAAGACAACGACGCGCTTCGCTCCTCTGCTCAAGAGGTCGAGGCTGAGCGCATCGTCCTTCGGGCGGAAGTTGAAAGGCTCCGCCAAGCAGCTGCTGCTTCGAGTGCACAGTTGGTGGAGCTCCACGGGGCTCTCAACCAGGCAATGGCCTAGAAGAGCTCTTTAATGCTCCAGGTGGCCGAGGTATCTGCGACTGCTGCAGGGCTAGAAGCAGCGGAGAAGAATATCTGCAAGTTGATTCTCTGCACGAGGGATACTCCGAACTGTAAATCCTCTGAATGCTGCTTCGGCCTTGCGGATTTCTTCAAGGTATTGTGCTAGATGTGGATTCTTTGCTTGAAAGCTTTTATCAACATGCCCTGCGACGACTTGGGAATCTGTCTTAATCACTATCCTTGCGGCTCCGAGCGCTTTAGCCTTTCGGAGGCCTAGCAGGATTCCATCGTACTCGGCGATGTTATTAGTGGTTTTGAAGTTGAGCCTCGCAGAACACATGGCCTTCTGCCCTGATAGTGATATGATGACGGCCCCTGCTCCGGCACCGGATGCTTGATAAGCTCTGTCAGAAAATATTGTCCATAAACCTTCGGAGGGTTCTTCCGGGGCCCAAATAGCAGATGGAGTCCATTCTACTACGAAATCGGCTATGATTTGGGATTTAATAGCTGTTCTTGCCGTGAAGGAGATTCCGAAGGGTGCTAGCTCGACCGCCCATTTTCCAATTCTGCCCGTAGAATCTTTGTTTCGGAGCATATCTCCAAGAGGATATGATGTAGGGACGATCAGGTTATGCGCCAAGAAATAATGCCTTAGCTTTCGCGAGGCCATTACTAGGGCATAAGCAAACTTCTCGAGCTCGGAGTATCTGACTTTAGCTCCGGACAATGCCTCTGACACAAAATAAATTGGGTTCTGCACCAGCTTTCCTTTAAGCTCAACTTCCCGGACCAATACTGCACTTACTGCTGAACCTGTTGCTGCAAGATACAGGAGCAGTGTTTCTTCTGGAAGGGGAACGGTCAAAGTTGATAATCTTCCGAGGTATGCTTTTATATCATCGAAGCTCTTCTGACACTCCGGTGTCCACTTAAAGCTTTCGGACCCCTTCAGTGCTTTGAAAATTGGGAGGCTCCGCTCTGCTGACCTGGCCAGGAACCTGCTAAGTGCTGCGAGCCTTCCTGCTAGCTTCTGCACTTGCTTCAAATTCTCTGGTGGAGCCATCCTTTGCAGTGCGCTTATCTGTGTTGGGCTAGCTTCGATTCCCCTGCTCGAAACTAAGTACCCTAGCAGCTTTCCTGCTTGTGCCCCGAATATACATTTTTCTGGATTGAGGCATACTCCACATGCTCGGAGGCTCTCAAATGTTTCAGCTAGGTCTAGGCTATGATGGTGTTTTTGAGCACTTTTTATTACAATATCATCCATATAGGCCTCGACATTCCGGCCTATCTGGTGACCTAGAGCCTTAGCTATTAAACGTGAAAAGGTGGCTCCGGCATTCCGCAAACCAAAAGGCATTCTTACATAACAAAATACTCCGGAAGGAGTTATAAAGCTTGTCTTGGCTTCGTCTTCGCGTTTCAGCCATACTTGATGATACCCGGAATAAGCATCGAGGAAACTTAGCAATTCGGAGCCGGTTGTGGAATCCACCAACTGATCTATTCGGGGCATCGGGTAGGGGTCTCGCGGGCATGCTTTATTTAATGAAGTAAAGTCAATACACATGTGTCATTTGTTCGAGTCCTTCTTCCTTACAAAAACAGGGTTAGCCAACCACTCGGTATGGGCTACTTCCCTGATGATGCCAGCTCTTAATAATTTTTCCACTTCGGCTTTAGCGAGGCTTGCTCTTTCTGCTGACAGCTTGCGGAGCCCCTGGCGTACTGTAACGCCCTGAATTTTATCAGGCGTTAAAATATATTTCAACACACTAATTATTAAAATATATTTCAACACAAATGTTGTGTGAATAAAATATATGATATTTCAATTAAAAATAATATAAAATTTGGCAAGAGAAATTTCTAATAAATTTCTCCCACCTCAAATATATTTAGGTTTTTATTAAGAATTTTTGTAACTAGAATAGTAATCCATAATATTTCAATGAATAACTTTAATAAAAAAATAATAATAATTGAATCACTATCTTTCCAATATAATTTAAATCATCATTTCCGACTATCTATATCTTTTCCCAATCAAAAATCCGTAGGAATCAACGTTCTATTTTCGGTCGCGAAATTAAAATCCCATTTTAACTGCGTGTTTAAATCTCATTAAAAATCACTTTAAAAATTATTTTTATATTCCCAAAAATGAATTAAAAACCTTGTTTTGGTGTTCATGTTCGGAAATTTCTAATTTCGACGCGAATACAAAATTAATTGATTTTTCAAACCGCCGTTTATTCGTTAAAATATTCACGCGTTATTTCTTTAAAATCCAAGATTTCTAAATTTATTTTAAATTTCAAACTTTCCAAAAACTTTTAACTTTTTCTTAAAATTTCAATTTTGAATTTTCAGAAAAATATTTTCCTATTTTTTTCCTCCTTTCCTTTTCTTTTCTTTCCTTTTTCCCTTTTTCTCTTTTCTTCTTTTTCCTTTCCTTCTCTCTCCTTGCTTTCTTTTCTTCCTGCGCACCTCCCTTGGCTGCACGCACAGCCACCTCCACTCCCTCCTTCCATTTCTCCATTCCTCTTCCTTTTTTTTCTCTTTCCTTCTTCTCACTCTATTTTCCTTCCTTTCTCTTTCCATTTCTCTCCCTTTCTATTTTTCCCTCCTCCTTCCATTTCTCCATTCCCCTTACTTTTTTCTCTTTCCATCTTCTCCCTCTATTTTCCTTATTTTCTCTTTCCATTTATCTCTCTTTCTATTTCTCCCTCCTTTTTCCATTTCTCACTCCTCTTTCCATTTTTCCCATAGCCCTTCTCCCCCTATAAAAACCATGCCACCCTCTCATTCTCCCCACACCACCCTCTCCTCCTCCCTATGCCACCCTCTCCAAAACCATCTACGTCGGCTGCGCAGCCATGTCGTCCTGCGCCCCGTGCACCATCCATTGTATAGCGCCAAGCCGATACTCCGCATCATCGTCTTTTGTTCCCTCCTGGTGAGAACACATTTTCTTTTGATTCACTTGCTCCTATCAATTAAATTATTCCATGTCTAATTATCACATCATAATTGTTTCTATTCCACTATGTCATCTTGTTCATCGATACGTTTCAACTATTAATTAATATTGATCCTGAAATATCATTATCAAAATCGGATGATCCCGCTTTGATTATAATATATAATGGGTTATTCTCGTATCGTCCCTTAATCCTTGATAATCTATTTAATCTAATTTATTCATTATTTTTACTTGATCCTTTATCGTCAAATTAATAATATTTATCTCGATTTATTAGGTCAAAATCTCATTTCAACTATGTATTTAAATTTCGTTAAAAATCCTTTTTAAAAACTATTTTTATATATTGAATTAAGAAGAGAAAAATAAATACAAATCATGATATATAACTCATGATTTGAGATGAGTAATTTATGTTAAGTTTCCAAAGACAAAATAATTTTTATAAGATTTTATAAATTTTATTTTAAATTGCAGAAAATAAAATTTAAATTATATGGACCGTGTATGAATAATAAAATGGTTAAAACAACGAGGAATTAAGAATCTAAAAAAGATTTCAAATTTTGGGTTTGGAAATTTTTATTAAATTCTTCAAGCTAAAAATATACACTAGGCTTTTTATTTGAATTTTTAATATTTTTATAACTATTACAATAAATACAAACATCATATAAGAAATTGGTTAAAAACTTCATTTATATACTCTCCCCAAAAATTCATATCCCCTTCAATTTAGCTCCAAATTCGACCATACAAATTTTGTAAAATCTATATTTTTATTATCTACACTTTTATGCAATAAAAACAATATGTTTATTTGGCACATAATAATCTTATTAAATAAAGAAAAGCCCCCTTTAGGATTTAATTATTATTTCATTTAAGTAATTCAGAAAAACCCTTAAAAAATTATATATTAATTTCAGATGATATATTGACTCCCTTTTCACTGTTTGTAATACAATAAAAATAGAATATTCATTTTGCTCACTTTATTCTATTAAATAATATTGCAAAAGCCCTTTTAGGACATTTAATTAATTCATTTAATGAAAAGTCAACACTTTATGAAAATATCCTAAAAACTTATATAATAACTTCAGAAGACATAATAACTTAATTTCACTCTTTTTTTACTACAATAAAACATTAAGGTTAATTGTATACCTTTTTGCTTCATCTCTAAAAAGGGGAAATAAAAACCCCTAGGAAAAATAATTACATCAAGTCATAAATTCAGAAATCTCATCAGAAATCAATCTTAAATATTTAAGTAACAATTCCCTAAAATTTAAGACTTTATCTCCTTTACTTAAATCCAACAAAAACATGTATGTTGATATGGTTGATTTGTTTTGGATTGTTTATTGAATGTTTTATTTACTTTTCCGTATCGAGAAGACTACGTTGTCGTCGAAGAGCCGGAATATTTTCCCGAGGTTCCACCTTCACCATTCGCGGATCAAGGCAAGTCATCGACCACCTCTGTGGAAACAGTTGATCATTATTGAGCCCATGATTTAATAAATTATCACTATAACTCATAGGTTAATATTGCATTAGTCAAAGATCAAGCCCTACATTTATATTTACTAGATCCCCGTCCTTGTGTGCAAACCCAAGCCATGCTTATTGAGACTTAACTCCTTGTCACTCTACAAATATTATATTAGCTAGTGCCCAATGTACCGGCACAACTGCTATAGGATATAAAGAATGAGTCGTAGATTAGATGGATTCTGGTATATGAAATACCCTGTTATTCTTGTCTCTGGACTCTGTTGGAGTTAGGCATGTTATAAGTATGGTGGGTTCCGGGTGCAAGCTCGGGTTTTGGTATGTCGCACCCGGGGCACTATAAGGACCGGTCTGCGGGATCTGTTGCAAAGCACTTCCGTACCAACCACAAGTCTAATGGGTAAGTCCTAACTGGAAATGTGGAACACTCCGTCTCACGGCACCATAGTGGAGAGGGCAAGGGGCTAGCCCTCAGGGCGCCTTGTACCGACGATGGCTCAAGGGGGGGTATTGTGGAAACTCGACATGGCGAGACATGCTTCACATGATACACACATGGAGCCTCCACCTACAATTCAGTTACTAGGACGAATCACACGCGCCCGTGCCCGTCGCTTGAACCATGAGGTTAATTCTTTCCTTAGCAACTATGTTAATATTTGTTTGGACGGGATGCTACTGAATACTAGTGATATTTTGTTGCTTAGGAACATGGGAGATGGAATAGAAGAATTGGAGTTGAAGACGGAGTATGCATATCTGATCGAAGGCCTGGCTGCTGGAAGTAGATGCTTCCGGGGTATGCATATCTGATCGAAGGCCTGGACGAAGAGTATGTCTACGGAGCTCCCACCATCTACTAGGATCCTTCGGACCTCCACTCCTTCTATATCAGCAGAAATGACCAGGGGTCAGCATGGGGGAACTTCACCCCCGCAGCATCGCTGGCAGTAAATGAGATGGGCACATGGGACCACTCTGGCATCCCTTCGGCGGAACTCGAGGTCCCAATGTGCCCGACCTCGCGGACGTACTCGGGCCGCTGCCTCTTGGACATGCTTCCGAGGGTCCCCCCTCCGGAGATGGGCAGGACCACTCACTTGTCGCGGTCTTGCGGGTCTTCCTACTTTGGTGGTGGCATAATGTTGGCCACCGGTAGCCACATGGGGGCTTCAAGGGCACCGGCTCGGGCCACAATTTGCATAGGCTCCGACCGTGCCGATGGTGGGGCTCGATCCGAAGCACCCCGCCCCGCACTTCGTTCTAGGTATTCACCCCGAAGGGTTAACACCGACTTGCAGTCCTTCGTGTCATGGATCCTATTATCGCCATGCACGCAGCAGAAAAAACTCTGGCGCCTGCTAGGAGCTTTCTCTTGAGGCTTCGGTGCTCCAGTCTTAAAGTTCTGCGCCTGGTGGAAATTGGTAGGTGCCTTCGGAACGGAAGGTGCAATGCTTAGCACCTCCGAACAGAAATGCTTCTTCCCCCGCTTGTACTCGTTGAAGTGGTTGTCTTGAGGAGGTTGTAGGGGAGCAGAGGCTTCAGGCTCCCTTTTGACTTCTCGGAGGGTGGGCGATGGTGCTTCAGCTCTCCGAAGACAGCCTTCCTCCGCCTTGGCATACTGTTCGAAGTATGCCATCAACTGTGCCACAGACGTCACCGGCTTCCGATGGAGTTTGCTGAGGAGGTCGGGGTTTAGCACCCCTTCGCAGGCGGCGTCGACTACCGAAGAGGTAGACATGACCTTAATCTGTGATTTGGTGTGGGTGAAGCGCGTGAAGTACTCCCGGAGTGTTTCTCCCACCCGCTGCTTCACCTGGAACAAACTTCCTGTGGACATTGGGGCCACGAAGGTGCCTTGGAAGTTGCTCACAAATTTCTTCTTCAGTTGCTCCCAAGAGCTGATCGATCCTGGCTTCAGGGACCAGAACCAACGGAGCGCCACGCCTTCGAGAGCGAGGGGGAAGAATTTTGCCATATTGCTTCACACCCCTCCGCTCGCTTCTATTGCTAGGGCATATGAGCGGGCGAACTCCCAAGGGTCTGACCCCCCGGAGTACTTGTGCAGCTTCGAGGCCTTGAATCTGGGGTCGAAAGGCACTCTTTGCAAGTCCGAATGCAACGGAGACTCATCATTGAAAGATGCATTCTCAGCCTCCTCCGGGACTTGGGTAGTTTCTGGGAGATTGCGAGCACCACCGTCTTGTGGCCCTTCTGGAGTTTCGGTGGAGGCTTGAGTGCGGAGGCGATCGGTGGTCTCTTGCCTCCACCTGGCTACTTCCTCCTGAAGCCTTGCTAGTTGAGTAGCCTCGGTTCCAGGAAGGTCTTCATCTTCGTCGGAGGGCACCTCCGGGTCTCGGGAGCTAACGTAATCAGTCTGGAGCACCGTAGGAGGAGCTTGAGGACCCCTGGGTACTCGACGCCCAGTGGCCTTAGAGGGAATTGCCGGAGTAGTTGAGGGTCCGGCTCCTGCGGTTCGAGGGGACCTTCGGAAAGGACCTGAAGTTTGACTCCGCTTCGGAGGCATAGCTAGCCGCGAAGAGGTCTTGGAGACGGAGGACTTCGAATGACTCGGGAAGTCGAATGAATGCCTTCGGGCTGCACTAAGAAGCCCTTAACTGAAGGGTGCGCGGAATCCTGAGACTCCGAGGCTCCCTCCGTAAGTGGTCTTCGAAGTGCAGTCAGCAGCAGAGAACAAGCTTTTAGAACTTGGCTCCCCATGGACGGCGCCAACTGTTGGCACAAAAGTTGCACCAACAGGTTCTCTGAGATCAAGAACGAACAAACAAAGAGTTTGTGCTTTAGGACTGCCTCGAACCTCCGAGTTGGATAATAGCTCGAGTGGTCCGAACGTGTGTATTGAATAACTTCTTCTGGGATCCTTTTTACAGGGTATAGAGGGGGTATTTATAGGTAAAAATGCATAAGGAAAAGACCTAATTACCCCTAGATTACAACCGACATAATGGAAACTATTCGGTGCCAGGAACAAGGCTATAAAAGGTAAAACACTACAAGGTAGATGGATAAGCCAAACATCTCATCAATCTTGTCCTTCGGCTTCGGGGCCTTTATCTTCCATTCGGAGGGTTCACCGGGGCTTCGCATCGCTGCACCCTTCGGCTTGGCGCCTCTCCCTCCGAACGACTGCTCACTAGCTTCGGAGCTCTTCTCAGCCTTTGAAGTATTAATCTTTAAGTCCTGGAAATGGAGTAATTTCCCCCAACACCGGTCAAATGTTGTCAAAGAAGCATGTCTGTATTGTCACAAAATGACCGGACATACAGGAGATGATGAAGGTGAGAGAAGATAAAGATCATTTAGAGGACACACACAATCATTCACAATAAACTATTCTTTCAGCGCATCGCCACCCTTGAGTTCCTAAGGTTGATCATAGCGGGACTTGGCACTTGGAACCGAGATGCATCATCTCGATCTCCAATGGAGAGGTGAGTCCCGCCATTCCTGTCAGTCACATCAACTAAGTTTATGTTCTCAAGGTGACATCATATCGATCTCTTGAGGTATCGACCCGGTTAGTGTGATCATCGGGTTTATTTCGGTATATTTTGCTAGGTCTAAGACTACATCGTTTTGATCTCTTAGATTGATGTGAATTAGGTGTCATAGTCTGAGGATTCATCGGTTAAGTCCGACATCTCGTTCTATTGTATCTGGTTTATGTTATATACCATTCATCTAAATAAAGTATGTCCGATGTGTTTAAGTGTTGTTAATTTATCGTGATTAGCAACTGTCTTAGTTAGGTCTAATCATGCAGTTACGGTAATTTGATGGTATGAATATGTTGTTTGGCATGCTGAGTTTAGCTTCTATCGGAGTACAAGACGATAGATTATCTTTATTTCCACGCCATGTTCCACTCACGCTTTGGAGACACTCATCAGCCTTTATGCAGGAGGAATTCATCCTATCGGCCGATAGCGTGTTCAACCCGATAGTGTGGGCATGATCATTGGCCCTACGGCCGATAGGCACGGTTATCCCTGTTTATTTTATTCTCACTACAGTCATCGGCTCGATGGCCGATCGGCGTTGCTACTAATGTTATTTTTATGATTCCTTATCAGTTATAGGGTCAAACTGATTGACGTACTCAGAACCTTCTTTTTCTTCTAAGATTATAGGACCTACACTAGAGTTAAGCAGATCTCCCAAGCCAAGCGTGTAACTAAAAAACACTAACACGTATAAACCGAATCTACGAGTTACCCGCGGGTTTTTGGTCTCCGATGAGTTTGGGTTCAGATTTAGTTTTGAACCCATGGATTTCATGGATTCGGTTTCACATAGGTTTCGTATATTTACTTCGTGAGCGAGTTAACCTGCTGGTTTGAGACTTGTCATCCTATTGGTGGCATAGAATTAGATCAAACAGTCAACCCAAAGAGTGTTGCTTGCTATTGGCTGCATTAGGTCAATCTCAACCCATAGTTTCTATGGGTAGTGTCTAAAGGTGAGAGAGAGCAATAAATATTCACTAGACATCATCTTCTCCAATGCATAATGTCTATAGTAGTTTCTATAGAGAAAAAATTAATTACCTTCATGCATGTATTAGGATTAACTATGGCAAATTTTTTACGTAGCCATGTATAAACATCGATAAAGTATTACTTCTAATTATGACACAAAATAATGATATAGAATAAAATAACAAATTTCTATTTCTAATTTAATTTCATTCATGGTTACGAATACTCTCCTATTAAAACTTATTTTTTTCTATCTTCTCTTTTCAGTTTTCTCTTCTATGCGTGGAAGGGGTGGCATTGTGCAATCGTGCAAGCACGGGGCCAGCGATGCTAGGGCGAGGCTGGCATAGCCCAGGGGCAGTGGCGCTGGTGCGAGGGCGGCGCGAAGAGAGGCCGACGCAGCCCGAGAGCGGCGGCGCTAGGGCGAGGCTGGCACAGTGACTGGGGCCGTGCCGGGGGCGCAGCGGCCGCCGGCTAAGGCCATGCTGGCGGCGCAGCAGCCAGGGCCTTGCCAGCGGCATAGTTCAGGGGGGCCTACCACCGCCGTCATAGGGGATCCCCACAAGGAAGAAACTAGTTGCCCAACACTAATTTTATCATTTCCTGTTTCTTGGACATTGGATCAAACTTGTTTCTTCGCTAAGACACCATTTTCTTCATTTTTTTCTCTCACTGGTTGAGCTGGAGCGTTGGGATGCCCTTAAATGAGCAACGACACATGGGGCCCACCATTCGTAAGAGTGTGTGCTGACGTCACTGGCGGCTCCCATCGGCCACCCGACACGTGCGGCGCCACCATTCGCCAGGAGCACTAAAGTGTTAAACCCGCCAGCTATAAGGGAAGATGTGGAGCCATGCTGAATAGCGTGGGCCTCATGGCTCCAGAAGTGATGAGTCATTGTCAACGATAGTCAAAGAGGACAGAAGAAGAAGAGATCTGCTGTTTCATGGGCCGCGTGTGACTCAGGTACACTGGCAGGAAGCGACTGTCGGGCAGAGGAGGCTGCGAAGTCGGGTTGGCCCAATCCGGGTACATGGGCCAGGAGCAACAGAAGACCCACTAGGCTGTTGACCAGGATTGACTCAGGTACACAGGCGGTGAGCTATTGCCGGGCTGAGAGAGCTGCGGAGTCAGGCCGGCCCAATCCGGGTACCTGGTGCAAGGCCGGTGGAGGCTTTGTCAGTTTCGGCGCAAAACTGACAACCGTCGATCTTGTATCCGACTGTCCAGAAGAGAAGCCGTAGTCGCTACGAAAGCTTATCTTCCGGATAAGTCATCTGTAACTCTAGGCCCATAGTCAGTCAGTCGTGTCTGTAAAAATACCTAAGGGCAGTAGAGTCTTTTCCTTTATTCTTGCGTTTGTAAAAACCCTAAAGGGCAGGAGGAATATTCCTAGTGTTGGGAGCCTATAAATAGGACCCCAATCCCTAGGGTTGGGGCTACCCTTTTTTGCTGAAAATCAATACTACTCCTTTGGGTCATTTTGTCTCTTGCACTCTCTCTCTCCTTTCCTGCTTATGTGCGCCGCCAGGTCTTGTTTGGTGTTTTTGGTTCATTATTGCATCCCCTGTTTTATTTGTTCCCGTAGGATCCCATCTCCTGTTCGTGTGTGGATGTGTGCATTAATGTCTCTGAATCAGAAGCTTTGTTTTGGTGTGTGCTGTTGATTTTATCCTGGAGAAGGTTCTTCTGTTGCGTGTGTTCTTCACGCAAGTAGTACTAGTTCTTGCTGTTGCAAGTAGTACTACTACACTGTAGCAACAGTACACGAGTGCCAGCTTTTTGCTTTTCTGCGCAGCTTTTTGATCGAAGTTGACAGGGCTGAGTAACTTTTCTAACTGTTCTCTGGCGAAGTCCCCTCTATGTTCGAAGCCCCTCAGCTCCGTGAGGCAGGCTTCAATCTGTTATACTTGAAGGCTTCGCTTGAACTTCGAACTTCGTTTTGTGTCCTGAGTTGACAGCTTCGGAGTATTTTTGAGCAGACAGCGTCTCATACTTCGAACGTCTTGCGAAGGTACACCGACTCGATCTCTTCGAAGTCCATACTTCGACAGGTTCTGAAGTGGGCTTCGAAGCTTGCCTTTCTGTTAGACTTCACTAAGTGATTTTTGCTCCTATCTTCTTCGAAGGTCCTTGTGTTATGTTCGAAGGTAGAGTATAGGCTTCGTCTTGGTTTCTCTGTCGCGTGTCAGCCTTCGCTTCTCTTTTCGAAGCTTGCTCTTTTCGAAGGTAGAGTGTAGGCTTCGAATTTGATTTCTCTGTCGTGTAGCAGGCTTCGCTTCTTTGTTTGAAGGTTGTCCGTCTGTGTGTTTCATTCGAAGTTTTCTGTTCTAAGGTTTAGCTTCGAATCACTCGGATCGAAGCTGTGTTCGAAGCCTTGCCTTCGAAGTACACACTTCGAAGCAGGCTCCGACTTTGTCACACTTCGGAGCATACTTCGCTCCCTGCCACTTCGAACTAGGCTAGACCAAAACACCTTCGGCATCTTCGACAAGCTTCGCAACTGACCTCCGAAGCAGGCTTCGCCACCAACCTCCGAAGCAGGCTTTCGACCAGCAAAGCAGGCTTCGACAAGCTTCGAACAGGAGACAAATCTGAACAGTAACTTCTCATCTCACTTTACATATACTTAGATTATTTCGTTGAGAAGTTTTGGCCTGACATATTTTGTTCATCTGCCTAGTTGCACTACTTTGGTAGCTCTCTGTTTTACATCAGTTGATTCTAGGCTAGATACCTTTAGACTTAGGCTATCTGTTCATTGTCTGTTGCTTAGTCTTTTGAGGTGCGTTGGGTGTTGGGAACAGGCCATATATTCGAAAGAATTTTTAAGGCGCCCATTCACCCCCCCCTCTGGTCGCTACTTTCGGTCCTACAAGTGGTATCAGAGCGAGGTTAGGGTTCTTCCATACCTTAACCGGTTCTAAACCCCAGTAGTGACCATGACGTCTCCTGGCAAGATCCCGTCCTTGGAAGCCTATGGCTATAACTATTGGAAGACTCGCATGCGAGCCTATCTCATGAGCCAGGGCTCGGACATATGGGACATTTGCGTTCACACCACATTTGTCATTTTGCCAGTCGCTGAGCATGGTACTGCTGGTATCATTGCTCAGCATCTGAGCAACAGTAAGGCTGTGAACATTCTTTTCTCATGTTTAGGTCCCACTGAGTTTGAGCGTGTGAGCCATCTCTCCACTGCGAGAGAAATCTGGGCTACCCTCAAGGCACACCATGAGGGAACAGCTCAGGTCAAGGCTCGGCTCTATCAGACCTACCGGCGTGAGTACGAGAACTTCACACAAAAGCCGGGTGAATCTGTTGAAGCTTTGTTTGGTCGCTTTCAATCGATCATTAACAAGCTTCGGGACAACAAGGCTGAGGGTGCTCAGTTAGTCTCAGATCACGAGCATGCGCTCAAGGTTCTCCATACCTTGGACCCAAAGATCTAGGAGATCAAGGTATCCTCTATCGTTGAGAGCACTTCTTATGATACCTTGACCATTTCTGAGTTGTTTAGCAAGCTGAAGGCCACTGAGGTAGATATCCAGTTGAGATCAAATCTCACTGGTTCTGGATCAAAATCTCTGGCCCTTGCTACACCTTCTGTTGATCCCTCTGCTGTGAGCTGTGCTGGTTTCTCCTTGATGTCTATCACTGAGGACCAGCTTGAGTCTTTGGGAGATGATGATTTGTGTCTCTTTAACAACCGGGTGCGTCGTATTTATGACAAGAGAATGTTCAAAAGACACGGCACAAAATCCGGATGCTTTGAGTGTGGTGATCCAGGACACTTCATCGCCGACTGCCCCAAGCGCAATGGACACAAGAAGGGCACCGGTGGCAGCTTCCACGACTCCGGCAAGCATGAGAGCTCATCCTTCAACAAGGGCAAGCCGAAGACCCGATTCTTCAAGAAGTCCCTGAAGGACTACCGGCGAGAGAACAAGAAGCGCGACAAGGCCTTTTTCGCCGAGATGGAGAAGAGCTACTCCAAGCGGTCCACGTCTTCTTCCTCTTCATCGAGCTCAAGCGATGAGGAGGTCGCCATCAGGAAGGGGAAGGACAAGGACGATCCGGCGGGTCTCTGCTTCATGGCCTTCGGAGACAAGCCGAAGAGCCGCTCACACCAGCGCCGAAGATCCCGCAAGAGCTTTTGTTCAATGGCTCTTGGGGATAAGGAATAAAAGAGCTCCTCCGACGACTCCGACGACGACGACAACAAGGTATCATCCTACGAGCGCGAAATCGTTGATTTACTTGAGAGCAATCTTCAGGAGTTGAAATATCGGGAAAAACTGCTTAGGGGGGCTCAGAAGAGGATAGATGAGTTAGTGTTGGGGGAATATATTTCCCTTGAACAGGGGCCAAATGACGTCAGCCTCCGACAGCCTTCGGCCAAAAGCCCAGCACTGTCGGAGCCTGTTTTCTCTAAGTGTTGTTTTCAGGTCCCAAGGTGCCTTTCGGAGCCTATAGCTTCGGAGCCCCAAGTCCGGAGGTCGCCCTCCGGAGTCCAGTTCGGAGGCCGCCCTCCGGAGCCCAGTTAGGAGGCCGCTCTCCGGAGCCCAGTCCGGAGGCCGTCTTCTGGAGCATGCTTCGAAGCCCCCCCTCCGGGGTACACTTCGAAGCCTTCTCCCCAGCCTTCACCTTCGGTGTGTCTTTTAGCTGGTCAAAGCCTGGCATAGCCTGACACGTCTGTAAAGCTGTAAAGTTGTCTGGTACTTTTGTGCAGTAGCTAGCTCCCTTTCCCTGTCTACCCCTATAAGCCTAGGGGCTTGTAGAGGGTATCTGGGTCTTTTCCTTAAGGCATGCGTGCCTATAAAAGCAGGGCCAAGCCCTTGTAGTAGGGCACACGCTCCAGGGGGCCAAGAGACCCTGGAACTATTGCTCCATACTAGGGCATACCATGCCGAATCCACCACAACTAGACGTAGGGTTATTATCTCCCAGGAGAGGCCCGAACCAGTATAAACCTTTTTCTCCCTCTGTTAGAGTCCTTCGAGGCTCACTCTCCACATCACACTCCACCACACAAAAACCTGCTGGAACTAACACAATTGTTCCAACAGTTGGCGCCGTCCGTGGGGATCTTAGTCCTAGAAGCTAAGTTCTCTACCACTGCCTGCAACCCGAAGTGCACCTGAGGGGGGAGCTTCGAGGCTTTCTTGCTTCGCGCACCCTCCGGCAAGGGGCTTCGGGTGCAGCTCGAAGGCCACCTTCGCCTTCCCCCATCCTTCACACACGGAGCCCACTCTCCGGCAAGGGGCTCCGCTCCACGTTTCGAAGGCCGTCAAAGCCCCAAGGGCTACAAGGTATGTACGGCCCGAAGCCTTACTTCGATGCACCAATCTGCAATTACATTAATATAAATTCGAAGCCCTGTTTCGCCTTAAAAGCCGAAGCTCTGCTTCACCTTTAAAGGCAAACTTTTGCTCCATCTTGTTGAAAAACTGAAGCCATGCTTCGCCTTATTTAAAACCGAAGCCATGCTTCGCCTTATTTAAAACCGAAGCCATGCTTCGCCTTATTTAAAACCAAAGCCATGCTTCGCCTTATTTAAAACCGAAGCCATGCTTCGCCTTATTTAAAACCGAAGCCTTGCTTCGCTTTATAAAATCCAGAGTACCCCTCCGAAGGCTACACAGTGCCTCCGGGCCCGTAGCAGTGGGCTAAAAGGACTCTGGGCCACTGGCCCGATGCGTCCAGGGATTCCGGGCTCCGCACCCGAAGCATCCCAGGGTCGAAGGTGACCCAGAGTCGAAGGTGGCTCAGAGTCGAAGGTGGCTCACACTATCACAGGTTCGGTGAATCCACACCAAATATCCTTCTCATTACAGGACCAAGTCCCGAAGCCTTGCTTCATTATCCAAACACGCTCCGAAGCCTGGCTTCGCATGCTCATATACTATATGCCTAAGCGTCTCGAAGTCATACTTCGCTTTAATCTAAGTGCATTTCAGAGCCTCGCTCGCGCACAGCATCCAAATCCTAGCATGCCGAAGCATGCCTCGCTAAGCTTGGTTGTGCCGAAGCCTTGCTTCGCACCAAGTTAGCACGTTCGAAGCGCAAAAGAGGCCTTCGCTCAGTGAAATTTCAGCAGCCGAAGCCTTGCTTCGCACCAAATTAAAGCATTCGAAGCCCAAAGGGGCCTTCGCTTAAATAAAATTTCATGCGTCGAAGCCACCGAAAGGCGCACCCTTCGCATCTTTTATTTCTTGCCCGCACCAGCAACGGCTAAGTCCCTAGCTGCCACGAGCAAAGGGGGGAAGCATGTATGCGAGTTGTGCGAAAGTAATACGCAGCACGAGCGTGACAAGCTAAAACATTCGAAGCCAAACAATGCGAAGCATACAGATGAAGTATGCAAATATAACAAACTCCATTCATTGTATATTGAGAAGTGTGTTACAAACATACTTCGAAAGCAAAACTACGTATAATTTGTATCTAAACCTAAGAAGAACCGTGTGCGAGGCCCCAACCCTCGCTTGCCCCTTTTTCGGCCAGGGCCACCTCGGCTGGACGTTGCCTCATCAGAGCCCGCTCTCCCTCGACCAGCCCATCCAGGCTCCGAAGCCCGTAGGCTTCGTCTTCCACTTTGCAGGTCGCTCCAAGTTAGCGAAGCAGGCGGTGCCGTATCGAAGGCAGAAAAGTCTAGGGCTTCGTCGCCTGCTAAGGCCGTTCGCGAAGGCAAAGACAAAGGGCTCTGAAGGGACTCCATCTTCACAGCGGCTAGTAAATCCTGAGCTACTTCGGAGATGGCTTCGCCGCTAGGCCCCCTCGAAAGCTTAAACCGAGAGGGGCCTTCGGACCTAGCTACTTCGAGGATCGCCCACAGCTGTTGAAGCTCTTCGGAGTCCTCGAGGACTTCGAGGTCTTCGCTCGAAGTCTGAGCCTGGGCAGGTATAAAAAACCCCCGCATTCATATTAATAAGCTGATAGAGTTTTTACAAGCCTGCAGCTAAGTATTACAAAAGGCCTAAGGAGATCTACACCTTCAGAGGCGGAGGTGCCGAAATCGAAGGTTGATCAGGCGCAGCAGGCGCTTTGGCTCGGCGATGTCGAAGGGCCTTCTGGAGGTCGAGGACTGCTTCGCAGCCTTGCTCCTTCCAGGGTTCCTGCAGCCGCCGCCAGGCTCCGCGAACTTCGGCCGGAGGTGTCACCAAGTGCGGACCCCCGAAGGCCACTGGGGTCACGGAGGTTGCCGCCCGAAGGTGGTCGCACCCCGCGGCATGGAGCATCTGCAACACCCCTTGGCTCGCGACGCGACCGGCCATAAGAGCGAAGCCCGTCAGCGCTTCGTCCGCTATCGAAGCCGCAGTCTTCAAGAAATCGGCGCGGTCCCCAATCGGGTCCTGATCGCCAAAGTTCGGAACCCGGCACTCCGTCCCTATTTTCTCGAGGACCTCGGTCAGGCTCTGGGTGGCCTCGCCAAGATTGGCCACGACGAAGCTCTCAAGATCCTGAGCCCGTTGGCGGAGCTCCTCGTTCTCCTTCGCCTGTCGGGCCTCGGCATCCTTCGAAGCCTGGGGCTCCGCGCGGAGCCGAGCCGTCTCCGAGGCCAAGGCTTCCTTCGCCTCAGCAGCCGAAGCCTCAGCCCGCTTCCGCTTCTCGGCTTCCTCCGAGACCTCGCGGCGAAGGGCCTCCTTCTCCTCTGCGAGGCGCTTCATCCGCCTGTCGGCAGCAGTCGAAGCTGCTGCGTTCAGTGCGAAGGCCTGCATAAATTCAAGAAATCATAAGTACCAACGAAAGGCTAACATATAGTTCGAGGCTGCAAGGGGCTTCGCTCACCCGCACGAGGACTTCGTTCGAGCTGACAAAGAGATCCGTGGGGTCTAGGTGGCTGAGTTGGGCCACCAAGTCCCCCCCCTCCGCGGAAGCACAAGCCTCGCGGAAACCGTGGATCACCGCCACCGTCACGCCCCCCCTCGGCTTGAAAGGGTGAATCACGGCCACGGTCGCCTCTGCGGGCTCCGGCGAGGCGGGGCTCAAGCCCACCACGTTCACTTCTTCTTCGCCTCGAGGGACCTCGCGGCCTCCGCTGCCTTCGTCGTCGGACGAAGTGCTCTCGGACTCCGAATCGCTGCCGCTGCTGCTGCTGCTGCCGCTGCTGCTTGAAGCTTCCGTGGGCTTCACTTTGGCAGGCTTCGATCCACCTTCGCCTGCCGGCTTCGCCACAGTGGGCCTCGCATCATCTTCGTCCTCTGCAGGGAGCCAAGTCAAAATCCGCATATTGAAGAGAAGCATGCAAAAGAAAAAAGGGGTTACCATCGTCGGAGATCTCTTGGAAGGAGGGTGGGGCTAAGTGTGTCCTCCAGCTCCCTCGCTGCGAAGCTGGCGCATCCACCTCCGCGCCCGAGGTTGGTTCCGCCAGAGCATCCATGGCCTCCTTGGCAGCCGGAGTATGCGCGTCGGCCTTCGCCGCCGAAGGCCTCGCCGCCAGGGGCTTCGCTGCCTTCTTGGAGGTCGGAGTAATTGCGGGCTTCGCCGCAACCTCCCCCGAATTAGAAACTTCGGCCGCGGGGACCTCCGGCCGAGGTCCCGAAGCATCCGCTTCGTCCTTATCCCCCCTCTTCCTCTTGGCTCCGGCCGACGAGGCAGTCAGGTGGGCGAAGTCCGGCAGAGCAGGGAGCCCTCCGAGGTCGAGCGCGGTCCATACCCTGTTCCAGCGCTCCCATGACCCCACCAGTGCAAGGCGCTGGGCCTGCTCCTCGGGGGTCGGAGTCCCGACAACTCGATCCGCCGCCGCGATGGCCTCCTCCGGGGTCCTCATTTCGAGGTCGGCTTCATGAAAAGTTTGAGTTAGAAGTGAAAATCTACGAAGTATTGAAAGCAAAGAGATTGCGAAGCCTTACAAAAGCGGTCGAAGGCCAACTCGCTAAGTTCACCTCGACCCGAAGCCTGAAAGAGCCCCTCCGGCCAGGAGCGCGCGAGGGGACTGAGCCGGAGGGTGATGAACTCCTCCGCGAGGTCCCTCATACTCATCTTTGCCGCCACTCTCCGGAGCAGCAAGATCCTCGAGCGAAGGATGTCTTCGCTGGTCTTCACCACCCCTTCGCGCCGGTACAGGATGTGGGCGTTGGTACTCTGAAGGGGGAGTTCGCGCTGACGGAGGCGTAGAACCACTCTTGGTCTCACCTCGAGTACCACTTGTTGTTTACGGCCCTCGCCGGGAAGGCGTCTTGATACTCCTTCCGGAGCTGGAAGTTGGCGCTGCCGAAGGCCAGCGCCCTCTTGACGCGATCCATCCCCTCCCTCGGCTTCGGTTGGCAGTTGGTGTCATGGAGGGCGACGAAGACATCCGCGCGGCCCTCGCAGCCCTCGGCCCTCATGGCCCACTCGAAGACAGCTAACCTCGCCACTGCGTTGGGCGAAAGCTGAGGGAGCTCGAGGTTGTAAGCCTTGAGGACTTCGCTCAGCATCCCCACTGCAGGCAGTCCGAGGCCAGCTTCGAAGAAGGCCTCGAACACCACCACCTCGTCAGCACGAGGCCTCGGCTCAGCCTCCGACTTCTCCGGGACCCGAAGCTGGATCTTCGCCGCAATCTTCCCTTCGCAGGCCCTCCGGACCGACTCCTCCGTGGAGATCGAGGCCCTCATCTCCAGGGTCTGCTCGAACTTGTCAGAGGGCGTCCGAAGGTCCCTCGGCCCCAGCCGCCTGGGCGGAGGCTTCGCCGCTGCAGCCGCTACCGCTTGCAGCTGGGCGGAGCTGGAGCTTGGGCCCAAAGCCAAAGACTTCGCCACGGCCTTCTTCGGCATCTCAGTTGACTTCCGGTGCGAAGGGCTAGAAGCTGGCGAAGGTCTAAAGCTAGCGAAGGGGGCTCTGCGTGAAGCTAGGAAGAAGAGGAGAGCGAAGGCTGTAAGGCGGCGAGAAGGAAGCAAATGAAGGTGTGCCGAAGCTACACGCGGTAAGCCCCTATTTATAGGCGCGGTAAGAATTCCAACCGTCGTGGGCCGAACCCACCGCCAGGTGGGCCTCCAAGCGAAGGCGAATCGGCCCAGAGCAAGGTAACAGTAACTTTTCTGACCGTTGCGGAGCCGTTCGGGCTCCCCGAGGTCGTTCTGGCAACTAGCACGGGCATTTATTACCCCCGGGTATCGAGGTCACCTTCGGTCCAAGCTCCGAAGGCATGTTTTCTCTGAAGTTGTGTTTTCAGGTCATTTGTCCCAAGGGCGCGTGCACCCCTTCGTCCCGAAGGCCTACACGCGAGAGGCTACTGTTGGGGGAATATATTTCCCTTGAACTGGGGCCAAATGACGTCAGCCTCCAACAGCCTTCGGCCAAAAGCCCAGCACTGTCGGAGCCTGTTTTCTCTAAGTGTTCTTTTCAGGTCCCAAGGTGCCTTTCGGAGCCTATAGCTTCGGAGCCCCAAGTCCAGAGGTCGCCCTCCGGAGTCCAGTTCGGAGGCCGCCCTTCGGGAGCCAAGTCCGGAGGTCGCCCTCCGGAGTCCAGTTCGGAGGCCGCCCTCTGGGAGCCAAGTCCGGAGGTCGCCCTCCGGAGTCCAGTTCGGAGGCCGCCCTCCGGAGCCCAGTTCGGAGGCCGCCCTCCGGGAGCCAAGTCCGGAGGTCGCCCTCCGGAGCCCAGTTCGGAGGCCGCCCTCCAGAGCCCAGTCCGGAGGACCGCCCTCCGGAGCCCAGTCCGGAGGCCGTCTTCTGGAGCATGCTTCGAAGCCCCCCCTCCGGGGTACACTTCGAAGCCTTCTCCCCTGCCTTCACCTTCGGTGTGTCTTTTAGCTGGTCAAAACCTGGCATAGCCTGACACGTCTGTAAAGCTGTAAAGTTGTCTCGTACTTTTGTGCAGTAGCTAGCTCCCTTTCCCTGTCTACCCCTATAAGCCTAGGGGCTTGTAGAGGGTATCTGGGTCTTTTCCTTAAGGCCTGCGTGCCTATAAAAGCAGGGCCAAGCCCTTATAGCAGGGCACACGCTCCAGGGGGCCAAGAGACCCTGGAACTATTGCTCCATACTAGGGCATACCATGCCGAATCCACCACAACTGGACGTAGGGTTATTATCTCCCAGGAGAGGCCCGAACCAGTATAAACCTTTTTCTCCCTCTGTTAGAGTCCTTCGAGGCTCACTCTCCACATCACACTCCACCACACAAAAACCTGCTGGAACTAACACAATTGTTCCAACAGTTAGAGAGTGAGCTTGTCGTGGCCAACGGCAGAATTGAGAGTCTATCTTCTTCCCCTTGCTTGGGTGATAGCAGTGAGTGCCCAAAGTGTGAGGTGCTTCTGTGTGACCTGTCGACTCTGAAGTCCAGGTACACAGAAAGGGTTGATGAGAGGGATGTTTTGGCCACTGAGCTTGAAAGCGCTTAGCTGGAGCTGAAAAATGCTCAAGCCACTGTCGTCGCACCCTGTGCTGATTGCCCATCTCATCTAGCTGTCTTAGCTGAGCTGAAATCCAAGGGCGATGAACATTTGGGTGATTTGGAGAGGTTGAGAGCTGAGCTTGCGCAGACTAGGCTAGAGCTTGAGACATTATCAGTTCCACCCACTATCTGTGAGAACTGTCTGTCTTTTAGAATGGAATTGATTAAGCTGATGTAACACCCCAGAAATTAAAAAGGAATAAAATAAAAGAAAATATTATTTAAATCATTTCTGGATTTATTAGTAAAGGAAAAATCACAAAAGAACCCAAATAAAACCAAACAGGGAGAAATACTCAAAATCTGGACTTGAAAAATTTATGAGATGAACTAGAGACCAAAATATAATTTTAGGAATTTTTACAAATTTTTATCAACAGTGATTCAACCCTTAATCGAATAAATGAATTACTGGAATTATTTTAAATCAGAAAACAATTTTAATTCTTAATGGGCCTCAACCTCGAATTCACCCGGAGCCCGGCCCAATCCAGCAATAAGCCACTGACGAGTGGGACCCGCCTGTCGGCGCTCGCCTCCCCTCTCTCCTCCCGCCCGCGCCCCGCCTGGCCCCACGTGTCAGCCTCCATGTGCTCGCCTTCGCCCACTGACCGCTCGGCCCCGCCTGTCGGAAACTTTCCTTTCCCGTTCGCCCACTGACAGGTGGAGCCCACCTGTCAGGACCTTCGTCCTCGTTGGAAGGGGATCCCCTTTCTTCCCCACCGGCGATCTCCTTCCTGTTTCGCCGCCGGCCGCCCGCATTCGTCTGGATTTGCCTCGGATCACCTTCCCCAACCGCCGATGATCTCTTTCCATGTAATCCCGACGCGTTTTACCGTTTATAGGAGCTCGGCCGAGAGTTAGGAAACCCTCGCCGGAGTTCTTGGAAACCCTCGGTTCCTTTCCCTCCTTACGCCGGCGAGCCCCTATAAATGATCCCCTTCGGCCACCGCCCTCAGCCACACCGCCTAAACCAGAGCTAAAGCACTCCCACGCGCTCCCTCTCGATTTTAGGCTCCTCCCCTCTGCTCCACCTCCGGCGAGCGATCGCCGTCGCCTCGGACCTCCTCTGCCCTAGCCACCGCCACCGGAGTGATCATCGACCACCGCCCGTCCTCGTCCACCCCTCCGTTGGCCGTGGACACCGCCGGACCGCCGTCGCCGTCGAGCACCCGTACGCCCTCAGTCGTCTACGCTCGCCGCCGGTCACCTCTAGGCCCCCATCGTCGCCGCTGAAGGTATCATCGTGACCCCCTTACTCCTCGCGTTCCATTTTTGGCCCTAGCTAGGCCCCTAGGCCCTCGCCGTCGCCGCCGTGGCCGCACCCGAGCCCGCCGTCGCCGGAGACGAAGGGTGCTAGGCCCCCTTACGAACGTGCCGTGCCGGATTAAATCCTGGCCGCACGATCGCGAACGAGGGGCACATCCGTAGATCTGGTCAAAAGAGTACGGGGCGATCGCAGCCGTCGATCGTTACTTAAACCCTAGGATCAATCTGGTGCGTCCACGTATACCCTTTCGCCACGTTTTAATCTGAGCCGTCCAATTTCATTAAATCCACCCGCCTCACATCTGGCCGCTGGATCCAGATCCAACGGTCCAGGTCGCTCGGGTCCACGCGCACAGTCACGGGTTCACGGTGAACCTGGTTCACCGTGGACCAGGGACTGTTTTTCAGTTTAAATAAAATTCAGAAAATTGTTTAAACTTTGAAAATTCATATCTTGCTCATTTTAACTCCAAATTTCACCATTCAAATATTTTTAAAACCAGAATATTATTCTCACACATTAATGCCATAAAAACAGTATGTTTCTATTACCCAAAATATTCTTAATAAATAGATGAATAAAAAAATCCCTTAGGATTAAAATTAATAATACAGAAAATAAATTAGGAAAAATCCTAAAAAGTTAAACTTCACTGTTTTATGCAAAAACTCAGTATAATAAAATATTACTTCACATAAAAACACCCACAACTATGTATGTTCTTTTATTGGGTGGATTTTATCTGTTTATTGAATGTATTATTTATTTTTCCGTATCAAGAAGACTACGAGTTCGTCGAGGAGCAGGAGTTCTACCCCGAGGTTCCTCCATCCCCCTTTGCTGATCAAGGCAAGTCATCGACCATCTCTGTGGAAACAGTTGATCATAATTGAGCCCATGTTTTAATAAGTTATCGCTATAACCCATAGGTTAATATTGCATTAGTCCAATAATCAAGCCTTACACTTATATTTATTAGATCCCCGTCCTTGTGTGCAAACCCAAGCCATGCTTATTGAGCCTTAACTCCTTGTCACTCTACTATAAAAATATTAGCTAGTGCCCAATGTACCGGCACAACTGCTATAGGATAAAAAGAATGAGTCGTAGATAGCTGGATTCTGTATATGAATTTTCCTGTTATTCTCGTCTTTGGACTCTGTTGGAGTTGGCTAAGTTATAAGTATGGTGGGTTCCGGGTGCAAGCTCGGGCACTGGTTTGTCGCACCCGGGGCACTATAAGGACCGGTCTGCGGGATCTGTTGCAAAGCACTTCCGTACCAACCACAAGTCTAATGGGTAAGTCCTAATTGGAAGTATGGAATACTCCGGCTCGATGCACCATAGAGGAGGGGGCAAGGGGCTAGCCTGCGGGCGACTTGTACCGACGAGGCTCAAGGGGGGGTATGGTGGGGCTCCGATGCGTCGGGACACCATATGAAACCCATAAGAGGGTGCTATTGGGTCGGGGAGGACTATATGGAAGGTTTTGGCACGAGTTCCCGTGTGATGGGTCATCTCGTTACACTTCGGTGTAGGTGATGAGTGCGTGCCTTGTGGGTACAGTGGTACATCTCTGATCAGAGTAATTTAATCTTTTCGAAAAGCCGAGCCCACGGTCAAGGGCGGGTTGTGTGACTACTCGCAGTTAGTTTACAATTGTTTGAATGGTCGAGTTATTCATGGCACGTAAGGACTGTTGAGCGAGGTGGGGCTGACAGTACCCCTCGAGTTAGAAGATGATGATACACACACATGTTTACTTTTCCGTACTAATAAATTGCTCACATTTTAAGCTTTACAATTATGTTGCTTCCGCAAAACTAGCCACTTTCTCTCTTGTTATTACCTTGCATTATACTTGCATTCGGTGGCTTGCTGAGTACATCTGTACTCACCCCGTTGACTTACAACATCAGAGCCCGTCTACTACGAGGAGGATGCAGGTCTGGAGTAGCGACCCAGTCAAGGCGAGACTGGAAGGAGGCGTTCATCTAGGACCCTTATTTTATTAGTTTCTCTTCACCTTTATTCACTTTTGTATTAATGCGGTCTACGAACCGTGAATGATTGCCCGTATTGTACGTGGTCGCATGATGAACGTCTTGTTTTATTGATTTTCTATGGAATTTCAATAAAGTCCTAATTTATTAAATCGGGGCGCGACAAGATGGTATTAGAGCCGACTTGACTGTAGGAAGCCAAACAGACCTGACCCTAGGACTTATACTTACTATATTTTCTTACAAACACTGCTTATCCTCTCATCTTCCGAGGTTTTCACAAAAATTTTCTCTCTTTTGTAGATGTCGGTCCGTACCATGAATGGGAACCTTCGTGACGAGGCCGGATTCATTCGCGAGCTACGCATGCTCGTGAGCTTCCTTGGATTTGAGCATGAGCCGATGTACCATGGAGTCTTCCCCGACGAGGAAGAGAGCTTCTGCGAGGTCACCGTCGTCGTCCAGCCCTCCCCTCAGACAGCTCACACCTACCGCGGAGGAGGACCCACCTTCCTGGTTGCCAGCCAGCGCACCGCCCTCCAGGCACTCACAAAGCTCCGGATGATCTATGACAGTGAGCTCTACGACACGGACTTTCGCTTCGTACCTCTTCGCACCCCAGGGAGTCCCCACAGTGTCTTCGTCAGCACACTCTCCCAGCGCCATTCTGCGATTGGTCATACCATGCGCTTGTTGGAGGCCATGGATGATCTTCATTACGAGGCACTGCAGGACGCTAATGGACAGCGCGACACCATCAGCTTTTACCGACACTCTTCCGAGGATCTAAACCGCGAGAACGGAGATCTTCGTCGCCGTATCCAGCAGGGACATCGCTTGGCCGCCGAGGCAGAGGAGTTGCGGCATCAAAATGATCTCCTTCGGCAGCATGTCGCCACCAACCCACAGCTCCGCTACCAGATCGAGGAATTGAAGAAGGACCTTGAGGAGATCGCACCTCTTCCGCCTCGCAGGAAGAAACCCCTTCGGATCCCTACTGTGAGGCCCAAGAGGATCTCCCGCAGCGCACCACCCGCCGGACCATCCAGCTCCTCGACTCCGACCGTCTCCCACGAGCCCGAGATTGAGCCGTCCCACGAGCTACCGTAGACGTAGCTTACGATTGATTGTTTTTCATTTTGCTTGATTGTATTAGCATTCATGTCAAAACATAAGGCATGAATGAAGAAATAAATAAATGTAACCGCAAGAACGGTACCTTTTGAAATAAAATATAAAGAAGTTCGCTAAAATGAATGTGTCTACTTTGAAAACTCCAGGATGACCAACACTCAGGGTTTCGACGCTCCTCAGAACAGAGGAGAAAGTGGCAACTTGCCACAATGGGGAGCCACTGGGCAAAGGCAAGCCCCAGTCGCCAACCACCCCACTCTGGCCGAGATGATGGCCACACAAAACCAGCTGGTCTCAGCCCTTCTGAACCAGATGCAGCAGCAGCAGCAGCAGCAGATGCAAGAGCAGCAGGCCTATCTCTTCCGCCTCCACCAACAGCCCGAGCTGCCCCGACCCGCCATACCAGCTCCCGCTCCTGCATCCCAGCTCTCGGAGTTCCTCCGAGTCCGCCCACCAACCTTCTCGAGCACCACCAACCCCATGGAGGCTGGGGATTGGTTGCGAGCTATCGAGAAGAAGCTCGATCTGCTGACCTGTACTGAGCAGGAGAGGGTGGCCTTCGCCACCCACCAGCTTCATGGTCCCGCCGCAGAGTGGTGGGACAATCATCGCGAGACTCTGCCCGAGGGCCACGCCCACACTTGGGCAGAGTTTTCAGCCGCTTTCCGTGCCGCCCACATCCCCGACGGCATTATAGCCCAGAAGCAACAAGAGTTCAGAGACCTGCAGCAGGGGAGCAGGTCTGTTACAGAATACCTACATGAGTTCAACCGTCTAGCCAGGTACGCACCTGAGGAGGTCCGTATGGATGCGTCCAGACAGGCCAAGTTCCTCCGGGGACTGAAGGATGAGCTGTCCCTACAGCTTATCTCCGGAGATTTCGCCAACTTCCAGAAGTTGGTGAACAAAGCTATTATGCAGGAGATCCAGCAGAATAAGGTCGACCTGAAGAAGAAGCAGATGATTGCCTTCTGGCAGAACCAGGGCATGGCCCAGAAACCCCGCTTTGCTCCACCTCCATCAGCACTGCAGTACCACCCCCGCCCAGTATATCGTCCGGCACCACCAGCCACCAATGCCGGAGCCAGTCAATCTCGCCCCGCTCCCGCCGCACCAACCGCCCCAGCTGCCCCGGCCAAGAAGCCGGAAGTTCTGAGAGACAGGCATGGCAAGCCTGTAGTGTGCTTCAACTGCCGCCAGGAGGGACACTACTCCCATCAGTGCCCTCATCCCAAGCGTGCTCAAGGCGTCGCCTCCAACCCCGCCATCCGCGCCAAGGTCAACCACGTCACCGCCGAAGAAGCCCAGGCCGCCCCGGAGATTGTCATGGGTAAGTTTATGGTTCGTTCATCGCTTGCAGTGGTATTATTTGACACCGGAGCTACCCACTCCTTTATATCAACTGCTTTTGTGGAAAGTAATGCCCTGGACATAAGTGAACTACCCAGGCCAGTATTGATAGCTACCCCGGGCAAGCAAACCCTCGCCTGTTCCTTTAGTCCAAGGGTATGGGTAGATATCCAAGGCACGATATTTTGGGCCGACCCCATTCTAATAGAATGTCAAGGCTTGGATCTCATTCTAGGGATGGATTGGCTAAATAAACATCAAGGGGTGATAGAATGTGCCCAGAGAAAAGTGACTGTGACTAATGAAGAAGGGACTATCGTCACATTCCAGATGCCAAGCATGAAGGCCGGAAGGACAAGACTACATCAGATTACCTTGGAGGAGATACCAGTAGTCAGTGAATACGCGGATGTGTTCCCAGAGGATCTACCAGGGATGCCACCCAAGAGGGATATCGAGTTCAGGATTGATTTG
Organism: Zizania palustris; assembly: GCA_019279435.1. Classification (NCBI taxonomy): domain Eukaryota; kingdom Viridiplantae; phylum Streptophyta; class Magnoliopsida; order Poales; family Poaceae; genus Zizania; species Zizania palustris. The sequence continues at coordinate 10,045,831 of JAAALK010000085.1, forward strand.
GTGCCCGGAACCACCCCTATTTATAAGCGACCATACCGGATGGCCGCTAATGAATTAGCTGAGATGAAGCAGCAATTGGAGGATCTTGAAAGGAAAGGTTACATCAGACCAAGCACATCGCCATGGGGTGCCCCCGTCATCTTCGTCGAGAAGAAAGAAGACAAGGCAAAGCGTATGTGTGTGGATTATCGCGCTTTGAATGAGGTAACCATCAAGAATAAATATCCGTTGCCTCGGATCGACGATCTCTTCGACCAGCTAAAAGGAGCTATAGTATTCTCGAAGATCGATTTACGTTCTGGTTATCATCAGTTAAGGATCCGAGAAGAAGATATACCCAAGACTGCCTTCACCACCCGTTATGGATTATATGAGTGCACGGTTATGTCCTTTGGATTGACCAACGCCCCTGCATTCTTCATGAATATGATGAATAAGGTGTTCATGGAGTATTTGGACAAGTTCATCGTAGTCTTCATAGACGACATCCTCATTTATTCCAAGGACCAGAAAGAGCACGAGACTCACCTCCGGTTAACCCTAGGAAAGCTAAGGGAACACCAATTGTATGCCAAGTACAGTAAATGCAAGTTTTGGACAGCAGAAGTAAAGTTCCTTGGACACATCATCTCTGCGCAAGGAATCGCAGTAGACCCTGCCACCGTAGAAGCAGTTACGGATTGGCTGCCACCCACGAATGTATCTGAGGTACGAAGTTTTCTGGGTTTGGCCGGATATTACCGGAGATTCATTGAGAATTTTTCTAAGATAGCCAAGCCAATGACCAAGTTATTGCAGAAAGGAGAGAAGTTTGAATGGACTCCTGAATGCGAGGAAAGTTTCCGCACCCTCAAGACCCGCCTGGTGTCAGCACCCATACTGACCCTACCTGATATCCGTAAAGACTTCCATGTCTACTGTGATGCATCTCGCCAAGGATTGGGATGTGTTCTTATGCAAGACGGAAAAGTTATCTCTTATGCCTCCCGTCAGTTGAGACCTCATGAGTTGAATTACCCGACCCATGATTTGGAATTAGCCGCTGTAGTGCACGCCCTTAAGATTTGGAGGCACTATTTGGTTGGAAATCGCTGTGAGATCTTTACGGATCACAAGAGTTTGAAGTACATCTTCACACAGCCAGACCTCAATCTGAGGCAAAGACGATGGTTGGAACTCATAAAGGACTATGACTTAGGTATTCACTACCACCCCAGAAAAGCAAATGTGGTAGCTGATGCATTAAGTCGCAAGGGATATTGCACCGCTGTGATGATCCAGGATTATGCACCCTTGTTATGTAGAGAGATGGAAAAGTTAAATCTTGGATTAACCACAAAGGCATATCTAGCCACCTTGGAGACTCAACCTGTCCTGTTCGAACAAATCCGCGAAGCTCAGTTGGAAGACCCGGATATAGCTGCCATTAGGAAGAACATGAGGCAAGGAAAAGCCCCAGGATTTTCAGAGGACGAAAATGGCACCATATGGTTCGGAACCCGGATATGTGTACCGGATAAGCCGGAGATAAAGACCCTTATCCTGAGAGAAGCCCATGAGACATTGTACTCCATTCATCCCGGTAGTACCAAGATGTATCAGGATCTGAAAGAACGTTATTGGTGGGTTAGCATGAAAAGAGAGATTGCCTAGTTCGTCGCCGAGTGTGACACCCGCAGAAGAGTAAAGGCTGAACATCAGAGGCCTGCAGGATTGTTACAGCCACTTAAAGTGCCTGAATGGAAGTGGGAAGAGATCGGTATGGATTTCATCACCGGATTACCAAAGACCCAACTTGGGTATGATTCTATTTGGGTGATCATCGATCGGCTTACGAAAGTAGCACATTTCATAGCCGTCAAGACGACCTTTAGTGGCCCTAAGCTTGCAGAGCTATATATGGCCCGGATCGTATGTCTTCATGGAGTGCCCAAGAAGATAGTGTCCGATAGAGGAAGTCAGTTTACCTCTCGTTTCTGGAAGAACCTTCAAGAGGAGATGGGCACGAGATTGAATTTCAGTACCGCCTACCACCCTCAGACAGATGGACAAACAGAGAGGGTGAACCAGATATTAGAGGATATGCTTCGAGCATGTGTTTTGGATTTTGGAGCCACTTGGGACAAGAGCTTGCCGTACGCTGAGTTTTCGTACAACAACAGCTATCAAGCCAGCCTTCAGATGTCTCCTTTTGAAGCACTATATGGACGCAAGTGCAGAACGCCTCTACTTTGGGACCAAACTGGT